>JAWIIG010000062.1:0-659704 GCA_033557465.1 Ichthyophis bannanicus
TTCAGAAACATACTCAGCTTTGGTGATGATGTGTGAATGCTCTTGAGAATGGATGTTATCCCAAACACATCAGGTTGATCAAATTCACCAAAAACAGCCCCTAAACCACTGTTCATTCTTTCATTCAACCCTGTCTAATATGCAGGTAAAAACTTTTCAAGCTTGTCATATTCTCTCATTACGATTCTGTACACCAACTGCTGTAAAAGTACCATTAAGGATAAAATCCTGGTTACTGGTAGATGCACCTCTCTCTTATAATAGAATTTGTTGAATTTTCTACTATTAAAACTGGTTTCATTTAAAATAATTATTTTTTGTAGTTCTGTGGTATAGTATACTAAACGTATGATGTAATAAAAATAATGTAGTGGGATTGTTTTTATAGCACCGTATAAAGTGTTATGAAATAAGGTAAACTTTAATTTTTATGAAAAGGAGGATTGATATTTTGTATAAGGGGTCCTAAAAAATAAGTGGTTTTTTATGATCCTTTCAAGATAGATAAATATTAAAATAATTGAGTCAAATTACAACGTATTATGATTATTTAGTATATGATTTGGTATATAGGAGAAGAAATAGTTAGTCCAGTAGAATTATTACCCAAGTGTTTCTCCCTAATAAAATTAAATGTAACTGGTGATGTTTGTTTGAGTTGAGAAAGATGTAATCTATAAGAACTATCTTTAAATAGTATATTTGGGGTGAATATTATTGTAGAAAATGTTCTGAAACTAAAGAAAAGAAACACTTAGAAACAACTTTGGAGTAGATTATCCTATTCCAATAAAAACGTTTTAGATAAGATGAAAAACACATTAATTAAAAATATGGAGTGGGGGGATAATATCTCCAAAAAAGTACAAAAGAATGAATAAATTAAAAGAAGATAGTCCTATGCAGGTACTATAGAATTTTTCAATAGTGGGTAATTGGCATCCATTAATAATTGAAAACAAAAGTATCTTTATCTTTAAGAAAAATACCTTTAATGCACGTAACTCAGATAAAGTAAGAGTTAAAATTATTATTAAAAACAATAAAGTAGAAGCGGAAGTAGAAGAAGTATTAGAAATATTCCGTACAAAATTTTGTTGGTAAGTTCATATAAACAAAGACTTAACATTTTGTAATACCAGATCGTCAAAAAATTCCTGTAGATTTTTATATTAAGGGTAATCATGAAGTGCAACAAAAATGGCAAAATGAATCAAAGTTTTGGTTGAGTTATTGCTTGGGAACCTGGTTCTAAATCACCTAAAGGTCAAATTATTGCAAATTCTAGTGAGAATCCATGGTGATAAATACCACAGAAATGAATTCCATTATGTATAAGTATGGTTTACCTCACTAGTTTTCCTCTAATGGGTTGAAGCAAGAGAATTCAGAAATGATACCTTTTGAAATATCAAAATATGAAATAGATAAACAGAAGAGATATGAGAGGTCTAACAACTTTTTTAATACTATTGATCCCAGTTGATGCCAAAGACTTTGTATGAATGCATTATCGGTAAATTTTATAGATTACAACAAACACATTTGAAGTTGGTATTCATATTGCAGATGTATCTCACATATGTTAAAGAAGGAACTGATTTGGATGATGAATCCGTAATTAGGATAGAGCAACATCTGTTTATTTAGTTGCATAGGTGTGTACCTATCGTTACCCGAAAGATTAATGGTTCATGGTGTTTGTTCACTAAGACCTATTCTGAGAGATTTAAACTTGTGTGGTTTTCAAGTTGTTGTTACTTTAGATAAAGAAGGTACTGTAATTAAAAAGTGGTTTGGAAAAACAGTAATACACTCAGATAGAAAAGATATTCTTATGAAGAAGCCCAGAAATAATTGAAGGTAAAGATGACTCTTTTTTTAAATCATCAATACTTTTATTAGACACAACTTGGACAAAAAAAAATGAGGAAAACAAAGAATATACGACTGGTGCTATTGAAATGGGTGGAAATTGGGGTATAGATTTCAATTTAGTCTCCCTTTACAAAAAAACCAACAGGTGTGTCTTTTAAAACTCAAAACAAGAGTGCAAATAAACTTATGGAAGAATATATGGTTACTTGCTAATAAATTAGTTGTCTCAAGAATTATATCAGATGCAAGATATCCAAATGTTTATAGAGTACATGATACTCCTAATATTGAAAAGTTACAATCACTTTCACTAATATGTAAAACTTTGGTTATAATTAGAAGTTGAAGGAGAGACAATAAATCTTAAAAAATCAATTATAATAAATTAGTTGATGATATTAAAGTTAAACCAGAAGAGAATAGGATTGCAACATTAATAACAATATGTATGTCTAAAGCAAACTTATACATCACTAAACTCTGGACAAATTATGGTATTAGGTTTTAGCTCCACGACATACCTCATTTTCCCTTCAACCATTAGAAGATACCCAGATTTTAATAACACATAGAGTTTTTATTTGTGTAACTTAAATAAGCAATCTATTGGTAGTCCTAAAAAAATTGAAGGATATGGCTAAATGGTGTTCAGAAAGAGAGATACTTGCTTGCAAAAGCTCAAAGGGGATTCTAATTAAGTATCAACAGATTTAATACTTAGAATACACAATTTGGACAAGTATTTGAAGTATTGTAATCAGGAGCTAACTGATTGGGGTATGGTGTTGAACTGATTGATAAGCTAAATGTGAAGGAATGGTTAGGATATAATACTAGTGATACAATTGATGTTGAAATTTATGTTGTATTTCCTACGATAGGAGCGTTTCTATAATATTAGGTGATGAGTAAAAGTGGTTGTAAAAGCAATTGACTTAGATAGAAACAAATAGACTTTGAAAATAGTCTAAATGAAGTTCAGTAAAGTTAAAAAATAATACTTTAGACCAATATGATAAATCACTATCCACTTTAATAAAGAGTGGAAATCTTTTTTATAGAGATATTAAACTTCGACTTTACTTGAAGGTAAAAAGATTCAGTTTGATATTGATAATCTACAAAACATTGGGGAACTCTAAGTGGGAGTTCAGGTAAATTAGTAAGTGAAATGTTTTTTCTTGTAAGTGAAATGCGTTTTATTATAAAGGATAATAATATTGAGAAGTTAACATGAGAAGTAGAGTTTTTAGCACTGGATTGTGGTAAGAAAATAAAAGAAATTTGCTAAAACATAATTGTAGAAAGAATTGAGGGAATAACACAAATATTCACATAAAGAACTATTACTTTCATAATAAACACAAAACATTCCTTCCATTTGACAGTATTTTTTTATTAAAATATTCCAAACTCGTCACTTCCACCTTCCTCTGCCGGAGGTTCAGGAGAAGATTTGGGTGATCGCTTGTCCACCACCCTGTGGCTGGGGTGATTCAGGAGGAAGATTGGGGTTCCATTAGACCTCCATGCATCTCACCACTTTCACCAGATCCACCAAATCCTCCTCCACCACCACCCTCTTGATGGTGAACCAGGGTCTCCAGTTGCTCCAGCTGCCTGATGGGCAACAATCCATTGTTACCCAATATTGAGATTTTTCAGCTTTTGCTTCTGGTGTTATTTTAAATAACATTATCCATAATCCCCTCAATAATGAAAAAATAAGGCTTATCTCCATCATAACACCTAGTAATGTTCCCAACTATACCTCTTTCTTTTCTAAATTAATGTTATTTTCTTCCACTCTTCAAATACTTGATTAGTAAAAAATGTAAGATCAACAGCATTTGTAAAAAACCGCATCATCTTTTAACTCAGGAAATTCAATCAACATTTGTAATCTTAATGGTTTAACTATTAACTTCTTTGAAGTTAGACCTTAATCTCATCAATAAAGTTTATGGAAACTTAATCTCACTCTCTAGTCATTTCTGCAGCATCAGTAACTAAATTACCACCAACCATTATCAACCCTTCAAATCTTGACATTGGTATCTTAGAAGCTCGTTCAATGTCGCTTAAAAAACCAATCTAAAATAGTATCATCATTTAGGTTATTGTCGCTTGAGGTTGCTCTCTACTGTCATGTTTGGATGGTACGTGCATCACCTTTCTGGAAACCCAAATTGTTTGGTATAAGTAAATGTTTGGAACCCATTTATAGTTTAGATTGTACAAGAACCCAATGAGTCATCCCATTCTACTTGCCTCAGAATAAGCATGTATTAATTGACCGTCTGCTCTTCTGCTCTTTGTCCTTGACATACTCTTGTCATAGGAATAGTAAACTTCTGATAAATAGTGCGATTAATAATGTTCAACATTATTCTTGTTTGTTGTAATATCTTTTAATTGATTCGATGGGTTAAAGTTAAACCCTCTACATATGAAAGTTTCTGAAAAATTCAGTTGTGTTGGAATATTCCACATAAACTATTTGTGAATCTAAGAATATTCTTCTTAATTGAGGATCCTCTGGAAATTGAATTCCAATAAGTGACCCAATTGCTGGTTCATAAGCAGGAAACTAAAGTCTCCAGGTCTTAATCTATTAAACCGTAATATTTTTCTCCTTTTTATTCAATCAAATATAATCTCAAGTGCCAACATAACCATCAACTAAAAAGTCTTTCATCATATTCCATTAGAGACAGTAATTAGTATATCAGAGAACCCAAAAACGTGATGTTAATAAATAGGATTCAAAGTACTCTTGATACTTATCTTGTTAGCTCTGTTGAATATTTCACACTGGTAAAGGCCACTGGTGAAATCAGAAATCTACTCCTCATCATTATAAAACTATACACTCATCTGCAATTTAACTCACAAAGTACTCTAAATTTCATCGTTAATAGAGTATTCTCTTAAAATTCTTCTTTTATAATCCACTCTGCATAAGCTTTGTCTAAATAAGGTATTGATTTTCTGTTTAATACAGATGCAACAGCCACTCTGGGCTAAAAAAATCATACATTGAAATTCCACGAGCTGCTATGTGGATCCTCATTGAATTCCCATACCCCACTTGATTATCATAATAATCAATATCATCATAAGTTCATGTCCATATGATGATTATAAATTCTAAGTACTTCTATTAAACAATCCTCTATTTTCAACATGCTGAGTGTCCCAGCCGAGCTCCAAAGTTTGCAGTAATTACTATTAGTATTCAAAGTTGTTATATGAAGTGGCCCATATTCCTAAATTAATCTTTCTTTATCATCTTCTGTTTATTTTTACTACAAGAGTGGGTTGTAAATTTTGTATATCTATTTGAATTATATATTAAATCTCTACAACTATTATCATTTATAGTTCGTTTATTTTTTCAATCATACATATATCTACCTGTCTGGGAGTAAGATTCCTACTTCAATTAGACCTTTCTTAACCCAATTACTTAGGGTTCTTCTTGTTAATACTATACTTTAAACATTAACATCTTGTTTGCTTTCATATAATTATATATTAAAAAAATTAATTTCCCTTTTTCCCCTGTATAGTTTACAACAATTTTCTATATTTTTATCTACCATATTTATTAAGGGGAATGTATGTTAATCGTTTAATATGGTCTTTGCGTCACATTATACTTTTCAGAAATTTCTTTATAACATTATAAAAGTCATATCTTAATGCAGATGGACATTATCTGCTTTATGTCCTTTCATCTCTTTTTAACTAACAATTTTAGGCAGACATATTTCAATTAATTTATTAGACTCATATTTAATTTATAGGATGTTGTGAGTATAAAATCTAGGTAATAATTTCTAATAGATATTCTATGAAACTCTAACTAATTGTATTGCATTAAATTCCATTAAAGCATACTCAAACCCTAACTTTTCTAATTCATCATACATAAATCCATTATAATCTACCTTTAAAAAGTCTATTTTTTTCAAAGTCTTTCTGATATAGAATAAATTCTATCAAATATCATTACTCTTATTTCCGATTGGAATAATAAACATTAAAGTTTTATTGGCAAATAAAATTACCTTATCATCAAATTTTTTATAGTCCTGCAACAAATACAGGTGAATATTTCATCCAATTGAATCATCTAACTAGTGAAAAAAATAAAAAAACCACCTGGATAAATATTATTAATACTAAAATTGCAGATTTTTTTTTTTTTTTTTATAATCTGGTGTACTTTGATTATAAACTCTCATAAAAGAAAAGAGAATTAATTTTTAAAATTTTTCAACAATTCCATTTTCCCATTAGTGAGTAAATTGGGAATTTAACTTCTTTCTAAGAATTCAGCTAATAAGAATTTTTTTATTTTTATAATATAAATAAGACAACTATAACGCTATGTTACACTCTAAACCTAATAATAAAAACTACAATCAAGGTAATTTCCATACCTACAAATAAGATAGAAGTTTATAAGTTAAATAATTGAAAGGAGGAGTATATTTTAAAAAAAAAAATCCCCCTTCAGGATTGGGGAAAAAAAATTTCATGTTCTGGTTAGACAATCAGGAAAATATATTAATATGGGGGTGTGAAAACTAGAAATACCTTATGAGATGACACATTTTGAAAATGGTGATGTTAAAATTAAAAGACATAGATATTATCCAGACTTTTACGATAAAATAAGAACAAGCCTGATGGGCAATCACTAAAAGATGTTGGTTGGTTGAGGCTAAAACCACCAAAAGAGTATGATATGGATAATACCACTAAATGAAGGAGCTTTTAAATGTTTCCGTAAAATGGTTTACACAAAGTTAAAAAGTTTTGAATATGACTTAAAAATGGCTTTATAAAAACAAGAGTAAATGGGAAACTATGATAGAATGGTGCATAATAACCAAAAGGGTTATATCAATTTATAATAATAACAGAAAAACATTTACAGGTAAATACCTTAGTAAATCATTTTCAGTGAATCTTGTTTATTACTATAAACACCATACTCGCCTATAAAACATTCTAATAGATATAATCGTCTAGATTTTGCGGTAAACTTTTTATACATGATCTATTTTTTTCATACTTAAAATATAGCATAGCTGTATTCATATTCCCTCAAATTTTATAAATTCCAAAATAAATACATTAATGAGTTTATTCTATCTAAATATTTAAACCCCTTCATTAATTCGCTCCCCCCCCAGCGTTAGTCTTATAAAATCTATTCATATAATATATTTGTCATTTTTTATTTGTTTCCTATTATTCATGATCCATATAGTTTTTTAATTATATAGTAATATATTGTATTTCTTTGATAATTCAACTATAATTTTCTAAGTTACTGTTTGTAGTAATCTTATTGATTTAGCTTCTTTAAACAATATTATAAATACTATCTATCATCACCCAAAACGCCCAAATACAATTGGTAAAACAAGACCAACCACCAATGTCATAATTTATCTGGGATAGAATTTAATGTCTTAATTTATATTCAGTGTTTATATAATCCATTCTACGTTCAAAGTCTATATGTATAGAGACAACCATACAGGTTTGAACATTTTTTCCTTTAATAGATCTCTCTCCCCAAGTTGAAGAATGATAGTATTTGAATAAAAATTTTTCAATTTATATTTATGTAGGGAGTTTTATCAAAAAAATCTAATAAGTTTTCTATCTTCCTTTTTCTTCAAAACATTTTTTGCTTGTGGAAATAATATTACAAATTATTTGATCATAGTGGCTGCAAACCAAATCCAGGGATTTAACCAACTATATCAAATGTTATTAATCCTTACTAATATTATTATATTGAGTGTAATCCATTTCCATCATTTGCACTATTTATTGAAATAACGTTTAATTTGGCTGTTCATTATCACCTTTCTTTTTATAAAGATCATTCCAACCTTTTAGCCAATCCCTTTTCTTTACATATCTCTGTAAAGTATGCAAATGCATTAAATTGATTTGTCTTCATTGAAGTTATACCAGTTTTGAAACATGTCTAGTGTAATCCACATTTGGTAACAATCCTAACTTATCATCATTTGACCAGTATCTCATTTGCGTTGTTGGATTGTTTTCTTTCTTTGCTAAAAGTTCTCTAAGTGCATTTTTCAGCATTTTCTTGTTAGTCCTTCCCTGAGCTGTTACTAACTATTATCTCAATGTATAAATCTTTTGTTGTTTTAAAAGTTTTTTAACACTCCATAGTTCTTCAATTTTTAAATGAATAAAGTAATCCATTTTCATTCATGTTATAGAAGTGTATATATAAAAAGTTTAAAAAAAAACTACTCAAACAAAGTTTGAGTATGTTTTTTTATTTATTATTTAAGAAGTTATCCTCTAACTCTTTCTTGTATTGTAAATTCTTTAACTGCATTTAATTCCAAGCAATTAAGAGTTAGTACTTGGAGTATCTTTTTTCTCTAAGTTTTTAAGAGGCAGTAGTTAAAGTTTCTGACTTCCACCCCAATCATTTGTATAGAACCTTTAATTTTATCAATGTTAAAGTGAATATCTTCTAAGTTTAAGAGTAATTTTTCTCTTCTCTATTATCTTCAAGTTTGTTCTTTTAACAATTAATTCTTTACCCTAATTTATTTTCATAGAAATATGTCCAAGTCACAATTTTAATTCATTTCTTACTTGCATTTACTAATTCCTAAAGCGCAGATTCAGATTTGAAGAATGAGTTACCATATCTTCTGCATGCACATCTATAAACGAAAAGTATTATATTTTGTAATTTACAACCGCAAATACTTCCTAATAAGGGTTAATTAAGTTATTAACTCTTTTTTAACCAAATCCCATTCAACACAAAACTTATCTAAGTTTTTAGAAGTTTTCTAATAAATTGGATAGAAAGTTTTTATTTACAATTGGACCAATTGGAGAATTAAATAAACTCTCTAAATGTAGTTCCTCTCCATTTGAATTCCTCATCATAATTATGAGAAAGTGTGTTTTTACCACACCTAAACCAATAGTCATATATTCAGAAAATTCTAAAATTTATTCTATTTTCAGTAACTGAATGCAGTATTTCACAATCGCAGTTTTCTCTAATGTTCTTCTAAACTTTGGTAAATCTTATCCATATCTTTAACATGGGTTTTCTAATAAATATTTTCTCAATAGATGTTTTCTGTTAATAAAAACCAAGAATCTCTAACTAAAGCAATATGTCCTTCTTCACCTTGCTCAACAATTGTAAAAATCTGATTCTGCATTAACCACCACTAGTCTTAAAAGATTATTTCTTTTCCTCAGGAGATTTTGTTAAATTATGAACAAATACTTTAATTTCAGTAGAACCCCAGTCATAAACTGCTAACTCATTTAAGAACTTTAGGACATTCTATCTTTCGATCAGTTTTCTAAATTAATAGTTTGTAAGTAAACATTTATAGATTGTCTATAAAGTTCGCCTTGGGCATTTTTAGAATTAAGAAACACTATATAAGTTTCATTCAATTGCATATAACAATTCATAGTTTTTGGCCATATCATTCATTAAGGTTCTCTAATAAAGATTTAATTAACACGTCTTATCAATACGTATAATGGCTTTAACCTTTCATTAATTGAAAGTAATTATAGTTTTTTCTCAGCCAGTGGTTTGATTACCAGCATTCATATGACTTTCCACAATTTACAAATATTTCTTCCTAAGGTCTAAAGCAAGAATCCTTTTTGAAGTTAAACAATTCAAGTTTAAGATTCTTCATATTATTAAATATTATTTTTTTATATATACTATAGTTTTTATATTAAAAAGCCATTTTTTAGTCACCACTGTTTTATTAATTCATTAGTATTCCTAGTTTTTATGTATTCCTCTTGTCCAAGAAGATTATCATTTTCTTGAGAAGAAGACTGCTCATCATTGTTCTTAGTATATTATTAAACCACCATTCTTCTGTTTTGGTTGTAAAAAATAATCATCTTGAATTATAATAACTTGATTGTGGTAGAACCTGGTTGAGTAAAATAGTCAGAATATCCACCATCTATTAATAAACCATCTTAGTTCTTGGGAACTGTACACTGTAACCTTTGAATACCCAGGCATATCAATTCTATCTTTTCTGCAAAGCTGGATAATAGGTTTGTACTTCAAATGAAACTTTTAATTTACTGTGTTAATCACTAGTTTAGTTTTTTTCTCTTGAATATTTCTATACCATTGGTATCAGGCCGATCAATATAACTGCATCAATATTACATAAAATTATGTTCAAAACTACATAAATTTATATATCGCATAAAGGTATCCATAACAGACTGACTACACTTAAATATTCTATCCAATTCACTATCCCATATTCATATTTCCAAATCATGGAACGTGGTGGGGGGGGGTGTTAACTGAAAACCGGCACAGAAAATCTAACTCAACGCCAGTATCTTCTTTATCTGCTACACAACAATCATTTTCGAACAATTCATTTGTTAAAAACCAAAAACATTGGATTTGCAAACTCATTCAGACCTAGATATTAAAACCCGTCCAGGGGGGGGAGAGTGGCGGTTGCAGGTCTCATGGTTACATGAGCCTCATTGAGTATCATATCAGGTAATTTTAACTCAACATATCTACCATTACCAAGATGAATCACGCTCGAAACTATATCATGCGAACCAAAAGAATCAAGTAAAATCTTCAATCTCTCATCTCCTGTCATTGAATCGGAAAAAGGGACATTTTACTATATTTATCCCCCAGATGAAAATCTATTAATATTAATCCATTTCACTTGCACCTTCTAATGTGTCTAAACACATATAGTCTAATGATCTCGTAAAGAACACATCTTCAACAATTACAATCTTTCTCCTATCCTAAGTTCTTTTATATATTACCAAACTTTTTCTTTGTAATTTCAATATAATCCAATGTAAAGTAAATCAATATGTCAGTAATATAAATCTATTATTAGTGTGAAAAAATATCGACCTAAGAATATGCAGATGTTACTCCTTTACTAACCAAGAATAAGAGAAAGATTTAAAGAGTGGGTGTGACATCAACACTATATTTTTCATGGACACTACGGAACAGGTAACACAAGTTTAGCTAGGATAATTAATAGGTAACTGAACTCAAAAGAAACCCCTTTTTTAGAACTAAATTGTTCATCTTGATACACTCTATTGATGTATTAAGAAACTCAAATTGATGACTTTTGTCAAATTTTCATAAATAATTGATGTAAACGGATTCAGATAATAAAATATGTCCTTTCTTGATTGACTTTGAAAGGGTTATCACCTCCACTTCCAAGAATGCATTTAAAGCATTTATTGAAAAAGTAACAATAAAAATGTAGAATTTATAATAACTACAAATCATATAAATAAAGTAACTGATGGTCCTGACAAATCAAGAATAAAATTAATAGACTTTGATTGTCAGGCTCTTTTAGAAGAAGAACAAGTACTTCAAAACAAGAAAATTTATTAAAAGAATTACTAATACCTCTTTTACCTAATGAAGGGCTGGTGAAATACCGTCTAAAGAAGAATTAATTTTTCTAGTATTAATAAGAAATTTCCCAGATTTCCAGGGTCAGTAATAGTTGAAGTTCAAGATTATTTAGAAACATGTCAATTAAGTAATGGGATCAAGAATATATCTAATAAAAGTAAAAATAGACTTATATAATTGTCTATATGATAAAAGTTTAGACCTATGAAACAATATATCATTTCTTAAAGGGTTTAACTTTGTGGGGTGCAGAAAAAGTACACATAATGGTTAAATTTATCTAGGTAAATCATTTTGTTGACTGGGTCTATTAATGAAAAAAGGTAGAATATTATAAGTTATTTGAATTATCTTTTATTTTTAACAAGAAAATGTAACCTAAGTCTAGAAACTGCAATTGATCCTATAATATTAGGAATGACTGTTGTGGGTAAATTTAGAGAAATATTAAATAAAACCCAGGTTTAATCTGGGTTTATTGTTTTTTTATATTCATCTAGTGTTTTTATCATTGTTAAGTACTCTAAATACTTAACATAAAAAGCAGGATCATACTAAGCTAATATTCTATCACAAACAATGTTATTTCCTGATCTACTATTTCATCAATATATATTTATCACACATCTCCATATACTATTATCTTTCTAAATTTTTTTGCAATCCTTGTTTTGATTCCATTCCATATAATCATCAAGACTACAAGCCAAAAGAGGTTCCCAATCTAAAAGTTTTTTGAACATATTCAAAAGACTTATTTGATAAGTCTGGTATTATCTTCTTTAAACCCTCTTAACAGCTGTTTATAATATCATTTCCATAATCACACACATTATAACACCCATCTCCAGAATTACCCTCACCATATTTCCAATGGCCAATCACTTTTCATTATAATAATACCATGTTCTGATTCTATATCACCATATAAATCCTTTACCCACAGGATTCCAAAAATATTTATAATCACCAATTGGGAAAAATAAATAAGGTTTTCCATAATCACTCACTGCAATATTTGGTAGTTTTAGATTTTGTAAAAACTCCATTACTTCTTAATTTAATACCAAACTTTTTCCTCAAAACAATTATCTAAGGTTTCTGATACATCGTTTTTTTTAGTAGCTAGTGGCTTTCTATCACTTGCTAGAACCTTTTAATACCAAGACCGCTATTAATAAGTATCAGCTATATTTTTAGCACCGCTCTGAAAATAGGACCTTTCTGCACCACTTTTTTTGTTAATCTCATTAATAAACTCCCTTACATTCATTTTCCTAATATAGAGATAATTTCTATAAATTCATCCTCCTGTAGATTTCTTCCACTTTATATCTATTTTTTGACCAAGTAATAAAACTACCTATATGGTTAAATCTAATTGGGGAGAAACCAAATCCTGTTGAGAAAAACTCATATGTGTTTAATATATTTTTCATAAATGTATATATAAAATTTTTATTTTTTTATATATTAACTTATGAGTAACTTTAGTTTTATAGATTTTTTATATACACTTATCCAGTACACCCCCAATTATATTCCATTGGAACTAATTGAAGATGATGTAGTAAAGGTTATTATACAAAAATATGAAAAGGGAATGATAATATTTACTAATAAAGGTGAAGTATTAGGGTGGAGCCTAACTTTGGGTGGTACTCTTACTGTAGTTTTATTACATGAGACCAAATTATCATCTGAATCCAATTAAAGGTGAATTAATGTCACAAATTGCAGATTATATACCTGAAATAGATAGTAATGAAGTATGAATTAACTGTAAACTTTTATGATGATCCTGCAAACTACCAAGAATATATGTAAATCAACTTTACATAAATGGTTTTGAAGTTTGCATGCAAACTATAGCATAATTATTTTGATAGGACAGTTTGTTGCAGAATAAATATAATTACTATCTCTTCTAATTTTACTCCAAATGTTTTTGCAGCACTTTCAACATATCTAGATAAACATTCTTGATCAGAACCACCAACCATTACAACCTCCTTTCACCTTTTAAATCCATAAATAAATTCTTGTAAGACTTTTTAGGTAAATGATACCATTTATGATTGTTACCACTATAAAAGATAAGTATCTTCTGTAGAGATTTTTGAAAAGTCACCTCTTTTTAAGAATGAGTGATTATTCCTCTTTTTGTTTTAATTTCATTATAAACACTTTCTTTCCCAATATCTTTTTATAGAACTCTGCATCACCATCCTAATTATATCTTTTTCTCTCTATCAACATCTCTTTGATTAAAGTAAAACTATATAAATCATTATGAACTGGAATATCAGGATCCTGCATCATAATAAATAATCTTTATCAACATTTTTTACCATCTATATGGTTATCCCAAATCTGGTACACATCTTTGAACTTATTACAATAGATATTTAATTGTTTTACAAAATAATTATCCGTAAAGAATTGTGTTTTTAAATGATTTCTGAACCATGCAACTATAATTAATATCCCCAATACCTGTGTTTGAAATCCTCATATACCTTTAAATGTTTTCATCTCTTTTGAATATGTATTTTTAAGGAAAAAGTTAGAACTCTATCACTACCCTTCCAATGGCAGAATCCAAATCTTTTGAATAAAGACTCATATCAGTCAAATATGACTTTGCATCCATCCCATACCTCCATTTTGATGTATGATCTTATCCAAAAAAAATTATTAATATTATATAAATATCTCTTTTGTGAAATCATTGAAGAAAATACTGTTTCAAATCAGCAAGTAATGATTCACACTCATACAAAGTCCTCAATATTATAATCCACTAACATATTTGTCGAAAAATTAAAAAAAATCATTTATTGACATAATATTTTTCAAATATTTTTTACTTGGTCTAAAACTCACCATTGGCTTCAGCCTTTTCAATAACTATACTGTTTTTGTCAATTCTAAACTATTTTTTAATTCCTAGTTTTATATTCTAAAATAGAATTCAATAGATCACACTTAATATTATAATTAACATCATTAATTCTTGTCAATAGTGCAATTTTTTTATTTTCTATTTCTGACTACTATCCTTTCTTGATTGATCAGACATAATATTCTAAAATATCCTCAGCTAACAACTAATTTATTTTACGCATTGAGTCAACCTCACTATAACCAGTGTATTGAGAAATTAATGGATAACTACCCACACATAAATTGGCGTGCGTAATAATTTGGATTTAGGTTCTTAATATCATCTAAATTAATTACTAATCTTCACGTTCTCTCGTTCCTCTCTATAAAAGGGTATCAAAATTCTCTTTTTAAAATATTTTGTTCTTTAACATCATGATCACTTTTTAATGCCACTGCATCTTCTTTATACTTATACAAGAAAAAATATAAAAAAAAAAAAAAAAAAAAAAAAAAAAAAGGGAAAAAACCACAAAAAAAAAAAGAATATAATAAAAAAAAAGGATGGGGGGGGGGGGGGAAGGGGGGGGAAAAAAAAAAATATCGCTCTCTTTTTGTTATTTCAGCTACTTTTAACTTTCTTAGATTTCTTTTCTAACTTATCTAACTCAAGCACCAATGCAACCTTTTGCTTCTTTAATGAATTAGTTAACTCTGTTTCACTCCATCCTCTCCAACCCATCTTCCGCCATACTACCATATCTATAGTAAGACGTATATCATACTTGACATACTATCGTACTACTAACAACCCTTCCATTTGTTTTGCAGTTTTTTTAACATAATCCCCAACCCAACACTAACCACCAGGAAGTTAAGATACTTCCATTTAGCTTTAAATGGTGCAATTCCACTACCGTTACAATTTGGACACTCACTGTTCTAACTCTAACCTTCTCCCCAAGTTTATTACTCTTTTTAACTTACCATCGTTACATCTCTCCCAGATATTACACATTTCTTCCAACCCAAATTGAGCAATCAGATTCTGCAGTACACTTTAACTTTAACTGGCTCTTTATGATCTGCCCAATGCCCCTTTTCTATATGGTCAGTATTTAAATAAATCATCACTTATTTTCAGATAGTGGAAAATTCATTTTTGATTACAAATTTACGTTCATATCACTAATAAATGACACCTTCTATCGTCTTTTATTTATAAATTTTAAATTTTTAGATACGCTTTTCAGATTCAAATGCACGCAAAAGTTTTATATATGTTTAAATCTTTCATTATATTGATGGTCCAATTAGTTCTATTTTTATTCCTTTTGATTTTTAATGAATCATAAAATGGTTTTGATTGTTTGGTATATACAGTCACACTGATTATACCAAGTGCGTTTTTAAGTATTTTCAATACCAGATATTGCTCTTTCTAGTTGTTTAAATGTAACTGTAATGTATAAATAATTGAGATAAACTCTTCTCACCTCTTCTTTTGCTTACATTTAGAAAAATTTTGGAATACCTACCTTTATTGTCACATACTTATAAGTTTTATCTTTTTATAATATCTGGTGGTATTCCTACCCACTTCATCACATATCCTTTATTATCAAAACTTCCATTTTTCAAATGCACTTGCAGATAGGATAACGTTGTTAAATGGTTCTAATGTATCCAATTTTAAATAATATTTAAACTTAACCCATTCAAGATTTAGTGTAATATCTAAAAGATTTTCCCTGGAATTTCAGTAGTCTCCATAATTAACTCTTTAAGATTATTATTATTATCTATAATATAATCACTCCAATCTTGCCACACCAAGGACTCTAATAATTCTAACATTAGAAGAACCTAATCTCTTTCCTATTTCTAAGCTTATCTTCAATTTTCTCATGATATGGTCTTTCTACTACACTTGTATCATCTCTATCAATATCAGGTTGCAATAAATTATAATAATAACAACTTTGTAGTATTGGTTATTTTTTATTTGTATGTACTATCTTGTCAATTATATCAGGGAACACATCCATACCTGCATTCGATCTGGATACGCTCTATGCAAAGTATTTTAACATCATTTATCTTCATCACCATTTTTTCAAATCTTTCTCAATTGACATTCTTGATAATGTCATAACAGCAGATATTTTTTTTACACATCTTCATTTATAAATCGACCCTCTCAAATACTAAAAATGCTTGGCATACTCATTTCAGACACTCAAATAGCATTAGCCAATGAATTGACTTCTACAACCTCCCAGTATATAACATGTTGACAAGACTGTCTAAAAACTTAGATATAGACATATTTAATATATCCTTTGGGATTAATTATGTTTAATTGATAAAATAAATATCTTTTTCAAATATATCAACGATCATATTTCCATTTATATTCCAGAATTTGAATTCATCTCTTTGCAGACACTTACATCTCTTTTTTAAGTCATCATTATAAAATATATTATCCTTTATTATATCAGAACTTTTATACTTATCTCCTAACTTACTATCCCCATACTTTTTAACATTGAGTTATAATCTCAAGAGTAGTATTAACTATTAACTAAAGTTATTTGTTAATATTAAGTTCACCTGGTGTCTTTTCAACTCTAATCATATTTTCCATCGGAATCCTCTTAAAGGTTTACCATCAGAATCCTTTTAGCATTCATACTATTTGCCAATGTACTCATTAACTGATATTTTTTTAAATACTGGATTAAAAATAAAATAAGCTAAATTGATCTTAAAGCTAGGTCTACTCTAGGAATTCCTTAGTTACCTTATATTTTCAGATTTCAATATCTGAATAAAATCAAACAAATGCTTGTCGGGGAAATCATCAAATAGTTGAATTCTAGCTCATTCATATCACAATCCATAAAATGCTGAAATACTGCCATCTTATCCTCATAGTTTAATTTCCATCTGAACCTTGTTCATATTATCGTTGTTGTAGGGCTTATTTCTTCGTAGTCTTTAAATACTTTTCATACGCGCATTTAGCAGAAACTGCCTTTTGCGTTGTGTGAGGTTAAGATTAACATCTCTTAATTTGCCGTCATTAAGGAACTTTTGGTCTATTTCTAATCCATTTCATATCTTTTAAATAAATTTAGATTTGTAGTCTATATATTAAAAATTTTTTACTGAAATTTGTGCCCTGTTATGTTTCACTATTTTTGATAAAATACAAATAAAATCTATACTTAACCAAAAAGTTAACGATAGAGAAATCATTAACTATTAAGTTAAAATGATACAAAAATCTTTGTTATATATTTTTCATGTGTAAAAGGAAAAAATAGAAAATATACTATTGACTTATCAATAGTCTCTGGCAAAGAATTGATTACAATTCTTTGGAAAACATACCAAAAGATAGTGATCCTCATTTTAAAATTGAAATAAGAAATATTAAACTAAGAAAACTATTAACAAAAAAATAAATTATAATGGAAATTACACTAATTATACTATCTACCTGCTTATTAATAACATTGATATTTTTATATAAATTTTATATAAAAATTGAAGATTTAAAATATGAAATTAGTAAAGTTGAGCTAAAAAATAATGAAATGGAAAAGTTTTAATAATGATCTTATGCTTATTGAACCAGGTGATAAAGTTATTTATCCAGACTATGGACTTTGTTCTAATCCAAAAACATATAAAGAACAAAGTTTTAAAGTTACTTATGAACTTGAAGTATTGGACACATCTAAAGGAAAAGTTAAGGTTAAAGCAATTGATTTTACTTCAACTGATGCAATTGCAAAAGATCCTAAAACCAAACAAGGTATAATTGATTTTATGAGAGACAAATGAGTTAATAAAAGTGAAATTGAACTTATAGTTGATGAATCAATCAAAAGAGATATTAAATTAAGAAAATTAGGTATTAAATAAAATTAAAATAAATTTTTATAAAATAATTTACAAAAAGTATTTCATTATTCAAAAATAATGTTATATATTTGCCCTATAAATATTAACAAATAAAAAAAAATATCATGAGAACATTAATTACATTAGCATTACTATCATTAACTGTTTCATTAACAAGTTTCTCTTACGAGGACACTACAATAGTTGAAAATTGTGAACCAGACATATATTATCGAATGTGACACACAAGAGAATTTAATTATTATTGATGATGTTATTTACAATCAACAATATAATTTTGATGGCACATGGAGACCATTTCATTGGTTTCTGGAGAACTGATTCTAACGAATTCAAAATTGTTTCTGATAAAAAAATCAAAGAAGTACCATTCATCAATTTTAATGTTTCAAATGTTGCAATTGACTATGTCGAAGACGACCATACGGTTAGTATTACATGCGAAAATATGCAAACGATGCATTTTGACCATACAGATTATCTTACTGCACAGATTGTACTAGAATAATTATAATTACAAAACAAAAAAAAGGTGTCAATTGACACCTTTTTATATAATTTTTCACCAATAAAACTTACTCTTATCAAAATAGAATTCTATTTCTGTTGATGATATTTCCCTGATTAAAAAATCTGTAGTTTCTCCTATTATAATATCATTAACAGAATTATCTATAATTACTTTACATTTTATATCTGTCAAAAATCTATTAAATATTTCTGTTGATGTAATTATAAAATTACTTGGTGAAATGTGCATTAGTTCTTTCAAAATAATCTTTTTATTATCTCTAAAAAACATTATAAGTATATTTTAGATCGTTTTACTTCTTTAACATTAGATAATTTCATATTGGTGAATAACATTCTTCTAATAGAAGAAATATCAGTTATGTCTAACTGATATTTCTCTAAATTATATAGTTCTTCTCTTATAGAACATTCTACCTTATCATTCTTTTTAAATACTTCTCTTATATTAAATATAACAGGATTAGTATCAACTTCTACAAGATTAAAATATTTTCTATCTCATTAAAAAGAGGTGTCATAGTAATCTAAAATAAGATTATTTTTTTCAATTAAAAATTGTAATTCATCTCTTCTTACTAGTTGATATTCATAATGCCTACCTGTTTTAAATAGTGTTCTTATAAATGGAATTTCTTCACTAAAGTTAACTGTTTTTTCATCAATCATTAAACAAAGTACTTGTTTATCATCTTCTGTATTATAATGTGTTACAATCTCACCCACTATCTTTATCCAAACCTTGTTTACCATAACATATAAACTTTGTTTTCATTTTCTCACCACTTGGTGTATAATGAATAATAATATTATCACCAATTTCAATATTTGGTTCTTCATCTTTTATATAGAGTCTTATCCAAAAGAATACTTTTTGTTCTTCTACAACTTTCTCAACTACCTCATTACTTACATTATCAGGTAAATTTGTTGAGTCAATCTTTTTTATCTGTTCTACTATATTATCTAAATATTCATTGTACTTAAATCATTCATTTTTTTATTATTTTGTTTAGTTTGATAAAGGAAAGTTTATAGTTGGTGAGGATTCATAAACCATAATTTTAAAGTCTTCATATTTCAAATCATCTATACTTATATTAGACAATTCTAATTTTGGTAAATTATATGTTTCTTGCCCTAATTGCTCACTTACACCATCAAGTGGTCCAGATAAATATGACAATCTCCTCCTGAAAATATTAATCATTTGGTACCATTTTAACTTCTCTTGCCAATAGGTGTAAAAGAAATGCATAAGAGGCAATATTAAATGGTAATCCTAATGGTACATCAACTGACCTTTGAAACCATTTTAAATCCAATTTTCTTTTAGGAACATTTAATTCATCTAATTTATTCTCATCAAGGTCTTGACCGTAACTAAATATCTTTATCTAAAGAACTACACCAGTATTTTATCTTTGTTCAAAAGTCATTTCACTTGTATAACATTGGAATCCAAAATGACAAGGTGGTAAAGTCATATTTTCCAACTCACCCACATTCCAAGCATTAACCATAAGTCTTCTTGAATCTGGATCATTTTTAAGATCATTAATAAGATTAGCAATTTGGTCTATACCATATTTTCTTCTTCTACATCGTTAGAACCCCACTCCATATCAGTGTGCAATTGCCATACCTGCAGAGACACCCTCCCCATTTCTCCATTGTGCCCCATAAACAGGACCTAAGTCACCCCATCTTTCAAAGAAATCACCATCAGTCTTCATACTTTTAATAAAATCCTCTTTTGATAAGATTTCTAAAGGTTGAAAGTCATTTGTGGATTCTCACTCCTAACTCTTTCATCAGTTGTAGTTACATACTTTACATATGCCTTATAAGTATCACCATTCCAAATATTACAACCATTATCAACCAAATATTTGATATTAGTATCTCCTTTTAAGAACCACATAAGTTCTATTATAACAGCCTTTGTGAACATTTTTTTGGAAGTAAGTAAAGGAAATCCTTCACTTCATATTAAATCTCATAGAGTAGTCAAATACAGATATTGTTCCTGTACCTGTTATATCAATTTTTTTAACACCATTTTTTAGAATGTGTTTTAGTAGTTCAATATATTGTGTATCTACATTATTATTCATATAACAAAATTACTTTCTTGTTATATGAATAAGTGTAGATTTGTTTAATCATGTAACATCATGATTAATTATTTTAATATATTTTCAAGTTTTTTATTTCTATTAAACTCTTTCAACTCAGGAATCTGGAAAAGATGTTTATCTATTAATATAGTATCTAACTTTTCCAACTTTATTTCTTCATATAAACCAGTATTTCCTACAGATTTAACAGGTATAAAAAAATCATCTAAATCAAAGAATAATCTAATAGAATAATTAAAATAAGGCTTAACCTCATTACCATTATAATCAAATAAATAAATTGTCTTAACCTCAACTTCACATAGCTTATCATCAGACATTCTTTTTTTCAACCAAATAGTACCATCAGGTCTTTCTTTTAAAAACTTTATAGGAGAAACTTTATCTCTTAAAAAGAAGAATAATTTTTTACTGATATTATTCATTATCCAAATATAGAAGTTTCTTTTTATGTATTGAAATTCACTAGATGGAATTGAACAAGGGACAACTTCAAACTCATATACATCTTCGATATAATTGACTATCTGATTTATTTGTTCCATTCTATTACTTTTAATTCACTTAATGGTTTTCTTGGTTCATTAGACAACAATTCATTTTTCTTACAACATTCTAAGATATATTTAGAATGTTCTATATAATCTTTTCTTACCTTAATTGCTAGTGGGACTATCACTTAATGAACTAGCTTCTGGATATTTAACTAATGCATATCCTAATGTTAAGTGCATTCCATAAAATGGTTCTCTACTTAATCCCATTATTTCTCTAATACTTTCAGCTTCTGGTGAGTGAACTCTTAACCACCAGTGTTCCCCATTACTTCTTGGTTCTATTTCAACATAGAAATCAATTTCTTTACCATCAAATATTTGTGAAAATTGTTCAAATACTTTAGCATCCATTCTATCATTAATAAAAGTAATGTGAGTTCCTCTCAAAGTACTATTTAGTTCAAGATTAAATCTCTTTTTTAAGAACCAAGAATAGTATCTATCCATATCACAATTAGTACGGATCATAGCAACTTTTTTCCAAGAAGATTGACTAACATGCTTCTTGGTTTTGTCCTCAGGACTGAAATCTAATATACCTCTTACTTTAAATACCATACTGCAAAGATAATAAAATTATATATAAAATAAAAAATAAATTATGAATAAGTCACCAAAGAAAATGTTTCGTTATTAAGAGAAAAGTTCTTATTGAATTATTGTAAAAAATGAATTGGAATCATAATGAACTATCAATAAATCAAATGCTAATAATAACCACTCAAAAAGAGTATATTAGTCCTAAACAATAGATTTTTTATTAATAAAATAAAAAATAATTAATTATGAATGAATACACATACATTTACTTTTATAATAGGGTATATACATAGAATTGATAGATTTAATAATCTTAAAATAACATTAGACTGGATTAATGGATTTGCAGGAGTTTATGTTATTCTTTTTTAACAAGATAAACACTCAAAAATATCACACTTAAATCTTAAAGCAAGACATATATTTTTAAAATCTGACAAACCATATAATAGATCCTGGGCATTTAATGTTGGAACAAAATTCTCAAAGTCAAATGTAATTGTTTTCTCTGACTCTGATTTAATAATGGAACCTAATCAATTTATTGAAGGACTTAAATCAATTGAAAAATTTGAAATGGTCAGTCCTTATACATCAGTATTAGACCTAAATCCACAAGAATCAAATCTCTCACTTCAAGATATTGTAAATATAAATAGACCTGGTAGAGGAGAAACAGATAATCAAAAAATTAATATCTGTGGAGGTATTTCTATTTTTAGAAAAGATGCAATACAAAAGATTGCTGGATGGAACGAAGACTTTTTAGGATGGGGTGGTGAAGATGATTTTCAAACAATTAAAGTAGAAAATTTTCTATCTAATACAACCTTACCTTTTAAATGTTATCACTTATATCATAATAGAGAAACTCCTAATCAAAATGGTTATCAAAGAACATTACAATTACTACAAACTCTTAAAAACTTATCTAAAGAAGATTTAATTAAAACTATAATTTTAGTTTACCAAAAATAGGAATGGTTAATAAATATGACAACTAATTTAGATAAAATATGTAATTATTCAGTAGATACTAAAACTACTTATCAACCAACAATCTCAATAAGTTATATAGATATGATTTACTGAAAATGAAGAAGAACAACTAAGAGAACTAAAGAGAGAAAACAGAGAGTTAGCCATTGATATTCTTTTAAATGAAAAAGATGAAAGTGAATGGGAAAATATAACTAACTTACCTAATACAGGATTTGGAATGGGTTATACCACCACAATAAGTCCAAAAATGTTTACTGTAAATACAAGAGCACAAAAGTTTACTTCTTTTAAAGATTTAGAATATGAAGTATTTAATAAATTAGAAAGTCTTACTAAAAATACACCTACATCAATTTCAAAATTACCAGGAAATAGTTTAAATCTTTCTATACCAACTGATAATGATTTATTAGCTTTTCAAAGAAGAGTTATAACAAAAATTACAATGTGTGGTAACTTAATTGCAATGGAAAGTGGTAAAGGTACTGCAAATACAGTAATAGTTGGTACAAATGCTATACAATATGTTGAAAGTTATTGTCAAGTAATTGATGATAGTACATTGGTACTATCAGGTATGAATTTAATAGTAACACCTTATATAGATCCAGATAAAGTGATTGTTATGAGATGTGAAAAAACACCTGGAGTAGGATTAAATGTAATACTTAAACCAAATGATTTAGTATATTATATGGTAGAAACACCACAATCTTGGGAAAAGACTATAAAATGGCTCTGGATAAAATAAATAAAACCACTCATTGAGTGGTTTTTAGTTTCTTGATAAAACTCTTATTTTATCATATTTTAACATTAGTTTATACATACTTTCCCATTCTTCATTTGGATTCTCAACTAATTTTTCATTCCATTGATTATTGTTAAAATATTCAACAATCATACCAACTCTAAAATCTTCTTTTTGTTTTGGTATCCAGTATCTTTTTTCTTCAAAAAATGAAAATGACATTCCTTTGTAGATATATGAACTTTCACAATTCTCATTATATTTAGAAACACCCAAAATTCTCTCTGCACCTGAATTTGATATTCTTCTAGGTTTATTCTCACCTTTATACTTTATAATTGCTGATTCAACATCAAACTTATCAAGTAGGAATATAATATCATTTCTCAATGATTCACTATCAATAGTTCCATATGCTAAAATAGAATCATTAAAAATACCAGATTCATAATTTTTCATTTCTAATATTTGGTAATCTCTTGAATATAAAACAGATACAATATCATCTAATTTGTTAGATGATATTAATAAATATGATATTTGAGGATTTTCTAAATTCATAAAGGTATATATTAAATTGAAGTAACTCTAAATATCTCCAATAATTTACTCATACTAATTTGTTTTACTGCAGCAAAATACTCAATTGCCATTTCTTCTGATGGAAATTCTCCCTTTTTAATAACTTCTTCTGAAGCTTTAGTTTTTAAATAATATGTTTTCATATTCTATATATTATTATATTAGATTAAATTCTTTACATATTTCATTTTGAAATATGTTATTTACTATATCTCTATATTTCTTTTGAACAACAATACTATCATGTATTGTTATTATCTTTATCTCTGGGGTGTAAGTTTATTATACTTTTAATCATTTTATTGAATATTAAATTAGATTCTGCTTTTTGTAAGTCATATGCCAAAATTTTATAATCACCATGTTCTTTCTTATACAATTTAATAAAATTATGAATTGTTGGAAATAACATTTAAATAATTTATCAGCCTTACTATTTGCGATGTTTCTACCAAATAAAACTTTATAAGTCATCTCTTTAACTTTTCTTTTATCATTTTCACCTGTTTGTTCCATAACATATTGGTAGTAATAACCATTTGTTGTCAATTCTCTAAATAATTCAAACTCATCATCTTTCACCCATTTACTATTAGACTCTTGTATAAGTTTACTTAAAAATAAAGGTTGACTATTTTGAATATCAATTTCACAAGTTTCTTCACCAACAATCATTAAACAATTTTTTCTAATAAATGACTTTAATATTGTATAATTAGTATGCATTCTTCCATACGCATCAAAGTGATAAAATATATGTTTATTATTTATACATTCAACAGAATATACATTTCTATTGTAAATATCATAATCTTGGTACTTTAATGAGTCTAAGAAGAATATTGCTCTATCAAACTCAATACTTACATTAAATAAGTCAGAAACTAACTTTTCCTTAACATCAATATTAATTAATGATTCTTTTTCATCAATAGAACTTCCCACCATTTCAACAAACTTCCCTTTATATTTCTTTAATAAAACTTTATCATAGTTTTTATATCTTTTAATTTTAGACTTAAAAATACTATCATCAAGTGAATATACTCTTGATGTAACTCCAGTTTGATATTGTGTTATTAGAGATATTATATTATTATCAATAAGATAATTTATGTAGTAATTATATAAATATCCATATTTATCTTTTAATACAGTTGCATTAATTGCAAATCGATTTTCCTTTTTAAAATAATACTTTAAAATAAGGCTATGTATTATATCTATAAGATAATCTGTTTTTAATTTTGTCTCTTTATAATTTAAGGTTTTTATACTTTCAATATGATATAAACATTCTGGTAAAAATTGAAGAGTGAAGGTCTTATCTTCTACTCTCTTAGATACTATCTTACTTGATATTTTATCACTAATGTTATTCTTAATATAAATATTTTTTATATGAAAATTAATCCATATGTTTCAATATATTTTCTATTTTTTCTTTCTAATCTCTCTGTTAATTTCAGAATTTAATAGTTTCTCTAATTCAGTAGAAGCATCAATATGATGAAACATATTTAAGTCTTTTATCATTTCAGGTGTCCAAGAGGTTCTTAGTTCTCTTGTTTCAGTTTCAACTTCAATAGATTTAGTAATTATTTTTATATTTTCCATAAATTTTATATTTTAAATTAATATAGTTTATGAAAGAATATTTATTTGTATATGGTCAATTTAGAGATACTGCAAAAAGATTGTTGCAGGATCCAATATATTGTGGAAAAGCCACAATAGAAGGTAAGATTTATAAGGTAAATGAATCCTACCCTGGATTTATTGATGGAAATGGTAAAGTGTTAGGTGATGTTTATTTAATAGATCCTAAACTATTTCCTATACTTGATGAATTTGAAGGAGATGAATACATTAGAACTAAAGTAATCACATCATCAGACATTGAATGTTGGGTATATAAATATATTCATGATGTTAAAGGATTTGAAGTAGGTGAAGGTGGAGACTGGTGGCTTAGATAAAAAACCTACTAGATCGTAGGTGGTGTTGTTTTATTTAGTGGTTCAATTGGTAATTAACAACCCTATCCTTTATTCTTTTTATCATTTTCAATACCCTTTTCAAATTCTTAATATACATCAGCATAAACTAGTCCTTCTGAATCACTATCATACTTAATATCAAAGAAATCTTCAAAATAAAGTAGTCCAGCTCTAGTTAATTCAATTTCCTGCATCTTACCCATATAATCATTAATATAATTATCAATTTTATCAACAAACACATTAAATAATTTAACTGTATTTTCAGTAAATACACCAATTGGTTTTTTCTTTCTTCTATTAAATGAACCCAATACAACTTTAAAAATATATTCAAGTTTATCACTTTCATCTATATATTCCTTTGTTAATTTATTATTAATTAATTCAGTATTTATTTTAAATTTATCTTTATCAAAAAATTGTGGAACTATAAAATCAAAGTCAAGTAAATCAGATTTAACTTCTGAAATATAAATGTTAAATAATTTACATATCATGTAAATATAAATCTCATCTTTTTTATCTCCTTTGATTTTAATTTTCTCTAAATCAACTGATTGACAAAAATTTAGAAAATTTAGAAGTATTAATGTGTATATCTCAACAAACTCAGTATCATTATTCTCACTTAACCTTCTATATAAAGGATTTAACAATTCAAATGATAAATCATTTGAATTATTTCTTATTATTAACTTCTCTATATTCTTTTGAAAATCATCTTCCATTAAAAAATGAGTTTTGTAACATAGGATTTAATATCTTATAGAAGAAAAATGTAAATGACTTCTCACCAAAGATATATTCTAAATCATCTTCACTTGTATTGATAAAATATTTAATAGCCTCAATCATTTTATCAGTAAGTTTTCCCTTAAATACAACAGGAATAACATCTACATCAAATAATCTAGCAAATTCTTCTAACTCCTCTAATATAAATTCATATTTTCCCGATTTATTTATTGAAGTTAGAACCAGTTTATTTTTAGGAACTCTGTTATAGAGAATATTAGCAGGTTGTTCATCTGGAAAATACTCAAAACAAAAAGACCACTTTTTATTAAGTAAACTTTTCACTCTATTATCCAATTCATTAAAATAATTTATCGCAGGGTTGTAATAATTCTGCATGGCCAAGTCAACCATGTTAATAGGTTCAGAAGATAATGACTTTGGTTTTATTACAAAATCTTTACCATTCCAACTAACCCATATTTTAGATCCTTGTATATCCTCAAAAATTACTATTTCATCATTAAACAAAGTGTCTAATAATTTTTGGTCTTCAAGACCATTTAATGTTATTAATTTACTCATAATTTGATTTCTTTTTTATATCAAATGTATATATTGTTTTTATTCTTGTTTATCATTAAAGAATGTCACTATTATATCTAAACTTTCTTTACTAAAACCATCTAAGGGGCTTCCACCTGCTTTTAAATAATCTTGATACATTTGGTTATATTCATCCATAGTATAAATTCTACCACCAATTTCACTATAAATAACATCAGTATCAAATGAACTTATAGTTTTATTTTGTAATCTAGTTTCACCATATGCAGGACCGATAGGACCAACCAACTCAGTTCCATTAACTTCTTCTTTTACAAAATCAATATATCTTTTAATCATCATTTCTAACCTCTAATTTTTCAAAATATTCATCTTGTTCTTGTAGTGAATATCTATTTAATTTTTTATTATAAACTAAATTATAAAGAAAACTATCTTTTAATTGATAAGTTTCACTTTTCATTATAATTAATCCATATTCATCATCATAATTGTTATTTATGTCTATTATAGGTAATCCGATTAGACCATTTCTATCATGTAAATCACAAATTACCTTCTTACCATTATCTAAAAAGAATTTAATTCTTTCACAAGTACTATTTTTAGATAAATACATTAAATCCTTATCATCATTTATGTGATTATAAAGTTCAAGAAATCTGGCCTCTCTATCATTAAGAGTACTTTTTTTTGAAACCTTAGTTAATATTCTATTAATCTCAATCTCCTTTAAAGACTCACCAAGTAAATAGTGTTTCAGTACTTTTTTTATACTCATTTCCATTATGATTATTTATTATGTTATATATTAATCTATTATAGTAAAAATTTTTTAAAATGTTAAAAGGATTAAAATTTTTAATATATACTTTATGGATAAAAAGTTATTAGATGGATTAGATAATTTATCAGAAGCTCTTGCTATGATTGCAGAAGCACTTGAAAAAAAGAATGAAAAAAGTAATAGTGCTACAACAAATGCCTTGGTAAGTGGTGACTTCACAACCCAAATAAAAGAAATCAATATTAGTATTAAATCAATTAAGGAAGATACTAAGAAAATTCTTGAAAATCAACAAACTATATTAGAGATGTCTAAGAAAAAAGACAAGAAAAGTAGTTTAATTGAAGATGTTGGTGGTGATGAAAAAGTAGAAGGTAATCTTAAAAAAGGTGTTACTACTATTTTATTAATTGCAGCAGGTGTTCTTGCCATAGGTCTAGCATTTAAGTTAGTTGGTAATATAGACTTTTTATCAGTAGTTGGTCTATCACTAGCTATAGTATTAGTGTCAATTGCATTTGAGAAGATTGCAAAAATGGACATACCAATTAAGACCGCCATTGATACTTCACTAGTTATGACAATAATGGCATTTGGTATAACCATGTCTTCTTTTGTTTTAAGTTTTATCACTCCTATAAGTTTTGGTCAGGCAGCATCCGCTATATTAATTGCAGGTATGTTTTCAGTAATATCTTTTGGTATTTCAAAATTAATTAGAGCATTAGGAAAGTCAGGAATGACAGAATTAGGTAAGTCTATTCTTTTCTTACCTCTTATACTACCAGCAATAGCACTTGCCATTGCAGTGTCTTCTTGGGTATTAAAAATGATAACTCCAATATCTTTTCCTCAAGCAATTACAGGTATTCTTATTGCAGGAATGTTTACTGTAATATCATATGGTATATCTAAATTAGTTGGTGCATTTAAAGATATGAAAGAAGGAGAAATTATGGCTGCAGTAATAGGACTTCCACTACTTTTACCTGCAATGGCTCTTGCTATTGCAGTGTCTTCTTGGTTTCTAAAAATGATAGTTCCTATATCATTTGGACAAGCAATTACTGCAATATTAATTTCAGCAGTTTATGTTGTTCTTTCATATGGTATGGAAAAAATTGCAAAAAACTATTAGTAAAATGGATTGGAAGGATATTCCTAAAATTCCAGTATTTTTTACACTAATGGCATTGGCCATTTCAGCATCAGCAGCCATTTTCTCAACATATTCTAAAGAAATTAATGAGATAACATTTATGATGTTACTTAAAGTACTTATAATAGGAGCAGCAATGGGAATAGTTATGGTTATTGTTGGAGTTGCAATGAGGATGATTGGTAAATTATCTACTGAGGATGTTATAAAGGTTCCAATTATGTTTACACTATTAGCACTCTCGGTTGCACTTTCTGCAGCAATTTTCTATAATTTTAGAGAAGAGATTGATGGAATAACATTTACATCAATGTTTAAGATATTAGTATTCAGTGTTTGTTTAGCTATATCGGTTGCAGTATTGGCTGCAGGTATGGCAATTGTAAATGCCTTAGGTGATACTACATCATATTTAAAAGGTGGTATTGCTATACTAATTATAGCAGCAACAATAATGGTAGCATCACAAATATTATCTTTAGGTGATTATACTAAATATCCTGACTGGAAATGGTCATTAGGTGTAGGTGTAACATTAAGTGCATTTGGTAGTGCTACAGTTGTATATCGAAAAATAGCAATGTGGGGAATTAGTGAACGGGCACTTTTAGCAGGTGGAGCAGCAATTTTGGTTGTAGCGGCAACTATAGTAGCAACATCATATATTTTAGGTAAAGGTAAGTATGATAAATACCCTACCCTTGATTGGTCATTAGGTGTAGGTCTAAGTATGACTGGATTTGGTATGGCAATGGGTCTTCTTGGTACGTTTATATTAGGCTCACTAGGATTAGGAATGGTTGCCTTAATGGCAGGTAAAGAAGCAGTTCTTATGATTGCAGAGACAATTGTCGAATCTTCATTTATATTACAAAAAGGTAAATATTCAGGTGGTCCCACAAAAGACTGGTCAGAAGGAATAGCATTAGCATTAGGTGCATTTGCACCAGTGTATAAAATGTTAAGTTCAGGTGGTATAATGAAAGTTTTATTTGGTAGTGGTCCTACACCAACTCAATTTTCAGAAGGAATCTTAACTGTTTCTAGAGGTATTGTAGATGCAGCAAATTACTTTGCAGGTGCTAAGGTAGCATTTTCAGGTGGACCTAGTAAAAAATGGGCAGAAGGAGTAGGAACAGCAATAGCTGCATTTGCACCAGTATATACTGCACTTAGTAGTGGTGGATTTTTCAGCAATAGAGTTTCACCTGATGATATGAAAGAAGGTATATTAACTATATCAGACGGAATAATAGCAGCTGCTAGAAGATTCTCATCTGTTAAATCAGATATATGGAATTCATATCCTAAGAAAGAATGGATTACGTCAATAAAATCATTAGTTGGTTCATTTCTATCTATAGTAAAGTCATTAAAAGATACAGACTGGATAGAACTTGACTCTGTAAACTCTGTAGCAAGAAGATTAGTAACAACTGCAAATATTTTAAATAAAGGAAATTTTACTAAAAAAATGATCCTAGTTTCATTAAAAATTTATCAAGTAATATAATTGGATTTGCAAAACTTGGAGAAAAACTAACTGAAATTAATGAAGGAAGTGGACTATTAAAAACAGCATTTGGTTTAGATCCAGTATCAAGAACTGCTAACTCAATGGTTAAGTTAGCAAGTGCATATGACAAAATGTCTAATGCACTTAGAAGATTTGGAGGAGCATTAGCATCTATTGATGCTCAAAAGGTTGATGTGATAAGAAGACTTACTGGTAATATGGCAGTATTAGCTGCAATGAATGAACAAGCATTTAATAGTATGATGAATACACTTGAAAATAAAGGAAGTGTATTTGCTCAACTACTTGATTCTGACAAAACCAAAACAAATGGTCCTGTAGTTGGTGAAGGTAAAGGTAAAAAAGGTGGAATTGTTGAAAATATAAAACCTAAAGGTAAATATGGTGAAACACACCAACAATTAGATATAATGATTGATTTACTTAATAATATTAATCGTAATACATCTTCATTAGATGACTTTTTAGCAAAACAAGGATTTAGAGCAGATCCACTTATTGATTTAACAATGAAAAAATAAACTTATTACTATATAAATAATATAAATAATTATGGCAAATATATCATTCTTTAAAAAATAAGTTTGTTTTCTTTCTATAAGAAAACATTAAAACTAAATAAATTAAAATTAGAAAGAGAGTTAAATATTAGATTTGATTCTGCTTATAGACTCTACACAGTATTAAATATACCAGAAGAGCTATATGGTGAATTTACACTTAAAAAGTCAGATATTGATAAAATATCAGAAAACTATATAAGAGAGTATTCTTTTGAGGTTTCTAAGTTCCTAAATTCCATTGGATTAAATGAGCTTTTTAAATCTTATGAAATTAGAAAAGTAGATAAATATTCATATTTAATTGTTATTGGATTTTCATTATTCAGAAGTGATGCATTCTATAATAACTTATATTATAAACTACTACCTTTTTTAACAATAGTATCAATTGCATCATATTTTTTTACTTAAATCTTAAACTTTTTCTATTTTTCTAGTTATAACCTTAAAATAACAAAAAATATGAACGAGAATTTTTACGAAGTATCACAAGATACTATTAATGATTTTTTTGAAGTTTTTGATAAAAAATCATTTCCTATTAAAATTGAATTTCAATTTTTAGGACACAGAAAACAAAAGGGTTTAATCAAAATTTCTAAAATTTCAGACCAATATTCAGCAGTATTGGCAATTGAATTAGGTTCTCCAAGAGAACTATTAGTTACTATCAATGAAGATTTAATGGATGCATTTGATGAGGAATCAAGAACTATCCTAATTGAGCAAGAAATTGATAAAATCAACATGAATGTTGAGAGTGGAAAAATTAAACTAGTGAAAACTGACTTAAATACATTTGCATCTTTGGTAAACAAATATGGTGTTGAAAAGGTAAGTAGAGCTAACCAAGTTGAATCTTTGTTCATTGAACAAAAAGAAGACTCAGAACAAGATGATGATTTCATTGTCTAAAAAAATAAATTAAATAAAATGTCAAAAATTTTAGAAACTAATGTAATTAAACCTCAGATAAATTTTACTGAGAATCTTATAGATTATATTCTTATATCAGAAGAAGCAGAACAAAAATTAGATACAAAATCTCAAGAAATAACTGACTTCATCAATAATAATGATGGTAAGGGTAAATCTGATGAAGATAAAGATAAACTTTATGGTGATGCACAAGAAATATGGACTTCATATAAAGATGTTTTACAAGAAACAAAATATAATTTCTGTTTAAATAGACCTCAATGGAAATTTATTACAGATTTAATTTTAAATAAAGTTGAGTATGATGTAAATACAGTTTTTCTTGGATTAGAAATAACTGATTTATTTGAAGTAATGAAAGGAACTAAATTCAATAATGATAATGAATTAAAGACTTTTGAAGTTAATGCAACAGAAGTTACTTATATTTACCATTTAAAATCTACACATAAAATAAAAGGTTTAACAAAAGATGCCATAACATTCTCTCAAATCCTTGTGAAAATTGGTAATATCAGTAAAGTATTTAACTACTATGAAACTCTTGGTAAAAACTTATCAGCAGATGTTCAAGACTGGGTTGCTTGTTTTGAAGAAGGTGTTGTACGTGAAAGTATGACTTATCAAACTGAACTTCAATTAGAACAATAAAAAAAAATAAAACCCTTAGTAATCTAAGGGTTTTATTTTTTTATCTCAATACTATAGGTACAAATGGACCTATTGCTTCTATAGGTTTGTAAGGTTCTGTTAAATCTTTCAATCCTCTTACTTCATAGTTCTTTTTATCTCTATAAACAGAACCATAACCATTATCAGATGTTACTTCAACAACAATAAATGGATCTAAATTAGAATCAACAGTGAAGTTGAATGGTAATAAATTACTACCATCTCTATACTCTGTTATTGTCTGTACAGGTTCCCAACTAATAGGTTTCCATTCTGTTATATTCTTCCAGTTTGAGTCTAGATAAGGATTTATTGTAGATTGAGTAGAAGATCCACCATAAACATAAATATCTCTATTATACTCAACAAGACTTGTTGATTCATAAATATCTCCTGATTTCCAAGGTTCAACCAATTCATACTTTCTTGGACTATTAGTCTTATTAGGAAGTGGATTAGTTTCATTAATTTGATAAACAGACTCATATATAACACCATAATATGTAACCCTATCTCCTATCACATATGATTTGAATGGTACCCATTCTTTATACGTCTTATATGTTCTTATTCTAATATTGAAGTAATCAGGTGAAACAACACTAACTCCATTATATGGCTTTGGTGGAACAACTAGTCCTAAAGGATCTTTATCTGCACCAATACCTGGTATAATAGAATAGAAATCCAATACACAGTTATAAACAGTTGAACCACTATTTACTGGCATAAGATATACCTCATTCATTTTAAATGAAACAGGTGTCATATTTTCATTAATTTTAATTATTTTAACATCATTTACTTTATGTTGAATTTGATTTCCTGAGTTTAAATAAACTCTACCAGTAACATCAAGTATCTTATGAGTTAGAGGTATAATATTCTTCTTTAACCAATACTTTAATCCTTGTAATTTTATAATAACCTCATCCAATGAATATGTTAATACATTAGTACCATCTTTATCAGTGATAAAATATGTTAAATTAAATAAATTAGTTCCCTCAAACTTATCATTTGGTAGTGTATGTTTTATAAAATCATTTTCAGTCCAACCCTCAACACTATTATCAAAAATATCAGGTATCTCAACTTTAAATAGTTTAGTAAACTCTGGAGATGTAGTATCAACATTCTTATAATATTCATTTAATTGTAAATCATTATATCCAAAGAAATTTATTGCATTAATAATTGACTTATAAGAACCAATATATGGATAAATAAGATGTTTCATCATCATCATCTCTTTTCTCTTTCTATTTAGAAATAACCAATCAATACCACCCTCTAATATATCATATTGTTTAAATATAAATACATCATTAGTATCAATTAACTTACCAACATTACCTAATTCAATCTTAAATCTAATATCCTCTTCTTCTGTTTGTCCATAAGTGTAAAATCTACCTATTTCCTTATCCTTTACTTTGATTCCAAAACTAAGATATGTTATATCTCCTGATTTTGGATGATTGTTTATAATAGTACTTTCAGTCTCTATTATATCATTTACAATATCAAAGAAATCAACTATTATAGTTCTTGAATAAACCTCTCTTATTATAAACATGGATGAATTATTATGAGAAATATACTGGTCCTTTTTATTAGTTGAATCTTTAACATAGATAACTATATGTTGTCCAGGTTTTAAACCTCTTCCAGTAAATACTTCATCAGAATTTACATTTAGTTTTATTTGTCCTCTCTTATCAGGCCCATTAACATCTAATGTCTCGATTGAAATATATTGTGATTGACTAGAAGATATAGTGAATGAAATATCTTCCTGTTTATAAAGTTGTAATATAGAACGTAAGGCACCTTCATTTTTAGATTGAAACCCAACAAATAATTGTAATGGTTCAACATTAGTCGATGTATCATTTTCATCATCAATATAACTCAATGTATATTCTATCTTATCAAATATAGTTTTTGATATTCAGAATAACCAACCTTAGTTATATCATTATTAGGATTTCTATTCAATACAACAGTTGATAATGGTGTAACACCAGTATATGAATATGATGGTGAACCCTTATATATGTTTTCAGTTAATTCTAATTGACTACCAGAATAATCATATAAGAAAAACTCAGGTACATTATCCGCTAACCATTTCCAATAGTATTTGACAGAAACATCAGTATTGAAATTTTCTCTTGGTCTTCTAAAGTAATCCCTTGTTTTTAACCAAATATCAGGTCTTGGAATGTAATCAGGATGTAAACTACCATACATTGCATTCTCCTCTATTGATATTGACTCAATTTGATTTATTGTAATATCATTATTTAGTTGAACCTCAATCTCAATAACTTTATTTGTAGATGGTTGAATAAACCACATTGATTTTCTATCTGGATTATAGGTAAGTTTTGTTGTTATTGCAGTTTGTACATTATTATATGAATTTGTAATTGGATCTATTATAACTATATTATTATCAGTTGATGATAGATAAATTGAACCATCATAAGGATTTAATCCAATATAACCATAATGTAAAACATCTGTATAATCGATCATACTACCTGTAATACTGATCCTTGTGAAATTATTACTCGAGTCTGATATAAATAACTCCCCAGTTAAATTATTAAATATTAAGTCAGGATTACTAGCTGATGGTAATTCACTAATAATTAATGAACCATTATCTATAATATAAACATCTGTTCCATAAACATAAATACTTTTATTTACTGACTCATAAAATATATTAGGTAATAATCCGTTAATTGTGAAAGTCCCAACTATATCTCTTGTATCACCATTAATTCTATATACTGTATCAGTAGTTGATGTTATATATACATCTTCTTCATATTCATGAAAAACCATTTTACCATTTGTTGATGATATTGTAATATTATCAGTTGTTGATGAAGTTAGATTATCATAACTAAATATATGAATTTCAGATGAATTATTATAACTAACATAAACATCACCATTATTATTATTGACAACCAAATCAAACGCATCATAAATTAAAGTAATAGTTGATATTAAAAGATTTGTGGCTGGATCAAATACACTAATTGAGTTTTTAGATAAACAATACATATAGTTATTTACTATATTAAATTCCATTTTTATACTTTGTATGTTATTATTTAATTCAATTGTTGTTATTGGTAATCCATAATATGAATCTATAACACCAACACTATTATCACCATATACATAAACAGAATTTGATAATTCAATATACTTAATATCAATCATTCCAGAAACTCCATTATATGAAAATGTATTATAAGTATTAGGTCTAAAATTCATATTAAATTCTGATGCACTAAATGATTGTGTATCAAATTCACCAGATGTTCCATTTAATGTATCAAATCCACATGCTGTTTGACCAAATCCTAAATTAAATGCTATAGTAACAAAGGGTGATTTATTACAAATGAAATTATTAACATCCCAAAAAGGACCTTGATAACTTAGATTTAATACTTTTGGATCCAAATACTCAATACTATATTCTTGATTAACATAAGGATAATAGGTATTATTAATAGAAAATACCATTCCTGTTGCAAATCCTGAATCTTCAAATGAAACAGATGAAGTTGCAGTAAGTATAACTTCATTAGATGCTAATAAAACACCATCATTTCCTCTCATTTTCTTAGTAATCCTATAATCATCTATACCTGGTAAATTAATTTTACCTGTTGATATAGTATAATCCAATCTATTTTCAGTTTGTTTAATGTTAAATAATAATAAGTTATTTTTAACCTCAGTAACAATACCATATTCTAATAAATTAGTAGAATATAAATCATTCCAATTTTTTAAAGTTGTTATAATATCTGGAACAGATAATAAATCTCTAGTAGTTTCTATACTATAATCTCTATTATTTATATTTATATTTAAAGTAGGACCTAAATCATTAAATAAAACTCTTGAATGTTCTATATAACTATTTGCAGTAATACCAACTTTAACCTCATTTATTGCAATAGGTACATTTGGATATTCAGTAATAATAAGTATTGAATTATAAAACATTATATTGGAATTTCCTGTTGTTTTTAATTCAACATTTATACCTAATTTGAATAATTCTAAATAATTTCTTGACAACCAATTTCTTAATGTTCTATCAATTGTTCTCACCATATCTATAGTATTACCACTAAAAATATAAGCAATTTCTTCTTCATAAACTTGTTTATTTATTACCAATTTCAATCCATACTCATCTAAATCATTAAATACAATGTTATATTTATATCTCTCAGAGAAATCATAATTTAATTCTTTATGTAACACTTCTTTTGTTCCTCTAATTCTCTCAAATGTCTTTAATTCACTTCCTATAGAATATGTCTCTCCAATTTGACTATGATAAAAGTTAACACTTGCATACTTACTAGGATAAATTAAATCAGCTTTAAGATAGTTATCTTTATAATAAATATCAATATTAAAAAACTTAAACTCATCTTTATACTTATCTACAATAGATGCCATGGTTATTGAAGAGGATGAAGTACCCACCTGAGTATAATAATATCTATCAGTTGTCAAGTATAATTGTGCATAAAGTAAAGACTCATCTGATGTAGATTCATTTACTTTTAAATAGGTTGGATTAGACCAGTGAATAAAATCTATTTCAGGAGTTAAATATAATGTATCTTGTGATGCATGACTATGTGTATATGCCAATATACATTCATATAATTTACCTTTATAATTTACCTGATCCAATAGGTTATAATATGTGATGTTATTATTAGTTTCAAAGTCTATTCTATCAGAAATAGTAAGGAAATTCTCATTATAAGAAGAACCAACAATTTTAAAAACCTCACCTGACTTTAGAATTCTTGGAAAATTAAAATAATCATTAATAAATACTTTACTATCAGATGTAATTGTTAATCCACCATCATATAATTTTGGTAAATCTGTTCCTAATTTAACTTCTATAATTAAATCACTATTTGATGGTAGACTAAACTGACTCACTGAATATTCAAAACTAAAAATATCTGTTATTTCTGGATTTTCAACAGTATATACCCCATCATTCAAATCACTATTTACAACATTAATTTTTTTACCAACATATAATTTATCATAGAAGTTAGGTTCTGACCATTCAGATATATTATTTACATAATCACTATTTATATAATTATAAATACCAATTGCATCAACACTTGAAATAAATTTGCCTATATAGGTTGATGTGTTTGAATAATTATTATAATATGTAGATTCAAATGTTGAATTATCAATAGTTGATATAATCATAATTGCATTTTTCTTAGAACCAACAACAACAAATGATTGATTAGAATTTGTAAACTCCAACAATGAATTATTAAATATTATTAAAGATCCAACTGGAAACTTAACTTCAAAGTTTTCACCATATATCCATTTAGAATAGAATGATGGATCATTATTAACAGGTTCTATACTAACTATTTGTTCAAGAACATTAGTTTTTGAACCATAGAAATGAATTCCAAATTCATTAAATAATTGGAACTTATTAGTACCCATATCACCAATTGATTCAAAGTCAAATGTTGGTACTTTCTCTAAAGTATAAAGAGCATATGTTTTGAATGTATCTGTTGAGTTCTCATCAAATAAAAGAGAACCTTCAAATAATTGTGTATTTTCATTATAGTTTAAATTTAGACTATCACCAGACTTGTTGAAGAAATGTAGATTTTTATGACTTGACATTAAGTTTAATTATGTTTTCAGTATATATTAATTTTTAGGTTCTTGATAATTAATATATAAATAAAATTAAAGTTATAATATGAAATACTTAAAACTATTTGAATCATTTGGAAGATTTGAACAAGAATTTGGAAAATTTAAAATTAAAGTTGAAGATGCATCAGCAAGTGATGGAGTTCAAGTTGATGAAGTGACAATTAACCTGATTGGTGTTGGAGAAGATGATCATGAGTATTATTTTGATTTACATACATCCACAAATGGTAGTTCAAGTGTAAAGTTTATAGGTTCAAATACAATTTATATTAAATTAAATAAAAATACTAAAAAAGGATTCGTTGAAAATTTCAATCTAGTTGAAGGTGAATTTATAGACTCTGAAAATGATTTATTTGAATTTTTACAAGTTAACTCAGATAGTTGTGTTGGGGACAGTACTGAAATTGATGGCTTTGAGTTAGAAATTACTAATTTTAACCATGATGGTGGTTATGAAATTGGATATTTGGAAACCATAGTAAATGGTGAAGAAATTCAAATTGAAATGAAACAAGATTCAAGTGGTGGTTTTGAAGTTTATTTTAGTACTAATGAAGATGAGGAATTAGCCAAAAAAATAGGATTTGAAATAACAGATGAAATTTCAGAGTATCTATTTACTACATATGATACAATTACCTTAGAAAAAAGATAAATTATATGAAACACATAAAACTATTTGAATCATTTTCTGGTAGAATATCAGAAGAACTTGAATACCATATAAACAATAAAATGTCTATAACAGAAAATGTATTTAGACCTGGATCTAATAAATACTTTGATTTAATAAAAGAAGCAAGGGAATTATTTGATAATAATCAAATTGAATTATCAGAATTAGATACTGAACTATATGAATCTACTGACATAGGTAGATTCACAGAATATGAAGGCCAAATTGTTCCTTTAGATTTACCTATGGAAACTATTGAAGAATTAAATGAAGCGGAATATAAAGGGAAAGAAGTAGAGTTGAATAAACCTAGACGTGGTGGTGCTAAAAAGTATCATGTGTATGTTAAGAATCCCAAAACTGGTAATGTTAAAAAGATTTCATTTGGTGATGTTCATGGTGGTTTAACTGCCAAAGTAAGTGATCCTAAAGCAAGAAAATCATTTGCAGCTAGACATAAGTGTGATACTAAGAAAGATAAAACTAAAGCAGGCTAATGGGCATGCAGAATTAACAAATTTGGACATCTATTTGGTGGCAAGACATATCCTGGTTATTGGTAAAAAATAAATTAAAATATGAAATACTTAAAAACATTCAATAAATTAAATGAGTCAACAGAACACTTCTCACTAACTGATAAGTATAAAGAGCTTTCTAGTGATGTTTTACTAAAAAAAACAGGAGATGATAATTGGTTAGTTAGAACTCCAAAATATATTAAGTTACTATCTCTAATTTCAAGTTGTATAGATTCTAATATTTCTGAATACTTTGAGTTAGATGATCATTTTTTTAATGCACTTGAAAATGAATATAAATATTCAGGATTTACATTAACAAGAAATGAGATTAAAGATGCTTGTTATAAACTAAGAGAAGAAGGATATTTAAAATAAAAAGATATAGAATGATTCTACCATTTAAAGAAGAAATAGTATCAGATAATGTATTCATCAGAGAGTTTAAACAAGATACTGACTCTGGTGAGTTTATGTGGCATAGAGATAGAGAAGATAGAATAATTGAATCAATTGGTGATACAGATTGGATGATACAATTAGATAATGAATTGCCAAAAGTTATAAAAGGTGAAATTTTTATACCAATGGGTGTTTATCACAGAGTTATAAAAGGAACTGGAGACTTGAAAATAAGATTACAGAAGTTATGAAGTATATAAAAACATTTGAAGCGGTTGGTACTGTTAAAAAAAATAGTAAAAACATCAATGATAAAGAATTTATAAGTTCAATGGAGGATAGTATTGAAGGTATATTTATTGATATGATTGATGATGGATTTGAACTTGATATGACACTAACTGACTGGGGTGGTAATTGTGGTCATATTTCAATAAAAAATGGAGAAATGATAAGAAAGTTACTGAATACCTTGATATATTTCATATGTTCTTTGATTATATTAATGATAAAGGTTATGGTATTAAGGATATTTATCTTGGTGGTTGGATTAAAGATGAGGATGATAGAACAATATCTTTTAGTAATAAAAGTTGGGAATTTGTTGAAGAACACTTAGTTAAAGCTAACAAAGACAGAAATTTTAATGGTCTATCTTTATACTTGGATCCAATCAAAACTAAATGGATTAAAGATGAAAATGGTAGAGGTGACTATATACCATTATACAAATTAAAAAACCCTATACAATAGGGTTTTTGTAATTTAATTCATGATTAAATCTTTTTTTAATATACTCACTTAGAATATAACATTTTTCATATTCTTCTTCTATTTCAAGATATTTAATTACTTTAGTTAAATACTTTTTCGAATATAATTTTAATTGTCGATCATAAGGTGTTCCTGATTTTACCCTATTAAATACTATACATGCAGTTGTTTCCATTAATCTAATATTTTATTTAATTTCTCTTCTCTAATATTTGATATATTTGACTTTTCAAATACATATAAACTCCAAATAGAACATCTACCAATATCAACTTTTGTTACTTTAGATAGATAGTATTTCTTACTTTTATCACTTAAATGTTTTATAACATCATCATATGAATTATACTTATATAAGTTAGGCATTTGATTCCAGGATTCCAATCTATTATTTTCAACCACCCAACAAGTAATAGTAGGTAGAGCATATGATATTTCATCATAAAAATGTTTCATAACAGATTTAGTTGACCCTATTACTGAAAATCCAATTTCTTCTTTGTACTCACTTATATGCTCAAGTTTTTCATAATATGACATTTCACCTCTTATATCAACATTCTCATTTATTATAAATAAACCATTATTTGTAAATCCCATAATTAATCTTTTTTAGAACTAAAGTTCTCATTATAAATTCTAATAACTTCATCAAACTCAGTCATTACACCACTTTTGAATTTCTCATTATCATACTTTTGTTTCAAAATATACTCTTTTATGTAATCTCCATAATCAAGTTGTATAGAGATGTCTAAATTAGCTTCATCAAATTCTATTTCCTCTTCTTTTTTCTTTTCTTCTTCCTCTGGAGTTAACACATATCATCAATATAATCAACTGATGCAAATGAACCATTCTCTAGTATCATTTCTAACTTTCTTCTTAACTTTCTATTTGAAATTAGTAAATTATTTGAAATTGATATATCAATATAATCATTTGAGTTCTTCAATAAATCCAATTCATCAACATCCTTCTCACTAATAACTTTGTGTTTTCTAAAAACTGGTGAGTAAGTATTAGGCACAAAATCTACTTCATCTGTTGATAAATCTAATACAGTAATTCCTTTTTGATCATTATAATCATTTCTATCCATTTGATATAATGAACCAATGAATGTAAAGTTTTTATTTACTTGTCTAATATGAATATGTCCTGAAAATACCCTTAAATATTTACCAAAGTCTTCTACATCAATTTTATCAGCATTTCTATGCGCAACTGAATTTAAGTGCATCTTACATCCATTTAAGTCCGAATGACACATCAAGTAATCTCCAGTATTTTCAGAGATTTCATTGATCATATCCAATCTTTTCTCAACCCAAGGCATTAGAAACTATTTTCTTACCATCTAATTCTAAGGTAGTTGTTTTTTGATGTACTGTTATATTATCAATATAACCATACAATCTTACAGAGTTTACTTCATTAGTACCTTTATTAAATAAATCATGATTACCAACCATAATATGTATTGGTAATATCTTTGATAATTCAGTAAGTATCTTTTCTACTTTATTCATTGTAATAATAGGAATACTATTTCTATTATCAAATAAATCTCCAAGATGTATTAAAATATCCCCTGGTTTAACATTTTCTTTTAAATAAGGAATTACAAAATTATAGAAAGTTGATTCCATCATATTTTGCCATTTATCTAAATTATTTAAGTAAATACCAAAATGGGTATCAGTTATCATATAAACTTTCATTACTATAATTATTTTTTTATTTATATGTTGTTTTAAGTAATAAGTTAGAAAAAAAGCATTTTTTTATACTAATATATAGTAGTAAGAGAAATTAAAGTATTTAATATATATTTTAATAACTAAAAGTTAATAAAAAATAATAAAAAACACATGCCATTACCACATTATACACAGATACAAGGTGTAGGCTCACCAGGGGGACCTGGAACGCTTCCTGATGAAGTAGTTTACAAAAATTTATTTGAGGTTACATTCATCCTACCAGTACTTTTACAAGCACAGGGTAGAGATCCAATTTTATTGTTACAAAATGCAACTAAAATTGCATTAAATTTAACTGAGTTTGATATTACTCAGAAACAACAAAGATTCAAATATTCAACTAGAGTATTTCAAACAACACCTAATAAAACTGATGGTGAAATTAGTATTCCTATTCAGATTAATGTTAATCAACAAGGTTCTATTGAAAACTGGAATACTATGAAAGCATGGTATGACTTAGTATTCAATTCACAAAATGGTGCTCTTCACTATAAGAGTGATATTATTGGTACTATTATTGTTAATCAACATGATAAAAAAGGTGTTGTATTAAGAAGAGTTACATTCCAAAACTGTCAGATTAAAAAAGTTGCTGGATATGAACTAGATTGGTCACAAAATGATATTGTTGGTGAAGTTGTTTGTGATTTTGTTTATGACTACTTTATTGATGAATATATTGATAATAACTTTACTATCAACCCACCATTGGTTTCAGGTTATTAATCTTAAAACTATTAAAAATAAAAAATCCATCAAAAAGATGGATTTTTTTATTTTAAAACTTTGGCATTTGCATGTTACTTGTCATATTTTGAGCACTTTTCATCATTGAACTTGTGTCTGGCATTGAAGTAGATTGTGATTCTTCATCCTTATTACGTTGATTTTCTTCATCTTCAATAATCTCATTTACTATGTTAATGTTTTCTTCAAACATCCAATAGGGCCATTCATCCATTGATACTTCTTGAGTATGAAAATGTTTTTGTAATAACAACTTATTCTTTAATATATGCTTCAAAGGCATCATGAATAACGAAAATACTTGATGGTCCGTTGGGAAACTGCATTTCTGCAGTAACCTCCTCACCGCACTCACATTGTTTTTTTAACTCTTTGATACCAAATGTCATTTTACCAACTGCCGCATTTAAGAATTGAAAGTCTGGATCACTCATATTTTGAAATTCCACAAGTTTAGCTTTAATACCCTCATATGTAATATTTGTTCTACCACCCAACATAAAAGGAATTATTTTTAAGAAAGATAAATTTGGTGCAACTTTATTATTATTCTCGGTTATGATATAATCAGTAAAAGCCTTTTGTAATCCAATATTTGGTGGTGTTAATTCAAATTGACCACCTGACTTAGTTTCAAAATAGTAACAATTACGTGCTGCACTGAAATACTTAGACAAGTTAGAGTCAATTTGATGAAAACTAAAGTTTTTTCTAGTTAACTCAACTGAAACATCACTACCACAAGTACATTTAGCGTTTACATTTAATGTATTACCTTGTTGGAATGTTAATTCTCTAATTAGAAATATCAAAAATAATCTATCTTGATCTTTTATTTCTAAAAATGATCCAATTCTTCCATCAGGATATTTAATCCTAACACAAGATTGTAACATATCATTCATTTTCTCTACAATATCATAAAAGTTATTATCATCAACCATTGAATATGCTTGAATTTCTTTTACTTTTGCAGGTCTTACCATAAATAGAGAACCTGTTGGATAAAATTGACCACAAGGTAATTCTCTAATATCACAATTGAAGTATTGCAAGTCATCAACTTTTGTTGCCTCAACTTGAGTTTCTTGTTTGAATGGAATATCTGATACAAAGTTTGAATTCTTACCAGTTTCTATATCCCCTAAATGTCTCTTTAAGTAATCTTCTTCTGACATTTCATCTTTTTTATTTGACATAATTTAATTTATTATTTTTTCTACATATTATATATTGATATGTATTAGTTCTCTATCTTTATTATATACATAATCTAAATTATGTTTATAAAAAAACCCTTAGATTTCTCTAAGGGTTTTATTTATATTAATAATATTACTGATTTATAAATCCACCTGCAGCAACAGCCCCAGTTCTTAATATTGTAATATTATTTACAATGATTCCCATACCTTTAATTGGTTCTACATAAGTATCAAGAACACCAATTTGGTTGTCAATTACTTCTGCAGTATTATTTTCATCATCCATTTTATTAAAGTAATTATATAAACCATTTTTACTTACATAAGTCTCACAGATAACATCTGCTCTTAATTTAATTTCAGCTCTAACATCAGGAGTATTGAATTTCCATTGGTAATCAAGCAACATTCTAGATAATTCTCTTTCAAGCTCAATTAATACCTCTCTAACATGTATATAAGAAAGTGCAGATTTATATAATACTAAAGCAGTATTTTCTGTTTCAATAATATAACCTCTATTCTTTTTCAATACTATTGGATTAATTTGAGCAGGGTTTAAGAAATCTAAATCTGTTGGATCCCAATCAATTTCTAATCCAGCAATGTTTGTAACTCTACCATTTGTAACACCAGCTGCAATAGTCCAAGGAGTAACTGAGCTAACATTAGAAATATGTTTTCTAACATATGTAGTTGCAACATAAGATGCAGGAGGGAAATTTAATGGTCTACCATTATCATTTACCACTACATATGGTGTAAAGTAACCTACTGCAGAAACACCTGTTCCTTCACCAAATGAATACAAGAATGCTGGATTGCTTTCTGGATCTCCTCCTTTTGCAATAAACTCTGCCTGTAATACACCTTCTGAGTTAACAAAACTTGGTGAAGATGAGTTTTTAAATTGTCTAATTGATGGCATATTAATGAATCCAAATGAATCCAATCTCTCACCACAAATATCAACTAATTGTTGTTTAGATCTTTCTGTTAATCCTAATCCAAATGCATCAACTAAATATCTAAAGTCAAATGCTTCTTTATTTATCAATGCCTTAAATAATGGAGTTCCTTTAGCAACAGCATTCAATATAGCATTTTGTCTAGTTTCAGTACCATCAGGTAAAGAAGCTTCTCTAATTCTAAATCCTTTTAATGCAATCGCTTTATAAGTTGTTGCATATTGGTCAATACTTGAATATCTTGTTGTTTGGAAATCACCACTACCAAGCACTAACTCAGTTTTTAATATCTTAGCATCACAAGTGATTTCAGATAATGTAGGATCTCCTGCATATTGTCTTTTACTTAAAACTCTTGTAATTCTTCTAGCATATTGTTGTCCAAGAGGTAATTCAACTCCTGTAGTATCTGCTTCTAAGAAATCACCAACTTTTAATTCTGTATATCTTGAACCATTTACTAATACTTTATTAGGAACACTAGTATATCCTACTGGATTTTCAATTTCAATAGTTTGTTTTAAGTTTGATAACTCAGACTGAACATAAAAAGTATTATTAACAATAGTATCAACAGTTGATGTTGCAATTAATGTTTCATCCACAAATTTTGCTTGTAATGCACCATCAGTATCAATATACATTTTAAGATAATTTTTACTATTAATAGCAAATATTGTATTTACTCCAGATAATGCCTCATAAGTAACATTTTCAGCAACTTCATATGCATATGAACCTGTAAATCCTAATACAGAAGCTAAAGTACCAGCATCATCATTTGGATTAACTGAATTATTTACTATTGTAAATACACCTGTATTTAAGTCAGATGAAGGAACCACTATCTTTTCATTTGAAGTAAGATTTACCTCTTGTGTATTGATAACTATATAGTTATAACCTGCATAGTCAGAATAAATATCATTTGTTGCTTTTTCACCATCTATAAATGTAAAGTTAATTGTATCACCTGTAGCAGATAAACTATTAGGTTGACCATCTAATGAATCTTGATACAATCTATTATCATAAAAGAAATCACCAGTATTAATAACTCCATTATAAAAATCTAAATAGAAATCAGAATATTTACCTGCAACCCCTTGATTACTTGTTGCAACTTCATCCTTTGTTATAACCTCATCAGAACCTAATATAAATTCATTATCTTCTGTATAGAAAGTTAACCAACCTTTTAATATATCACTAATTGAAGAAGTCATTAAGTTTAATACAAATGATTTATTTTTTACAGAACTAAACTCAATATTTGTTATTGTAGCATCAATTAAACTATATTTAGTATTTGTTATACTATCTAATAATAATGAAACTTTATCTTTATTAACACTATCAATTATACCAGTTAACCAATTAAACATCTTTATCTTTCTATATTGAGAATAATTAGCAGTTGAAGAAACTGTATTAGTTCCAACAAAAGTAACTTTAATTGATGATTCAAAACCATCTGCAGTAGTAACCTCTTCAACATAGAAATCAGGAGCTGTTTTATTATCAGACTTTGTACCCACTATCTCTTTACCAAAGATAAAATCTTTATACCCAACTTCATCTACTGTTATATCAGTAAACTCATAAGAAACAAATGCACCTTGATTTATAGTTAACTCAACATAACCAAGTACCACATCATCTGCAGAAACTCCAGGTTTAGTTCCTTTAACCAATCCATTAGTAGATTTAATCACACCAGTTGAATCCAAATAGAATACTGATGTATATGATGAAGTAACACCAACTGGATAATTAGTTGCAGATATATTAAATGTTTTAGAAGTAGTAATATCAACTTTAATCCCATTTAATATAACAAACGCATCAGAATTAACATTATAAGTAGTTGAGAAAGTAGCAGTTGTATTCTGTGTATCAATTCTATTAACATTAAATACAGTACCTTCACCAAAATAACCTGTTCTATTATCACCATTTTGAATGACACCAGAAGATGCAGGTGTACCATCAGTACTAAATGCATGATATGGTTGACCATCATAAGAATAATCAGAAACTCTTGTTAAGTTATTACTATTAAAAGTAATTGATGCAGTAACACCACCTAATAATCCTGTGAAAGTTTCACCTATTTGGTAACCAATACCTGAGTCTAAAACAGTTGCAGTACTATTTGTACCACCAAAAGAAACTATTGCTCCAGTACCAACTGAACCAGTGATACCATAAGTACCAGATGATGGTGTTCCTTTAGTTGTAAATAATAAACTACCAGTTAATCCAAATTGATTCCCAAATAATGAAGTAACATTACCTTTTAAATCAAGTGTAACATGAGTTAATGAAACACTTTCTGAAATTGTCTCATTATATGACAAGAAGTCAATACTATTTGTATTCATAGCCGCCAAAGTATTACCAGTAAGGTCAAGTAGACCTGTATAATAATCTTGTTCTACTAAATCTGCATTAAATTCACAGAATAAACCTGTTCTATCAGTATCTCTATTAATTGATGTTTCTATAAATATATTTCTACCATTCAAATCTCTAAAATATGGAATAAGTGACAATCCTTCATAATATGCTAATAAAGTGATATTTCTATCATTTGCAAAATTTCTTAATTGACCCTTTATTAAACCACTTGTATTAAAATATGTAGACCATCTAGAATCAACAGCCAATTCACGGTAGTTAGACCAATCACCACCAACAACAACAACATCAACCATATAATCAGATGCATAGTCTAATTGACTAACATAAGCAGGCATTTTCTCAACAGAACCATACCATTCAAGTAAAGTTCTATCAAAACCAGTAACAGATGTTTTAACAACAAAAACTGATATATGTCTATCAGATAAGTTAGTTAAAGATAATGCTCTATCCGCATATCCTTGATCACCTTTTGTTAAGTTAATAAATGACTCAGTATCTCTACTCCAGAATCCTGTAGTATCAAAGAATCTTCTATAAGGTCCCTCTCTCTTAATATCATTTTTATAAACAGCTGATGTAGATAATGATTTATATTCAATAGTATCTAAAGTATCATTAGTAACTAATAAGTTCATTGCATAAACTGGTGTAGTCTCTAACATTTTTGATACTGTTCTATGAAAGAAAGAACCCTTTCTCTCTAGGTTTCTATCTAATTGACCAAAAACAGCTTCTAGGTCAGAAACAGTAGTTAATCTAATTGGTGTATTAACCGGTCCTTTTTTAGAAACACCAATAACAAGGTTAGTTATTGAGTCAGCAGCAGCAGCTGCACTAAAAATTGACTTGTCAATTTCTTCAATGAAGATACCAGGTCTTTTGTATTTTCCAATTTGAATTGCCATATTGTATATTTTAATTTTTATTTTAATGTATATATTAAAAGAAAAAAGTGATATTTTTTCTATTTTTGATTAACATTAGATATTTTTGTGATATTGTCCTTAATATCTTTCTCCATTTTTAACATTTTATCCTTTTGTGACTTATCTGCAAGATTAAAATCATTTTGAATTTTATTTATATTAGTAACTCTATCAGTCATTCTCTTATTAATTTCAGCTATTTTAGTAGTTAGAGTTTGTTTAGTATTTGGATCAGTTGTTATTTTTAAATCTCTCTGAAAATCATCAAGTCTAACTTTATCTAAACTATTCTCTTCTTGCATGTTATCAACATCTGCACTCATTTTACAAATTGATACATAATCAACTAAGAATGGATTTCTATTTTTAACATCAATACCAAGTATCTTAATTAATCCAGACTCCAATTGTGTTTTGTCTTTAGTTGTCTTATATAAATTGTCAATTTGTGGTTTCTTTGTCTTAAAATCTACCATTTGTTTTGTAATAAGTTCCATCTGTTGTTTTGATGTCTTAATATCAGGTGTATCAGTAGCTTGTATATCTAAACCTGCCTCTTCAAAAAACAAACTATAATCTTTTAAATATTTCATATTCTATATATTAATATTTTTTTATTATAAAAATATATTGTATATTTGTAATCTAATAATTATTTATGTTAAACACAAAACTTGTAGTAATAGAATTAACCAATGAAGAGGCTGTACCATATTTTAGTTCAGCTGACGAGATTGCTAATTTTTTATATAAAATGAATATTAATCTACCAGAAATTGGAGATAAAGATTCATTTCCTACTTGTAACGAAATATATGATACTTATCCTTTAGCAAGAAAATTATGGGATGCTTGTGCATATGCTACAGTTACAAGTGCAGTTTGGTGGAAAGTATGGATTAATCCAGAGAATGGATATGTAATTGCATATCAAGATTATGAAGGTAAAAAATTTACTGATAATTTTATAAGATTTATAGAAAGCGTACCAACATTAGATAGTGGTGACTTACCTTGCAATGTAGTTAGAAAAAACACAAATCTAAGTTTAGATGTTATTTTAGAAAAAATATTTACACAAGGTCTTGGATCACTAACAATGGAGGAAGTTAATTTTCTTGGTGATATTTCAAAAGATATATAAAAAAAAGAGAGCAGATGCTCTCTTTTTTTTATGGATTAGTAAATTCCTTTTCCATTTTTTTAATTAAAACATCCTTTAATGGACCACTAAAATCTGGATCTTTTGATACTATAAAAAGATTATCATTGTGATTATTTTTCTCTCCTTTTATAACACCACAAAAATCAGTATTTACTTCCGTTGATTGATTTTGTGTAGCTGACTCCATTAATACAGATAAACAAACTGGGAAACTGCCATTTGGACCAGTCTTTGTACCACTTGTTGATATTGTAAAATTATTCTTCTTACCATATATTTTATCAGGTGATAGATTTGCCACATTTGAATAAAACAAACTAAATTTATTGTTAGATATTTTAGTAATTATTCCATAATAAACATTTTGTGGAGAATTATCTTGTGTAGACCAATCAGTAGTTACATTATAATCAGGATGTTTACCCTCTTTATATTTATTAACAATTTCTTGATTATCAAATACAAATTTTGTATAATAGCACTCTACATTAATACCAGCAGGTGGAGTAACTCTTTTTAATAATTGAAGAAAAATCATATCATGATTACCAGGACCAACTTTAACTATTGGAAGTGCATAGAATTTACCAGAATTTGTTTGTATATTACCATTTGTAAAATTACTTATAGGTGACCAAAAAATAGTTTTTGGATCACACTCAGGTTGTCTAATTATAGGTGTAGGTGTTTTACCTTTATCAGTAATGACTTTTAATCCATAAGGTTCAAAGTATTTCTTTAATAAAATTCTTCTTTGTTCATCAAAGTTTGCAGCAGTTTTATTATCCAATAAATCATTTATAAAATCAAATAATATTTGTCCATGTGATTTTTTATCTTTACCTAATTTACCTCCTGCAACATTTTCAATTTCAGCTTCATAGATTTTCACAAAACCATCATATTTTTTTATAATACTCTCTGTGGTTTTATTGAAGTTATCTTCTGATCCAGATACTATAAACTTAATATTAGATAGAACCTTTCTATATTTCTGATCCTCCATAACTTTCATAACACCATCAACCCAAGCATTTCTTAATTTTTTAACTGCCCAAGGTCCATAACCAGGACTATTAGCATCACCAGCACCAGATGAGCCACCACCCAACTTTTCATATTCTAAGAATGTTTTATTAGATACCTTACCTCCTGATCTTCCTGATGGAATTACAGGTGTAAAATAAATTTCATTTGCTCTTTTAAATATTCTACAAATTGCAATAATAGGATCTGGATTAGTTGATAAATCATAGTTTAGAGTACCATTTACATTATCACTTGTTAATTTATCTAATTCATCTATCTCTCTTTGTGTTATATTAACCATTTCAGAGGGTATTCTTGCCTCTTTTACAAACTTATTCCAACAATTAATAACTGTTGAAATTGGATTACTTGCAGTACCACCTGTACCATTTGTTGCCTCATATAAAAACACAAAACTTGAATTTTCTTTAACATCCTCTGTTGTAACACTTTTTACATCCTCACTATTATTAAATTTACTAATATCATTTGAAAATCCTTCTTCTTTAGGATTTTTACGTTTTATATAGTTCAGATCTTCTTGATTTAATGTAGCAACAGCTTTAATAAATGCTAATGCTTCACTATCTTTCAATATTTCTTCTGTGCTTTCTAACTCTTTAGTTTTACATTTTAAAGCTAATTCTTTTATTTTTTTAATTTTATCATTAGTATCATCAGTAAGTGATAGACCAGTCTCTACCTTATCAGTAGTTGTTAATCCAGTCTCTGTTTTATCCACAACTGACACACCAGTTTCAGTTTTATTAGATTTTTCCCCTTCCTTTTTAACATCTGTTGTTAAACCACCAGTTTTTACAACTGATGATTTACCCTCAGTACTCAATCTTTTATTTAAAACACTTTTTGCATTATTTAATTCATTCTCCATGGCTGACCTACCTGGATCATTTATTGCCATCTTTGATAGGTCTTCTTCTCTCTTCTTTACATTTGCCTTTAAGTCATCAATACTCATTTTTTCTAAAATAATAACACCAAAATTGTTATATATACTCTCATTAATAACACTAAATCTATTAACTAAATGAGCAAATAGTTGTGCAAAAGAATTGTTACCTTGTTGTTGTAAAGGTGCCATATTTCCATTTGTTAACCTTCTAAGATTATCAATAAATATACTTACTTCATCTAAAAGTTTATCTCTTGAAATATTTGCATCATCCAATATATTTTTATCTATTTTGGTTTTAATATACTCATAACATTCAGTAACCAAACCACCATTTAAAATATCTTCCCATTTACCACCATCTTGTTGTGATTGATCCCAAAGATCTTGATGACCTCCTATAAGTTCATCTAATTTTTGTTCATCTGAAATTGGATTAATACATACTTGTTTTATGTTATGAAATAATGCTTTAAGTTGTAATAAATTAAATTGTGTAAGAGTATCTTTAGATAAAGCACCAGATATTAGAATATCTAATTGATTTTTAAATGACTCAACCAAAGGCTCTATTTTAGTTGAGTTATAACCAATTTTTGCCTTTCTTATAAAAGAGTTTATTAATCTACCCACTAAAGAATCTCCCCAAGGAATATCATTAGTAAATGGACCACCTGCTTCCTCATTTATTATATTTTGTAGTTTTGAATATTTATTTCTTTTCAAGAAATCTTCTCTCTTACTAAGATGCTTCATATTAATTGATATTTTTTATTAACATATATATTAAATTATTTTTTTCTAAAAATAAATAATATTAATGTAAAAAACCTATTAGTTATTTGGTGTTAAAAACTTTTTAAAATTAAAATCTACATTTTTTTAATAAAAACAACAATAGTGAAAAATTAGTGAAAAATAATATAAAATATATATGTCATATAAATTAAGAATTAAAAAAATGGGAATTATAGAATTAAAATACAATAATAAAACTATCACCACAAAGTCACAAATCCTAAAAATTTTAAAAGAAGAAAATTCTACTGGTTAATAGACTCAGAAGTTGAATCAGCTATTATTGAAATTAAAATAATACAGTTATTTGGCATAGTGGTAACTATAACTTTGGTAATTGGTATTATGGAATATTTAAAAATGGTGAATTTAACGGAACCTGGGAAAATGGTATCTGGGAAAATGGCCAGTTTTATGGAATCTGGAAGAGTGGAGTAAGATAAAAATACTCTTTGATATAAAAAATAATTTATTAAACTATGAAGAAAAGAAAAGATTTACTTGAAAGAATTGGCACTAAGACAATATTTACTGACAAAACAAGAAAGATTAGCATAGAAGGAAATAAATGGTTTTTTGAAATAGGTAAAGAGTTAACAACAGATATTGCAGAAGCAGTATCACTATTAATTAGAGATTGTGATATTAATGACCAAGTTTGGGATGTAGAAATAAAAGATATTAATACAGAAGATATAACACCTGAAAAAAGTTTATACTGGTTAAGTGGTGGAAATAAAGAATGGAAGTCTCTAGAGAACTATAATAGACCTTGGTGTGATTGTTATTTAGATTTTCAAGAAGAATTTGGATTCTCAATTTTAAATATTGTAAATAGATCAAAAACATTAGGTGATGTTAGAAAACATTTTATAGAAAATCTAAATTTACCAGTTCTTTATGATTTTGCATTAAGTAGAAATTTAATAAGATAAAATATTTAAAACCTATTATAAAAGATATGTTTTATTTTTTAATATATATATCTATGGAACAAATAAGTAATAAAGCATTTTTCTTTGATATAAATTCTTTAATCACTACAAATAGTAAAGTATGGATTGTTGATAGAGATAAACCCAATAACCCATTATTAAGAATATCTAAATCAGACTTCAATTTGATTAAAAAAGGTGTTTATAAAAAAGATAATATCAAGTTTGAAATGCAAGGTGATTCTTACTGGCTAAGTAAAGATTTATTTGATCAAATAAAAATTAAGAGTAAAAATAAAAACATAAACATATCAAGATTGGCATTCTCCATGCAGGAGTTTATGAATAAAGAAATTATTGAAAATAATGATTTCACAATACACTTAGAAAACATAAGACATCTAAAAAATACAAGCGGTGATATTTATATAATATGTTCTAAAAACACTAAAAACAATTATGAACTAATAATTTCCAAATTAGAGGATAAATTAAAAGAAATTGGACTTGTAGTAAAAAATTATTATTATATATCAGAAACCTTCTATAACAGAGATGAAGATGATATTAATAATAAAAAAGTTAGGCTTCTACTTCAACACTTAATAGGATTTAAGTCAGATGGTGATAAATTCTCACATACTGAAATAACTAAATATGATGTTGTTAGTTTTTATGATGATGAATTAAGAGTTATAGAGCTTGCGAAAAATGTAAATAATGTTTTATATTTTTTAATTGAAAACTCAGAAGACTTAGTTAAAGATAGAGTTAAAGAAATAATAAAAGAAAATATTTGTGAATTGTTAATAAATCAAGTAACTTTTAACCAAGTTAATTTGTTTGTTAAATCAAAAATTGAGTTACAATATCAAAATGTAATAAAGAAGTTTGAAAGTTTTGTATTCAATATTAATAAAAAAAAGGATTAAGTAATTAATCCTTTTTTTGTGTCATTGCATTTTTAATCATCTCATTAAGTTTTCTATTATCCATAATAGCACCTTCTTCTCCAGTTTGTTCTTCTTGTTTCAATTCCTCCGCTTTCTTAATCTCTGGATTTTCAATTTCATTATAACCCATATCCTTTCTTAGATTTTTATAGAATTTTTCCAATTCTGTTCTTTGATTGGATACAAATTTGGCATTCTCTCTAATTTGACTAATTGTTTGATTAATAACCTCATGCATTCTTGCAGAGTTATCACTATTATCAACTTGTCTTAATTGAGACAAGAAATTCTTTCTTGTCATCTTTACCAAAAAGACAGCCTCTGCATAAACAGATGCATCCTCTCTCATCTTATTTCTAATATATGGATGTTCTTTTAATTGTGGCACATCACTTAGATATAAATCAACTAATGATTCTAATACATCCAATGATTGTTGATGTGAAACTGTTATCTCTGTATCATAATCAAATATTTCTATCTCACCTAAATCAGGTAAGAATTCAGTAGTTGCCAAGTGTTTTGATATATCAAATTCACTACTTTCAGACTGTATTTGGTCAAATTCATCCTGTAGTCTATTTCTCTCTTTTTCTGTTTTTGACATAAGTAGATGGTTTTTTACAATATATATAAAAAAATAAATTTCCTTTATGGCAGAGGTTGTAGAAAAACAAATGATATTCACTACCAAACTAGTAGATGAAGCCAGTGAAAAGATTAATGATGGTATTGTAATAAAGAGATTCCAAAATCCCTGGTTAAAATCAGAAGTAGGTTTAAGAAGAGCAGGTGTATCATTTAAAATGTCACCCGAAGAACAACAAGAGTATATTAAGTGTGCACTTGATATTGATTACTTTGTAGAGAAATATTGTAAAGTTAAAAGAGAAGATGGTTCAATTGGTGAGATCTCACTAAGAGATTATCAAAAAGAAATATTACACAACTTTATCAATAGTAGGTTTAATATATTAATGGCATCACGTCAGGTTGGTAAAACAATCTCAGCATCTATTTTCATGTTACATACTATTTTATTTAGTAATGATAAAAATATAATGATTGTGGCAAATAAAGGTGATACTGCAGTTGAGATTGTAGATAAGATTAAATCAATTTACACATTATTACCATTTTTCCTAAAACCAGGTATTAAAACTTGGAACCAAAAATCATTAACATTTGAGAATGGTTGTAGAATAAAAACATCAGCAAGATCTAAAACACCTGCAATTGGTTTTACCATTGATGTACTTTATCTTGATGAGTTTGCACATATTCCTTCAAATATTATTGAACCTTACTATACTGCTGCATATCCAACAACAGCCGCAGTACAAAACTCAAAAATAATTATTACTTCAACACCAAATGGTATGAATCTATTTCATAAGTTATTAACTGATGCAGAACGACCAGAAGGTGATCCACTTAAAAATAACTATAAGGCCATGAGGGTTTATTGGCATCAAGTACCAGGTAGATTTGTTACTTATCTTAGATTAAACCCACATAGATTATATGAAAATGGTGTAACAAAAGAAGAAATATTTGAACAAGTTAGAGATTTCTTTCCAGAAGAAGTAACAAAGTCTAAAATGTATTGGAATATGGATTTTCAAAAAGATATTATTGAAGTTTATAATAATGAAATGTGTACTGAGGAAGATGTTAAAAGTCTAAAATTCATAAATAATAAAGGGTTTGAAGTTCCTTTAATGTCTATTGGTGAGATGACAACTTGGAAAGAAGAAGCCATTAAAGATATTGGTGGTGAAGATGCATTTAATCAAGAATACGGACTTAGATTTATCAATTCAAGTAAGTCATTACTAAATGAAGCAATTATTGATGAATTGCTAAAAGGTAAGAAGAATTATAAGTTTGAGGAAATATCAGAATTTGAAAATAAACTTAAATTTAGTTATAGTGACCTAAAATGGATTGATGATGATGAAATATTTAGTCCAATAAATAGAAATCAATATAAGTTTATTCTTTCTGTAGATATATCAGAAGGATTGGGACAAGATTACTCTATCATTAATATATTTAAAATATCAGAGAAGTCAAAAGAACTTATTGAGATACAGAAACCATCATACAAATCAATAATAGACTTCTTTAGATTAGAACAGATAGGTATGTTTAGAAGTAATTATATATCAGTTAAACAATTAGCAGAGTTATTATATATGATAGTTTTTGAATATCTTAATCCTGAGAATGTTAAAATTGTACTAGAGTTAAATAATTACGGAAATACACTATTAGCAGAAATGCCACATGTTTTAGAAGGTAATAATAACTATGGATCATCAGTATTTTTTAGATATAAACATAGAACAGATGCAACTGATGAAAAGATAGGTCTTAAAATTGGAGAAAATAAGAATCTATTAGTTAAAGATTATCAAGATTTAATGTTATCCAAAGGATTTACAATAACCAATGAAGACACTATAAGAGAAATTACAACATTTGTTAAACATACTACTACATCAGGTAATACAAGATATGCTGCAGATGTTGGACATGATGATACAGTTATGACTATAGTAAATGCAACATCTGCATTTCAGAAAAATGACTTTAAAGAAATGTGTCAAGATTACTTAGATATAATATCAACAATTGATTTTAGAAACTATGTAAATGAATGTTTAAAAAATATTGATTATGTTGAAAGTGTAGATTATGGACAATTATTAAGAGTAAGAAAACAAGTTATAAATAAAAATAAATTTAATAATGATAAAGGTATAAATTGGTTTAATAGTAATAACCAATTTTAACAAAAAATCCCTCATTAGAGGGATTTTTTTATAATGTAAATTGTTCTTGAATAGGTTTCTTTTGATCCAAACTATCTAAATAGTTATGTAGTCTTTTTCTAAACTTAATTTGTTTTTTTGTATCTTCAATACTCTTATCACATTCTTCAATCTCTTTCTCAGAGTTTCCTTTTTGTTTATACAAAGTAATAATTCTCTCATTAAGACTAATTGTTTCTTCTAAATCACCTACTCTATCTCTTGATTCTTGTAAACATTCTTTAACTGATTTATTATCAGTAAACCATTCTTTTGATTTAATATCTACTATTTCTTCATTAGTAAATAAAACATCTTCACCTTTGTATTCATAATCAAGGTTTATCATAATGTCTAATTGTTCTTTATTCTTAATTAACCAATCAGAATATGCCTTCATAAATTCAGGGTCTTGAACAAATGTAGTATAAGGTAAATTAATAAAAATATCTTCTGTATTACCCAAAAACATTCTTACAAAACTCAATGCTCTTTTATCTTCATCCTCAAATACACAATAACCTGTAAGTGGAAAATACCAGCTATCATCAGGTAGATAACTATAACTTTGGTGGATTAATTTAAGTGAACCTTCTTCTACAAGTTCATCTAATAAATCCTGTACCTCAGAACTTGTTTTTCCTACAATACCAGACAATCCTTGTCCACATTTCTTTTGAATGCTTATAACACCCTCATATAATTCTCTTTTTGTCATAAATTTAATTTTAGTAAAGATAATAAAAAAAATAAAAAAAAGACATCAAATGATGTCTTTTTTTATTCATTCACTTCCATAGTGACTGAGAGTCCCGCAGATTTTAGTTTATTCTTCATTTCTGAAATGGTTTCTAAATCACCATATTTAACATCACACTTACCATTGTTATGAACAATATGAGCACATTGTGTTGCTTGGTCTGGTTCATGTTCACATACTTTAACTAGACATACAATAACCCATTCAAATGAATTAAAATCATCATTATGAAGCATTAAACGATAAGGTTTAGATAGAACGGCATCTACCATTGTCTTTGATTGTTTCTTAGTAATTGTTGGCATATTATATATTTTTTATTTTTGTTGTTGTCATAGTCACTACATCAATTATAGTAACATCACAAGGCATTGTTTTAGCCCATTCTTTAAACTCAACTAAATGTTCTTCTCTATCATCATACATGATAAATTCATCAGGTTTTAATTCAGTAATAAATTTTTCAAATAATTTTGTTTTGAAGTATAAAGTATCACCTGGTCCTCTTTTACAAAAAACACCATCAAAAGATAAGTTATTCTTATTTAAGATAGCCTCTACTTGAGGTCTTAACTTTTCAAGTCTACCAGTTGCTAAAATAACAAAGTTTTCAGAATCTGAAACTGCTTTAAGATATTCATTATACACCGGTCTATTTAATGGTATATCAAATACACCCAAATCCAAGGTTTCTGGTTTTGACCACCAACCTATATGTGGATAATCATATCCTGTTTTTTCCTTCCATATAATTTTACCTTCATCTTCCAAAGCAGTGTGGAAAAGGGTTGCATCAAAATCAAAACATATTAGTTTCTTATATTTCATATTATTAAATTAATTTATACAAATATATAAAATAATTTAATATATAATGAAAAATTATGAAAAATTATGAAATTTGATATTACAAAGATTCTAATAATATTCTTATTATTATCTACTATAGGTTTTGGACTTTCTTGGTATTTTAGAGGACTTGATGAATCAAAACAAAAGTTAAAGAACTTGAAGAAAAATATAAAGTATTAGAAAGAGAAAAGGCAGAGGCTGATGCAAAAATAGCAACTTGGAAAGAAGTTTATAAACAAAAAGATGCTGAAGATAAAAAAATGGCAATTGAAGTAGGTAAAGCAAAAAATGAGGCACTAGTTGCTAAACAAAATGCAGATAAGGCAAAACTTGAATTATCAAAAATAAAAGGAGATATAACAAAGACAAGAAAAGAGATTGAAGAATTAAAGAAAAATCCAAAAGTTCTTAGTGATGATGAACTCTTAGAGGATTTAATAAAAAATACAAAATAATATATGAAAAAGTTATTTACAATAATAATGTTGTTGTTTTTCACAACAATGTTCTCACAGTTTACAAAAGAAATAAAATACCCAAGGTTTGAGATAGATTCACTAGGTCAAAAAGTTATAGTAATGACTATACCACAAGCAATGAAACTTAATAATAATTCAAATATTTTAGAAAAATTTGAAAAACTACAAGCAGAGATGCAAGAATATGAAGACATTTGTAAAAAATTAATAAACGATAAGGATGTAGTTATATCTAAATTAAATGTAGTTATATCTAAACAAGATGGTCAATTAGTGGTTAAAGATGAAAAAATAAACGCATTACAGGAAGAAATAATTGGATGGATGCAAAGAAATCAAGTTTTAGAGAAAGAAGTTATTAATAGACAATCAGTAATTGATGAGAAAAATAAACAACTATCTAGACTTAAAACTAAAATGGTTGTAGGTGGTATAGGTGGATCTGTAATAATAATAGGACTTGTACTTTCTGTAATAGGAGTAATTAGATAAAATATTAAAAGTGTAAAAAAGTGAGTTTTTATACTTAATATATATCATATAAAAAATTAATTATTAACATGAAACACGTTAAAGCATTTGAAAAATTTCGTATTCAAAAAAATAGAGAAGACATTATTAAAGAAGCAGTTTACCAAGTAAATGATATTTATAATGTTCAAGTAACTGTTCCAATCACTCAAGCGATCATTAATAAATATGTTCAAAAAGTAAAAGAAACAACAGGTAAAAACTTACGTCAATTCTTTGGTGATGTTCAACTTGCAGAGGAAATAACTAAATGGGTTATGACTAATGGTTTAGATGTTGAAAAGATACCAGGTGGTGCAATTTTAGGTGGTCAAGCTCAGGCTCAAACTCAGGCTCAAGCACCTCAAGCACAAACTCAAGAAATGCCACAGGTACAACCTCAGGCTCAAGCAGAAACACCTCAAGTACAAACTCAAGTACAAGGTCAAGGTCAGGCACCAGTAGAAGGTGAATTTGAAGAACCTCAGGCTCAAGCACCACAAGTACAAGGTCAAGCACCAGTACAAGGTCAGGATCAAAATGAAGAAGGTGAAGAAGAGGAAGAAGAATTACCACTTTAAATCTAATAAAAAAAACCACTCAAATGAGTGGTTTTTTTATATACCAATTTCCTTTAATTTATAATCTCTTAATATAGGTTTTAGTTTACTGAATTGATTAGGTGTCAAGATTCTATTGAATACTACTTTATCTAATTCTACTTTATTTAAAAAACATTCAATTGTAATACCATTACCATTGAAATCTTCCCATAATTCCTTATAAATATTTGCTATTTTCTTTTTACTAAAAAGACCTATTGTTACAATATTAACATCATCAATTATAGCATCTAACTTATAAATATTCATTATTACTTATTATAATTCTTTAAAAACTTCTTCTCATCAGGTGTCAAATTATCTATACCAACTACATTAATTCTATCTAAGATATAATCTATATCATAAATAACTTCTTCTTCACTATCAAAGTCATTAAATTCCATACTAATAGGAGCATAAATACCTTTTTTTAAATCTTCTACTTTTAGATTAAATTTCTTTTCAAAATCCTCTCTTGAAAATATAAGACCCATCATATTAACAGTATCAAGTATTTTATCTTTATGATAAATATCAATTGCAGTAATTATTTCATCCAATGTATCTTTACTCAATAATTCAGATGTGTAAATACACTTATCATTTTTAAAAATTGCAATATCCTTCTTATCCATCATATACATGATAGTTACTTTACCCTCACCATCTATCAATGTTTCCAATGAAACAGTATTATTTATTCTATTTAAAAATAAAGTTTTATCACTATAAACATTATCTAATAATATAGAATAAACATCGTTTACTTTTTTAGTAGTTTCGTTATCCAATATTTTATCTTTAACCTTTCTTACAAAACTTGAAAATAAGTACCCTAATATAAAAACTACTATAACTACAACTATATTATAAACCATAAATTGTTTTTCTTATTTTTACTAATAGATTATTAACTAACTCTTGATCTACTTTATCAGGTAAATTAGATTCCTTAAATAATCTATCAATTTCTTTAATCTCAGAATCAACATGATCAATTAATGTTTGTAAATCTACTTCACCTCTTCTAATTGAAAGAAGTTCTGTTACATTAGGTCTTTTTACAACAATACCTTTACCTTCTGCAATCTCTCTTGCCATATCAACCAATCTACGACAATGCATCATATTCTTACCATCAATTTGTTGACCATGTGATTTCACATCAACCCATCTTTGAAGATTTCTTTTCTGTAACCATTCCTCATATTCTCTAAAGTCCTTACAATGTTCAGAATATCCATCCTTATTATAAACTATATTACATAATGAAAGTTCACCTTTTGGAATGGATGATAATCTTAATTGATTTGATATAACATAATTAGGTTTATCAGAACCATCATCACCAACTTTAACAAGCCCTTTGTAAAATCCAGGTGTATCATTATAATATAATGCATAAATATCTTTAGCATGTGGTACATTTGCCAATCCAAAACATCTAACATCATATTTCTTATGGAATAATCTATCTAATAATCCAGTTGGTTTATAATCTAAACCAAAATGAGACTTTTTAAAAGGTATTGTTTTTTCATCTTGTATAACATAACAAAAATCAAGTAAATCTTTTCTTATTACTTTATCTCTCTCCCAGTTTTGTTTTTTGTTTTGTCCTTTAGCTTTACCAATTTGTTGTCTTGCATAACCACCAAATGAATTAGCACATATTTTTGTCAAAAAAATATCTCTATCATTTAAAATTAAATCAAATACTGGATGTTTATATAAAATACAATCTTCTGGAGTATTAAGTAATTCTAAAACTGTTGGATTATTACTTGCCAATAGTTCTAAAAATCTACGAATCTCATAAATAACAATATCATTAGTATCATCATTCATTTGCTTATCATATTTAAACCCTAATACATCATCTAAAGATTGTATGAAAACACCTGCATAGTCTGTATCAGATGTTTCTATGTTAGTACCATATGCATGTGAACCTCTTATTACAAGTAATAATGGTATTGCACCTGGTGACTTTTCTTCTATCATTTTTATTAATTCTTCTTTCATATCACTATAATTTATACAAAAGTAATACAAAAGTTTAGTATAATCAAATTATTTAAACTTCTTTTTCAATTCACTTAAATCTAAAAGATACATATCTTTAGGATCTGTTTCTTCCAATACTTTTATTTCAAGTTTTTTATCAGTAAAATCTTTTTTCATTTTTTCAAATAACTCTTTAGTTAAAGAGTATATTGGCATTCTTAGTAAATAATCAAATGAATCATCTATCTTCTCTAAACTCAATGATTCTATACCTTTAATAATTTCATCTTTTGAAACATTATTTATTTTAAGCTTTTCATCAAGAATTGCCTTTATAAATCTACCTCTATTACTTAATATTTTCAACTCTCTGTTTAACTTACCCAACTGAAATTCCTTTCTCTTATAATAATAGGTTAGTCTGAAATTAACAAAGTATTCAATTATTTCCTCTGATGTTTCAAATATCTTTAATTTACCAAATTCATCCAATGTTGAGAATATTTCAGTAGATGATTCTTCAAGTTTAAGTCATATAATTAGTTTATCATCATCTAGCTTTTCTAAAATTGTTCTATTAAATTTAATTGTATAGTCAATATTATCTTTACAATTATCATCATATGAAACAATATCTTTATTATCAACTAATTTATCTAATAACTCTTCATATTTCTCATATGTCATTGATGGTGGTAACTCATTTACCTTAACTGTTGAAGTATTTATTTTTTGAAACTTACCTCTTATTATCCATCTTTTACTATTCTCTTTATCTTGTATGAACTCACCAGTAAACTCATTTAGAGATGGTTTAATGACACCTGGAGATTTACCCATTAAAACTCTACCACAACCATCAATTATGCTCTTAATCTCTCTATTTAATACATTAGAAGCAAAACCTACTGCAATACCACTTGAACCATTTAACAATACAGTTGGAATTATTGGTAAAAAGTATTTTGGTTCAATAGATTCACCTTCTTCTTCTTTATAATTAAATAAATCAAAATCTTTATAGATAAGTCTAAAGTTATTACTTAGTTTAGTACCAATATATCTGGCTGCACCAGGTTGTGGAGAACGTAATGAACCAAATTGTCCATCTTCTTCTAATAAAGCAGCATTGTTTTTGAATTTTTGTGCCATTGTAACAATAGCATTTTCTAATGAAGTATTACCATGATGGTAGAAAGCATCTGATGCAACTTTACCTGCCAACTGGAATACTTTTAAGTTTTTTTCACTTCCTGTTTTCCATATTTGGTTAGAAATGTGTATAATTTTCCTTTGTGTTGGCTTGAAACCATCAACCACAGAAGGTATTGCTCTTCCTTCAATTGAATACATTGCAAACTCTTTATACTCTTCTGATAGGAATTCTGAAATTGTTTTTTCTGTTATCATAATTTTATATATAGTAAAAAATTAATCTTTGTTTTTTATGATTATTAGAAAATTCAATGACTTTATCTTAGAATTTAAAGAGACTGAGAAAAATACACCTACTTTATACAAAGATGATAATATCGAAATTAAAGTTTCAAAAACATTTGACTCAGTTAAATCACAAAACAAAAATACCGCTTGGTGTTCAAGTTATCCACATGCTTTTTATGGACATAATAAAACTGCAAATATGTATAGAATTAACTTCAAAGATGGTTATAAACTAAGACTAACTTGGGATTATATAACACAAAATGCATCAGAATTGGGTAATTATTCAGGTGGAACTCATTGGGGTTGTGGTGGTGTTGTAGATGGTCAACATAAATATTATTATTATATTAGACCAGAAGATGATAATGAACCATTCTTATTTAATTATACAAAAGAGGATGATAGAAAAGAAATGGTAGATAGAATTGAAAGCATACCACAAAAAGCTCAAGATGAAATACATAAATATCAGAAAAATAACTCGATTGAAAAATCCGAAAATCTGAATAAGATGTATCAAGAAATACAAAAATTAAAATTAAAAGACCTTAAAAAGACTATACATAAGGGAATATACATAGGCATTGTTTCATATTTAGGTCAAGAATATAAAGTGTTATTTGAGTTTGATAAGGATGTTCAATATGTTATCATAAAACGACCTGATGAAAATAATAAATCACTTGCAAAAGCTTTTAAAAATAAAATGGCAATATCTAGTTATAAAGAATTGAAAGGGTATCTATTAGATAAATTTAAAGAAATGGCTAAATTAAAATCTATAAATATTGAATATGATAATTAAAGACTTTAAATGTTTTAATGAGGAACTAAGTGGTAAATACAAAGAAGAAACGGTTATTATCTATAAAGATAAAGATATTGTTTGTTTACTACCAAAGAGTCAAATGACATCACAGATATATGGTAAAGGAACAAATTGGTGCCAAGTACAAAAACCTGGTTTTGAAATGTGGTCAGGTAAGAATAGACCTGAGAAAAAAGCACTTTTAATTAGATTCTTAATGAAAGGTGGTAGAAAAATAAGATTCACTTATTTCCCAGATAAACAATATTATTGGGCAAGTGAGAATGGATGGCATGTATTAGAAGGAAAAGGAAATCCATTTGATGCAACCTCACCAAAAAGCAGAACTAGAGATGTAGAGAAAGATATACTTGAACTTATAAATGATAAGATACCACAAGAGTGTAAAAATAAAGTACTTGAGTTTATTGATAAAAACCTTAAAGAGTTTAAATATATTTATAGAGATAAAGCATACATACCTAAACATTTAGAGAAATTAAAATCTGAATATGATAAAATTGATTACAAGTATTATGATAAAGTAAAAGAAATAAATAAAATAGGTAAAGTATATATAAATTCTTATTTTAAAGACAATGAAATAATATTAGAATATACACCTAAAAATTCTAACCCATCAAATTTTCTTGAAAACACTGAAATATTTACAGATATAGAAACATTTGAAAAAAGACTTAAAGATATAATATATGAAAATAAATAACTACAACAATTTCTTAATGCTAGAAAAATACGACCAAAATATAAGAAAAAAACTTATACAGATGGGTGTAACAGATAAAAAAGAATTGGAAAGACAAGTTAAACTTTCTAAACAAGGACACTTAGGGGCATATCTACACTCTAAAGGTGAGAAGTTTACCTTTGGAATACTTAAAGCTATTTTCTTAGATGCAATTAAAGCAAAAAAAAGAACTAATCTTAAAAAAGGTTTATTAACAACTCTACCAACTATAATTCCTCTATCACTAGCACCATTCTTCCCAATACTTGCAATTGTTGGTACAATAGTTGGATCATCAAGATTAGCACATAGAATATTTGATACTATATTTGATTACCTAAATCCACAGTCTAAATATACAGATTTCTTAAAAAAGACTATTGATACTTATATGATGTTACCAGAAGGTGAAGTAGCATTCAAAGATAGATTCTCAAGAGCATTTGTAGTATCAGATAGATTAATTGAAGCACTTAAACCAGAAGTGGTTGATGAATTTACTACATTCATAAGTGAAAAGATGAGTCAAGAGGATGAGAATAACGTAGTTCCTGATCACTACATTGAAAATGAATTAAAAACTTATCTTAATAATAATTTTGATGTAAGTCCTAAAATACCTTTAAGAGAGTAATTCTAAAACTTTATTATAATTTTCATAAACAACACTTGAACTTGAAACATTACCTAAATAAACTATTAAGCATTCAGAATCTGTCCAGAACTCTTTACCATTTTTCATTAAATTCCCATTAGAATATTTCTCTGGTATACTAGATATTTCTGAATAATTCATAATAAGAAAAGGTGATACTATTCTACCAGGTTTAGGTTTAAATTTATCAGGTGAGAAGTATTCATTAAATGCAACTTTGACATCTTTTATATTATCCTCTTTCATCTTATCAAATATTCTTATTATATATTTAGCAATTTGAGGTTTTTTATCACTAACATAATCATTAAATAAATTTTGTAAGTCACTCATCATATCACCAAAAGTATCATCTGATATACGTGCTTGTAAAAAATACTCCGAAAAGTAATCATCAAACTGATACATATATGGTTTTGTATCTGCTGTATTTAATATTATTTCACAATATGAATTCCATAAGTCTGCATCAGGTGCAACTCCAAAATTGGCACCATCATAAGGTATTATACAATAATAATGGTCACCGAATGAAGGATCAAATCCAAAGTTAGTTGAACCAATTATTGATTGAGTTCTTTTAGGAAAACCATTCCAAGATGGTAAGTTATCCATCAACAAAGTATGATGACTTGAGAAAACACCACCATATCCTTCATCTTTCATAAGTGTATTTCTATGTGATAATTTAGGATTAATATAAGAGTAGTCACCATTATAAGATCCTTTTATTCTTTGTAGATACTTTGGACTTGCCAAAAAATCTTTACACTTAGTTTTAGCTAAGTTTATAAATTCATTTTCTGATAATTGTGCTGTTCTACTTTCAAATAGCTTAAAATATTGTATCTTTTTCATAATTTATCTATTAAAAAAATTTAATCAGAATAGCTAATTTAAAATATATAAGATAATGGAAAGTAAATTATTGAAAAAGTTAGGAATTGAAAAAGTCAAAGTAGTTAATAAAGACTTCGATAAAATATATGATCACTATAATAAAAAAGCTAAAGAACTAGGTTATTATGGTGATTTAAAATTTATAAAAGAACATGGGAAATTAATAATCTATGTTACTATTTAGTTTTATCATTCACATATATTAAAAAAAACATACCAAGTAAAAAACTTATAAATGAAGTTACAACAGGAATTTGAATATTTTTATCAATAAAGAAACCAAAATCCAACATTACACCTATCAACATTGAAAATGTTAACAATACAATACCTAAATATCTAAAAAACTTCAAATGTAACATAAACTATATATTGATTTTTAACTTTTTATATATATTAAAAATTAAATATATGAATAAACTAACATTATTTATATCATTATTATCATTTACATCATTTGGACAATTAAAAGATAGTATTTTTATAAAAAAAGATATTTTTGAAGTTGTTTATTCTGAAAAATTAGAACAACCATTAAGAGTAAAATATCAAGTCTTATGTTCAGATGGTAATGCATCAAGACAAGGTATGGATTTCTATACTGAAAAGGAATATAAAACATCAGATGATAAAGATTATGAGAATAATATTTATGATAAAGGACATTTAGCTCCAGCAGCAGACTTTAATTGTGATAGTGAAATGTTATTTAAAACATTTACTTATCTAAATTGCTCTTTACAAAATCAATATCTAAATAGAGGAACTTGGAGATTACTTGAATCACATGAAAGAGAATTGGCTAATATATATTCAGTAGAAGTAGAAATAAAACTCATTTATTCTGAGAATTCTATAAAGTTACCTACCGGTGCAACAGTACCTGATGCATTTATAAAAATTATAAAATACAATGAATCTATTGAAAAATATTACTTTTTAAATGAGAAACCAATACATAGTGATTTTAAGCTTTATCAAATAAAATAAAAAAGAGACTCAATTGAGTCTCTTTTTTTAGTTAAATTCTACTTCTAATATCTTAATAACTTCTCTTATTGTTTCTTCTTCTAAATCTGTTTGTTTTAATAATAGATTAAAATCAGTCTTTAAAATACTTTTAGCAGTATCATATCCTACTTTTTTAAATTCATCAATTATCCAACCATCAATTTCATCTGAAAAATCTTCTAATAAAACATCCTCAACATCTTGGTCATCTGCATATACATTAATTTTATAACCTGTTAATTTACTAGCCATTCTAATATTTACACCACCTTTACCAATAGCCATTGCAATTTGGTCAGAACTAATAAACACATTTGCAGTTTTCTTAACTTCATCAATTTCAATATTACTTGACTTTGCTAAATTTAATGACCTTTGAATGTATAAAGGTTTGTTTGTTGTATAATTAATAATATCAATGTGTTCATTTTTTAACTCTCTCACTACTGAATTAATTCTACTTCCTTTTGTCCCTACACAAGTACCAACAGGATCAATTCTATCATCATATGATTCAACTGCAACTTTAGCCTTAAAACCAGGTTCTCTAGTTATTGCTTTAACTGTAATAAGACCATCAAAAACCTCAGGTATTTCCATTTCAAATACTTTCTCTAAAAATTCATTTGAAGTTCTTGATAATAAAATAACAATATTATTATTTCTCATTTCAACTCCTGAGATTATAGCACGAACAGAATCACCCTTTCTAAAGAAATCAGAAGGTATTTGTTCAGATTTAGGTAAAATTAATTCTGTTCCATCTTCATCCAAGATAATAACTTGATTTCTTAAAATTTGATACACTTCACCAATAATAAGTTCACCAATTATTTCCTCATATTTTTCTTGTAAACCTTGTTTACCAATATCTAATATTTTAGACTTCAATACCTGACGAATTGATGATATAGAACGTCTACCAAAATCAGTTATTTTTAATTCATCTGAATAGTCTTCACCAACTTCAAAACCAGATTCTATCTTGTTAACATCACTGAATTTAATATGAATTTTATCATCATAGTCTTCATAATCATCCTCAACCACCATTCTATTTCTCCATATTTCTAAATCTCCTCTATTTGGATTAACAATAATATCAAAATTTTCAGAACTACCATACCTTTTAGTAATAATTGTTCTAAATACATCTTGCATTACTTTAATCATTGTCTCTTTATCAATGTTTTTAACATCTTTTAACTCTGAGAATGAGTCTATTAAATTTATATTATCCATAATATATTTATTTGTTTTACTTTTTATATAGAAATCAATAAAAGTTTATAAATAAAAAAGATGTATTACTACATCCCTCTTACTTATTCCTCTAAAATTGAACTTATTTTTGTATCTCTGTAAGATTTTACATCAATATCTGTTTCCATTGCTTCATAGAATTTGATACTTAACATATCATAATATTCTTTACACTCCTTTTCATTTGCATCAGGATGTAATCTAGTTTCAGTTCTATCATATCTACTTTGTTTTTTAATCTCACCATATTTTTCAATAAGTGATTTATTAAATTCACTATAGGTTTCTTCATCAACATTAAGTACTTCATCTAATCCATAACCATAATCACTAATATTAATTTCTTTATATTCTAGAATATTTAATTCATATACCCTTTGTTCAGCATCTTCTTTTTCAAATACAATTAATGATGGTTTTCCACCATCCACTGAATTATAGATGTTATCATCATACTCAAAACCCTTCTTTAAAATCACATAACCTTTTTTCATTCTTCTTTCTTTTGTAATATTAATTCTATTTTCTTATCTCTTTTATATTCTGTTATCAAATCTTTTAATGTTGTTACCCAATCATTTTTAATATCTTTTATATATGATGTAGCTAAAAAGTTTTCTTCCCAATTTGTATCTATCTGTGTCATCACATTTGAATAAACTCCAATATCTTTACTTTTATACATTTCATAAATATATTTAAAATCTTCAAGATATTTTCTATTATATGAAAAGTCTTCTAAATCATTACCTATAAAAATAATAGGTAAATCTGTTATTTCTCTAATTGGTTCTAAAACCATTGGATAATTCTTATCAACTGAAACAACTATAACATCAACTCTAAATAAATTATCACTTAGTAAACTTTCTATTCCACCATACGTTTTATAAAATAAAGTTGAACAATTTGGTCTCAATGAATTATATTTATATAAATGTGATACAAACAAACAATTAATACCTTCTAAATCAAAGGTATTAATTATTTTATTTGCTATATTTTGTCCATTCTTTACAAGAAATAATGTATTATCTAATTTATTTCTACCAATTTCTAACATTTTAATATTTCTGTTTTATCTCTGTATATCCCATATATAAAAAATAAACAAAAGATTGCTAAGATATACATACTTGAATAAATAGAGAATAATAATAACAATACACTTGTAATTATTGAAATAAATCCACTAATTCTACGACCTTTAGATGGTTTAGTAATCCATTGACAAATAGCTTTTGATATTCTACCACCATCCATAGGGTAAATAGGTAAAATGTTAAATAAAAATAATATGAAATTATATGATACAAATGTTGCTAAAAAAGCTGAAATAAATTCAAATGAACCTGTATTAATTAATACAGTTCCAATTCCAGCCAAAAATAAGTTACTAAGTGGACCCACAATAGAAACTAAAATTGTTTGTTTATAAGGAGTGTAAGTAGTATCAATACTAGCAGAACCTGCTAAGAAATCTAAACAAACATTATCAACTGGAATATTAAATTTTTTAGCAACAAAAGTATGTGCTAACTCATGTACTAATACAGCAATAAAAAAGGTCACAAAGACATTGATACCAAAAAATAAGAATAGAAAGAACCAGTATGTCAAATAAACCGGAGTTCCCATAAAATCAAATAATTTAAAAGAGTTTTTCATAAATAAAATTTTGTTATATGCAAATATACATAAAATTAAATGATAATAAAAAACTATTTACATAAAACTTTTTAGAAATATTCTATATCAAATAAACATTATAAATATTAAAATATGACAGATTTAGGAAAAGATTTTAAAAAGTATGCTTTAAGTGAAGGTATATCAAGTATGAATTTACATTACTTTGAGAAAGGACTATTAGAAAATAGTCTAACACCATATATTCTTGAAGAGAGAGAAATGAGAGTTACTCAAATGGATATATTCTCAAGATTAATGAGAGACCGTATTTTATGGGTTGCAGGTGTTGTAAACACACAAATGTCAACTGTAGTACAAGCACAATTAATGTACTTAGATTCCATTGAGAAAAAAGACATCACGATGCACATTGATTCTCCTGGTGGTTCAGTATTATCTGGTTTAGGTATGGTTGATGTTATGAGATATATTAAGTCTGATGTTGCAACAATCAATACTGGTATGGCTGCATCTATGGGTTCAATACTTTTATCATCAGGTACAAAAGGAAAAAGATCATCTTTAAACTTCTCTAAAGTAATGATACATCAAGTTTCTTCTGGTGCACAAGGACATGTTGAAGATAATCGTATCTCACAAATGGAATCAGAAAAGTATAACTATATCTTATTCAAGATGCTTGCAGAGAATAGTGGTAGAGATTTTAATTATGTACTTGAAAGTGCAAGAAGAGATAATTGGTTAAACTCTCAAGAAGCATTAGATTTTGGATTCATTGATGAAATTATCATAACAGATAAATCGACTCCAATTTCTTCCTACTTAGAAGGTTTTGAAGATTACTACACTAAAGAAGTTTTAAGAAAAGCTTAATAAAAATAAAAACCCACTAATAATAGTGGGTTTTTTAATTTACTGACATTCTGGACAACTAACATATTCATGACCATTACACATCCTACATGTTATTGTTCCTGAACTATCACATTTATCACAATCAACTATTCCTTCACTATAACACTCTGGACAACCAACCATTCCTTTACCTTTACAAAAATCACACTCTTTATCAGTACCATCACATTCAGGACATGCAACATTTTCATTACCACTACAAAAATCACAAATCAGACCACCAAGACCTTTACAATCAGGACAATCATTTATACCTATACCTAAACATTCTGGACAATCAACTTCTCTTTGATCATTACAAAAACTACAAGGTCCTAAATTACCCTCAGTATCTTCCAAATAATAATCTCTATTTTTAGTAAACTCATTTGTTAATATACCTGTTTCAATAACATAATATTTAAGAGTATCCATATAAGGATAACCATTTCTATAATCAATATTTTCCTTTAACTTAACAACTACAATACTTTCTTCACTACTTAATTGAGTATTACCCAACATCAGAGGAGTATCTTCATTAAAATCCTGTTCCTTCTTATATAAGAATCCATTTTTATTAGCAAACTCTTTAAAGAATTCAATATCAGCAGTATTATTCACATAAATGCGGTCCATTATTTTTCTACCTTTATCATCAGTCCATAATAAAGCCCTACCTGTTATTTTATCTTCTACAGGTAATGTAACAACTTCTCCAGTATCTTCATCAACATAATCTTCAACATATCCTTCTTCTTGTCTAAGTATTACCATTGAAATCTGTTCTGGATTATCAACATAAATATCAAAATAAGGTTGACAATATTTATGTTTCATACATGAACCCCAAAGTGAACCTGTTTTTGAAAAATAATTATCGGATAAATAATACTTTCTTACATTCTCACCATTAACTATATCAAATCTACTTAATGTGTTATTTCTTAACTTCATTTGTGTTTTATACTTGTTAACAAAATCTTCTATTTGAATTGGAGTAAAATTATATCCGGCTTTAGTCAAAATCTTATTAATAAACTTACCTACTTTATATTCAGTACTTTTGTATTGACTAACATCTAAATTTAAACCAGATTTCTTTATCAAAACATTACTCTTACCATTATTCCATCTAAAATGTACCAATCTATCTTCATCTTTCCAATCCTCCCAATTATCACTTTTCATAATCTTATTTAACTCTTCTATAGTAAGTTGATGAACAATTGTACCAATTGTACCTTCTAATGGTTGTGCTATATTACCTATAGGATATGTATTATTTACTTTTGCGTTTTGGGACAATGTATAATATACTGAATATGGTTCTGCAGTAACTAAATATTGAGCAGTATCTACTTTATTATCAGGTAAAAAAGTAATTGAATCTTCTTTACTACTAATATCTATATAATTAGTATTAACATCAATATCTTTTCCAATTATCTCTTCTAACGCATTTTTGATAGGTGAATTAATTCTATCAATTAAACTTGTAAATCTTGGCATAAATTGTATCTTTGCCTCTAAAAGTAATTCCAACTTACTTTCATTAATAAAATCTAAGTAATCATTAATAATTTTATTCATATAATATATATTAAATAAACTATGTCAAAAAAATACAGAGGTAAAGTTGTAAAGATTAATCCAATTTGGGATAATATTAAATTATTATTCATATCCTGTACAATTTCAAATTTTAAATATGATTTAAAAGCTAGACCTTTATTTCTTTTTATATATGAAAATGATTTATATTTTGGTATATGTGATTATGAGTTTGAATTTCTAGAAAATTATGAAGATTTTGAATTAGAAAATGGAGAAAGTTTCAATATGTTTTTTCCCAAGTTAGAAGAATTTAATTTTCTTAAAAGAATGAATCCAACTTATTATAGAATGGATTATCATGCAACTATAAATCAGGATTTAGGTGATTTTAGTGACTATGAATTAGATTTATTAAAAAATTACAATAGAGAATTAACTATAAATAAATTACTTTCTTAATATAAGTTTAATTTTTTTATCTCTAATAACATCTATTCTTTCATTATACATTTTTTCTATAAAATACATAGGATCCAAACCATAATTTTGTAAATCAAATATTTGCTCTCTACTAATATCTAAATAAATGCCTTTATATAGTACCATTTTTGTAAAATTCTACACTCATAAAATTTTATATAAAAATATTTTAAAAAGGTTAATTATATTAAAACAAGTTGTATCTTTGTATAGAAAATTCAAACTATAAAATATTATGAAAATATTAGACTTAGTTGATCCAGAAAAAAGCACTAAAAAAAATCTTAGATATAAGATTTCTAAATTTCCTGATGGTCAACAATCAATTAACCTTGACTTCATACATCTTGAAGATGAAGTAAAAATAAGTTCAAGATTAAATAACTTTCAAGACTTAGAAGTTATTCTATGTGCTACTTCAGCACTTAAAAATGTAGGTGTAAAAACTATTCACCTTTATGTACCCTACTTCTTAGGGGCTCGATCAGATAGACAATTCTCAGAAGGTGGTATCAATTACCTAAAAGACATAATTTGTCCTATTATCAATTCACAAAACTATGAAACGGTAACAATTATAGATGCACACTCTGATGTACTTGAGGCGTGTATTAATAACTATAGAAAAATTGATAATATTAGTTTGGTTAAGTTTGCCTTAACAAATATAGATAATAAAAATGGTGCTAGAGAAAAACTTATCTTAGTTTCTCCGGATGCAGGTGCTCTTAAAAAAATGTATAATATATCAGAACATTTTGGTATTGAAAATATGGTTATTGCAAACAAACACAGAGATATTAAAACTGGTAAAATTACACATACAGAAGTTCCAGGACTCACACAAGAACCTGGTAGTAAAAACTTTGTTATCATTGATGATATTTGTGATGGTGGTAGAACCTTCTTAGAAATAGCTAAAACTATTCGAAAAGAAAGAGAAGATTCTGTCTTTAATGACAAAATATATTTAGTAGTTACTCATGGTATCTTCTCTGCTGGATTTAGTGAATTAAAAAACTGGATTGATGGTATTTATTGCACCAACTCAGTAAAAGACGTAGATAATGAATTAGTAAAACAACTTAATATATTTTAAATATGAACTTTTTAGAAATTTATTGGACTGATGTATATAAAACTGGACACAAACCAATGTTACCCACTGGTAGTACTTTAATGTACTCAAATAATACACCAAGAAGTGGGAAACACAGTAATTGTCCTAATGATGGTGAAGTTGTTCTGTTTGGGCAACAAAAACTTGTTAGACAAATGTATCATGATTGGAATGTAAATTTCTTTAACAGACCTATTCAAGAAATTGATAAGTTTGGTGAAGATATGACAATGATGTTAGGATTATCTCAACCTTATGATGTAACTCACTTCAAAGAATTACATAAATTAGGTTACTTACCAGTTAGAATTAAAGCATTAGAAGAAGGAACAGTAACTCCTTACAAAATCCCTTCTTTCACTATTGTAAATACCCAACCTTTAAATGGTTATGTAGCTGACTGGATTGTAAATTATTTAGAAACTATATTATCTGCTGAATTTTGGCAAGGTCAAACATCAGCCACCTTTGTACGTTCTTTAAGACAATTAGGTAAAAAATGGATTATGAAAACTAATCCTGAAGCAATTGGTTTCTTAGACTTCCAATTCCATGATTTCTCTATGAGAGGTATGGGTGGTAAATCAGCAATTATTAACTCAGGATTAGGTTTTGCAACTGGTTCAAGAGGTTCTGATACTTTACCAGTAATTCCTGCTGCAAGAATGTATTATGATGAAGTTGAACCTTGTATCAACTCTGTAATTGCATCTGAGCATGCTATTATGTGTTCTTTAACTGGTTTCTTTATGCAGAATGCTCAAGGTGACTGGACTAAAGTTGGTGAGTTTGAATATGAAATGTTTGTTTACTTATTGAAAAAATTTCCAAGTGGTATTCTTTCTTTAGTAATGGACACATTTGACTTATGGAGAGCAATCACAGAATATTGTGTTAAAGCCAAAGACTTAATTATGTCTCGTGATGGTAAATTAGTAATCAGACCTGACTCTGGAGATCCTGTTGATATTCTTTGTGGTAAGAAAGTATTTGATCATGGTGGTGTACCTTCTGTTGAATTTGAAGTTTCACACTTTCCAGGATTAAAAACATTACCTATCACAGACAAAAGCATAAATCAAAATGAAATTAATGGAGTAATTGAATTACTTTGGGACATCTTTGGTGGAACTATTTCATCAACAGGGTACAAAGTATTAGATTCACATATTGGGGCTATCTATGGTGATAGTATTAACTATGATAGAGCTCAGAGAATTTTTGAAAGATTAGCAGATAAAGGTTTTGCTTCTACAAATGTTGTTCTTGGTATTGGATCATACTCTTTACAACATGTAACCAGAGATACACATGGGTCTGCACAAAAAGCAACATACATTGAAATCTTACAACAAGTTGATAAACATGGTATTATGGCACCTGTTGGAATTGAAATATTTAAGGATCCAATCACTGATGGTGGTGTTAAAAAATCAGCCAAAGGTCTTTTACAAGTCTATGAAGAAGATGGAGTAATCAAATTGAAAGACCAATGTACTTGGGAAGAAGAAGGTAAAGGATTACTTCAAGTAATCTTTGAAGATGGTAAGTTTTATAACTTAACAACATTGACAAGAATTAGAGAAAAATTAAATAATTAATAATTAAGAGTGATGAAAGTCACTCTTTTTATATTGAAAATTATGAGTACATTTGGTAAAAAACACATAACATATTGGAATTATGAACCTACTGGTGATATAAATGATATTAATGGACTTTACTTGGGATTTCAAAAATCACCAAAAGAAGTTCAATTAAAAATACTTGAGAAGTGGTATCCAATTGGTGAAGTCTGTAAGATAAAAAATAATCCTCTAAAATTTAGAATTACAGGTTATGTAGAATTTGATGAATATAGTAATATTCATTGTGTACAAAATTGTTGGTTAGTTAAACTAGAATATACAGATGTTCATAAAGTAGAGGATATTAAAGGACCTACTTATTCTGTTCAAAAATTAATTGAGGATAAAATAAAAAATCCACTAGATATTAAATTTGATGAAGAAACAGTTAAAAAAATCAGAAGAGATATTAAGTTAAAAAGTCTATTTGGAATTTAATATATAACTAATGGAATATTTGAAAAGTTATAAAGTGTTTGAAAATAAATCTAATCTAAAGTTCACTAAAAAAGAAAAGAAGAAAGGTCCCAAAACTGATACTTATGATGTATCTAAATCAGGAATAGTAATTGGTCAAATAAAATGGAGTTCTCGTATGAGAGGATATGCTTTTCTACCTACAACAGATTGTGATAATGAAATAAAAGAGTTTGTAAAAGAACTTATGAGAAAAAGAAGAGAAGAAAAATAATAACACAAAATAAAAAACCCATCATATGATGGGTTTTTTATTTACAATAATATTTTAAATTCTAAATCCTTTGGTGCTTTTGAAACACCACCAAAGAAAGGCTTTAATGTATATCTTAAAAAGTTCCATCGACTACTTCTATCAAAAGAAACTAATTCACCATCAATATTAACTAAATATTTATCCTTTTCAATACTCACTGAGAAATTAATTTCTTTATTCACATCAACTCTTGTAATTACCTTTATTTCTCTTTTCCTATTGTTATAACAAATTCCTACCAAATCAATTCTCTTCAAAATTGAATTCCATCTGAATCCAAGTCTAATACTTGATATATGATGATGAAATCCATCAGATAAACCAATTAATTTATTACTATCTTTTTGATATTTTCCTATACTATATTCTTGATCACCCATGAAAGTAACTTTACCTACAATAGAATCTTTGAAGGTTAGTCTTGGGAACCACCAATTACTTCTATGTCTACCTTTTTTAATTTTTAAATACATAATTTTTTTTTAATTTTTATTATATATTAAAAAACCCATCATTTGATGGGTTATTAAATATCAGTAAACATATTCTGAATCTTTCTCTTTCTTATAATATTTTTAGTAGGAAAACTCATAGTCATTGTTCTTGGATATAAAGAAGCAAAGTCAAGATTTACAGGATGAATACCTTGGGAACCTCCAGATATTAATGAACCAGCATATGGTTGTGGTGCGACACAAGTCACTAGACTCTTTCTATTATATCTACTTTCTATTAACTCTTCAAGAATTTTATTATAGTCTAACTCTTTCTCCATGACTTATGTGTTATATGTCTAAATCTTGTAAGTGTTTCATTTCTTACTTCTCTGAACTTAGAATCCAATTCTTCCCAAGTCCATTGTTTTGATTTTATTTCATCCCATATCCAGTTAGCACATTCAAAGTCAGTTATTTTACCATCTTTTACAATCTGAGTTGCAAACATTGGTATTCTTAATGAATGGAACAAGGATTTCACACCAATATAATACTCATTAAATTGTATCTTCTTATTGGCTTTTACCCAAGAGTTGGAACTAATGTGTGATGTAGCATGTCTTATTTTCTTTACATCAAATCTAAAAGTGAATTTTTTATCCTCTTTTAATTTGGCCCTGTCTGGTGCATAAATACACTCTAAGTTGTTTATTCTATGCCAATCTAAATCTTCTTGAAATTTAGTTGGAGTATAAACATGAATGTTAAATAATCCTTTTCTTAATTCAGTTGAATTAACTGAATTGTTAGCAACCATAATAACATCCCAATCTGATTTACTATCTGATGTTCCATATACTTGTGAACCAAATATATAAACATTAAATACTCTACTTGGATGTATTCCAGATGCTTTTATTATTGTGTCTAATGTTGGTATCATTTTATTGTAATTATTGGGTTTTCAAAAAAAGGTAATTCTGCATCTATACATCTTTTTTCTATATTTTCTGAATCAAATTCCTCAACTCTTTTTTTTATACTTTCTAGTATGCTCTCATAGTTAATTTTTGAGTTTAACATATCATCTAAGGTAAGTTTAACATTTATTGTAGTTCCATCAATTACATCAATACATGGCTGTATTGTTTTCAATTTATAATTATCATAGAAGTCAGGTTTATATGTTAAATGTTCCTGATTATAAAACAATTGTCTTGTTAATCTATTACCATCAAAGGTGAAAATAGCTTTCTTAATACTTTCTTTGGTCTTTATATTATAAATACCTTCTTCTATTATTGTTGTTATCATTATCTTACTTCTTTTATCTTTGTTTCACCTTTTTGAATGTGTTCTCTATCTTGTAATATTCTTTGAATAGTTATATCACCAACACCTTTGTTTAATTTCATTCTTCTTCTATACATTTTTAGAAGTTTCTCAGTAGATAACTTATCTAACTCTTTATCTACTTTAATATGTGATAAATCTTTTTGAACTCTTCCTAATAGTTCATAACCATAAACTCTTCTAAACTCTGTATCTTTTACTCTAACACTCCATCTTTGACATACACCATCTTTATGTTCATGTTTGAATGAAATAATACCTTTTTGACCTTGGTAGAATACTTTTTGACCAATCTCAAATTTCTCACTATATTGCATTTTTACCTTTTTAACAGCATCCCATCCATATACAGTTGGTGATGCTGTTACTAACTTAGCCTCTTTTCTTAATTGTCTAAGACGATCTAATTGACCTGGTGTATAAATTATACTTTCCACATCAAACTCAGGTTCAGGTTCTGAGTTTAATAAAAACTCAATTTTCATATCTCTAATCTCAAGTCTTAAATTTACATTTGGTAATGTATTATACCTAAATTCCGGTGCATCATTCTGCCAATAAGTAATTGCAACATAATCTATATTATATAAATCAATTTTATCAGTTGGTCTTATATCAATAATTGAATGAAATCCACTTGTAAGTGATTTCACATTTTCTATTATTGATTCTGTTACAGGTATTTCTCTACTAATTATCATTTAATATCTTTTTTAATTTTTTATCTCTAACATTTGAAAGATAATTTCTATCAGCAACCATAATTGCTTTAACCATATTAAAAGTATAACCATCAATTATAACATTCTCATAAGTTGCATTAATATCATTCACTTGACAACCACCAGCTGTCCAATTTGTTAGTATGTTTCCTATTCTCTCTCTTCTGGCTAAGTTTTCTATTTGAATGTCAATTGACTTTTTAATAAGTTTGTATTCTCTTTTTGTTCTTTCATGATGTTTTCTAAATCTTAAAGTAACATCTTTTATTATATCAACAGGTCTATCATGAGCCACCATAAAAACAGGAATATCACAAATTATATGAGTTTTTATCTTTGAAACTATATCTACTTTCATCCTAATATCTTTTTTAATTTCTCTTCTCTAATATCTGCAATTGTCATAAAATAATCTTTTACATCTAACCAAAACACTTCTAATATTATAGGATCCGAACTATTTGAATTAAATTCCAATTTAACTATCCAATCATCATCTAATTCCTCTATACTAATTACATAAAATTCAAATCCCTTAAAAAGATTTTGTGGTGCCTTGGAATAAATATAATTTTTTGTATTTCTAACCTTAGCATAATCATACTTAAAATCTTTTTGAACTATTATTACTTCACCTATTGATGGTAATATATAATAACTCTTATCAAACTTTATATTACCACCTAAAATACCAGTCTTTACATAAACAACCCAAATACATATAATTGATAGTAAGAAAATACCAAAAAATAAATATAATTGTAACATTAATACTGATAATACTATCAACAATAAAACATATAATACTTTATTATCAGTAGATATCCATTTATCTATTCTATATAATTTATTCTTTAACAAGCCAAGTTTAATTGCCATTCGTTACTATTTAATATTTTATTAATCTGTTCTTCTCTTTTATATGTCTTCATTATTAAATGAACTTTTGTAAAGTAATCAAATAGTTTTTTTCTACGTTCATCACTTCTCCACTTTATTTTTATATCATTAAAATATTCTAATTCTTCTTCAATATCTTCTATTGTTAATACAGATGAATGATTAAATGCAGTACCCCATTCTCTTAATAAGAATATTTCTCTTGTATTTGGATCCAAATGATATAAACTTAAATCCTCACATATCATATCAGGTGTTAAATTACCAATAAAAGGATAATCTAAATCATCTCTTAATACCGAAAGTGCAACACCACCTCTTACTATTATATTCATATAACTAAATTTCTACAAATATATGAAAAATTATTAATAAAATGTTTAAGTGTATTAAATATTATTTTACTATCTTTGAGAAATAATATATATTTAATGAAAATAGATAGAGAAATAGCAAGTAAGGCATTAACAGATAGTTTTTGTTTACTATATGGTGAAAATTTTAGAACATTATTTGAGGAAAATGGTGAAAAACTTATTGATTTAGGTATAAAAAATGCAAGAAGTTATTTTACTGAATATGCAATAGATAATACATACAAATCACATGTTTATACAATGTTTAAGTTTTTTAAACCTAATAAATTCTACAATACTTTAGAAGAAATGAAATCTTCTATTACCAATGGTTTAAAACCATTTCTATCAGATAAGGATATAGAAAATTTATTTATTGAAAGAGAATATAGTTCATTTAGAGGTGATAAGTTTGTAGAACCTAAAGGAATTGGACACTATCAATCTAATATAATTAAAGGTATAGGAGAAAATAAGCCTAAACCAACTAAAAAGTTAGATTTTGATTATTTTAAAAATTTTCCTATCTACAAAAAAAGTAAATCAAGTAATTTAGCAACAGAAAATGGTTTAGGATTAGACCAGTTTTCTTATAAAGAAGTTAAATACTACTTAGAGGAAAATGAAGAGTTTTATTTAGTAGAAGCAATTGCATATAAATATTATTTAATTGGTTCTGTAATTGGAAGAGAACAATTAAGATATGAAATGGTTGATAAAATGAAATCTGTAATTACTAGTGATACAGATCATACAGTTAAAAACGTTCTTAGAAGCATGTTAAATGCATATTGTTTTGATAGTGAAGAAGATTCTACTTTATTAGATTTACAATCAATTTGTGGAATTGATGGACTTGAAACAAGTCAACAAATCAGTGATTCTATTAAAAATTTTGATACTTCTAAATTAAAAGATATTGAAAATCTATTTAAAGAAAATAAAGTAATCAAAAAATTTGAAGACTTCTCAGTTATAAAGAACAAATTAAAATAAAAATTCAGAAAAATATCTACCTAAAATTAAAATACCTTTGGTAGATTAAAAATAATCACTATCTTTGTACTCTAATTAAGAAATATGATAGCAAATTTTGAATATGGTGATTTTGATATTACCTTATGTGATAAATATAAAATCACAAACTATAAAGATAGTGTATTAAACTCAGGAGTTTATGATGGTAGTATCTATGTAAGAGAAGAAACTCATGATGATTTAGAAGATGTATTAGAATATATGGATCCTAAAAGAGAAATTAATGTTGTTTCAGGAACTAAAATAGGCATCTTCAATGTTGCAGATGAATATGATGAAGATTTAGCTTATGGTGGATATAGATTAGATGGTGAAGTTAATTTCACAAATGATAGTGTAATTTACAATGATGCAACTCAAGATGATTATACTGGCGAAGTTTCTAAATGGGTAATTATGTTAGGTGATAATAGATTTGTTACTGATGCAGGTGAATACTCTATTATTACTAAAGAAAATAGTGAAGATGAATTAAATAAATTCAATAAAGCTATTGGTAAAAACTTTGATATTATTATTTTAAGTAATTCATAATGCCAAAGTGGAATATTAAAAAAAATTACAAGAAGGTTTTTAACAAACGCTTTATCTTCTTTGACATTGGATCAGATATTATCAATAGTATCAAAAACTATGAAATACTTATCAATAATGGAGCTGATATAAATGTACAAGATAATAATGGTAATACTGCTTTACATTATGCAATATATTACAAAAACTATAAATTGATGGAACTTTTAATCAATAATGGTGCTGATGTAAATGTACAAGATAATAATGGTAATACTGCTTTACATTTGGCCATTAAAATGAGCTTTAGAAGTGGAAGACATGTTAGAGATAATTATTCTGACTTATTAATAAGTCATGGTGCAAATAGAGATATAAGAGATAATAATGGTGAGACTTTCTGGAGTTTACTTTTTGGTGTTGATAATAATTATAGATAACTTTAAATAAAAATCATTCAACAAGCAAAACTTATATTTATATAGTAAATTATGACAACTAAATTATAAATTATAATATAATAGTACAATTGGTCCTATAGCTCAGTTGGTTAGAGCAACTGACTCATAATCAGTAGGTCCCTGGTTCGAGCCCAGGTGGGACCACAATTAAAAATTAAAAAGTATCAAAAATGGAATTGAATGACATCAAAAAATATTTATATAAATCTAAAACACTGGCAAAATTAAGTCACTATGTTAGTGGTAATCTTTACTATAATGTAGAGTTGACTGATGGTGTCTATCAATTTTCTATTACCACAGTTGAGACAGAATATGTAATTATAGATCAAGGGGAAGATGAAGTAGAGTTTTTAAAATTATCAGAAGATTTAGGCACAACTACATTTGAGTCAGAAATGAAAGGATCAGATCTAAATCGTTGGATTGCTAAAGCTGTTGAAAAAGGAGAATTTATAAAAATGAGTTAAGAAATTAACATAATTTTTATGAAACCCTCTCTTGTATAAGTGAGGGTTTTTTTATATATTTGTATAACTAAAAATAAAAGAAATAAGAAATGAGTAATTGGAGTGTTTTCAAAACAAAAATAGAGGTGTTTACACACCCAAATGCTGATGCATTAAACATTGGTAAAGTAGGTACTTACCAAGTAGTAGTTCAAAAAGGTCTTTACCAAACAGGTGATGTTGTGGTATTTGCCCCTGAAAAATCAATTTTAACAGGTGATATTAAAGAATCTTTTCAAACTTACCTTGCAGGACCTGACAATGATAGAGTTAAATCTATCAGATTAAGAGGTGAACTTTCTTGTGGTATTATCATACCTAAAGAATTAGTCACAGACTTTGATAAATATGAACTTGATGAAGATATTTCTCTTGCATTAGGAATTACAAAATATGAGCCTGTGATACCTGCTCAATTAGCAGGTAAAGTAAGTGCTTTTGATATGCCTTACATTGGTAAACATGATTGTGAACATGCAACGGTTTATGTTAATGACCTTATTCAAGGTGAAAGAGTTGTTATCTCTGAGAAACTTCATGGTTCTCAGTTTATTCTTGCTCATAACTTAGAAGATAGTAATACTATTGTTTCTTCTAAAGGTATGTTAAAACAAGGTCTTTCTCTTGAAGAATCTGATGAAAATACCTATTGGGTTGCTGCAAAAAATGATGATGTAGTTGGTAGAATACAAAGAAATTTTACAGAAGGTGTTGTTCAAGTATTTGGTGAAGTAATTCCTGTTCAAGGTGGTTACAATTATGGTCAGAATAAACCTACTGTTAGATTATTTGATGTTAGAGTGAATAATGTTTCTATTCCTTATGACCAAGTTCCTGCTGAGTTCACAGAAATCTGGGTTCCAATTGTTTATGATGGACCTATCAAACTTGATGAAGTTGAAGTAGTTATCTATGAAGATGCTTCTAAAGGTATTAGAAAAACAAGAACTGATTTACTTCTTTCCGCAGAAGTTGTAGCTCTTTGTAAAGGTAAAGAAACCGTCTCTGGAAGAGAACAACACATCAGAGAAGGTGTTGTAATTGCACCTTACATTGACAGAAAAGCTAAAGATGGAACAAGATTAAGATTAAAATTAATCAATCCAGCATATAAAGAAACAGGTGAAGAAATAAATTAAAATTATTATATTATTTATTATATATCATGATGTTGCATGAAATGTTAATTATAAGAGACCTATTTAAGGTCTCTTTTTTTTTATTCAAAATAATTACTTATCTTTGCTTTTATGAAGGTAATATTTTTAGATATAGATGGTGTACTTAATGTATATTGTGAGGGTAGAGACCAATTTGGTTGTACCTTCCACTCTAACTTTGTAGATAACCTAACAAATATCATAGAACAAACAGGAGCCAAGATTGTTATTTCATCTTCTTGGAGAAGTGATGGCTTAGAAACTATGCAAGAAATGTGGAAGTTTAGAAATTATCCTGGAGAAGTAATTGACATTACACCTTTTTCATGGGAATTAATGGATTTAGGCTTGTTTGAGTACTATGATCAGATTGATAGAGGTCATGAGATTGAATTATGGTTAAAAATGCATCCGGAAGTCTCTAATTATGTTATAATAGATGATGATAATGATATGTTAGATAACCAAAGAGCAAATTTTGTAAGAACTGCTAATAATAATCATCATGGAGACCATGTTGATGTACTTGGATATGGTTTGACAAAAATATGTTCAGAAAAAGTAATAGAAATTTTAAAGGATTAATAGATGATAAGATGTATAAATGAAAAATGGGCACATTGGGGAGTAATCTTTGATGAAGGAAAAGAATATAACTTTGAGTATATTGAAGATAAGAATGTTAGTATAATTACTGACTATGAAAAATATTATCATTATATTTCTCTTATTGCAAATTCTAGAGATTGGATTATACTTGGTTATAAACAAGAAAACTTACATGAAGTTATTCCTGATTATTTAGAACATAGTGAGATAATGAAAAGATATACTATAAAAGTAGAATTACCTTTTATTAAGGTGAAAGGTGATGATGGTAATAATTATTCTTTATGTACATTAACAAAAGAAGAAATATTATCATTATATGATGTTGCAATAAATAAAGATGGTAAAATTGCATTTAACTACTCTACATATTTAGTAGAAGAATATTTTGATTTTAAAGAGATTAGTAGAGATAAAAAGTTGAAAGAATGAGGATTATGAATACAATAAAAGTAATATTTATTGGACATAATCTTGGTGATGGTTATAGATTTACTAGAGCAAAAGAATACATTGCAATAAATGATATACCTGGTAAATACTATTTACATGATGATAATAACCTACTATCATCTGTTGATAGTTATAGATTTATGGATTCAAGGGTTTATAACAGATGTAAAAAATTAAAAGAATTAGGATTATGACAGAAGATGAAAAAGAAAATTGGGAAAGTGTTAACTTTAGAATGCATGATGAAGGATTTCACTATTGTTTTGAAAGTTACTCAAACTGGAAAGAAATAGAAGATGAAGAGTTCCATAAGTTAAGAGAACAGTATTTAAAATCAGCAAGAGAATTAGAAGAATATGTAAAAAATAAATTAAGATGAATAAACAAGCAATATATTTTGTAGAAACAAAAGAAGGAAAAAGACTTTACAAACTAGATACATTCTGGTCTAAAGGTGACATCAATGATGGTGTTAAAGTACACAATGATAGTGAATATGACCAAGAAAGATTTTTTGGGTCTTTATGCTCAGGGTTTAAACCTTGGGATAGAAAAGAAGACTTAGAGAAATTAGAAAAGGTGAGAGAAAGATATACCAATTCTAAATATGGTTATCAAATAGTTATGTCAGATCAAAAGATAGACTATATTGAAAAACAAGAACTATCAAACCCTGTTTATCTTAGACTTATACAGGAAATAAACGATGATTTTACAGTTCAATCAGTTGAGTTTACACCTTATGATAGAGATATTAAAATAGACCAAATTCTAAATGAGGACTAATCTAATTAAAATAGGTGACATTATTCAAAATTATACTGAGGATCCAAAAAGTATATCCTTTATTATGATTGATACTGATAATAAAGATGAAAAAATTGCCAATTTATCTACTTATGTTTTATCTAATAAAGAATTTATTAACAAATATACAATAATGAGATCTAAAGATATTGTTAGAATTGAAAAATCATATACTGAAAGTCTTGAAATAGATACTAAAATAATGAATGAAGGTCCTAAAATAAAAGAAGTGATGGACTTTATAGTTATTACTGATAAAAACATTTATGTAATTGATGATATAAGTTATTATAGAGATATAAAACTTAAAAAATTAGGATTATGAAAGTAATAAAAACCATTACCGATAATAGTTATTCATATGATGGAAGTAAAAATTTCATTGTACCTGCATTCAGTAAACTATTAAACATCTTCATTGAACATCAATCAATGACTATATTAGTAGAATATGATGATTTAGAAGAAGAAACTAAATCAATTTTCATAAAAACTAAAGAAGGAATTGATATTATAGAAGAAATGGCAGGAAGTCTATCATATAAATATTGGGGAACAATTACACAAAACAATTCATCATTAATAAATAACTCAAGTTCTATGAGAAATGGTGTTAATATAAGTATGGATATATTTAATGAGAATAAATATATACATATATTTTATCAAGAAATAAAACCATTATGTGAATTAAGAGAGGAAAAGATTAATGAAATAATAGATTAAGTATCAAATTTTTGTGATACTTTTTTTATATATAAGTAATGAGATATATAAAAGTTTTTGAAAAGTGGGGGATTAATAAAGATTTAGAAGATCTAACTGATGAATACATTAAAGAAATTGAGAGAAACCCAAGTAAAAATGAATTTAACTTTACTCTTTATCATGAAATGGGTAATTACATATTTAAAATTAAAATTGAAGATTTAGGATATAGAAAAGAAGGTAATATTACATATGATGTTGCAGAAATAAATGGCAAAAAAAGATATTCAAACTTTATAATAACATTATCAGATAGAAATGATAGTTCTACTTTACTACATGAATTAAAACACTTTGATAGAATAATTAGAATAGGATCTGATCAAAGTTCGACAAGAAAGATACTAAAATGGATAAATTTTGTTGATAATGATTTTAATAGAAATATTAAGTCAATATTTTATCTAATTAATGATGATGAATTTGAAGCTAAATATCATGGTTACTATTCTAGTATAGATAAATATTTAAAGGAAAATCTTATTGATAATCCAACCAGAGAAGATGTAATTAATCAAATAAACTTTTATCTAAAATTACCAGAATGTGATAAGTCATACACATACTGGAAAAGTAATTATATTGTAAAATTATCATTACTAGGAGATGAGAAATATGTTGAGGATCTTTTTTATTTATTACTAAATGGTGAGATTACACCTATGATAATCCCATCATTTGATATTAGAGAATTATTCAAATCAATTAAAACTTATATAAGACAAAAATTAGGTATTAAAACTAAATTAGAGAAAGAAGAAATTAAAAGAGCAATTCATATAATAGAAAAACTACTTAATAAGAATAAAGAAAAGTACAGAAGAAAATTCAATAGAATTTACTCTATAATGGTAGATAAATATGTAAACTAATTTAACACTTTTTAATATAATCCTCTATGGGAAAACAATTAAAAGTAATAAGCTTATTCTCAGGGTATGGAACTCAAGAATTGGCATTAAAATATTCAGGTATTAATTACCTCAATGTTGCAAACTGTGACATTTTAAAATATGCAAATGAAGCATATGATTCTTTACATCCAACAGAATTAGGAAATTTAGGTGATGTATCAAAAGTAGATGAAAAAACATTTCCTGTATGTGACTTACTAACCTACTCATTTCCTTGTCAAGATATATCTTTAGCAGGAGTACAAAGAGGAATTAAAAAAGGAACACGTTCAGGATTACTATTTGAAGTTGAAAGAATTGTTGAATATAACAAACCTAAATATCTTCTAATGGAAAATGTTAAGAACTTAGTTTCTAAAAATCATTTAAAAGACCTTAATGTTTATATTGACAAACTAAACTCTTTAGGTTATGGATCAAGATGGATGGTACTTAATGGTGCAGACTTTGGATGTCCTCAAAATAGAGAAAGAGTCTTTATGTTTTCGGTATTAAATGAATCGTCATCAGATGTAAGTGACAAAATGATGGGTGTATTCAACAACAAACAAGATAGAGTTTCAATGAGATCGTTCATTGAGCAAAATGTAGATACTTCTTTGTTTATTAACCCACCTTATGAAATAAATACACCTAAATTAAGTTCAGTTTGTAAATTAGCAGCAAGAAGAAGCGACTTAAAATATGACCAAGCAAGAAGAATTTATTCAATTGATGGATGTTCTCCATGTTTAACCACATCAGGATCTCCACAAATAATTTTAGATGATAATAAAATAAGAACTTTAACCGCAAGAGAAGGTTATAGATTTATGGGAGTTAAAGATAATGATATTGACAAACTATTAACTACAAGTTTAACAACCAAACAACACATAGCACTGGCAGGTAACTCAATATGTGTTCCTGTAATGCAGGCTATATTTGAACAATTTCTTCAAGAGTATAAACTATAATAAAAACCCACTAAATTAGTGGGTTTAATATTTTATCATAACTTCCCACTTACCATTCTTAAATCCAGAGATAGTGTACTTCCTCAATTTATTATTCCTAACAAATTTAAGTAGAGAAGTTAATCTATCTCTTGTTAGAGTATCAGGACCATCAGTACCAATATACTCTAACTTGTATTCAATGAATACATCTTTAGGAAAGTTAAATGGTTTCAAGTGTTTCATGGTTATTTTTTATTATTAAAGTTATATATAAAAAATAATATAAAAAAACTTATATTTTAGATATTTTTATCTATATTTTCTGACTTTATTCTTTTTAAAAAACTTTTTAATATCTTTTCAACTAATTTACCTTGATCATATCCAACTAAGTCGACATGTTCCTTAAATCTATTTGCCACCTCTTCATCAATTTTAAAATGAAGCCTTTTTAACTTTTTTGCCATACAATATTATATATATAATATTATGAACTACAAAATAGAAAAAGAAACACTTTCAATATGTGACCAATGGGGTAATAAATTGAAAACTATTGCAGATAAAGTGGCTTATGCAACTTATGATGAATCACAAAAGATATTTTTAGTAACACTAACTAATGGACAAGTTAGAACTAAAGATGTTAATGGAAATGGTATAAGAATAATTTGTGAAAATGCAATTGAGGCAAGATTTGCAGAAGGAACCAACATTCAAGTTAGAAGAAAAGATGGTAAAAATGAAATAAGAGATAGATATGGTAACCAATTAAGATGGTTATAATTAAATAACTCTCACATATCTTGGTGTTATAAATAAATCTGCTTGAATTGAAAGTGCATACCTAATTATCTTATTTATTATATCATTTGCTAAATTAATATCAATCAATCTAATCTCTATAAGAACAAGAATAATTTGTAATGATTGTAATTTAGATATTAATTTATTCTTTCTATTATTTTCACCTATAGGTCTTCCTGTAGATATTTCAGTACCTGGTTTATGTGGATATTTAATTATTATACTTTTATTTTGATTTGTAATATCATTTAATTTAATTAGAATAGATGTTATTCTATCACTTAATTTTTCTTCACTTAGTTTCTCTAAATCAGAATATTGTTCCAATACTTGTAAGTTATCTATTTTATTGTCTTTTATAACTGATTCTATGAAATATTTCATATATAAAAATGATACCTTACCATGTCTTGAAAACTTACCTTCAACCTCACCATCAACATTAAGTCTATTAGATGTATTTGCAGAATCTATAGTTAATACTCTATCCTCACCATCTATCTCATTACCTTTAGCGTCTTTCCAACTTGACTTAACTTTTATTCTAGAACCAATACCTCTTTCAATATCTTCAAAAACAATAAATGATTCAGTTTCAAATTCTGGTAAAGGTCTTTCAAATTCATTATTAACAATAATACTATAAGTTTTTATAGAATTAACAGTTACACCAACTTTCTTTAATGAAATAGGAATAAAAAGCCTTTTAGTAAATAAATCATTTAATAAATCAGTCATTTGATCCATTGTTTCAACACTACTTAAAACTTTAGGTAAATTAACATAATCCAAGGAAACAATTACGTCAGCTGGACAATATTTTGAAAACTCAATCGATAAATTACTCTCTAAACCTGATTTATTTAGTAAGTATTTAAACTTATCTCTTAATATTTTAAATGGTGAATCCATCTCCTTACAAGATATATGATAAACATGATACTTACCAGTAAACCCACTTTTAAATAAACTAACATTTCTAGATTTAAAATCATATAAATCCTGTGTAACATCCTTTAAAGTAGTTGCCCAATCAGGACTCTCTAATGCATCCATTAGAAAATCATCCACTTTTCCAATATTAGGTAAGTGTAAATGTATTTTCTTTGCAATATCACTACCAGAATCATTATATTCCTCTAGTAATCTAACGATGTTGACATCTGTTAATTCAACATCAGGTCTTACTAATTTATGAGCTAAAAAATACATTGTAAATTCTCATAATTTGTAGTATTAACACCTGCTCCAGATGAACCAAAATCCTTATCCTTTCTAAATTGATTAAGTTTATATTCTTCACCATCAGACTTTATAACACCTAAATATCTATTTTTATCACTGACAAATGTATCAATTGCATTTTTATCATCATATTCACCTTTATTATTTGTTATAGCATTTGTTAACTCTTTTGCATTATCAATCTCAATAGGTTCACCATTATTTAATGTTAATTTAGGCTCCTCTTCTTTTAACTTTTTAACTAAAACATCACCTCTTTGCTCACCATCTTTTTTAGGTGTCTTTAAAAGTGGAATACTTAATACTGTTTCTAAAAACTTATCATATTTAACTAATCTCATAGATATATATATTAAAATTATAACTTATAAAATTAATATATAACATTATGAGAAAAATATCAAAATATAAAGATTTTATCAATGAAAGTAAGTTAGAATTATTACTTGAGGCTAAAATAAAATTTAGTAATGAGTTCATAAACCTTTTAAATAAAATAGAATCACCAATAGTTAAAAAAATGTTGGAACTTGATGGTAAAGAAGTGGATATTAATAGAAACTATATGACCTATAATATTGATAAAGAGGACTCAGTACTATTTTACCCTGATGATAAAGCAGAAAAACAATCATATAAAATAACTACTAGTGGAAAATCATATTATGGATTAGCAGAATTGGCAGAGAGAGAAAAAACTTATCCTATAAAAAATGTAATTAGACCTGATGATGATCAAAAAGTTATTATAAGAAAAGAGTTAACTCAGGAAGATATAAACAAAATATCACCAGGTAATGTAATAAATTCTACATTAGTACATATATCATTTGAAACAGAATTTGGGGAACGAGAATGTTTCTATGATAAGGATTATTTAATTAGAGATATAAGTGATATTAAACCAAGTGATACAAAGGTTGGTAGATTTGTAACTAATTTTTTAGATAAAGCAAATGTTGAATTTACACATGAGGAATTAAATGATTTTATTGTTAAATACAAATCTGAAATGAAAGAACTTAAAGAAAAGTTTACAAGATTTGAAATAGTTACAGGTATAGATATTGCATATTGGTATCTTGAATCTAGATATGAGGATAAAGACAAAGGATCATTAGGTTCATCTTGTATGAGAGGTAAAGATTGTCAAAGATATTTTGATATTTATACTCAAAATAGTGGAGTATCAATGGTTATATTAAAAAGTAAAGATTATCCTAATACTATTATTGGTAGAGCTTTACTTTGGGATGCAGAATTTATAAACAAAACTGATGATTCCAACTCTGATGATTCCAACATAAAATTTATGGATAGAATTTATGTTAATGATTATTCAGATGAAAACTTTTTTATAAAGTTTGCAAGAGCAAATGGTTTCTATTATAAAAAAAATCAAGATTCATATCCTATACCTTTAATGTTTGATGGTAAAGAATTAACTAAAGATGAAAGTCTAATAAGATTTTATATTGGAGATGGATATGATAAATATCCTTATGTAGATACTTTATGTTACTATAGTGAAGATAATGGATACTTATCAAATAATGATGACTCATATGATTATATACTTAATGAAACCAATGGAGGTAATGGTTCTTGTTCTCGTTGTGGTGGATCTGGTGAAGTAGAGTGTGATAATTGTGATGGCAATGGTGAACAATCTTGTGATGATTGTTATTCAGGTTCTAATAGTTGTAGAGATTGTGATTCATCTGGCCAAATAGAATGTTTTAATTGTGAGGGATATGGAACTCTTGAATGTGGTGATTGTGATGGTGGTGGTCAAATAGATTGTCAAGAATGTAGTGGATCTGGTGAAGATGGTGATGAGGAATGTTCATATTGTTCAGGATCTGGAAAAGAAGATTGTTCAACTTGTGATTCAGAAGGTAGAAGTGAATGTTCAGTTTGTAATGGTGATGGAACTAATGAATGTGAAGAATGTGGAGGTGATGGTGATATAGAATGTTCAACCTGTTATGGCTCAGGAGATATAGAGTGTGGTAGATGTGATGGAAATGGTAATCATAACTGTCCAGAATGTAACTAATAATTAACCCTCTTATGAGGGTTAAACTTTTATTAGAATTATTATAAAATAATATGGAAGAATTTCACAAAATAATTAAAGAACATTTTAACGGAAGATTTGAAATAGATAAACCTGTCTATTATGAAGAATCAACATTTCTACCAATATTCATAATAAAAGATAATTTAGATAATTTAAGATATAAATTAAAACCAGAAATGATAAACTATGGTTATGATAATTTCTTAATTAATGAATTAACTAAAATTTTAGTAGAAAAGAGAGAAGGAACAATAAATTACATATTAAATAATGATAACAATAATTGCAGCAGCAGGTGAGAATAACTCTTTAGGAAAAGATAATGATTTAGTTTGGCATCTACCAGATGATTTTAAGAGGTTTAAAGAACTTACATCAGGTAATTATATTCTTATGGGTAGAAAGACCTTTGAGAGTTTTCCCAAACCACTTCCAAATAGAAAACACCTTATTATAACAAGACAAAAAGATTATAAAGTACCTGAAAATTGTTTTGTATTTGATACTATAGAAAATGCAATTGACTTTAGTAAAAATCAAGATATTTGGATAATTGGTGGTGGAGAAATCTATAAACAATCTATGGAAATTGCAGATAGAATTGAACTAACAAGAGTTCACTCAGAGTTTGAAGCAGATACTTTCTTTCCAGATATTAGTGATGAGTGGGAACTAAGTAATGAAGAGTTCCATTCAAAAGATGAAAAACATAAATATGACTTTACCTATTTAACATATGAAAGAAGATATAAAAGTTAAAATAATTGAAAGTTTTCTTCTTAGAGAAGAATCAATAAATTCATATCATGATATAAGTGTTAAAATTGATAAGGTTGATTACTATTTAGAATCAATTTATATTTCATATTATGTCACACAGACATCAAGATTAGATAGTCGTTGGAGTTTAGATAAACATAAAAGTAAAAAAATAGTAGGTACTTTTGAAAGTATATTTATTAAGGAAATTAGAAATGAAAAGTTAAATCAATTAGGTGTTTAATGTCTCCCATAGTTTTTTACTTGTTGTTGAGTTCTTTCATCCTTATTAGATGATGCAAAATATTTAATAACATTAGGATCTTTAAAATTTGACATTAATTCCTTATTACGTAAACTATTATCTCTAAGATCTAATCTTTTTAAATTATGATAATCACCAACAATTCTTTTAATATTCAATTCAGGATTTGCTTTATATAACCAGTAAGGAACCTTAATATAGAAAAATCCTTCTCTTTCAACAACAGGTTTAAGTATTTCAATTTGTGAAGTTGGTAGAATTCCTTTGTGAAAAGTAACTGAATAAGGTCTGGCGTTATCCATAAAAGTTGCAGTATCTGCAGCATATTCTTTTATATTTAGAATCTCAATTGATTTTTCACCTTTTTTAGTTATAAAAAAAGCAGCAATTATAGCCTTTTCATCTTCTAGGTATTCTACTTTATTGAAATCTAACTCTAAATCATCCTCACCACTTAATCTATCAGAATACATATCCTTTTCAGGAACTACAACAGGTTTTACTATTTCAGTAAACTCCTTAACAAAATCTGCAATAGTACCAGGTACTTTCTCACCTCTGAATTCATAAGTAATTAACCTTTCACCTGCACCTAAAACAATTGCAACTTCATCAGTACCATTTTTTATCCATCTACTATTTGTATCAGGACTTTTAATCTTTTGATATGCTTCAAATATTACAAACTCTTTAATAAATTTCATATATAAATATTAACTTTTGATTATATATTAATTTTGTTAAACCAAAAATTATGTATATCTTTATATAATATATAAAATGACAATGAAAAGATTTTTAGACTTATTTAAGAAAAAAGTAATTCCAGTTCAAATACCATCAGAGGATGTAGTATTCAGTGTAGATAACTTTAATAAATGGTTCAATGATCCAAATAACAATGCAGTTTATGCAAATTCTGGAATATTTCTAAGATTAGATAAACTATCAGAAAGTCATATCTTAGACTATTTGTTAAAATCTTATGGTATAGAAAATGGTGGACCGATGAAATGGTCAGCACCTCACTATGTTATTATAGAAAAATTCTACAAAGAAATTAGAGAAGATTGGAAAAAAAATTAAATGCATAAGAAAATAAGAAAATTTGCAGATTCAATGCAAAAAGAAATAGATGATAACTCACATAAAGGAGATTGGGAAACTTTTCTTCATAAAGAAAATATTATGTCTGAATTTTACCATCACTTAAATAAATTAGAATCTGTTTTACAAAAAGATGAAGATCCTCAACTTATAAAAGAATATATTGCAGATTGTAGTAACATTCTTATGATGTTGGGAAACTATTATAAATTATATAACTAATATGAAAATAGAATTTGATATGCATTAAGGTCGACAAAATGACTTTAATGTATTATGAAAAAAAACAGAACAAAACTGAACAAATGTTCAAACTCAAGAGAGTACAAAATTACACAAATGAAGTATGAGTATGATTACTGCTTTTTTTGTGCTAAAAAATGTGGTAGTTATTACTATGATTGCTCACCAATGACTTATAAAAGTCCTGGTAGACATGGTAGTGGTAAACTTGTATCAACTTATGATGCAAGAGAATTTAGAACATGGAAACACACAAGAAAAACACAATGGAAGCAAGATTTAAAACAGGTGATGTAGTAGTTGAAAATGATATAAATTTCTCTATGGTTAAAATGACTATTGAATTTGTATTTGGTAATTATGAGTATCAATGTGCCTTTTTTGAATTAGGTGAACTTAGAAGAGAGAGATTTAGAGAGGATCAACTTCTTTTTGAAAATGAGTTTATTCAAAAAAGAATTTCTGTAAATAGAAATTATAAAATTGAACAAATATTAAGAGAGGTATAAAAACCTCTCTTTTTTTAATCTCTAACTATAACTTTTAAATTACCATAAACTTTGATTGTATCTTTATAAACTCTTTGAGGAAATGATTTTAATAAATTATAAATTCTTAGTGCATCAGGAGTTAATTTATCTATATAATCTTTACCAACCAATTTCATATCTTTCAATTCATTTCTTCTAACATTCAATGTTAATTGTTTACCTTTAAGAAGTTCTAATAACTTAGGAATCTGATTTAATAATCCATATTTAGTTATAAATACTTTTGTATTTGGATAATCTTTAACTTCTATCATATCAATTGGGAATTTATTATTAAAATTGTCAAATTTAATATTAACATCACTAATATCTATTTTATCAGAAAATAATCCTGGATAATATGATTTAGTTTCAGAGCTAATAATACTATTAATAATTTTATCATAATCAGGACAATCTTCTTTTCTACCTAAAATGGCATTTAAGAAAGCCATTCTTGTTGCAAAAGGATCCTTTCTAATACCTACTCTATTACTATCACCATAGGTTACTTTACCTTCTCTGTAAATCTTATTAAGTCTATCACACATCTTATTTAACACCGTTCTATCCTTCTCTAATTTATCATCTGGAATTGGTTTTGTATAATCTTTATTACCATATTTAACCAAATCATGAATACTAAAGTTAGAATCTATTATTGCTTGATCTGAACATAAGTCTAAATTAACAGAAAGTGCATTAGAATTAAGTTTAAATTTAAACTTACTAGGATCAACTAATCTATCTGATAATAGGTCCTTTTCCTTTATATATTTTAATACTCTTTCATCTAAACTTATAAAGTCATCAATCTTTATAACACTAATACCATAAAAATATTTATTTATTAGTTTTATTAATATATTAGTTTTACTTGTGGTAATATCTCTATTTACAACTCCATTTTTAGATTTTCTCATATCCAAAAATATCAAATAACTTAACTAATAATTCCATTATAGTCTCTTTATTCTCAACAGGGATATCCTCTACCAATTGTTTTAAACTATCAACTCCTGTTTTAGAATTAATATTACTAATATCTGTAGGTTCAATTTCCTTAGCTCTAGGAACTATATTTTTAAACTCTAATTGATTTCATGAAAATGTTTTTCTTAAAATATCAGATGATGAATTATCTAAAAATATCATGTGCAGCATGTATAGAACCATCTTTATTCAAAGTAAATCCTATTTTAAAAATTGGATCATACTCATCTCTTTCATAATCATATACAATATACTGTAATCTACCTTTAGTATATCTATTCCACATTGATTGACCTAATATACACCAAGAGGTATCAGAACCTAATATCTTAACATCCTCTATCTCATCAACTCTAACAATTAAAATCTTATCATTTTCAAATACAACTTCACTTTTCATATTTTTCAATAACTCTTTAACCTGTTCCCTACTATTATTAGCATCTTTACTAAATACTTTTAATGCCTTTAATAACTCTTCTTTAGATTTATATCTTGATACCTTTGATATAAATGTTCTAACATCTTCTTTCTTAGAAACTTTTAGAAAAATATTATAATTACTACTATAATCCCAACTAATTTTATCTAAAATATCTTTAGAAAATCTTTTTTGTTCACCAGGAAATTGTGATATTAAACCATTTACTTGTAAATCATTATTAATATCTTGTATCTTATCCAATGCTTTTTCATAGGATAACTTAGATATATCTATTGTTGTATTTTTACTCTTTAAATCTAATATTTGATTATATAATTCAACTAAGTCTTCATACTTTATATTCTCATGTAACAAATATTCAGTGAATTTACCAATATAACCTAAGTTTTTAGATAATAATTTTTTCAATTTATCAAATGCAGCCATTTTTTTAGCAATTATTGACTTTGCCTGGTCCATATTCTCATTTATGAATCCATCATATTTTTTAATTATACTCATAAACTATATATTAAAAAAATAATTTTAGAAAAGAAAGTTATATTAATATATATAAAATATGATAACAATATTCAATGCATCCATTATTCAAGAAGCTTCACTCGATCCACATTTAATAGTATCCTACTATGATGATAAAAAACAACAATTTGAAAAGTTAAGAACTAAATTAAGTCATGAATTTATTCAAGGATTAAAATCTGGATATAATCAACTATCTGATATAGAATCTATTATTGAAGAAATTAATGTAGATAAAGAATTATTAACTAAAGAAGAAGTTAAAGAAATATATGATGATTTATTTATTAATAATAAAACTGGACATAGTACAAGATATAAAGTATCAAGTGAGGATGAATCAATTATAAAAGCAAAAAATGTTTTTATTAATAAGAAGTTATCAGATTTGGGTAATTAGTCTTGTATATTACTTATTTTCCACTCACCTGTTTTTGGATCCAATGTTTTCCATTTACCAAGGTCTCTATCAAATACTCTATCAGGTAAAGTTCCTGCTAACTTCATAAATAGTCTAACTAATAGTATATTATTAAAATATTCTTATCAGTACTTGATAATCTAACATCATAATGTAACATAATCTTCTCTGCATAAAACATTGCATTCTGATCCAAATCTTGTATTATACCTTTATTTGTTATTTTATCTAACTCATCTAAGAAACTTTCTAAAATATCTAAATAAAGTATAGGTTTATACTTAAATATATCACCATCAACTTCTGGTGGTTTAATAGGGTCATATGCATTAAATGCTTCTATACTTTTCTTATCTTGAAACATTTTCCAAATATACTCTATTGGATTATTTCTACATATAACATCACCACCTAAATAATCAGGGAAGAATTCAAAAGTATAAATACCATAATCTGTAAAGTCAATGTATCCACCTATATGTTTAGGACAACCCTCTAATGTTCTTAAACAATTTTCAGAACTATATAAATGACCTAAACTTCTTATAGAAAAATTACCACCAACATAATCAGGGGCACCTTCCAAAGTAGTTAAAAAATTATAAGAACAATCAAAATCACCAGTAACTTTTTTAGGCCCTAATCTAAGACTTTTTAATCTTATTTTAGATACATTAAAATCACCATTTATAATATTAAACTTTATTGGAAATCCCTTCATTGAAAAGTCATTTATTTCAGAACTTAGTTTATTAACCTCGGACTTCATTACATCACCAAAAACATCCACAGACATATCTGGATTTATTTTATATTCACATCCTTTCAAATAATTATCTAATAATTCTTTATGTTTTTCTTCTGGTGTCTTCTCAATTTTCTTTTTCAAGAAGTCAAACAAACCCTCATATGTTTTAATATATCTCATGAATTATATATTAAACTTAACATATTAAAAAAAATATAACAATATGGATAGTATTATATTAGAATTAATTGAAGTAAAAGTTAAAAAGTCTTTATTTGCAATAAATCAACAATATGAAAATGCAGCAAAATGTAGAGATATTGAAATAGTACTAGAGAATAAAATTTATAATATGATAACTCCAGATTTAACAAATCCTATAAATAATGTTTCCATAAAAGAAACCATAGGAAACTATATAAAACAAAAATATGGATATGATTATCCAAATTATTGGCAAGATTTAGAATCAGGTATAATGTTAATAAGAGATTTAAAACTTAGAATATTAGAAATATGAATTATGATGAAATAACAAAAATAACAACTAATATAATAAGAACAGGTTCTTATAAAGAAGGTGATACCTTTCAAGAAATGTATCACTTCTGGATGTATGTTGTTAAAGTAAAAGAAGATAAAATAGTTACTATTGAAGGACTACCTGGACAAGGAAAACAAAAATCTGATAAAATGGATTTATCTGTTTATACAAAAGAAGAGTTAAATAGAAAACTAAGATATAATAATGTTTCAGATAAATGTTGGATAGACTTTCATGAAAATAATGTTGAAAATTGTAAAAATTTACTTGAAAAGTTTGTAGAGTATATTAATGAATCAGGAAATATTGAAAAGATCAGAAATACAAGAATAAACCTATTATTATGTTAAAAGAAGATATAGAATTTTTTGAATCAATTGGTGTAAACTTTTCAGGTGATTGGGGAGAATATACAAAATTCTCATGCACACAAGGAATACTAATTGCAAATGTTTTACAAACAGAAGAAAGAATATTAGAATTTAATAAATTACCATTTGATGAACAAAAGAAAACTGTACCAGGTATATCTGATGAACACAGTGGTGGTACTTGGTCGATTGCTATCAGATCAGCTATTTCATATTTACCAATGTTATTAGTAAATAAAAGAGATAAAAAAATTGATGATATTTTAAACTAAGAGATAATTTTTTATATATAGAAAGAATAATTTTTTAATTAGAGTTTATCTCTGATTAAAAAAAAAATCCTATATGACAAACACTTTAATGTACAATTCTCTAGTTCAAAAACTAAGAGAATTTTTTTTGAAAAAAAACTTTGTAGAAGTTCCTACACAACCAAGATTATCAATTTTAGCAGCATGTGAAAACCCACATTCAGTAGCAACCTATGAATGGAACGGTTTAATATGGCCTTTACCACAAACTGGTCAAATGCACTTAGAAGTAGAATTACTTAAAAATCCAGAATGGAAAGGTGTATTTTGTATAACAACATCTTATAGAGCAGAGAAAAATCCAATTCCTGGAAGACATGAAACAATTTTTCCAATGTTTGAGTTTGAATCTAAAGGTGGTGTTGAAGAATTGAAAAAAATTGAAGAAGAACTTTTAGTTTACTTAGGTTTTGGTTCACCAGTTGAAAGAAAATATGATGATGTATGTGAGGAATATGGAGGAGTTGAAATTTTAGAGGATGAACACGAATCAAGAATGTGGAAAGAATTAGGACATTGTGTCTCTTTACAAAGATTTCCTTTAAGAACCAATCCTTTCTGGAATATGTTACCAGTAGGTGATGGAACATTCAATAAAATTGATATTATCTTATTTGGACAAGAAACAATTGGATCTGCAGAAAGAAGTTGTGATGTTAAAAAAATGAGAGAATTATTCCATACTATTGAAAATGGGGCCTATGCTTCTAAGTTATTTGAATTATTTGGACAAGAAAGAGTTGAAGCAGAACTTGAAGAGTTTTTCAAACTAGATTTCTTTCCAAGATATGGTGCAGGAATAGGTTTAACAAGATTAGCAAGAGCAATGGATTTACTTCAAAAAGAAAAAGAAAAAGAAGCACTTAAATTAATGCAAGGTGTGGTATAAAAAAAGAGAGACATTATGTCTCTCTTTTTTATTTTAATATATTTTCAATCTTTACTTTTCTAATTTCTGACTTAGTTTTTGTTCTATTTACCCTTCCTATGGATTGTGTATATACCCAAGGGTTAGTACAAGGTGTACTTTTTATTGATATTATTGTATCTACTAATCTTGACATAATATTCTTTTAATCTTTTCTTTTCTAATTTGTACTCTCTTTAAATCCTTAGCCAATTTATGTAATAGACTCAATGCATTATCTCTATCAGTATAATGAGCGCCTTTCCCAAAATAGTTAATATGATCAACTATTAATATGTCTAAATTTTTCTCCTTCATAGTACAAATATACAATATTATTTTGTTTTATCTAACTTTTAAACTTATCTTTGTACAATGAATAAACAAATAGTACATGAAGTAATCTTTGAAAAAACCTATGATGGTGAAAGAAGAGCTTTTCAGGTAAGTGATTTACCTGCAGATATATTACCAACTGATCATATTTCATTTTGGGTAGAAGAGGCATATTATAGTGAAAATAATTCATATGATGCATCAACACACCTCTCTGTTACTAGAGATAGAATTGAAACTGATGAAGAGTTTGAAAAACGTAAAAAGTTTTGGAAAGACAAAAATGAAGAAAATAAGAAAAATAGATATGAACAATACCTTAAACTAAAAAAAGAATTCGAAAATGAGTGTAGCGATTAATACAAATTGTAGAAAGTGTAATAGAATGGGTACACTAATTATTGATACAAATAAAGAACTAGTAACTGAGTTTATTTGTGATGTCTGTAAAGACAATGGAAAAGCTAAAGCAAGAGAAAAATTAATTAATAGTCTTACCAAAAAATGGTGGGAGTTTTGGAAATAATTTATGGAGAAGTATAAATATATCACTGTTATGTTTCCCTACCCAAGTGGGTCAGGATTGAATTGTGGACACTGGAACAACTATGCCATTATAGATAGTTATTGTAGATATTTGAGATATAAAGGTGAACAAGTTTTTCAACCATTTGGATATGATTCATTTGGTTTACCTGCTGAGAATTATGCAAAGAAAGTGGGTAGAGACCCAAGAGAAGTTACATATGAAAATATAGAAAATTTTAGAGGACAGATGAATAACATGTACACTCAATATGAGGAAATGTTGATAACTTCTGATCCTAACTATATTAAATATACACAATGGTTGTTCAAAGAATTGTATGACAGAGGATTGGCATACAAAAAAGATGGTGAGGTTGACTTCTGTAATAGTTGTGAAACAGTATTGGCAAGAGAACAAGTAAAAGATGGTAAATGTGATAGATGTTCATCTGCAGTTGAAAAGAAAACATTGAACCAATGGTATTTTAAAATAACTGATTATAAAGAAAGATTGATTACTGGATTGGATAATATTGATTTCCCTGAAAGTACAAAGAAATCTCAAAGAAATTGGTTAGAAAATCAACATGACTGGTGTGTATCAAGACAAAGAAGTTGGGGTTGTCCTATTCCTATTGAAGGAGAGACAGATACAATGGACACATTTGTAGATAGTTCTATCTATACTATCATCTATTGTATTATGAAAGGTATTAAACCAAAACCAGTTGATTTGTATGTTGGTGGTTCAGAACACGCTTGTATGCACTTGATTTATATTAGATTTATTACAATGTTTTTATATGATATTGGCTTTATTGACTTTGAAGAACCAATTACTAAATTGGTACACCAAGGAATGATATTGAATCAAGGTGAGAAAATGTCTAAGTCTAAAGATAATGTAGTTAGCTTGGATGGTTATGATTCAGATGAAATTAGATTTTATTTGATGTTTATTGGTCACTACTTTGATGGTGGTTCTTGGTCTGATGAAAATATAATAGGTATTAGAAGATTCATAAATAGGATAAAAACTTGGTTGGAGAAAACAGGTGATGAAACAATTGATATAGAATCATTTAAGAAAACTATATTTGACTTTACTGATGCATTCAAATTTAATAAAGTCGTAAGTTCATTTATGATTTTATTGAACCAAAATAAAAATAAATCATTGACGTTGGAATGTAAAAAAGAATTGATTGATTTGATAGAGATATATATGCCAGGTATAAAAAATAAAATTAACTAAAATATAAATATGAATTCAAACCAAAAAATTGAGGAATCATTGATAGATGAAGTAATAGACTATTACAATACACATATTATTGAGAGAAGAAAAAAAATAGAAGATTTCTTTAGCAAAAATGGTATATCACTAAACTTTAAATATGAAGAAAAGTTTAGTGATAGTAGAAATAAACTTTTTTCAGATGTTTATAAAAGTAATATAAGTACAGAAGATTTTGAGGAACTATTATTGGAAATTTCTTATGATTAAAAAAACCTGCTTTAAGCAGGTTTTTTATTAGACATGTAATATTTATAATTTGCAACTATTGAGTTTGCTTTTGTTAAATCACTCTTAGTTTTACCTGTAAAATCAATATTCATATAAAATAATAATTGAAAGAAATCCTTTCTTGCTGTATCAGTATCAAACATTTCTTTACTTCTCATCATATTTATAATAATCTCTTGAGTTATCTCACTATTTATATCATCAAGATAACCATTTTTATCATCCATCTTTTTAATCCGTGAAACCTAGCATATATTTCAGAAGATGATGTTAAATAATCCATGTTCTTTTTATTTAAGTAAATAATCTTAAAGTAATCATCTTTGATTTTATCAGCCAATTCCTTAACTTCTGGATCATTTAAGTCTTCTGGATCAACAGTATTTTTAACCATAATATCAACATAATCATTTACTTTATTCCTTATTTTCTTCTCACCTTCCTTATTTCTTAAAACAATATCCTTATCTAATAATTCAACAATATTAGACAACTCACTATAATCATCTATACCATCACTTAATAAATCATCAACTAAGTGTCTCATCTCATGTAACAAAGTTTCTCCAAAATGTACACCTTTAAGTCTTTCACGATTAATTAAAATAATTGTTACTGGTTTATTATTATCACCCCATAACCAAAATAACAACCTAAAGTAGTTTCCTCACCAGTTATTAAATTAATAGTTTCGGTATCTACCATAACAAATGGTATTTTATTAATACCATTTAATATTACTCTCTTTCTATCCTCTGATATATCTTTCTCCTTACTAATATCATTAATTAGAGTATTTTTAATATTATTAATAATCGTTAATTCATCCATATTAGGTTTACTATCAATACTACTAACAATAGTATTCATCTCACCTAAAGTAATTTTCTTCTTTTCAGGAAAGAAATTTTTATATGCAACAAAAATACATAAACCAATTACTACCTGTTTCCAACCTACATTTATACTCAATTCTTCTTTTATTAAATGTTCTTCCTTTGTCTTGATATATCTCATAACTTATATATTAAACAATTAATATAGTTTTTAATATAATAAAAGGATGTATAGATATAAGAAATTTAATTCGGGAAGAGAATTAGATGAGAGAGTAAATAATTTTTTAAATAAATATTATATGAAAGATAAAGGGGTTTTCATCTTTAAAAAAAGATGGTATTCAATGTGCTCTGCTCATCAGGAATATCAACAAGATTGTACTCTATGTAATGTAGGAAGTTGGAAAAATATTCTTATAGGGAAAATAGAAAGTATTATAAATAAAATATCACCTTTTCTGTATAAAAAAATACAGAGTTATAAAAAAATAAGTTTAGAACAAATAAATGAAGACAAAAGAAGAACATATAAAGGAAAAAATAAAAAATGCACACTATCATAAATTTGGTGCTGTCGCCCCTGATGGATTTGTTTTAATACCTAAAGAAACTTTTGAACGATTAAAAGATTTTGATGTATGGAAAGAATGGATACATAATCCATCTATCTTAGAACAACATGCAATTGATGATTTAAAAAAACAAGAATAAATTTGGTAGATAAAAAATTAGTTGTATCTTTGTAACACAATAAAGGTCTTTCAACTTAATTGCCTTGGTGGTAAACTGGCTTCTAACCCCAGTGTATCGGGTTCGAATCCTGGGAGGATCACATTTAACAGATAAATAAACAACTATGAGTCTAAATAAGATTGATGAAATATCAGATTGGTTAAAAATCAATAAAGATTATGAAGATTAGTAATAAATGAAAAAAAACAATTGAAAGTTTAGATTTCTTAGAATTTATAACCAAAATTTTACATGGAAGAAGAATAGAAGAAAAATAAACAAATACTAAAAAATTAATATATAAACAAAAAAACAGAAATTATGAAAAACACTTAGATTAACAAAGAAGAATCAAAATTAGTAGTAATCACAAGATGTGACTTAACTACAGGCTACCAAGCACAACAATCTACACATTCAGTTGCAGACTTTGCACATGAATTTCCACAATCTTTTAATGAGTGGAAAACTACATCAAATTCAATCATCTGTTTACAAGTAAACAATGAAACAGAATTAGATACACTTTACAATAAGTTATCAAAACTTACCTCAGTAACAAAATTTTACGAACCAGACTTAAATGATGAACTAACATCTATTTGTTTATATACAAATAAAGATATTAGAAAGAAATTATCATACCTTCCACTTTTAGGGAAAAAACCAAAACTTACTTATCAACAAGTTATCTTTGATATGTTATCAACCCCTCAAACCGATACTCAAAATGTATTAGAACATGGTACTTCTGTTAACAAATATTTCAAAGACTTAATTGGTGATATGAAATTAGATTGGAGATTACCAAACTGGTTCCAAGAAAACAAAGACTTTATATTACAAAATCTACACTCTTATCAAGATATTAAAGAATACCAAATTATGCATGATTGTGGTAAACCATATTGTATCACAATTGATGATGTAGGTAGAAGACACTTTCCTGACCATGCCAATGTATCAGCAAATACATTTGGTCAAATCTCAGATAATAAGATTGTCAAAGACCTAATCTCAAAAGATATGGTATTACATACTATTAAAGCAGATGAAGTAGAAGATTTTGTTAATAACAATTCTTTACAAACCTTATTAACCTTATTAGTGACTTCACTTTGTGAACTACACTCTAATGCAAGTATGTTTGGTGGTATTGATAGCACTTCATTTAAAATAAAATACAAACAATTAGATAAAAGAGGTAACCAAGTATTAAAATTAATAAACAAACAAGCAGAGAAAACTTTAAGAGAGTTAAAAAATAGTAAAATACTATGACAACTAAAGAATTTATAAAAATGTTACAAGATGCTGATCCAACAGGAGAATCACATGTAAGAATGTATGGTGGTATACCAATAGGTGCTGCAAGAATACCAGGATATTATGATGGTCATTACTCATATATTGATGAAAATGATAACTATGTATCTACTATGAAAGGAAGTAAAGTAGATATTTATTGTAGAGACTGTACAGATATTATCTCAGATTATTATGATGAAGATAAAACAAAAGAAGAAAATTGGGAAATTATAAAAAGTAAGTTTATATTTAATCTTGGAGAAGGTATAACTTATAGAGAGAAAATATTTATGGATAAAGTCTATAAAGAATTTGAAGAATATATAAAAAATTAAAAATAGAAATCATGACTTAGATAATTAGAGGACCCACTTAATATTTTTAGTCACAAATTTATACCAAATTTGTGACAAATTAGACTTTAAAAAATTATAAAAAAAAACTAAAAAATAAAAATATTAAAATGGAAACACAAGTAAGAACAACAGTAGCAGAATTAAACCAAGACTTAAAAAGTTTATTTCAAAAAATAACATCAGTATCAATTGATAAAAAATATGTAATGAAAGTTGATAATGAAGAACAATCTCATTTAGAGTTTGTTGAATTCAAATTAGGTCAATTAACACAAAGTGGTAGAAAAAAATTAGCAAGAAGAATTAGACATGCCAATAAAAAACAAGGATATAGAGCTTTCAGTTCATTTATATCAATGTTAAAATCAAGAGATATTATCAAAAATAATATCAAAATTGAATTAAGTGCTAAAGAGAAAGCAATTCAACTATATAGAAAAGAATATGTTAAAGCGAGAAATGAAGCAGAAACATTAAGACTTAAATATGTAACTGAAAAAGGAGATTTCTATAAATCATAATAAAAAAAAGACCAGAACATTTCTGGTCTTTTTTATTATAATAGTATGGATATAAATAAAATATTAGATATTAATTATCTAAAAGAAAACAACACAAGAATATACTACTTTGGTCTTGGATTTATACAAATTGTATTAAATAAGTATGAAAGAATACACTTTTATACTGATGAATTACCTACAACTAATGAAGATATACATAATCATAGATATAATTTCACGTCAACTATTCTAAAGGGTAAATTTAGAAATGATAAATATAAATTAATATCTGGAGATACACATATTCTTAAAAATGAAAGTTGTAATGTTGATAAAGAATTAGAAAACAATGTTTCTCTTCCTATATCTGTTGAATTAACAGAATCTAAAGAGTATAAACAAGGTGATTCTTATGATATGTTTTATAATGAATTTCATTCTGTTTATTATACAGGTGATACAATTACTTACCTTGAAAGAACTGATATAATAACTGATTATGCACAAGTTGTCTATAGGAAAAATTCAGAAGAAGTTTGTCCTTTTTCTAATAAAGTTGATGTTGATAAACTATGGGAAATTGTTGAGTCAATTTTAACAAAGTAAATTTGTTTTAGTAATAAAATAATACTATTTTTGTCATCTAATTATTAATACAATAAAAAAATGGTAACAAGAGTAGCACCATCACCAACAGGTCAATTTCATTTAGGTACACTAAGGACAGCACTTCTTAATTATTTGATGGCTAAGGCCAATAATGGAAAATTTATCCTAAGAATTGATGATACCGACCAAGAAAGAAATCAAACTCCTTATATTGATTATATTTATGACCAAATGAGTCAGTTTGGATTAGATCATGATGTTACTTTCAGACAATCAGATAGATTAGATAGATATTCTGATATGGCTAAGAAAATTGGTATTAAAACTGATAATGGTTATGTTATCAATATGATAGGTAATGATAATCAATCATATGATATGGTTATTCTTAGAAATAATGGTTATCCAACTTATAACTTCTGTTCTATTTTAGATGATTATGATTATGATGTTACTAACATTATCAGAGGTGTTGACCATATTGCAAATCAGTCTAAACAACAAGTTATTTGGGATATGATTTGTAAAGTAGATGGTGATAAACCATTCCCAACAATTACTCATGCTGGATTACTTTTTGAAGGAAATAAAAAACTTTCTAAAAGAAGTGGAAATGGTACTACTGATGATTATAAAGATATTAGCACTGCTGCAATCTTAAATTGGTTAATCAAATTTGGTTGGTCACATCCAGATCCTTTATTTGATAAGAAATATCCAACTCTAAGTATGCAACAAATGATTGACCTATTCAATGATGGTAATATCTCAGATAGAAACTGTAAAATTGATAAAGCAAAATTAGCTTTCTTAGATAAAAGATGGAAAGCAATTTATAGAAGACCCTCAGGTAATCAGTTATTTGATGGTTATGCAAAAGACTAAATGAAAAACCCACTTATTTAAGTGGGTTTTATTTTTCTGTAAAAAAGTCTATGTTTTCTATTTCTATTTGTAATATACCACTAACATTATCATCAACCAAGTCTTTTAATCTATATCTATAACCATGTTTCTTAGTATTTAATATTACTGAACATTTTTTACTAAACTTATCTCTCTCACTTGTAGATTCTAACTTCTTTAAACCAAATGTCATATCAAATAACTCTAAGAAAGGTACAAAATCATCCATAATATCTTCCCACTTGAATAATTTACTATCACCTCTATCAAACTCTATGTTTAAATCATTACTCCTTTCCACAACAATAACACCAAAACCACTATCTAGTAAATAGCCTAAATTATCTTGACAAAACTTTAGTATTTCATCTTTTTTAGTAGAGTTAGACTCATTAAATTTTTTTAAATATCTCATTAGTATCTTTTAATAATATCTTCTATTTTATTTCCTTGTTTATCATATAAGTCAAGTGTGTATTTAGGACCACCCATTAAATAATTCTCATTAAATATCATATTACCACTATCATCAACTATCTTTAACTCCTGACCAGTGTATTTAATTATTCTACCTTTATATGTTTTACCACTTATTGTAAGTTCACCAAATACTTCACCTGCATTTATTCTATCTTTAAATAATTTCTTTTGATAAATAATCTCTGGATCCTTTAAATACTTTAGTTTCTCTTTTTGTTTAATTTCTTTTTCTTTATGTTTTTCAGTAGGTTCACTTAATATAACATTATAAATTCCATCTTTATATTGTGCAATAGTTATATGTGATGTTGTAGGTACACTCTTATCAGTTTTGCAATGTTTTACTGACTTACCATCCCTGTGAGTAGTAAAATTCCAATGGTCAGAAACTCTATAAGAACCTTGAGGCTTACTACTCCAGCTTATATCAGTTGAACTATAGAATGAATCAGAATAAGGTGACTTGTTTATAACAGGCCAATCTTTCATCATCATTTTAATTCTTTCAGGAATACCATATTTATCTAAGTTTTCCCAAGGAATAATTTCATTCTCTTTATGTACAAAGTATTTCAATCTATTCAATTGTTTCTTTGTCATTGGAACTTCCTCTGTATCTGTTGACTCTTTTATAAAGTCATAAAATTTTAATAATCTCATTATTTTACTAAGTCATTTATATCGTAATTTTTCATAAAATTATAAATATCTAAAAAATCAATTCCATAATCAGCACCTATTCCTAATCCTGCAATAATCTCATCAATATCATTTTTGAATTTAGTTTTTATATCTACAACAAATCTATTCTTTAATACTTTATAATCCTTTATCTGTAAAAATGTAAAATCACCTGCATGACTATGATAGTAAAAATTCAAATTACTATAATTACCATTATCCACATAAAATGTAATCCCTGCCATCAATATGTTTCGGAAAATACCATTATCAATCTCATTAAAAAAACTAAATGATTCACTACGTCTATATGTTTCTTCATCAGCAGCAGGTACAAATCCAATGTAAAAAAATATTACCAATTCATCACCATCTTCAATAGGACCATCTTGTGTATTATGTTCAAGCATATTATCATCTATCTCTAATGAGAGATAGTAATTACCTACTATACGATCATTTAATCTACCTCTTACTATAGGTTTACCCTTAAAATCTTCTAAAGTTTTTAACCACTCATTTTTATTTTCTATAGACTTTTGTACATCACCTCTATCAGTAAATTTACTAGCTCTGTCTTGATAAATACTTCTATTTATTTTATCAACACCTAACTCTGTTGTTTTTTCTGCAGCACTATAATAGGTAGATGACTTTAATTCTTCATTAAACTTTTTAATATATTTCATTTCTTATATATTAATTTGTAAAATTGATAATAATAGTATATCTTTGTAAAAAATTAGAAATCATGAGTAAGTATAACCGAACATATCATTTACCATATTCACCTGGTGCAACAAGTGATGATAAAATATCTAAGAGTGTAGATTCACTTTTAGGTAAAGAGATTGTTATTACTGAAAAGTTAGATGGTGAGAACACAGGAATGACTGGATTCAAAACAATTTCACATACAGGTGAAACTATTTATGATGGTGGTGTTTATGCAAGAAGTCACGCAGCATATACAACCTCTGTCTGGTCAAGAGAAGTAAGACAACTACATAAGATAAAAGTTGAAGGTATGTTAGGTGAAGGAGTATTCTTATTTGGAGAAAATTTAGAGGGAATTCATAGCATAGAGTACACTAATCTTGAGTCATACTTCTATATCTTTGGTGGTAGAGATAATAACAAATGGGTTTCTTGGAATGAAGTTGAAGAATATTCTTATTTATTAGATATTCCAACAGTACCTGTTTTATTTAGAGGTGTGGTTAATACAGAAAGAGAATTACAAACAATTGTTGAAAGTTTAGTAACTAAAGAATCTACATTAGGTGGTGAAAGAGAAGGAATTGTAGTTAGAAATGCAGGAGAATTTGATAATTTAGACTTTGGATCAAATGTCATGAAATGGGTTAGAAAAGACCATGTGACTACAAATGAACATTGGCAGAGAAATTGGCAGAAAGCACAATTAAAAAGATAAATCTAAAAATAATGACTGATAAAGATATTTTAGAATTATTTATAGAAATTGGATTTACCCTTCATAAAGAAGGCAATACTGGTATTGGAGAAACTCAAGAACTTAAATATTATCCTGACTACCTTTATGATAAACATTATACATTAGTAACATTTAAACATAATAATTATAATGGTAAATCCACAGGAACAGATTTTAGATTATACATACATAATAATATAGATGGTTCATATTTTATATCACCATTTCAAACAAGTAATCTTGAATCAGTTATATTAAATGTAAATAAAATATTCAAATCAGACTTAAGAGATATAAAATTAAATAATATTCTATATGAAAGTAGTATGTAAAAACAATTCAAAACACACTTATTTTGATGAAGATGAATATGAATTTAAAATCCATCTAAACATATTATCAAGTGATAAATGGGGTAAGAAAGGTGAAAATATTTTAATAATTGGAAAATCATATGAAGTTGCAACTACTGACATAGATATAAAAACTGGTATAGAATATTATTTGATACAAAATGAACTTGATATTCCTTATTTTTATTCAAGTACAAGATTTTATACCTTAGATGAATATAGAGAGAAAAAGCTTAATGAAATAGGAATATGAGAAAACGTTCATATGATGAAATAACAATAGTAAATAATTATATTTATTTGATAAATAACTTATTTCTTAATAAAGAAGTTATAGTTTACTATGGGGTTGTAAGAATCTATTCACTATGGATGGGATTAGATAATCATGAAATAATATTACCAGAAGTAGAAACCTCTAAATTGTTAAGATCAGGATTATTTAAAATAGAAAGTGGTTCAGGAAGTACAGACTCATATGTTTTAAAAGATAATGAAACATTAACATATATTCTAAAAGGATATAATGATAAAGATATACTACCTATCAGTTATGTAAATATTAATATAGAACTATTTGAACCAGCAATAAAAATATTAAGAAGAATAAACAACTTAGATAAACTATTATATAATCAATAAAAAATATATTATGGCACTAAGAAATGGAGGCATGATCTCAGTAAGTGAATATGCTGGTAAAACACTTGAAGAAGCAACAAAATATGCAAATGATGGTGGATTTATAACAAGAATAACCGAAGAAAATGGTAGAGCATTAATGGTAACTGCAGACTTAAAATCAAATAGACTAAACTTTAGAGTAAAGGATGGTATTGTTATTGATGTCTATGGTGGATAAAAAATAGAAATAATGAAAAAATTAAAAATACTTATATTAATTGGAATCCCAGGAAGTGGAAAATCTACCTGGGCTAAAGATTATGTGAAATATCATGATGATTATATAAGAGTAAATAGAGATGACTTTAGAGAAATGTTAAAGTCTGCACAAGTATGTGAGAATAAAATTGAGGATATGATTACTGGTTTAGTAAATCAAACCATTGAAAATGCTTTAATGAAAAGACTTAATGTAATTGTGGATAATACGAACCTAAAAGTTAAATATATCAATGACATTATTGAGAAGTTTAAATATAGTGCAGATATTGAATACCGAGTATTTGATGTTTCTTTAGATAAGGCAATTGAAAGAGATGCAAATAGAGATAAAAAGGTTGGTGCAACTGTTATAAATAAAATGAATAAGGATTATAAAATACTTATGGATTCTTTTGACTTTCAACCTGTAAGTAAAGTTGCACATAGACCTGTAGTAAAACCAGATTTCACATCTAAATTACCAGAAGCGGTAATTTTTGACATTGATGGTACACTTGCTCTTATGGGACGTAGAGGACCATTTGATTGGATGCAAGTTTATAAAGATGATGTGAATGAAATAGTAGTTGAACAGTTACAATTTCATAAATCAAAAGGTAGAAAAATATTTGTAGTAACAGGTAGGGATGAAGTTTGTAGAGAAATTACTACTGATTGGTTAGAATTACATGGTATTCAATTTGATGAAATGTATATGAGACCAAAGGATGATTATAGAAAAGATACTATAATTAAAAAAGAAATATACCAAAACGAAGTTGTTGGTAAATATAATCTACTTTGTGTATGATGATAGATTACAAGTTTTAGATATGTGGTATGATCAAGGTATATTCACATTTAATGTTAACCAAGGCAATCACAATTTTTAAACTATATATGTCAACCGAAAACAAAATATTAAAAAGATATTACAAGTACGCACAAAAATATTCTAAAAAATATAATAAATCTTTATCAGAAATAAAACCTTTAAATACACTAATAGGAACCTATGATGGGTTTGATTATGATGGTAATTTTATATTTTATGCAGATGATACTATGCTTATACAAACTAAGGGAGAAACTGATCCTAATTGGATACATGAAGTATCTGATTATGAGATAGAAGAACTTTAATAATAAAAAGTTTTTTAATATTAAAAAACTTTTGTATCTTTGTTTATATAAAACAAACAAATGACAGAAGAGATAAAAAAACCTATAGGAGATTTCATTTTAGAAAATGCAACAGGTGTTCAAGGTCAAGATGGTGTTTACTACCATTATTCAGAAGTTTGTAAACTTTTGAGACTTCAAGAAAAAGAATTAAAAAAATCTGAAAAAGATTTGGTAGATTAAAAAAGTCTTCATATCTTTGTCAAAGAAATAAAATAAGGGCTTACAAGAGTAGTAGCTAATAGGAAAGTTCTTCCTCTTTATTGAAAGATAAATGAAACTTTGAACTGGCGGTGGTATTGTAAGCAATTAAAATGCTCATAGAAATTTTGAAAAAATTAAAAGTAGCATAACTACGAAAGGTCTGTTGAAATAAACAGTAAGTTAACTTGAAGTGATATTCTGTTATACAAGCAAGTAGAGCCAGAGGTGGTAAAACATAATGACCTAAACTACTTTTTAAAATAATTGAAAAAAGATTTGGTAGATTAAAAAAGTCTCCTTATCTTTGTCAAACAAAAATGAGGTCAGAAATGATTTCAGCGGTATGTTCGTCTAACGGATGTTTTATCTTTTGAGAGAGATAAACAGGACACTTCCCTTTCAGGAAGAAATATGGGTTCGAATCCCTTACATACTACAAATAAACAATATAGACTAGTCCCTTAGACATAGAAATATGTAGTCTAATACAGTGAGGAGTTCATAAGTTAACATCTTTAATCTTTTATAAGATAAGTTATACACAATGAAAAGAGGTATAAATTGATGTAGATAAATATATTGTTCTAAAATTTTTGAAAAAAGATTTGGTAGATTAAAAAAGTCTTCATATCTTTGTCAAAGAAAAATAAAATGGTCTGTTCGTCTAACTGGATGTTTATTAGCTTCCGAGGCACATAGTAAACAGGACACTTCATTAAGTTGAAGAGATAAAGGTTCAACTCCTTTACAGACTACAAAAAATTAAAAAAGATTTGGTAGATTAAAAAAGTCTTCATATCTTTGTCAAGAAATATCGCGGGATAGAGCAGTAGGTAGCTCGCAGGGCTCATAACCCTGAGGTCGTTGGTTCGAGTCCAGCTCCCGCTACTAAGATGATTAGAAATTATAAAATCTACATCAAACAGAATAGTAATAATTATAAAAGTTACTATTCATAAATTAAGTGAAGTGAGTTTTTAGTGTTTTAACCTATAGCATTTGGGCTTAATGCTGACCTTGACACCAAGGGGATAGAGGGTTCGAGTCCCTCAAGGTAGACACTTAAAAATAAAACAAAAATAATTTTGGTTAATTAAAAACTTTTATTATCTTTGTACTATAATAAAAACAAATATGTTCTTTGAAAAATATTGAAAATTTATCCATTCAGTTTTGAATGTTTAGTAAGTAGTAAAGTAGAATAGCTTACTGATTTATAAGGTACAACCTTACAAACATAACTGATAAAGATATACGGACGTGTATATTCGTCAAATAAACTACGAAAGTAGGATAAAGTGGAGCCAATTGTTAAAAATGGTTCTGCGGTTTGGGCAACTGAACTCAAGTACACAAGTGGGATATCCAAAATCCTGATTAACTGAGGGCTTACGCTGTAGGTGAAATGGAATTTGGACTTGGCAACGTGAATTGTCAAGTTGAGGTGGGAACACCAATAAGAATAACCCATAGGAATTATGTAAGAAATGTGGCATTCCAACCACATCATTGCGAGTTCCAATATAAAAGGTAACTTAAAACCGAAAGGTAAGGTAGAGAACAGGTGGTGCTGCTACTATCCCTACTAAAAAAGCTTGAACCCTTCGGGGTGAGAGCCCATCTACCAAGATGTTAGTTTGAAGTTTTCTTAAAATATGGCGACCGGGAGGTCTCACGAAGGAGTTTAGTATTCTGTTTCTCAAAAGGAAACGGAGCTTACGACAGACCACTTCTTCGACACATTCACAAAACACAAAGCAATTTACATTTGGAGTAAAATTTAAACTAAAGAGCAAAAGTGTCTGTCAGGTATCAACGAAAGTTGACTACATAGTACTGGGTGGTCCAGTGCACGTCGAGCTCGCAAGGCAGAACGTATTCTTATCAAAGACCTCTATGGTGTCGAAGCCAGAGTCAGCTCGCAAGGTTGAAGAGAGTTAAGTAATAAGAGAGTAGTTGATACCTCAAGAAGTGATTAGTCTAACTAATCGTCAATGAGAATTACAATCCAAAAGATTGTGGATATGAAGAGAAACAATAATTCTTCTAAAGATTCTTACAAGATGGCATAATCTCAGCCTATTAATTAAAACAAACAAAACACACGTGAATCAAAAACCCCAAGAAATGTTCTATGGGGATTTTTTGTTATAAAAATATTTATATTAAATTTTTTTTAATATATAAATGATAATTAACAAATTACAAAAAACTATGAAAAAAACTATGAAAAAAACTATTACAATAATAATGCTATTTATTAGTATTATTACATTTGGTGCAAACATTACTTGGAATGGAACATCATGGTCCGGTGGTGGAACTCCACCAAATTTTAATGATAATGCAACAATTAATGGTAATTATACTGTTGGTGTTTCTGATGGTGCAACAAATTTCATTTGTAGAAATTTAACTGTTAATGCTGGATTTACTTTTACTATTATAACTGGTTTTTATGTGAATGTAGGTAATGGTGTTGGTGGTGCAGGTGATTTCACTAATGATGGTAATGTAATCGTTCAATCAGGTGCCGATTTTTGGATTTACGATGGTAAATTGATAAATAATAATGGTGCTGCAAATTTCGTTATTGAAGATGGTGGAGCTATGGTACAACTTAATGTTAATGGAGCTAATACTGGTTCTATTACTATTAAAAGAAATACAAAACCAGTTAAATTAAATGATTACACTTATTGGTCAAGTCCAGTAGCAAATCAAAACTATAATCAGTTACCACCAAATCCAGCACCAACTGCTGGATTAAGAGTTTTTGGATATGATAATTTAGCTAGTTCTTATTATGGTTGGAATGCTGTATATGCTGCTAACCCTAATGGTACTATGATTAACGGAAAAGGTTATATAGCGCATAAAGGTATTGTAAATGACCCTAACCCACAACAAGTTTATACTATGAATTTTATTGGTGTACCTAACAATGGTAATATTTCAACACCTTTAACATCATATATTGGTCCTAGACCAAATTTACCTAATTTAGATGGAAGTATGTATTTAGCTGGTAACCCATATGCTAGTGCATTAGATTTGAATGCGTTTTTAACAACAAATGGTGCTTCAGCTGTTTATTTATGGACACATAACACTATAATCAGTTCAAGTATTCCTGGTTCGGAGTTGTATAATTATACAGCAGATGATTATGCAATTTATAATGGAACAGCTGGTGTTGCCGCTTCAAGTCCAATTGTTGATGGAACACCTAACAATACAGCTGTTCCAAGTAGATATATTGGTAGTGGTCAAGGGTTTTTTGTTAAAGCTCCAGCACCTTTTGGTTCTAGAACATTCAATTTTAACAATGGAATGAGAGCTTATCTTCCAACAGCTGCTAATACACAGTTTTATAAACAAGAACAAGACCAACCACAACTAGTTGAGAAACATAGAATTTGGTTATTTTTAACAAACAATTTCAATATCACAAGATATAATGCCGTTGGTTATGTAACTAATGCGACAAATGGTTTTGACCATTATTATGATGCAAGTATTGGTGATGGTCGTGTGGCTGCTATTTATTCAGTTTTAAACGATGAAGATTTAGCGATTCAAGGTAGAACATTACCATTCAATGTTAACGACCAAATTCCGTTAGGTTATAAATTACCAGAGGGTGGTTCATTTCAAATTGGGTTAAATAATGTAGATGGTTTATTTACAGATGTTTCACAACCAATTTATATTGAAGACTTGGAATTAGGAATAATTCATAATTTAAGAAATAGTAACTATTCTTTCACTGCAACTAGTGGAACAAATGAAACAAGATTCAAATTAATATTTACTAACACTTTAGGAATTGATGATTTTGAATTAATAAACACTATTATATATAATAACAATAATAATGTAAATATTAAGTCAGATAAACAGTTAAAAGATATTTATGTATATGATATTTTAGGTAGAATAGTAAATGAATTTAATAATATTAACAATAATGAAAAAGCATTTCTATTAAACAATGATGGTATTTATATCGTTAAAGTTAAATTACAGGATGATACAATAATTACTAAAAAGATTATAAATTAAAAAAGAAAGTTTCCAATTTGGAAACTTTCTTTTTTTTACATACCTTTGTATAATATATCGCGAGATGCCAGGAATGGGTGAAGACATCTGGCCAGGGCCTAAACCTGGAAAACGGGGGTTCGATTCCCTCTCTCGCCACAACTTATCAATACAAACACATATAATACTTATGAAAAAATTTTTACTTACATTACTATTAGTATTATCATTTACTTTAGTATCAGCACAGACAGAGTTTACAAGAACTTATACAAAAACTTGTACAATTGAAAAAGATAAAGCTCCATTATGGAGAGATGCCACAAATAAATTCATTTTTAACTACGATAATCAACCTAGTATGAAAATGTTAATGGCAGATGGTACTATTAAATTTTTTGACCAGGTTTCTGATTTAGAAAAAAATAGAACAGAAGGTGGTTCAGTTTACCAATTAGCAATGTTTAAAGAACAAGGAACAGAATTTATATTCTATCTACAAATATTTGATGATACTGAATATGGCACAAGAATTATATTTTATGATGGAACAATGATACAATTTACAAATTAAATGAAAGTAAAAATAACATTTTTTGATAAAATCAAATGTAAATTAGGTAATCATAAATGGAGAAATTTAAACCCTGAAACTCCAATACCTGGACCAGGTGAACATATCAGTTTTTCTAATCTTCATAAATGTGAAAAATGTAATAAAGAGGAATGGTTAGGAATGGGAACAATATATTAGAATAAAAATGGAAAAACAAGAACTTAATTATGGAATAATACCAGGTGAAACCTGGAGACACTATAAAGGTGGTAACTATAAAATAATAACATTAGCTAACCATAGTGAAACTAAAGAACCTTTGGTTATTTATCAATCAATATCATTTGGATCAATTTATGCAAGACCATTATTTATGTGGGATGAAACAGTTGAAAATACAAGAGGTGGTATTGAAGCAAGATTTGTTAGAGTAGAAAATACAACACCTGAAAACTAATGAATAAAGAAGAAATAATAGAGGAAATAACAGATTTTGTAGCAAAACATGAAATAATCATATCAAAAGATATGAGAGAGAAAGATATAGATGCTAGATTTACAACATTTGGTAGTAGAGCATCAGTTAAAGCAATCTATGATATAGTTTCTAACCTTGATATAAAAACTCAAGAAGAAATTATTAAAATAATGAAAAATAAAAAAATTTAATAGAAATGAAAACAAGAATTAATTTTAATGTCCATTGTAGCCATATATAAATCTGGTAATAAAACTATACATAAAAATTAAAACTAAAAAAATGGAAATTAAATTAAAAAATACCTATAAAGGAACAAGAATAATTTTTGCAGAAACTGCAAAAAGAAAAAGAACTATTATAAACCAAATGATAGAAATACTTGAGTCATATGGTTATCAAGAAATGATGATTCCCGTCATTCAATTATCTGAAACATTTGCTAAAAAAGTTGGTGAAGAAAATAATAACATGATGTACACTTTTACTGATAGAGGTAATAGAGACATCTGTTTAGCACCAGAATATACTGCTGTTGTGCAACAACTTGCAAATGAAACATTCAAAATGACTAAAGATGTAAAACTCTTTTACATTGGAGAATGTTTTAGAGGTGAAAGACCTCAAGCAGGTAGATATAGACAATTTACACAATTTGGAGTTGAAGTAATCAATCCTAGAAAAGATTACACTGATGAACTGATAGAAATAGCAAAGAAACTTATTGAATTAACCACAGATAATTACGAAGTTAATTTAGACGCTACTAGAGGACTTGACTATTATACTGGTGGTAAAGGATTTGAAATTGCTTGTCCAGAATTAGGGGCACAAAAACAAATATGTGGTGGTGGTTCTTATGATGGTGGTGTTGGATTTGCAATTGGAATAGACAGAGTTTTACTATTAAACAAATAATAATATATGGATAATCAACCAACCTATAAAATAAATGGATTAGAAAGACGTAAGGTTAAAAAGAAACTAGCAGAACTAAAATCATTTGTAAAAAACTTTTGGCACTACCATAATTTAGATAAAGATATGTATTCTTTTTACTCAACAGATAACATTGGATTAATGTCAGATTCTGATGCTAAATTATTATATGATTGTATAGTCCATGAAATAGAAAATATTATAAAAGAATTAGAAGAACCCTATAAGTCAATTGTAGATATTAGAAATGAAAAAATAGAAAGTATAGTGGAAAATAAACCAGACTTAGTAGTCTTTACAAAAGACTTAGGATATGATGCTAAGTTTAAATCATATCCAACAAATGTTGGTGCACCAGCATTTACTGTTCCTGATGTTTCCTTATTTAGAACTGAATCATCTAAAAAAATGATTGATGTCTTTGAAAGAGAAAGACAAGAAATAATTGAAAAAATTGAAAAATTACAAGATGAATATACAACATCAATAATGGTTTGGGAATCAAAAATTTCATTTGAACCAATTGTTGGAAAACCTTATCATCTTTATAACTTTAATGGAGAAAATACATTATCACTTATTTCACCTAATGAGTGGAGTAAAGGTGATTTCTATGTAGGAACCTTCATTTTAAACTCAGATAACAAATGGATAAAAAGTTAAATTGTGAACTATGTGGTTCAAGTGAAGATTACTTAAATTTTCATCACTTAATTCCACGTACTCTACATACAAACAATAAGTTTAAAAAACTTTTTGACAAAACTTATATGAAAACTCATGGTATTTGGATTTGTAAAATGGATTGTCATAGACAGATTCATAGATTTATTACTGAGAAAGATATGGGAATGTATTATAATACTTTAGAATTATTATTAACACATCCAGAAGTTAAAAAATATGTAGAGTGGAGATCAAAAAGAGTAGATTAAATCCTGAAAATTAATTTTTTTCAGGATTTTTTTGTATATTTGTACTATGAAAACACTATTAATACATGCAGAAGATGCAACAACAGACTTTTTAAGTACTATCTATGATGGTAAAGATTGGACTATTGTTAAAAAAAATATAGGAAAATCAAAAATCAAAAATTTAATAAAAGAACATGATATTATTGTGATGATGGGTCATGGAACTGAGAAAGGTCTAGCAGACGCTGACTTTAACTTCTTAATTGATGGTCAATATGTTTATTTATTAAGAGAGAAAACTTGTATTGGTATTTGGTGTAATGCAGACCAATTCTTCAAGAAACACTCTTTAAAGGGTTTTGCAACAGGTATGATTATATCAGACACTATGGAAGCCAACCTATATTGTGTTGATGCAACTTATCAAGAAGTTGAAGATTCAAATTTTAAGTTTGCTCAATCAGTCAAACATTCATTAATATTAGAAGATTTGAAGTCAACTAAAGATAAAATACAAGAAACTTATGAAGTAAAAAATGGTGTTACAGAGTTTAACCAAAAAAATATACATTTCTTTGGTGAATAATAATTAAATTAAAATTAAAATGAGTTGGAAAAGTCAAAAACAAATATGGAATGAATTACTTGAAGAAAACTCTTCTTTAAAGAAACAATTAAAACAATATTCTAATTTGGAAGGTAAACTAAAAGATTTACTTATTTCTACCTATGAAAAAGTAGGTGATAAAATTGTTAGACCTGGAATTGGTGGACTTACATCTGAACAAATTTTAGAAGAAATTAAAAATGATACAGAGGTAGGTATTGAATATTACAAATCAATTATTTCTTTAACCACAGAATTATTAATGAGAGATAAGATTCACATTGATGAAAAAAGAGAACAAAGAATAAATGAATTATTAAGTAATGATAAAGTGTAAAGATAATGGTCCATACACTTGTATATCAAGAAATGGTAAACCAAAAAGTAGATGGGAAACTTCTGCATTGGTAATTGAAAATGCAAAATATCTTAATGAAAAATACCCATCCAAAACAACAAAACTGGTTGGTTATAAATGTTCAAATTGTGGTTACTACCATTTAACAACAGTAGAAATTAATAAGAAAAAATACTTTTAAATATGTCAAAAAAAGCGGTTCTATTTATTGGATTACCTGGTGCAGGTAAAACAACAATTGTAAATGAAAGATATAGTGATTATGAAATTGTTTCTGCAGACATACTGAAAGAAACACATCCTGACTATAATCCTAAAAATCCTGAAATTGTACATGAATGGAGTGTATCAGAGGCAGAAAAAATGATGAATAGACTTTCTGATGAAGGTAAAGATATTTGTATGGATTCAGGTGGAGTTAATAACTCTTACTCTCTTAGAATTATGAATATGTAAAAGTCAAAAGGTTATCACCTAACCTTAGTTCATGTTGATACACCACCTCATGTCTGTTTTCAAAGAAATAAATCAAGAGAAAGACAAGTACCAGAAACTGCTATTTTTGCCAAAGCACAAAAACTTGAAGATTGTTTGATAAAACAAAAAGAAATTGTAGATGAATTTGTACACATTCCTTATTTTACCAATAAAAATATCTTTATTGATATGGATGGTGTACTTGCACACTACCAAAAACTTGTAAAAGATGATATGGGGAATGTTGATTATGTTAATCATAATATCTTTTTAAGAGGACTTCCAGTTAAACCTGTAATTGATACATTGTATAGATTTAAGGGAAGTAGAATGTTTATTCTTTCTGCATCACCAAATAGTTTTTGTAACCAACAAAAAACAACTTGGTTAAAAGAACACTTTCCTATTGTAAATGAAGAAGATATTATATTTGTTGGTAAAGCAGAATATAAAGCAATTATATTAGGCCAACTGTTACAGAAATATAAAATTGATAAAAAAGATTGTACATTCATTGATGACTTTCATGACTTATTATCAGGTGGATTAAAATTAGGGGTAAATGCAATGCACCCAAGTGAATTATTAGCCAAATATTATAAAGAATAAACTATGGAATTAAATGAAAGAATTGATAAAATAATGAGTAATTTACCTTCATCAGTTGAAGACCTAAATTATAAATATACATCTATACATGAGGTACCTTATATACAACATATACCAAGTGTAGTTGAAGAAACACAATTAGAATTTCTAAAAATATGTGGTGAAATACTTAAATCAGATTACTATACAACTAGTAAGATACATAGACAAGGTATTATAGGTAGATATTTAGATGATTGTGGAATTAATGAACTAAGTTCTACTTGGCACAGATTTATGTGTATTGATGAGGAATATAGAGAATGGCAACAACCATATTATGCCTATCCTGATAGACTTAATGATAGAGAAACTTTGTGTATAAATGAATCAGATCCTGAATTGATTTCATATTTTAGAGATAAAAAATTAGATCTAATTTTAATTGAATCAAAATTACAAAAATCTATAAAAAATCTTATAAAGGTTAAAGAAGATAAAAACATACTTGATGATTTTTCTAAACAAAGATATGATGAAAAATTTCCAAGAGAACCAAGATCATATGGTTATCATTATTATGATGAATTTGAAATAATTAATGAAGATAAAATAAGAATACACTTTAAACATGGTGCAGGTGATTATGACTATGATGATTCATTTGATGTAGATATGATACCTTATTTCAGAGATGAAAAATTAACTTTTTAGATATTTAATTAATATATAGTATTATGATAAAGAAATGGAATAAATTCAATGAGTCTGATGATTGGAAATCTCAAGAAAAAGAAGGTAAGATGAGGAAATCTCTTAGATCAAAAATATCACTTTTAGGAAGAAAAGTGAAAGTGAAAGGAAGAGGTAAGTGGGAAGAAGGAACAATTGTAGTAGATTCTTTTGACGATGAAGATCCTGAATATTTTGTGATGTATTCAAAAAATGATTTAGAACAATTATGTGGTTTAGACTTTAAAATATATAATGAAGAAGAAAATAAGTGGGAGAAGATTCAAATGAAATTGTTATGTTCTTTGATCTAACTGATGAAGAAAAAGAATTTCTAAATCTTAATGAACCAGGAAATGTTTTAACAAGTATATAAAAAGACTCCAATTGGAGTCTTTTTTAATTTAATCTAAATGTCTAACATCTTTATGTGGTGATTTAGGTTGATTGTTATGTGACCACAATCTACAAAAAGGTGTGGAAAAATAATCATTATAAAGTAATGTATCATCAATATGTAAAGATATATTATTCTCTTTACAATACTTACCCTTTACAGCATCCCAAAGATTATCATCAAATTTCTTTTATCTTGTTCCATCAGGAAACTCTACTTCTCCAGATGTCTCAGCACCATTTTCAATTAGGTAATCATAAATAGAAAATTTATGTGTGAATTTGATATTATAAGTTTCTATCAAATTATCTAATTTCTTTGTCCAAGAACCACCTGTTATTATATGTACATCACCACCATTTTTTATAAATGAATCTGATAGAAATGCAAAAAACTCAGGCATTGCATTTATAACACCATGAATATCTAAACCTAAACTTTGTTTAGTAGTATTGTTTTCATTAACCATTGTACTGAATTTATTTATCATACAAATATACAATATTTTTATTTATATATAAATTTTACCACTTTGAGTTTTTTTTATATCTTTGCTAAATGAATTATTGGATAAAATCAAATACAGGAGATTGGATAAGAGAACATAATGGAAATTATGAACTCAACATCATTGAACGTCATTATGAACTCAATGGTAAATTCATTAAAGTTGAACGACAATATATTAAAATAACTGATATTGAGTTTAAAAATCTAAAAGGATTTATACCGATTAAACAAAAGAAACTTTGGACCAGACAAAGAGCTTGGTATAGAGGTGACCATGAATATAAATCAAGTGGTAAAGGATTAGAACCAACAAAAGTACTAACAAAAGCAGAATTAAGAGAAGAAATAATAAATAATCTATTAAATGGAAAATAAAACAGATTTTGGTACAAATAAACCAAAAAAATTAAGAAAACATAAATTATATAAAAAAATATACAAAGAATATAAGGAAGCAACCACTTTAGAAATATGGGAAGGTGTTAGAGATAACTTTATTTTTGGACTTATTGGTGCAACACTTGTTGTATTTATAGCAACAAAAACAGATATGGCAGTTTTACTTGGATATATCTTCTATTATATGTTTATGGGTAAAATTGTAAATAGACCTAAATATGTAACAGATTTAGGTAAATTAATAGTATTCCCCATTCCATCTGCCTTAGGGGCATTTACTGGATATAAATTATCCTATGTATTAATTGAACTAATAAAACAATATTTTTAAAATTCTAAACTTATTTATATAGAGGTCATATAAAATTTATGACAATAAATATAGACTTTGATGGAACTGTTACAACTCATGATTATCCATCAATAGGTAAAGATATTGGTGCACAAAAAGTACTTAAAAGATTAACCGATAGTGGACATCAACTAATTCTTTTCACCATGAGAAGTGGTAAGGAATTAGATGATTCTATTAACTGGTTTAAACAAAACAAACAATATTCCTTTATATGGAATACAAACTAATCCTACTCAATCTTCCTGGACAACCTCACCAAAAAGTTTAGCAGACCTAATGATAGATGATTCTGCACTTGGTTGTCCTTTAAAATATGATTCTACTATTTCATTCAGACCATTTGTTAACTGGGAAATTGTGGAAAAAATGTTAATCCAAATAGGATATTTATAATTAATTTTACTATATTTGTAAAATGATAACCGAAAAAGAGTATAAAGAAATATCATATAGTCTAAGAGACTTCTGTAATATCTATCTAATTGATTTAGTTGATAATGGTTTTATATTTGATATAACATATGATATAAGATATTATAATATTAATTTAACTATTTGGAAATTAAAAAAAGGATCACCCTGTAATTTTAGATGGTTTGATATAAAAGATAACTTTTTACCATTTTATGAAATGTTAAACCATCATTATAAATTAGATTATCAGATAATAAATAAACAACCTAAACACATAGAGTTTTCACAAAATAGATACTTTCACAATAGTGAAATAAATGATAATATTAAAATAAGCACAACTGACTATATAAAAATTTCTATAAGTAGTAAGATATGAAAGAATATGATGTAAAAATATACACCGATGGATCAGCTAAAGGCAATCCAGGAATTGGTGGCTTTGGACTAATAATGGAAAGAGTAGGAACAGATTATAAAAAAGAATTTTCAGGTGCATTTAGACACACCACTAATAACAGAATGGAACTTTATGGTGTTATTATTGGTTTAGAAACATTAAAAAAACCTGCAAAGGTATTAGTAACATCCGATTCTAAATATGTAATTGATGCAGTTGAAAAAGGTTGGGTTTTTAATTGGTGTAAAAACAATTTTAAAGATAAGAAAAATCCTGATCTTTGGAAAAGATTCTTAGAAGTTTACTCAAAACATGATGTTGACTTTGAATGGATTAAGGGTCACAATAACCATCCTCAAAATGAAAGATGTGATGTATTAGCAGTAAACGCATCTACTGAAAAAGAATTACTAATTGATGAATATTACGAAAAAAACAAATGATAGAAGAATTACTAAATAAAATTATCTTTAAATATACTAAATCAGATGAAGAAAGAATAGATTTCTATTGTACTGATGGACACATCTATAGTATGTATCATGACCAAGATTGTTGTGAGTCTGTTTCTATTGATGATATTAAAGGAGATTTAGAAGATTTACTTTACTCACCAATTTTAATGGCGGATGAATCTACTAGTAGTAATACTAAACTAGATGGAACTCCAGATAATGAATGTGAGTCTTGTACTTGGACATTTTATAGACTAGCCACTATAAAAGGTTATGTTGATATTAGATGGTATGGATACTCAAATGGATATTATTCTGAGAGTGTTGATGTCTATAAATCTAAATAGTGTTATCTAAATGAATGGATAGAAGAACATAGAGAGTATAAATTAGAAGAAATACTTAAAAATAATGAGTAAAACTAACATTGTATATATATATCAAATGCAACAGCATATGATGATAAAAGAATAGTAACTATAATTACTAAAAAAGAAAATACCAATAAGATAAAAAATAAAACCTTTTCATTATATCTAAATTCAGAATTTATTATATGTAAAAAAGTTAAATCTATTGTAAATAACACCAACAATTCAATTATATATGTAAGTAAAAAAGATATTGTAATTGAGAAAAATAAAGCAACTATAAGAAATATTAAATTAAATAACATACTTCAAGATGAATAAAATAGAATATGATCCATTTGTAAACAGACAATTCTCACCTGGTTTCTCTGGTACTAAAGTTGACTTAGAAATTAAACAAGAATTACTAGATGTTATTAATGATACTTATCAATATGGCTTAGGTGACATTGGTCAGTTATTAGATTCTGAATGGAATTTTTGTAAATATCTAGTTATTAAAATGATTTTGGAATTAAATGTGCTGTTAGAGAAATCACTTTAGATATTTATCCTTATATCAGAACTGATTATGTAAGTAGAACTCCAGAAGAATTACCTATATTAACAAGGTTTGCACAATTACCACCTGGTTTTAAAGGTCAAGTAGCAAACTATGTTGTATTTGTACTCTACTCAAGAGAACAATTAGATAAAGAATTTAAACCAAAAGAAGAAGGTCAAGAATTTTACTTTGATAATTCTGTTGAATGGGGTATAGTATCAATTATGGGTACAATGGAACCTAAACCAGATCCTCTTGTTCCAATTACAATAATGAGAAATTCATTAGGTATTGAAGAAGGTGGTAATGGAGAAGTTTTAAATAAAAAAGTTTATAATGAATCTGTTGAATTTTGGTCAAAATATATTTTAGTTAAATGATAAATTTTTTAAGAAATCTTTTTAAGAAAAAGAATTAGAGTGGTTCTACTTTAATGAATTAGTACATTATGACTTATCTAATATGCCTGACTTATCATCAAAAAGTCCTATTAAGGGGTTTGACGCAACACACAGATATAAGTATTGTCCAGAGAATAAAAAACTAATGTTTAGATTTTGGGGAAATTCTACTTGGTCAGAAAAGACAATAGAACATCAAAGTGAAGAACTTACCAATTTTATTAAGAATTGTGATATAGAATATAGTAGAGATAAAAAACTTAACAAACTATTAAAGTAATTATTTAATTCTAACTTTTATATTTTATATATAATAGTATGAGAATTAAACCTTTAATAAATTTGTTAATGAGGAACTAACAAATATACAAACATATAAATCAAATACAGGAACTATTAAAAGTTTCGATAAAATATATAGTGATGAAAATCCTAATCCTAAATCTTTAGCATCAGGTTTACTATTAAAAAAAGATTATCATGATCAAGAACTTGAAGACCTTTATGATGTTTTAGGATTAGACAAATCTTTAGCAGGAACTGCACAATTTTATAAAGTACAAAAAAATCCTAAAGAACTAGAAAAGTTAAAAGTTAGATTAAATAATCTTAAATTTCTAAAATATAAATTAAAAGAGTTAGGAGAGTTAAGATGTGAATATTGTAATAAAGGACCACTATTTATATATGATTTTACCAAAAGAAAAGGAGATCCTGAATTTATAGACAATAAGCACTATAAGTATAAAGAAGAGTTTAAAGAAGAAGATGGTGCAACTTGTGATCATAAGAATCCTCAAGGAAAAGGTGGTGATAAATTTGGTTATGATAACTTAGCAGTTTGTTGTTATAAGTGTAACCAAAATAAGAAAAGTATGAGTTATGAAGATTGGATGAAAAAAATAAATATTTGAGAACTCAGAAATACTAAAAGAGAGAAATTAATAGTTCTCTTTTTTTATGAACATAATTAAAATTTTAAATATAATAAATAAACACCTTATGAGAATATTTAGTGGATCATCAAGTTACTCACTCACAAAAAGAATTTGTGAAATACTTCAAAGAGAAGAAATGGTAAAAGAAATTAAACCAGGAAAACTTAAAATTGACAAATTCTCAGATGGTGAGATTCTTCCATTATTTGAAGAATCTATAAGAGATAAAGATATTTTCTTTATACAATCTACTTGTTCATCTGATAATATAATGGAAAGTTTATTAGTAATTGATGCTGCTAAAAGAGCATGATGTAAATCAATTACAATTGTAGCACCTTTTCAAGGTTACTCAAGACAAGATAAAACAGACCACTTACGTTCAGCAATTGGATCAAAAATGATTGCAGATATTCTAACAACAGTTGGTGCTAGTAGAGTTATTACAATAGATTTACATGCCTCTGCTATACAAGGATTTTATAATATTCCACTAATACATCTAAATGGTAATAAAATATTTATTGAACACATCAAAGAAAATAAAATTGATGATTTAACTATATTAGCACCAGACCAAGGTGCAGTTAAAAGAGCATCAGACTTCTGTAAAGCTTTCCCAGATGCAACTTTTGCAATGATTAATAAAAGGAGAATTAAACCAAACGAAATTCACTCAATGGAATTAGTTGGTGATGTAAAGGATAGAAATGTAGTTATTGTTGATGATATGGCAGATACATTAGGAACTCTTAAAAAGGCTTCTGAACTGATTATGCAAAGTGGTGCTAAATCAGTAAGAGCTATTGCAACACATGGAGTTTTAAGTGGTAAAGCAATGGAAAACTTAGAAAGTTCTAAATTAGTTGAACTTATGGTTTCTGATAGTATTCCAAGTGTTTATGAGAAAGAAAGAAATCAAAATGTTGATGGTAAACTAAAAGTAATTTCTTGTGATAAAATAATTGCAAGAACTATAAAAAGTTTGAAACAAAGAAGAAGTATTCATGAAATAAATGAAATTTAATTCATATATTTGCTAAATGAATAAATATGAACACATACTTAAATCTTTAAACTTCATTAAAGTTGGAGACTCATTTATGTTGGAACCTAATAATAATGTTATTATAAATAGAATTATTAGAGCTGTAAATACTGGTTTCACAAAAGATGCTTTTGTTGAATATGGTGAGGTAATAGTTAATCTTATTATAGTTAAAATATTAAATAATAATCCTGGATTAAATATAAAAATTAAATATGGTGATAGTAATAACTCAGAATATACAATCTCAACTGAAAAATTTGATGAAATATTTTTAGAAGCATTAAGAGAAAATAGAGATAAAAAATTAAATAGTATATTATAGACCAGAGAACCTATCGCTGGAAACAGAGGAAGTTCACGACTACAAAACCTAATTTGGGAGAACTCAAAATTCGTATGTACCAAAGAAGTAGCAAGTCAAATAGTTTGAGGGTGTCGGTTTCCCTATGAGAACGGGTTGATGCAAAGACAAATGATGGGATAGAACAAAATCGTGGCTAAGCTCAGTCTATAATTTCTAAATATTAAAAAATGATAAACATAACAAGTAAAAGAGTAAAAGGACAAGGTAAAGGAACTGAAATAGGATTTCCTACTATCAATATGGAATTAACTGAACTTCCAGACGGAATATCTGTTGGTTTATGGGCATGTGCAACTAAATGGGCTAATGCAATTACAAATATATCTAAATCACCTGTTGGTTTTAGACTTGAAACACATTTACTACATCATGCTAGATTTAATATCTGTGTTAATACAGAAGTGTCTTTAAATCTTATTAAAAAACTTAGAAATACTTTAAAAAATAAAGACATTTATAAACTTATAGATTCTGATAAAGAATTAGGAATAGATTTCTTCAATAAAGTAAAAACTTGTGAGAATTGTGAACTTTTCTACAAACAAGATTATGGATATTCAAACTATACAGTAGAGGGTACAAGTCTTGGTTGTTATGCTGGTAAATTTGAAGACATTGATGGTTATGGAAATTGTATTGAATTTGAAGGAGTTGATTGTGAATATATGACAGAAGGAGAACCTTGGTTCTTTGATGTTGATGGTGAAAATGAAAGACCTTCTGATGAATGGATAAAATCTATACAAAGGGATGTAAAATTAAAATCAATACTTATATAATGTATTATAAAAATAAAGATGTTGAATATGATAATTATCAAAACATTATACTAGGATTTCCAAAATATTATAAAGTCTTAAAAAATAAATTTACATTAATTGATACCTATGATATGATTAGTGTTGAATATTATGATAGAAAAATTGATTTTGAAAAATTAGTAAAAATTGATAAAGAAGAATGGGATATAGTTGAAGATATTATTTCTAAAACATACAAAATACGTAGAAATCAATTCTTCTGTGATTAAAATAAAATTAAGTAAATGGATGATTTCTTTGATGCCTTCAAGTCACAACCTAAATATGAACATAGTACAAAAGTAGTACACTTTAGAAAAGAAGACTATGATATATTTATTGCAAGACCTTCTAAGTGGGGTTGTCCTTTCACTATTATAAAAGATCGTTCTACAAGAGCTGAATATGTGGTAGGTTCAAGGAAAGAACTTTTCGAGAAGTATCAGGACTGGTTGGAGAATGGTGATGGAAAACATCTTCTAAATGACTTACATGAGCTTAAAAATAAAAGACTTGGGTGTTGGTGTAAAGATTTAGGTGGAGGTGGTAAAAAATGTCATGGAGATATTTTAGTAAAGTTAATTGAAAAGTATCTTGTTTAATTAGCTTTAATACTACCAATAGGTAGTATAAAAACAATTCTTAAATCAATTAACTTTTCACCATCTATTTTATACAACCAGTCACCTTTATGTATAGTTGAATTATCTTGAATATAGAATATATCATCATATTCTAATTTATAAAACTCTTTTATATAATCAAATATCATTTCAAAAGAATTATTATACAAATCTTTGAATTTAAACTCTGTATCATAGTCTTCACTATCTCTACCTATATAAATTGTTAATAATGTACATTTATCTTTTATAAAACTGGAAAGACCATATCTACTTCCATCATATAAATATTTTACGTTTTTACCATGTTTATCCAACCATTCAGTTGTATAATCATAGGTATATCTTTTAGTAAATAAACCGTCATCTCTTAGTTCCACTAATATATCATCTACATTTTTAAAAAACTCTTCATTGTTAAACTCATTAACAAGATAACTATCAAATAACTTAATCCATTTCATAGTTGTATATATTAATATTTTTTAATATCTTTGCATTAATATATAACAAGAAAAGAATTCGACATTATGGCAAACTTACCAATTACACCCAGAGAGCAATTAGCATGGGACTTTGCAAAAGCTGCACATTCAGGACAAGTAAGAAAATTTACAGGATTGCCTTACTTTGATAACCATGTTAAACCAGTAAATGGTACCGTTAAGTTATATACTAAAGATGAAGACCTTTTAATTGCAGCACTTTTACATGATGTTCCAGAAGATTGTTATGACAACATCTGGGTTGGATATGCAGAAATCAAAAGAATATTTGGTAAAATAGTCGCTGACTTAGTTATGGAATTGACATCTAATGAAGATGAAATCAAACATAAATATGATGGTAGTAAAAAAGATTACTTAGTTTATAAATTAACTCATATGTCTGATGGTGCTCTTATTATTAAGTTAAGTGATAGATTAAAAAATATTGAAGATGCATTTACAGCATCAGAAAGATTTAGAAAAAACTATTTTAATGAAACAGTTGCTCTTATGAAAGCTGTTGAAGATGGTAGAACTCTTAATAGAATTCAAACCTTATTAGTTGGTGAGATCAACTCTAAATTAGATAATATAAGTTCAATTTTTAAAATTGAAAGATAATGGAATATAATAATAGAATATACTTAGTTAAAACTGAATTAGGAGTACCACTCGTTTCAACTTGGTCTTTATATAAAGGAGATATTTTATTCTGTGATGTAAATGATAGATCCGTATCAAATGATACTAAGTATCATGTCAAAGAAATATTATATTGGTTTAATGAAAAACAATGTAAACTAAGTGTGAATCAAGATAGACCTATATGGAGAAGAGTAACTGGATTACTTGATGGTACAAATTTAATACCAATGTCAATCTTACTAAGGAATGGTCTATTGGAAGATATAACAAGAGATTATAAAATAAAAAAATATTAGAACAATGAAAGTATTAAAATATTTAGACTTTGTAAATGAAGGAAAAACTATAGACTTAGGCGGTTACAAACTGCCTACTTATGACCAAGCAGTTGAAATGTGTTATGGTGAGGATTCTCCTTTCTATGAGTCTAAATTAGTTGAAGATGGTTATAATATATCCATTTTTAATTACAGACTTGCCCAATATAAAGACTTTATTACTCCACTGGTAGGTAGAGATGATCTAAAAGGTTATGAAATGAGAGGTCTTACTTTTGTTTTCAATGAAGATGGTTCATTATATAACAGATTCTTATTACTTGAAAAGTTTTTTAACTTAAATCAAGTACCTGAATCTATGTACTCTATTGTTAAGAATTATAAAATAAAATATGTTAATAATAAAGAAGATGGATCAATTGCATCTTTTATAAAACTTCCAAATGGTAAAGTTTTAGGTAAATCTAAAATGTCTTTTGAAAGTGAACAAGCACTTGGTATTACAAAAATATACAAAAATAATAATGACATCAAAAGATTAGTTGATTGGGCATTAGATAATGATATTGTTGCTATATTTGAGTATGTGGCACCACATAATAGAATTGTTTTAAGATATCCAAAAGAAGAATTAATATTATTAAGATTAAGAGACAATAAAACAGGTAAACATATTGACCTAAAAGAACATATGGATAAAGTAGGTTCAGTTAAAATTGCCCCATTTGAAGATGATTTCAATGATTTAGACCATTTAATGGAAGTTGTTGCAAAACAAGAGGATAAAGAAGGTGTAATTGTTCAAGCAGAAGATGTAAATGGTAATGATTTCTTCTTTAAATTGAAAACTCCTTGGTATTGTGAAAGACATGGCCTTTTAACAGAAGACTTATACAGAGAAAATGTACTTATAGGGTATGTTTTAGATGATAAGATTGATGATATTTTGGGACAAATCCCAGAAGACCAAGGTGATGCTCATGAAAGAATTGAGAAAATAATTGCAGTGGTTAAGAAAGCTATTACTGAAAAAGTATTAGATATAGAAAAATCATACCAAGTATTTCTAGATATGGGTTCAGTTCATAAAGACTATGCTTTATCAAATAAAAAGGATAAAAACTTTGGATATGTTATGGCAATGTCAAGAGGTGCTGATGTTCATGATTTAGCAAAAGAATGGGTAAGAGAAAAAACTAAAAGATTATTAATTGCCAGAGAGTTTTTGGTAGAAAGAGATCCATCAATCTTTTTCCAAGATCCTGAAACTAATGATGAAGAAGATAACTAATGGAAGCAGCTAAATATTTAGAAGTAATAGGTTGTGATGTTCACAAACCAAGTGTATTCCAAGTAAACTATAAATTAGTTCATCAAGGTAAAAGATATGATTTTATAAATGGTTTAGTTTTATCAAACTGGACTGTTTACCACCCTCATGATGGACAAGAACCAACAGTTCATGAATTTAATGAGAAACAAATGGTAGATTATATTTATGAGAACTTCATAGGTGAATTTAGAGATAGTCAATTAACTAAAATATTAGATTAATATATAAAAATAAAAACTACTATGATTAAAAAATTTGAAAATTTTGAAGAAGAAGATAATTTAGAACCATTAACTATAAAACAACTTATTGATAAGTTAAACATGGTAATGGAAAAATTTGATGTATCTGAAAATGATTATATCTTCTTTACTCCAGTTGGTGAAGATGAAGGTAATACACTTGCACTAACACCAGTACATAATATATCAGCACCTGCAATTCAATTTCATACTTATGATGCAGATGAATTGAGTAAAATTAAACAGAACAGAGGTATTGATTTATGTTTTGTTAAACCAGATATAAAAAAAATATAACCCATCATCAGATGGGTTTTTTCTTATAATAAAATATCCAATACTAAATCTACTTCTTCAAATCCATTTTGTGAATCCACCTTAATAACATTATCAACTTCATCAACAATGTCTTTAACCTGGTCATCCAATACAACATAATTAGTTACTGAATTATTATCTAACCATTCTTTAATTTCTAATCCTCTACCACCAAAGTTAATACCAGTCTTATCAATTACTTCACCAATAACACCTCTTTCTTTGAATATCTTATTTAATTCTTCTACAGAAAGATTAATTCTCCAGGTTGATGTAACTACAATTTTTGCTTTAGTTAGAATAATAACTTCATTTAAGTTATCTACTGCATATTTACTGAATAAACGATTGACACCTTTAAGTAAAGGTATGTTTAACTGATTGGACCACTCCAAATCACTTTTATGTGTTCTAAGGACACCGTCTATATCTAAAAATATTATATTGATGATTTCTATTTATTTTTTACAAAGATATAAAATATTTTCATATATTTGTATTCTAATTATAAAAATACAAATATGGGATCATTTAACAAGATAGGTTTTTTAAGTTCATTACCAATTTCAGCAGGTGATGAAACAACTTTAATATTCTTAAAACCAAATAAGTATGCAGATGAAAAAGATGGTGGTATTACTTATAGTACTGATTGGTATGAACCAATCTTTCTACCAATATTTGGTCAGTATGATGATTATGGTAAGATAGATAATATAAAAAGAACTGACTCTGTTAAATTCATTGAGGATTACTTTGAATTAGATATTGATAAGATTGTAGATGATATTGATAATTTATCAGTTGGTCGTTATGGTTCTAAAGATTTAAAAGCACCAAAAAATGATGATATTTATAAAAAACTTACATTTGGTTTAGAACACACATCTGTTTTTGAGAAAATGGCAAGTAAAAAAAGAAAATATTACACAGAAGGATATGTTGTTGAATATTGGTTAAGAAAACTTGGATTTGTACAAGGTGAAAACAACAATGATGAAAGATACAAAAAAACTTTTACTCATGTTGACCTACCTGATTATACCTATAATAGTGATGGCACTTGGGGACATTTATTACACAAAAATGGTAGTAAAATACAAAACATATATCATGTTGATGATATGGTTAGAGAAATGAGTAAAATAAATCCAAATATAAAAATCAATCTAACACAAGAAGATGAAAATATTTGTCAAGTTGATTTGTCTATTGAATGTACTAAACTAGCAATTGAACAAGACAATTTGAATAAATTAGAAGACCCAAGAGAAGAAATGATGCGTTCTTGGATGGGTATTAAGAAATACCAAGGTATTCCAAATATATCAGAATATATTAGTAAAATATTAATTGATGGTAATAGTTATTCACATGATTCTAGAACACTTCCAATTAATTTAGTAAACACAGTTAATGCAAAAGAAATTGGTGATATGATTAGATTTAATTGGTCAGTTTCAACATTAAATGCAAAATATCAACCATCAAATTATGGTTCACAAGATGATTCAATTATGTTTCATTATGAAATGCTTAAATGTTACAAATCTGTAGTTAAAGAAAAATTGAAAGAGAGAATGGATTGGGCAGATGAAGAGGAGATTGATGAATTGAAAGCCATTTTTGCAGAAATGAAAGCAGATGATAGAGCAGATACAATTGATTTAATACTAACATAATGGAAGAATTTCATAAAGATGACCTAGAAAACTTTAGAGTAATAGTTTTGGATTATCTCTCTTATCTACTAAACAATACACCAAGAAGTCAAAATGATGAAAACTCAATGTTTAGAGAAAAAATACACTACTTGATTGATATTTGCTTAGAATCTCAAAAAACTGGTATTACATTTGATAGAGTTAAATATGTAGTAGAGCAACTTAAAAAAGTAGAATATCATTATACCAATATTATGACAATGGAACAATTTTTTATAAGTATGGAAAGAAATAAAAAGTTAGAAAAACTAGGAATATAAAAAACCCACCAATTGGTGGGTTTTTTATTATAATTTAATTCCTTGCCATACATTCTTTTTAGCTTTATATTCACCATCATTAAATATCCAATAGTTATCATCTTCTGATGTAATATATAATGTATTAACAACATCTATTGCATTTGGATGATACCCTTTACTAGTTTGTAATTCTCTTGGTTTTGTATCATTCTTCCAAACTATATAATATCTTGGGTCAAAACCATCACCTATTTTATATGATTCATTTATTGAAAATTCATTATACTTAATTAACTTCATATTATCTTTTATTTTTTATAGATATTTTAATTGTCTTATACTTGTATTAGGTATCTTAACACTTGGAAATCCTGTTCCATTTCCTAGACCTAATTCAACTGCTATTTTATCTAATATTGTTTTAGGAACTTCACCTATTTCAAAACCTTCTTCAATATCATCTGAGTAAAAGTCAATAAGATGATTTACTTGTGCAGGTCTTAAATCAAATCCACCAAGGCCAGTTACAATATAAGAAGTATATTCTTCTAATGAATATGCATTAGATTCATTTGTTTTACCATTCTCTATTTTACTTATACACATCTGTAGAAAAGTTTTAGCCTCATCTGGTGATAAATCATTTAAGTCTTTACCCTTTGGAACACAAAATGCATAATCACCTAATTTAATTAGTTTTTCACCTGCCTTATTTATATCATTATCATAAATAACTATTTTAGTTTGAGGTAATGTTTTTAGCCAAAATCCTAACTGTGGATTTGGGTCATTACATAAAACCGCAACACCAGGGAAACCTGCTTCATGTGCTCTTGCTATATCAAATATTCCTTCTGTAATAAAAATATACTTATCACTTATTTTAATTGACTCTAATCCCCATACTGCAATTTTCTTACCATCTGGTTCATCACCAACCCAATTATAATACTTAGTTTTTCTTGGATCACCTAACTTTTTACGATCTTGTCCACTTTTAGGCCACTTAGGATTATACTTTTGATAACCAACCATTTGACCACTAAAATTATATAGGAAAAAGAAAGTGTCTCCTGATTCCTCATCAATAATTAATTGAGTTTTATCAGTGTCAATACCTCTTTCTTTTAGATGTAATTTTGTATCAAAATTTTCAAAAAGTAGTAAATGTTTCATTACATATATATTAAATATTTTTTGTAACTTTGTATCTCTAAATTAATATAATAAAGATGAATGAAACCAATGTAATATTAATAGGTGCTGGTATAATGAGTGCCACTTTAGGTACTTTACTTAAACAACTAAACCCTAATATAAAAATTCAAATCTTTGAAAGGTTAGATTCAGCTGCCGCTGAAAGTTCTGATGCTTGGAATAATGCAGGCACTGGACACTCCGCCTTTTGTGAATTAAACTACACTCCACAAAAACCAGATGGTTCTATAAACCCATATAAAGCTATTCAAATTGCAGAATCATTTGAAGTATCAAAACAATTCTGGGCTTACTTAGTTAAGAATAATCTTATTACTAATCCTGAAAACTTCATTAGACAAACACCACACATTAGTTTTGTATGGGGTCAAGATAATATAAGTTATCTTAAAACAAGATACAATACACTTAAACAAAATATATTATTCCAAGATATGGAATATTCAGAAGACTTTGATATAATTAAATCTTGGATTCCTTTGGTTATGGAAGGTCGTGATAGAAGTCAAAAAGTTGCGGCAACTATTAATAAAATTGGAACTGATGTTAACTTTGGTAATCTAACAAGAAGTATGTTTGATTATCTTAAATCACAAGATGGTGTAGAACTACACTTTAATAAAGAAGTTATTAAACTAAAAAATAAAGATGGTAAATGGATTATTAAAGTTAAAGACTTAACCACTAATGATAAAATTAAAACAATCACAGATTTTGTCTTTATTGGTGCAGGTGGTGGATCATTACATTTATTAGAAAAATCAGGAATTCCTGAAGCCAAGGGATATGGTGGTTTTCCAGTTAGTGGCCAATGGTTAAAATGTATTAATACAGATGTTATTGAAAAACATCAAGCTAAAGTATATGGAAAGGCCGCAATAGGTGCACCACCAATGTCTGTTCCACATGTTGATAGTAGAATTATTAATGGTAAAAAGGAATTACTATTTGGACCTTATGCAGGATTCTCAACCAAATTCTTAAAAAATGGATCCTACTGGGACTTATTTACTTCTATTAGATTAAACAATATCTCACCTATTATTGGTGCAGGTTTAAGAAACATACCATTAACAAAATATTTAATTGAACAAGTTACACAATCAAGTAATAAAAAAATGAAGGCACTAAGAGAGTATGTACCTAATGCCAAATCAAAAGACTGGGTATTGGAGAAAGCAGGTCAAAGAGTACAAGTAATTAAAAAAGATACAGAAGGACATGGTATATTAGAATTTGGCACAGAAGTAATCAGTTCAGCGGATGGTTCAATTTCTGCTTTATTAGGTGCATCACCTGGTGCATCAACTGCAACATCTATTATGTTAGATTTGATAAAAAAATGTTTCACAGAAGAATTAGCCACAGAAGAATGGCAAATAAAATTAAAGGAAATTATCCCTTCTTATTGTGAAAGTTTAAATGATAATTCATATCTTTGTACACATACAAGAGTAACTACATCAGAAATATTAAAATTAAATGAAACCAAATAAAATAAAAGAGGAATACATACTATGTGCAGCCATTTGGTATGAGGATGGGAAAGTTTATAAAGAACAACCAAAAAACATATCAAATGGTATTGTTATTAGTGGCAGAAGACATAATAATTGTTTTATGATTCTACAACAATTAAAACAGGACATTGACACAAATTTAATAACACCTAAACATTTTGGATTTCTAACTTCTTTTGATAGATATATTGGTAGAGAAGAAGCATTTGAAATTGCAAAAGAACAAAAACAAATTTGGCATAATTTAATACAACATGATGTAAAAGTAAATTTTGGAGATAATAATGTTCCTTATGAAAAAAATATATTAACAAGTGAGGATTTATATTATGACTATGACACAGATAATAAATAAAAAATATAAAAAATAAAATGGCTACACAAACAACAACAAAATCAGGAGGAGTTAGTTTCTTAGGACTTCTTTTCTTACTTTTCTTAGGATTAAAACTAACTAATCAAATTGATTGGTCTTGGTGGTGGGTAACTGTTCCGTTATGGGGACCTATTGCTTTTGTATTTGGATTAGGTATAATTGTAATATCTATTGCATTAATTATTGCATTAGTTGCAATGATACTTGGTAAAAAGGTTAACTTAAAAAAAGGTATTAAAATGGGATTTAATAATAGAATAATAAATAAATAAATAAATAAATAATGACTACTAACTTGGACTTACTAAAAACTATTTACAATGCAACTATAAGCTTACCTATAAAAAGAAGAATTAATCCTAATTTTGAAAAGAGTGAAATTATTAATAGATATTATAGTAATGAAAAGCCATATTGTAATATTGAAAAACCAGTTGCTAGTTTTGTCTATTCATTAGCAAAAGGCAATGATATGACATTTAGATATGATATTGTTATTTATAAAACTGAATCTTCTAAAGGATTCATAGGATTCTTTATCAAACCAGGAAGATGTATTCTAAGAGTAAGAATATATGAACCATCTGGTTTTTCAAGTAATAATTTTAAAAGTGAATACTTCTTTGATACAGATGTGATAAAAACTAAATTGTTAAATGAATTGTTTGACTTTCTTATAGATAGAAATACTGAATTGAATAAAATTGAAGAGTCAGAAAAACTTGAAAAATATGTTAATGATTTAAACAAAAGTGTTGATAAAAGTGTAACAAGAGAAGAAACACTTAATAAAATATTGGAAAAATAATGAGTAAAAGTGTTTGTTATATAAAAAGAGATAATGATAGATTATCAATCAATTCAATCTACAAAGATGATGATGTTTTTGATTTAATTGAACAAAAAATAAATGAACTCTCAGAAAAAGATATACTTATAAACATATCATTTCCAGAGGGAACTACAATTGATTTAGATGGTTACACAAATAATATTAGAGAGTATATTACAAGTCTCCCCTCAGAAAACTTATAATGGGAGAATATATCCTGAAAGCCTATATCAAGAACAACTTAAAAATTATGAAATAGAAATGAAAAAGGAAAATAGAAAAAGAAAAATAGAAAAAATACTTTCTACACTAAATTAATTTTATATCTTTGCTTAAAATTATAACAAATGAGACCTGAAAATAAATGGCTACATATCACACAACCTGATGAACAATTGAAACAGGTTGCTAAAGATCTTTATAATAATAAAATATTCAGTAACCTTCATCTAAATGAACATGACACAATTGAAAGTCATTCATGTGTATGTTATTCATTGTTCCTAAACAACCACAAAAACCACAAGCAAAAACTGAGGAAGATTCAGTAATGAATTTAAGAGATAGTAAAATCTATAATCTAATTCAATTAGAAAAGGACTTAGAACAATATGAGAAAGACATGCTTGATTATCCTTATGAATTAGAGGATTATCAAAAATGGCTTAATAATCTTGGTTTTGTCTATGAATATTATGGTGAAAGCCAATCACCAGTATCAATTAATGGTAAACCAGTATTCTTCTCTATGAGACTAATGTGTAAAGAGGATACTAAAAAAATGTTGGAATTCTATAACCAATACAAAGAGATAAGAGAAACAGCAGATAATTTTTAATAACCAAAAAACAAATATATGAAAAAACTTATTACATTAATTACAATTATTTTAACATCAATTACATTTGCACAGGTTGACACAACCAAAGTGAATGAACTAAATGAAATTACTGTACAAGGTATCAGAAGTACAAAAAATACTCCAGTTACACAAAAAACTATTTTTAGAGACGAAATTCAAAAAACCTATCAAGGATTTGAAGTATCAACTCTTTTAAATAAAACTACAAATGTTACTATGTCAACTGATAACGGTACTCCTTTTGGATATACATACTTTAGAATTAGAGGTATTGACCAAACCAGAATTAATATGACATTAAATGGAGTTCCTTTAAATGAACCTGAGGACCAGGGAGTATTTTTCTCTAACTATCCAAACTTCTTAGATAATATTCAATCTGTTGAAGTACAAAGAGGTGTTGGTACATCAACTAATGGTGTTTCATCTTTTGCAGGATCAATTAACTTTAGTTCACCTAATGGATTCGAAAAAGGAGGTAATATTAGATATACTATTGGATCGTTTAACTCTGTTAAACTTTCAAGTACTTATAGTACTGGATTAAGTCCAAAAAAATTAGCACTTTATACAAATGCATCTATCTACCAAACTGATGGATATAAATATGGCTCTGGTGGTAATGGTAAATCCTTATTTTTAAGTGGTGGTTACTTTGGTGATAAAAATAAATTAAAATTTACAGGTTTTGCAGGTAATTCTAAAAATGGAATGGCTTGGCAACCAGTATCAGAAAGTGAAGTTAATAACAATCCAAGAACTAATTATAATGAAAATGATGCATGGGATGATTTCACACAATACTTTTTACAATTAGAATATTCAAATAAAATAAACTCTAATACAAATTTAAACACATCAGTATTTTATAATAAATTAGATGGTGGTTATGATTATGTAATGACAGGTGATAGAAATTTATTTCTACAATCTAACTTTTATGGTGTTGTAAGTAACCTTAGTTATAAAGGGGAAACAACTAAAGTAGATTTTGGAATTAGTGCAAATAATTATAATAGATTTCATGATTATAAATTTGATGAAACTTATAGTTATACTGAAAACTCTCCTTTAAATAATAAAGGAACCAAAAGAGAATTAAGTTCTTATTTAAAAGTCAGTCAAAGATTTGAGGATTTAGTATTTACATTAGACTTACAAAAAAGATATTCACAATTTCAATATGATGGTAATGTATATTTAAACCCTATTAATTGGAATTTCTTTAATCCTAAAGCAGGATTTGTTTACAACTTAACAAATAAATCAAATATCTATTTTACTATTGGACAATCATTTAGAGAACCAACAAGAACTAACATGTTTATGGGTAGTGATTGGTTATCTGAGGGATATTTTAATAATGTTAAACCTGAGAAAGTAGTTGATTATGAATTTGGAGTTAAACATGGTTCAGATAAATTAGTATTACAAGCAAATTTATTCTATATGAACTTTACTAATGAAATTCTACCATCAGGAGGAACAGCACCTAGTTCAGTAGGTAACTCAGTATCAGCACCTAATAGTTATAGAAAAGGATTAGAAATTGATATGAAATATAAAATTACTGATAATTTAACTTTAGACTATAACCAAGCATTAACATACACTAAATTTGAAAATGTAAATACTGACTATGGTTTTATTAAGGAAGGTCAAGCTATATTAACTCCAAGAAACATTTTTAATATTGGGTTAACATATAATAAAAAAGGATTCTTAGTTGGACTATCATCTAAATCACAAAGTTCATCTTACTTAAATTTAAGTAATGAAAATAAAATTGACAGTTTTACTATTTTAAATAGTATTATTGGATATGAAAATAATAAATATTCTATATTACTAAGTTTAAATAACATTACAAGTGAGAAATATTATACAAATGGTAGTATGATAGGTAGAGACTTTAGTTTATCAACTGAAAGACATCTATTTACAAACCCATTAATTAATGGATTCTTAACACTAAGATACAAGTTCTAATGAACATAAATAAAATTATAGATAGCTTTGATATATTTGATAATGATGGTGACATTGAAAAGTGTCACCATTTATTAGAAAGAAAATTTGAAAAGTATGAAAAAACAATTAATAGAAATATTGGATCATTCTTATATCCAAACTATGTAACAGAAAAAAATACAGCTATTGTTGATAACTCAATCTATCTAATAGATGAAGATGATTATTTTAAACTACTTTATGATAAAGGAAATTCAATGTTTGACTTAACCATTAGGAAAGGACTTTTAAGTGAGTCAATAAAATTATCATCATCATTAACAAAAAATAAAGAAGACTTAACAAGAGTAATCGAATTATTAATTCACAAATTAAATGAACCCAATAGAAATAATAGCAGCAGTATTTAGTTTATTATCTGTAATACTTGCAGTTAATAAAAATTCATTTACCTGGCCAATAGGTATTGTAGGCATAATATTCTATGGGATTTTGTTCTATAAAACAAAGTCTTTTGGAAACATGTTCCTACAATTTCTATTTATATCACAGGCAATATATGGGTGGTATAATTGGAATAAAAACAAAACAACATCAAAAATTGGAAGGTTAGATAGATATGAAAGAATTTTATGTTCTAAATTAACTATTTTTCTTTGTATATTAATAACATTCATACTTTTATCAACAGGTAATAAAGAACCTCACATTGATGGTATTACAACAGGATTAAGTATAGTTGCATCTTCACTATTAGCATTTAAAAAATTAGATAACTGGTATTATTGGATTGTAGCAGATGTATTTTATATTTATTTATTTTATTCACAAGGACTTTATTGGTCAACTGCAATTTATTTTGTATTTTTGTTACTTGCAATATCAGGATTAAAAACATGGAAAAAAGATTTAAAAATAGTTTAGTTTTAGGCAAAATGTACCCGATACATCTTGGGCACTTGTATCTTATAGATACTGCTATAGAAAATAGTGAACATACTCATGTAGTTATCTCACATAATAAATCACAGACAATACCTGGTGATTTAAGATTTAATTGTTTAAAAGAAATCTACAAAGACAATAAAAATGTAACTGTATATAACTTTGATGATACAGGACTTCCACAACATGATTATGAATGTGAAAGTCTTGATGAATTCTATTCTCATTGGATTCCAAAAATATATGAACTAATTGATGAACTAGATGTAGTATTCACATCAGAAGATTATGGTGATGATTTTGCCAAATACCTTGGTGTAGAACACTTTTTAGTAGATAAAGATAGACTAACATACCCTGTATCAGGAACTGCTGTTAGAACTGACCCATTTGATAAATGGGATTATATACCTAAACAAATTAGACCATTCTTTGTTAAAAGAATTGCTTTAATGGGTCCTGAATCTGTAGGTAAATCTACTTTGACAAAAGAACTTGCCAATTGGTATCAAACTAACTTCGTTGATGAATATGGTAGAACAGTTTATGAGACAAATGGTAATAAAGTATCACATCAAGATTTTATACCTATTTCTCTTGGAAGACAAGGTTTAGAAGATTGGAATCTTAAAACTGCCAATAAACTTTTATTCTGTGATACAGAAGATATTACAACATATCTTTTTCTAAAGATGTATTGTGATGATTGGACTAAAGAAGAAGACCAGTGGTTCTTAAAAACACTCTCAGAGAAGAAGAACTATGACTTGTATATATTATTAAAACCAGATTTTGAAGGAGTTCAAGATGGTACAAGAATTTTCTTAGAAACAAGGCAAAATCACTATGAAATTATTAGAGAAGAATTGGTATTAAGAGGTTGTAACTTTATTGAAGTTGGTGGTAATTGGAAAGAAAGATTTGACCAATGTGTAGAAAATATAAAATTAAATTTTAATATAATTTAATTATAAAAATAATAACTTAAAATGACACAATCAGAAGAATTACTAAAGAAACTTTATGACTTCTATAAAGGAAGATATAATGGACAAGCATTAGAAGATAAATTTAATTCAGCAGTATCAGACTTAGTTGAAACAAATGATATTGAAAGAGGAACCTATGTTACTTTCTGTATAGAAAATAATATTGAACCTATAACTAAAACAAGTAAAAAAGAACTTAAACATATAACACCAAGAAGTTCTTATTCAAATGATTCTTGTGGAAGTTCTAGTGGTTATAAAAATGACTCTTGTGGAAGTGGAAGTTCTAGTAGAAGCTATAGAAATGATTCTTGTGGTGGAGGAAGTAGTTCTTACAGTAGATCAGTATGTTAAAAAATTATTCAGTATCTTATAAAAAAAGTCTCAATTAAATTGAGACTTTTTTCTTTTAATATAATATTTGACCATCAAATCCTATTCTTAAATTCTGACCATCAAATACTAATGTATCAATTCCTGCAGATGTTAATTCAGAGGGTTTAAAAGTATTCTTATGATAAACTTTCATCGGTTGTCTAAAATTATCCTCTGGTAAGTAAACATAATTAAAACATTCACATCCACCACCATATCTTTTCCACTCTTTACTTAATATAAATTATCACCAATTAATTCCTTAATATGGAAATAAATAAATTTATCTTTACTATAATCATTAACTGGCATTAAAGAAACCAAACCAACATCGTTAACTCCAAGTTCATTAGTCCAATCTAAAAACTTAAATACCTCTTCCTTACTATCAACGTAACCTTTTATCAAATTACATCTGAATTGTATCTGATGTGGGTGTATTTGTAAATCAACAACAGATTTAATATCTTCTTTAGTTGGAGTTTTACATTTGAATATCTCATCATTAATAGCATCATCATAATGATGTCTGCTTAATTGAATATAATCATATTCTTTATAAATTGGATCATTAAACAATTGTAACCATCTTAAGCCATCAGTATTCATACTTAACTCAGCATCTGGTGCATACTTTCTTGATAATGTCGTAATACTTTTAAAATTATCCCAATATAACGTAGGTTCACCACCAGATACTGCAATTTTTCTAATCTTTACTTTAGAAGATATTTCCTCTAATACTTCTATAAATTTACTTTCATTATATTTACTGGCATCATCTGCATAAGTACAAAACTCACACTTTGCATTACAGAATTTTGTTCTTACATATAAGTTTATAGATGGTTCTTCAATTTCTTGTGCAGCATCACCAAAAAGGTGACAACTATGAGTTCTTAGTTTGATTTCATGACCAAACAATTCTATTTTATCTATCATTTAATTTTTATTTAGTATTCTACTAGAAGTTTATTCTTAAACCTAAGTTTTTATTAAAAGGATCCTTAGATGCAAAAACAGATATATTTTTAGTTAAATTAAGATTGGCTTGATATACATTACCAAAGTACTTAACATTTGTAACAAATGAACCTCTAGTAGTATTTAAAAACTTATCAAAAAAGTCTTTATCTATATTATTAACTTCACAAAAATTCTCAAAATCCTCCTTTCTAACATCAGAGTTGGAAGACTTTAGGAAATTATAAACCAAATTGGCCTTTTCATCAACTATTGTTTCTAAATCTTTACTAAGTAATTCTGTTTTATCAGATATAATATCTTTACCCTTTTTATGTAAAACCTCCTCAATATTTTCAGGAGTTACATTCTGTGCATTTATATAACCCATTGTTACCATTAATGGAACCAAAAACATACTTTTAAGACCTTCATTAATCTTATTCTCATTTAATTCATTAAAATTCTTTAAATATTTCATATTACATTTTTATTTAATAAGGTATATATTAATATTTATTATTATATTTGTATATTAAGAGCCAACCTAATGAACATAACATTAACAATAATTATAACATTTTCAATTTCATTAATTGTATTGTATATTATACTCGACCTTGCTTCTATACTAACATTTGGACAGCTTTGTGGAAAACCTCTTAGTTTCAGACAGAATGTTATTGAATTTTATAAAACTATTAAACTAATCAATATCAAAAGTTTTGATGATTCATTTGAAGTTAATACTACTACAATGAATGGTACTTACATATTAAATAGCACATCATATTATATGAAGATTATAGATATTAACAAAGTACTTCTTATAACAAAAAGTTCATATCAATTAGGATATACTTTACTAATCTATAGTAGAAGTAATGATAATTTTATAGAAGATAGAATTAAAATTACTGATGCACCAGCACTTCTATATTACTGGAGGTATCATAAATTAGATAGATTAATTAAAAAAACAAAATGTAAATTTGTAGAATCAGAAGATGTAAACAAAATAATAAATGATCAATATACTATTCACAATAGAGATACTAAACTTAAAGAGTTATTAAATGGAAGATAAGGAAAAGAATTTATATAGAGCAGCAGGACTCACATTTAATGTAGGCAATAATGAATTTATTGTTATACCTGATAAAAAATACTTTGATATTGATAATCCTGATAAAAGTATAGACACTTCAAAAATGATTGAAGAGTTAGAATATCTTATAGGATTTGTTGAAAAAATTTCTATTAGATTAAGTAATAAAGAATTTACTACTAGAGCACCTGAAAAAGTTATTGAAATGGAATATAAAAAGGTAAATGACTCAATGTCCAAAATAAGACTTATAAAAGAAACATTAGATTTTATCTATAATATTACACCTACATTAAATAAAAAAGAGCTACTTAAAAAACTAGTTAGTGAAAGCTCAAAATTTAATACTAAGCAAAAAGAGTTACTTATTAATGAAATTCAACAAGCAGATGAGCTTCTTATTGAAAAAATTGAAAAGTTTATAAATGAATAAACGAGAACATACATATACATTAAATGAATTAATTGAATTTATTGAAAAATACTTCCCAGTAAACTTTTATAAACAAAGAGGTAATCATCTTATAACATGTGAATATTTGATAGTTGATACTGATATTGAATTAGTAGTACAGTATTTTGACACAGATATGAGAGTGTTTGATATTAAATGTACACATTTGCTGGTGGTTGGGATCATAAAAGGTCATCTGTTTATAATTGAAATGGATGTTTGTGAAAAAGAAAATAAATATAATTATTGGTTACATACTCCAGATAAACCATATATTGATAGGTATCAATTAAAAAAAGAAGGTCTACTTGATGAAATAACCAAAGAGGAAATATTTAATAAGATAATAAAATTCTTTAATCTAACATGTAATAAAAGTCAATTAAGAGACATTAAATTAAAAAACTTAGGTGTTTAATTTAATAAAAGTCAACTTTTAAAATTAATATATAAAAAACAATAAAATAAGTTAATTATGAAAAAAAGTTATGTATTTAATTTTGAAGACTTTAGAGAGTCTAAAAAAGAGGAAAAGGTTGATGATAAAGTAACCAATATCACAGAACCAATTAAAGAGAAAGAGCTTTCAGAGCCTAAAGAGAAAGATGAAAAAACAGTTGAAACTGAAAAAGTGATGCCTATTGATGTTGAAGACTTTGTAATTGATAAAAATGAAAGTAAATAATGAAACACCTAAAAAACTTCAATGAGAATATACAAGGTCCTGGTAGAATTCATGATGAATTAAAGGAAACACTAAAGAAATGGTTGTATCATTATACAAATGAACATGTTCTTAGTGAGATTTTAGATAAAAGTTTACCTATTGAACGTATTCATGATCAAGAAATGATTGAGGATGAAGATATACAATTGGCAATTAAATTACTAAGAAGAATGTAAAAATAAAAAATCCACTTATAGTGGATTTTTTATTAATACAAATTACCTCGACCTGGATTAGGTGATTTTGGAAATTCTAGATAATCATCAGACTTTTTAGGAAATGCATCATTTTGCTTTTCATATATCTTTCTTCTCAATGAAAAAGAATCTCCCATATATCCAATGTAAATATTATTATATTCTGAAAATTGATCCTTCATATCTTTAATCAATTCATCTAACCAATCTTGCTCTTTATCATTTATTCTATCCATCCAACCCATAGCAAGACATATAGACATATTATAATGTCCATCTAATTCATCTAAAATAATCTTTAGAGGAAAGAATCTACCAATAAACTCATCACTTATATCTATGAATAATTGTTCTGCCACAGTATTATACATCTTATCAAAATCCATTACTTCATGAGACTCTTTTATATTTGTATCAAGATTAACCTTTATATAAACATAATGTATAATCTTATCACTTAAATCATCAATCAAACCATCCAATTTTATACCTGATGGTATTTCCGATGCTGATTTAGCATAATTAGTCACTGCATTTGCAACCACTACATTGAATTTTTCTTTTAATATTTGATAGAAAGGTATTACATCATCTTTTACTTCACTCCAATTGTAATTTATATGATTAAGAGATTCATAATATTGAGGCTTTAATATCTTAATAATAATTTCACTATTATTATCACCCCTACCTATCTCCACTTTAAAACCCTCATCTTTTAAAAAGGCCAAGTACTCATCACAAAAATCTCTCACTTTTTTAAATCCTGCCATCACACTCATCATATTAGATATATTAGGTTGTGTAAAGCTTTCATATAATTTTAAATATTTCATTACTTATATATTAATTTTTAAAATCTTTTTAGTAACTTTATTATATAAATTAAAAAAACAAATATTATGGACAGACACAGTTTAATACAGGAATTTCCTGAACACAAGGATAAAATTCACCAGTTAAAAATGGAGGATAATCATTTCAAAAAATTATTTGAGAAGTATCATATTTTAGAACATGAAATTCATAGAATAAAATCTGGTACAGAAGTTACATCTGATGAAGAATTAAATCATAAGAAAATTGAATTTTTGCAATGTAAAGATGAATTGTTTGGAATCATAAAAGGATAATGAAGAGTCCTATAACAGGTAAAGAAATGATTTTATTATCTGAACCAGATAAAATTGAATATAGAGGTAAATCATATGATATTATACATCATCATTATCTATGTATAGATAGTAATGAAAGTTTTACAACAACTGAACTGGATGAAATAAATTTAAAAGAATTAGAAAAATCAATAAGTAAAAATAAGTAAAAATATGAAAGTATATTGTCACAACAATAATTGGTTGGATAAAGAACCTAAACTAACAATTGGTAAGATGTATGAGGTTATTGAAGAAAGGGGACATAATTACTTTTTAATAGAAAATGATGAAGGTAAAAGAGAAGTATTTCCAAGATCCTGTTTTCAATACATTCATCAAATGAGAGAAACTAAATTAAATAATTTAGGAATATGAAATTGATAAATTAAAAGATATGATAAAAAATTCCTCCAAGTGAGGAATTTTTTTTATATTTGTAAAAAAATAATATAGTATGATAACAAATAATGAAGATGGTGATTACATCTATTTCATAGCTTATCCTGGAGGTGATAGAACTAAAATAACAGTATGTTATGAATCCATTTCATGTGAACATGAAATAAATGATTATGCCTTAGCATCAAGAAATAGATGGTATGATTTCAATGAAGCCAATGAATATTGTAAACAATTAGCAAAAGATAATAACTTAATCTTTATAAATTCTGATGAAAATAATTATTTAGACTAATGAGTAGAAAAAATTATACAAATGAAGAACTAACTAAAGCATCTGATAAGTTAGGAATTGTAAAAAATGATAGAACAGAATCAAAAAAATATACAAATGAAGAACTAACTAAAGCATTTGAGAAGTTAGGAATTGTAAAAATGATTGATAGAACAGAATCTGCAGAAGATCCTAATATTAGATTCTCTAAATATGATACTTGTTTCATCAGTGAAATACATTATGTTGATAGAGTATCTGAGATAACAAGAAGATACACAAGATTATCTGAAACTTTTGAAAGAGCTTATCAAGTTCTAAAAGAATGGTATGAAATTGACGATTATTATATTAATAAAACTAAAAAAGAGAAATATTTCCTAGTTGTAAATATGGTTTTATAAGTGAATGTCTTCCAAAATTACAATTGATATAAATAATTTTCACAATAATTTATATAAAATAAAAGTTAATTATGCGTATGATAGTAAATGGTATGAAGTTGATAACTTAGAAAAAGACTTAGGTGAAATTCTAAATAATGAAATTGAGAAATGTGACAATATATTAGTAAAAAGAGAAATTAAATTAAGAAGTTTATTATGTTAATGTATTACAAAGATTGCGTTTTTCCTATCAAGTGGAAAACACTAATGCAAAAGGGAATGTGGTACTCAATGGAACCAAGTAGAGTAACTGCAACAATACCTGTAAATGATTATAAAAAAATAAGAATGTCAATTCTCAATGCAATGAGACATAGAACAACAGAAAAATTTGTTATAAACAGACCCGATATTAATTTAGAAAAAGGTAAAGTTTATCACAAAAATTATCTTGGTGGACTTAGTGGATATTTGGATTGTGAAATGGTAATCAACAGAGCAACAAAACTAAGAGAGAACTCTAAAGAAGTTGTTATTACAATAGAGTTTAATTGCAATTATGAAAAAATTGAAGATAAATCAGTAATAAGAGATTTATTATTAAAAAATTTACTAAATGAAAATTAATAAAATTATATTAAAAATATGTCACTTCTTTGGTTTTTCAAAAACCTCTGCACATTTTGATGATGTTAAATTTTATATTCCCACTGAATATGGAGATATGAATGCCTATAACTTTGACTTTACTAAAGAAATTGTTGATGATATTAAAGAACAAACTTATAGAGAATTAGAGAAGAATCCTAATTTAAAAAAATGGTGTTCTCGAACTAGACAGATTTGGGTTGTTTTTCCTAACCATCTTGCTAAAGTATTCAACTACATTGATGGTGAATTATACTGGCCTGGTTTAGATGATATTGCAGCTCAAAGGGCAGATAAATTAAGCAAGATATTAAATGAAAAAGAATAAAATAACAAAGAAAAATGTTGAAGATTATATTAAATTCTTAGAAAAAGCATTAGCAAGTAAAAATTTCAAGAATAATGACACTGAAAAGTATGAAAAATATAAATTAAAACTTGAAAAAGAGAAATTAAAACTAAAATTAATATTCAACAAAGAATAAGATGAAATTAAATGTGGATTATATTACAAAAGATGATTATATATGGATATATCAAAATTGTGATATATTCAAAAAATATCTATATGACTACTTTGACTTTAGAGGTAAAGGTCTAACACACTGGGCTATTAAAGTAAAAGCCAATCCTCTTTATATAAAGTAACTCTGCATAAAGCACCTAAGTTAACTGAGATAGGTTGGATGACACTTAATTGTAATTTAGATGATATTAGTATTAATTATGTTAATAATAGTATTGGAACAATAACAAATACAATTAATATTAGTCACACTAAAAATAAAGTATCTAAGGAATTAGATATAATAAAAGAAGAAACACAAGGCACTTACTTCAAAGATATAATGACAATAATAAAAAGAGATATTAAACTTAAAACTATAATGAATGATGAATTTTAATAAAGAAGAATTAAAAACTGTGATTGGTTCACTTATGTCAGATCTAAGAGGTAACTGGGCATATGAATATATTGAAAGAATGAAATTATTAATTGAACTACTTAATCAATTAAAAGAAATAGAAACTGAAAATATAATATTAATTGACTCACTTATTAGACGAACAGAAGGTGAGATTAAAGATCCATTTGATGGTAGAACTTTCAGAGGTGAATTCCTTTATGCATATCAAAGTGAAGAAGGTTGCACAAGAATGGTACACACATATTTAGAAACTGTTTTAACATACCCTGAATACAACAACATCAAAGTAAATATAGCAACCGAAAGAGAAGAAAAACTAAACCAAATTCTATGATACTTTACCAACTAATATTATCACATCTATTATTTGACTATGGTAAGCTTTAACACCTGAAATGATTAAAGCTAAGTCAAAAGGTTATCCTTATATACCAATTGCTAAACATGCCATGTTACATGCAATTGGTATTTTTATAATTTTATTTCTAAATAATATTAGTATTGAAAAAATAATATTATCAAGTTCATTTGAGTTCTCAGCTCACTTTTTTATTGATACAATGAAAGGTAAAGTTGAAACTAAATGGTCTAATTTAAAGGATCCATCCAATCCTTATCATTGGCATCTATTTCAAATAGACCAATTTTTACATATTACTTGTAAATATTTAATATATTTATTTGTATAATTAATATTTATCCTTATTTTTGTCTAAAATAATTAGAATATGAACTACATCAGTTATAAAGGAGTTGAATATAAAAGCGGAGATTCTATAATATTTAGGATAAATGATGGTTTAATAAACAGAGGTAAACTATTTATTAAACCTAAAGGAAAATATGATACAGATTATTATATCAACGCATATGTTTGTCATAATAATCCTGATAATGATGGTAGTACATCACCTGATAAATTAGGATATGAATACTCATGGGCATTTAGTATAGATAATAGAGAGCAAAATCCATTTGAATATTCTGATGTTAAAATAATCTGTCATGATATTGATGTTGAAGATAAAGAAAATGTAGAAATGTCATCAGAGTTAAAAATTTATTTAGAAACACAAGAGTTAGAATCAGTAGAATCTTTCTTTGAAAGAGGAACCATCTTTGAAAAATATAATAAAATTGAATTATCAGAAAAAACAGGTTATGTAAAACTTACAAATACTACAACTAAAAGATTTGTAGATATTAAGTTTGGTAGATTTTTAACAACTTTATTTAAAGAGATTAAAGAGTCTTATAATATTGAACTTGAATATCAAAATAAAGATATTGAAAGATTCTATAATTGCTTTGTGGCATATCAAACTAATACATCTACTGAAATTTTAGAATTAAAAGGTGATGAAATTTTAGAAGGTTATAAATTAGAAAACTATCTATTAGAAAAGTCTTCTTTGGGTGGATCTTGTATGACTGATAAATTAGACAATATCAAGTTATATACATTAAATCCAAATATTATTAGTTTATTAGTTATTAAACTTTATGGTAAAATTGCTGGTAGATGTCTTATTTGGAATACTGAACAAGGTAAAGTAATGGATAAAAGATATACTTGTTTTGACTGGATTGAGTCTAAATTTGATAACATTCTAAAAGAAAGAGGTTATACTTGTTATTCTTCTTTAGAAGAATATCCAAATTGTAAAAAAGTTGATATTGTATTAGATAATGTAGATGTTGATATGTGGCCTTATGTTGATACTTTTAAATTCTTTGATAAAGAAAATACTATAATTACTAATACCATCCATGAAAACATGGAGGATAAAAATACCGATGATGAAAATAGTAGATTCATACAACTAACAAGAACAGAAGGTAACTACTATTATTTTGATAATAAAGGTGATTTAACCTGTTCAGAAGACCTAAATGATGATTTTGAAGATGAAGATTAGTGATTTTTAAACTATAAATTAAATAAAATTATGAAAAATATTAACTATATTAATGGTAAAACTAACTTTAGTTTTGATAATAATTTAAAATATGATGGTAAATTACCTACACTACCAATTGGTGCAACTGTATCTACAAGATATACAGAAGATGTAATTGTAGGTATTGACTTCATAGGATGTGGTTTCCTTTACAAAACTCAAACAGTTAAGGTAAAACAAGGTCCTGATTTTATCACAAAACATTTATTTGTTGGTAGAATATCAACTACATATGACCACCAATTAACATTAATTAATAAAATATTAGTATAATGCAAGAAGAACTTATAAGAGAATACATCAATAATGGTGGTAAACTATGGATACTCGAAAGTATAGATACTTACAGGGATGGTGGTACTAATGTAATAATTACCAATATGAATGAACCTGAATCAAGAGGAGGTACTATAAAAAACTACATTCATAAAAATAATTGGACTATACATTATACTTACCCAAACTATACATTAGTAAATAATGAAGAAAGTATTATTACTGATAAACCTACCTTAGCATATATTATGGAACGTGTTGATAAGTATCAAAAAGATTTAGAATTTAAACTAAATCAAATTAATCTAATTAAAGAGAACATTTCAATTCAAGGAATAAGAGATAGAAAAATTAATGAAATTTTAAAATAATGAAAGAAGAAATACTAAATAAAATATTAGACTCCTTATTTGAAGGAACTAAAGATGGTGCAGTAATTTGGAAATTAAAACCATCTATTTTTAATAGTGAAACTATGCATCAAATGGTTTCATTTTCAACTGATAATGAAACTGAATTTAATATTGAAATTCAATTGGATGATAGACTAAATCATAGACCAGGTACTAATCTTTATATACGTAATAAGAAAATTACCAATGGTTATTCATCAATTTCATCTTATAAAAACTCAAATCTAAGAGAATTAGAAATATTCATCTTTGATAAATTCATTAAACCATCTTTAAAACCAAGAGCAAATGATGAATATGTACTAGAAGATATTCTAAATAACATCGGTTCTAAAGAATATATGAGAGATAAAAAATTGGAACAAATATTAGGTGATGAAAAGAAAGATGAAAAGAAAAAATGGGGTTTATGGTAATTGAGAATGAATACCAAGTAATAACTAGAGAAATGGCAAAAGAAATGGCAATAAGTAGAGATTGTAGTTGTGTATTAGGTAAAGATAGAGATACCAACTTTAATTATGTCATTGATAAAATATATGACTACTTCGAACAATATGAAAGAGATAAAAAATTAACACAATTATTATCTAAATAAATTTTTTTAATAATCCTATTTATATTACATTTGTACTATGAGAAAAATACTATTACTATTGACATTATTTTTGAGTTTTTCAACACAAGCTCAAGATTTTACACCAACTAATTGGGTAACAGATTTAGGTAACTTATATACACCTGAACAAGAAGAAAAACTTAACAATACTATCTCAGAATATGAGAAGAAAACATCAATTGAGATTGCTGTAATTACAATTGAAAGTCTTGATGGTCAATCCATTGAGGAATATTCATTAGAACAATTTAACAGACTAGGTATTGGTAAAAAAGGAGCTGATAATGGATTACTAATTGTATTTTCACTAAAGGATAGAAAAAGTAGAATTGAATTAGGTAATGGAATGGAAGCATTCTTTACAGATGGTGATTCACATGATGCATTACAAATTATAAAACCTTACTTTAGAGCTGATGATTATGCAAAAGGTACTTATGAGTGTATTAAATTTATAACTAATAAATTAGGTGACCAAGCATATGCTAATAAAGTTGCTTGGTTAAAAGAAAAACAAGCTAAAGAAGCCAAAGAATCAGCAATTGCAACAGCAAAATTTAAAAGTGTATTTTTTAACTTTCTATTAATAGTATCTGTTATTGGTATTCTTGTTTTTATTTACTTCATTGATAAGAAAAGACGTGAGAAAATTGCAGAAGAGAAAGAAAGAGTCAGATTAGAAGCAGAAAGAGAAGCAGAAAGAATTAGAAAAGAAACTGAGAGAATTGAGAGAGTTAAACAAAATATTTCACAAACTGAAAGTTATTTGAAGTCTGTAAATGTAAATTTTAGAATTAAACCAATTACTCAAAATAGTAAGTTGTTAACATCATCTTATAATTCAGTTAGTAATTTTATTAACTCTATGGTTATTGAAAAAGGTAATATGAACAATGATCAATATATTGAATCTTTACTAAGAATTAAAAGTACTTTAGATAGTAAGATTGAAGCATTTGATAAATTGAATTCTGAATATAGAATCAATATCAATAAATTTTCAGACCTTACATACTTAATTGATGAGGCACGTTCTTATAATAAAACTGCTCTTAATTCTTTAGAAAAAATAAAACAATATGGTTATAATAAAGATTACAAAGACTTAACAAATAATATTGATTCACTATTAGAATCTAAAAAGTCAATAGAATCACTTTTATCAACAGATGTTGATACTGCAATAAGTGATGCAAAAAGATTTAAAGATTCTATTGACTACTTGAAAAGTAAAGTTCAGATGTTACTACTTACTTAAATGAAATTGAATCTGCAAAATCAAAACTAAATACTACTGATTCACTATTTACATCTGGTTTAAGTAAACTTGATAGATATAAAAAATGGATGAAACCAGGTGAAGTTGATAGAGTTAAATTAGAATTTGAAAAATTTAAAACAAAAGTAAGTAGTTCTAATGATTATCTTGCATTAATTCTTATCTTTGCTGGAGTAATGACAACATTATCTGGATTAGAATCTACATTAAGTAGAAGAAAATCTGATGAAGAAGAAGCAGAAAGAGCAGAGCAAAGAAGATTAGCAGCTATTGCTGCTGCAATAGAAGCTGAAAAAAGAAGAAAACGTAGAGAAGAGGAAGAAGAAGATAGACGTAGAAGAGATTCCTATTCTAGTTCTTATTCAAGTTACTCAAGTAATTCATCTTCATCAAGTGATAGTGGTTCATCTTGGGGTGGTTTTGATGGTGGTAGTTCATCAGGTGGTGGATCATCAGATAGTTGGTAGTATAAAATAATAAATTAAATAATAAATTAAATAAATATGAATAGTACAGTAAAATGGTTAATTACATCGGGAATTATTTTTGTAATCTTCTTATCTTTCTATGGAATGGTAAAGGGATTTTATAACACTTCAATTGAATTACAACAAGATGCCAAAACTTCTTGGGGTAATGTTGAAAGTTCTTACCAACGTAGAAATGATTTAATTGGTAACTTAGTACAAACAGTACAAGGCGCTGCAAATTTTGAAAAAAGTACATTAACTGCAGTAATTGAAGCAAGAGCAAAAGCCACTGCAATAACTATCGATCCATCAAAAGTGACTACTGAACAATTAGAAACATTTCAGAAATCACAAACAGGACTTAGTTCGGCACTTTCAAGATTGATGGTTTCAGTTGAGAGATATCCTGATTTACAATCAAATCAAAACTTTTTAAGATTACAAGCAGAATTAGAAGGAACTGAAAATAGAATTAAGACAGCTAGAGATAGATATAATGCATCAGTAGAGCCTTACAATGTTCATATATTATCTTTTCCTAATAGTTTCATTAATAGTTTCATTGGTCACTTTACAGAATTACCATACTTTAAGTCAGATACAGGTGCAGAAAAAGCACCAAGTGTTAAATTTGATTTTAAATAATATAAAAAAAGAGTAGTTTACTACTCTTTTTTTATTAAATTCTATTCAGTTTTTGAAAATTATATTATATATATCATGATGTTGCATGATGATCTAACTTTAAAATATTAAAATTATGGCAGAAATGTATGAAGGTGGTTATGGTATTGGTCAATTAAACCTAGCAGGACACTGTAAAAAATGTAAAGCATTAAAAATGTTTGAAATAGATGTAACCAAGGGAAACCTAAAAGAACAATTCATGTGTGAAAAATGTTATGATGATGAATTTGGAGTACAAGCTCAAAGAGATAAGAAATTAGAATTTCTATTAGCGAATAAAAGAAATGGTGGGAGTTCTGGAAATATTAAGGATTATAACTATCTTTATTTGAGTCTAAAAAATTAAACTGACTCCTATCAACTTTAAACCCATTAAACTTATATAAAAAAATTATAAATTGCTTTAAACAATTTTCCTCTATTGCAAATATTGTATTAGATGGATCAGTTTTGGAATTAAAAGTGGTGTATTCTATAACATCTACCCTATATGGTGATGTTATAGAAAATTCACTTGCCATTTCATCACCCCATGTAATATCTATATCCATTTTAAAACTACCATCTTCCAATCTCTCAAAATAAAAGTCAAATTCTAATGTATCAGTAACACCCCATTCATTCTTAACATTTATATAACTTACTTGTACCATATCAGAATTCTTCATTATATTACCAACTTTAAAAGTGTGAGTCCCGTCTTTTAAAATAACCAATTCTTTTGGTAAAATATTTTCCCATTTTACATCATAGATATTTTCTAAACTCTCATTAAATCTTTTTATATACTTCATATAATATATATAAAACATTAAATATCAAAAATTAATATAAAATATGTTTAATTGGTTAAAAAATATCTTTAAAAAAGATATTAAAAAGAGAATTATATCAGATGATGAATATAATTTAATTAAAAAACAGAGACAAGATAAGATAAATAAAATCTTGGATAAAATTTCAGAAAAAGGATATTCTTCATTAACTAAAAAAGAAATAGATTTTCTAAATAAAAATAGTTGATATTTTTATATATAGTCTATGAAGATTAACAAATACAATAATTATATAATTGAATCAGTACTTATTGAACTAATAAATGAGTCTGAAATTAGATTTAAAAAAGATTTCTTTGAACTTCTAATAGATATGGAAACAGGATTTAATGACTCTGTTGATAAAATATCTAAAATATTATTATCTATATCTAAATCAAATAAGGATTTAGACATTTTACAAAATTATATTGGACTATCTGATGATATAGATAAAGTTTCTTTTGTACCAGATAATAAAGTTAATAATTACAATATTAAGATAATAGACAATATTGTTATAGGACAAGGAAAGAAACTACACCCTATTCAAATAGAAGCAGAATTACCACTAGAAGGTATGCTTTTCCTAAATATTAATGAATTTCTTGAAAATGATTTAATAAACTCTTGGAGATTAGTTAAAGAGATTAATATGTCAACTATACCAGGTACAAATTATAGTGATATTACATTATATTATTTAATAAATAGTGAGGATCGTTCTTTATCAACACCAGATTATAATTCTAAATTTATAACAGTTTATCATCATAATCATGATAGAACACTACCATTTGAGTATATCATACCTAATAACAATGTAAGTAAAATAAAAATAGGTAGATATGTTACTAAATTACTAGATTTATATTTTTCAGAAGATCCTATAGAAAGAAAAGAGTACACTGTCTCAGATGTAGAAAAATTTACTAATAAATTCATTAGTATGATGGAATATAAAAAAAATGCATTAGAACATTTTAGAATAGTTAAAGGAGAGGAAATTAAACACTGGTACTTATCTGATAACTATTCTTCACAAACTGGACAATTAGGACAATCTTGTATGAGATATGACAGTTGTCAAGACTATTTTCAAATTTATATTAGTAATCCAAATGTATGTCAATTATTAATATTTACTGATATTAATGATAAGTTATTAGGTAGAGCATTATTATGGAAATTAAAAGATGGTAGTTTATATATGGATAGAATATATACTACAAAAGACTCAAGTATTGAATTATTTAATAAATGGGGTGATATGAATGGTTATAAAAAGAAATATCCTATCTCAAATTCAAATAATTTAATTGTAGAAATATCACCTTATAATTATGAGTTTTATCCGTATATGGATACTTTAAAGTATTATAAACCAGAACAAGGTATATTATCAAGTAGAATTTTAGATAAACCTTATTTGGAACTACAAGAATCTAATGGACAAGCAGAAAGAAGAATAGATTAAAAATTATTAAAAATGTAATAAAAACAGGGTCCCTGCTGATATTAATCCTTTATTTCAGATTCAAACGAAAGAAAAAAATAACTTTAAGATTTGAGTATGAAGGTGAATCAATAACTAAAGAAATATAATTGAAAATGAAAACCTATCTGTAAAATCAACAAATATACATCTTGAAGAAGGTATAGTTGAGTTAAACTTATATAATGTAAAAATAGAAGACTCTGAAACATCCACAATAAAAGTAAAAATAAAAGATTAGTAATTTGTATTAATCTTTTTATTTTTTGTATATTTGTAATATGAAAAATTTAATTGAAGTCTTCGAAGACACTAAAAAATATACTTTAGATAACAATTTAACTAAAAGTAAAACTACTAAACATACTTTTTTAGAAATTGAACAACCACATGGGCCAACCAAGTCAAATATAATTGTTGTCAATTCTGATACTGTATCAATTGCATTTGACTTTACTTTACTTGGTAAAACAGCAATACTTAATATGGCATCTTACAAAAAACCAGGAGGAGGTGTAAGAAATGGTGCAAGAGCTCAAGAAGAATGTTTATTTAGATGTTCTAATTTATCAGAAGTAATACCTACATCACATTACCCATTACAAGAAGATGAATGTCTTTACACAAGTGATGGAGTTTTCTTTAAAGACTTTAACTATAATTACACAACACCAACTAAAATAGATGTAATAACTATGCCAGCTATTAATCTAAATAGTTTAGAATTGACAGACTTCAAACAATATATTAAAATAAATAAAGATAAAATTAGATTGATGTTATCCTTAGCAATTAAGAATGAAGTAAAGAATATTATCCTAGGTGCTTGGGGTTGTGGTGTATTTAAAAACAATCCTGTTCAAATTGCCAATTTCTTTAAAGAAGTTTTAGATGAAGGTTACAACTCATACTTTGATAATGTAGTATTTGCAATTATTAATGATCATAACTCAGTAGATAATAATTTAGAAGTTTTTAAATCAATATTATGAAACCAGGTGAAAGTTTAATTATAATGGGATTCTTACTAGTTATGTTAATAATACTATTTATTTTAGGATACTTAGCTAGAAGAAACTCAAGAAAACAAAAATTTATATTCTCACATAAAATTAAAAATATAAATTGGAGAAAAATTTTTAAGTACTGGTTTTTCATACAAGGTTTTATACTACTTGGTAGTATGGGAAACAACAATATGTATTGGTATGAAATAGTTGGATTACCTATCATTATAATGTTATTAATAATAGCAAACTCACTTGGTACAAATATTGACAATGAGTATGATAAACTAATAAAAACAAAAGATTATGAAGACTGGGAAAAATCAGAAAAAAGAGATAATAAAATTAAAAAAATATTAAAAAAAGAGTTTATTTTAAAATTAAAAATATGAAAACATATCAAGCATCAAAATTAGCATCAGGAGTAAGTAAAATATTTCCTCACAAAGTTACAATTACTAATAATTCAGTTACAATTATTGAACCAGGATTATTTAGTAATAAAGAAAAAACTATTCCATTCTCTAAAATTGCATCAGTAGATGTGGATTGTCCTATGATTGGATTTTCAACAATTAGAATTGAAACAACTGGTAATGATAATTTAACTATAAATGGTTTTACTAAAGATGAAGTAAATGAAATGAAACAATCAATCTTATCTAAAATATAATGTACTTACTTAGAGATAATGGATCCACTCATGAAATAATAAGTGGTGCAGGTGATGAACTTGGTGATACAATTGAAGCTTGTATCAGATGGTGTGAGGCAAAAGATTGTCAAGTTAATTTACATTTTAATGGTGTGAAAAGACACATCAATAAAGGAACATATGCTAAAGGTTTGACAGATAATTATTTTGATCCAAACTATGTTTCTTTACAAGAAACAAGAGATAAAAAATTAAAAGATTTAGGAATATGAAAAACAAATTGATAACTTGTTTATTAATAAATACAACCTTTGTCTGGTTAAGATGAATAAAAAAATATGGGAGTAGAACAAGGTGGTAGTTCAACTTGATAAGAAATATAATGTTGTAATGTTATGTCTCTTAGCATGATGGTTGTAGGTTCAAGTCCTACCTCCTGTACAAAAATAAAAAGTATGAAAGTAAAAGATAAACAAACAGGTAAAATTGAAACAATTGTAGATAAAACTATTAATAGTTTCTGTGTCACTAGAACAAAATTAACAGAAGATGGTATTAATTGTACTCAATGGTTCACACAAGGTGATTTTTATAAAAAATTTGAGCAAGTTAAATAATGACTTATCTTGTTAAATATACAGATGAATCACAAACTTTTCCTAAACCAGCAGATATTAATGAATTGGATAGATGGGAAATTGTAGATAAAATATGTGATGGTAATTCTTTAGTTGATATTAATAAATATTTAACTAAATTAGAACTACCACTTATTAATTCTATGATGAATTCGAGATTATCAGGTATTATATTAGTTTATTCAAATAGTACAACTGAACAATTATATGCTATAGATACAAGTCATGAAAATTGTATAGCTTTAGTTAGAAACTTTAAATTAAAAAGTATTTTAAAAAAAGAAAAGGTGTAATCTATACCTTTTCTTTTTTAAATTCAACTGAGAAAACCATTAATCTTGCAGGTGTAACACTTGCTTTACCACTTATTAATTCATTAATAGTACCACAATAAGTATTTTTATCCCAAGACTTATGTATTATACTTGGATCTGAATAAACAAACATAGATGTGCCATTTTTATTTGGACTCATAGTATAAACTTTAATACTATGAATCTCATAATTCTCTAAACAAATTTCAACAAATGGTAGAATATCTGTCTTTACATCTTTCCAAAAAAAACTTTCATTATTAGGTTTTTTAATGTCAATAATTTTATTATCACGCTCTTCACCATTAAGTTGATCATAATACATACATTCAAAACCATCATCTATTAGATATGCCAAATATTCCTTGGTAAAGTCAATTATACTTCTATTTTCATTAAACCTTTTTAAATACTTCATAACTTATATATTAATATTCAAAAACTATCCATATATTTGTAAATATAAATTATTATGAGAAATAATAGAACTAAAATAAAATATGATAATAAAGTATTATTACAAATTGCACTTGTAGCAGGCATTGTTATACTTTCAAGTAACGATATGGATGGTTGGGGATGGTTAATATTTATCTTATTATGTACACTTTAATTTTTAAATTATGTTTAAAGCAATAAAACTTTTTAATAAATTGTCAGAGAGACAAGAAAAACTATTTGATGAGTGTGTTGCACATTCTCGATCTTTATCCAGAGTAGTTTACCCTGGACTTAGTGAATATAGAGCAGTAAATAATGCAGTAAGAAAAGTAAGAAAAAAAGTACCTAAAATTTATTTTTTATTACTTTTTATAAATAATAATATATTTGTACCAATTGTTGATGGTATAGCAGGAAGTTTAATTATTCCATAATCTATAATATGAAAGACTTAATTAAAGAAGAAATAAACAAGGATAATCCAGATTGGATACTTATATCTAACCTTGCACAGAAAATGTATCTGGAGTCAAATAAACCAAATGTATTAGGTATTAGAGAAGGTGTAATAAATCTAATTAAAGTAGGTGAACATGGAGTTGGTGATATACTTGATTTATTAGAACCTATTTTTCAAGATAAGGTTATTGGTGTAGGTGGTTATAGAGCAATGACTGTAAATGCGGCAGTTAAATTAGTAAGAGCCAGAGCTGAAAACCAAACTATGATTATAGTTTCTGATAGAGATGCACTTGTAAAACATTTAGGCACATACCAACTTTTTAGATGTCACATTGCAAATAGATATAATAAAGATAAGAAAACAATGGTTAAATGGACCAATGTTGATAGTGGTGAGGTTATTAGCTTTGAACCTACTGACTTAAAAAGTATGATTAGAGAACATAAATTAAATGAAATACTAAATTAAAATGATAACATTAATAAGAGAAAAGTTTCCAATTTTTATAGCAATTATAGCGGGTTGCTTATTACTATTTATAGGTAAAATATTTTATGATGATCAATTTACATCTATAAAATATAAAGGTGTTGTTGTTGATAAGGCATATGAACTACCAAACTCTGGTTATAAATCACATACTGATCCAAAGTATATAATTTATATGAGAGAAGATATAACCCAAAAAGTTATTAGAGTAGAAGTTAAAGTACCTATTTACTTTTCACTAAAAAAAGGTGATAAGACAGAATTTGAATTATCGAATACTGAAATCTATAAGTTAGGTAATACTGATAGTCCAAATTATAATTTATATGGAGAGTAATCTAATAGAAATAATTAAAGAGTATTATCCTTCATCAAATGTAATGTTTGCAGACTTTTATAATAATGAATTAAAAATTATATTAGAAGATGGTCAAGTAAGATGGTATGGTTTTGAAGGAGATACACTTTATTGTTATGAACCAAAATCAATAACAGGTGATAGTAATATTCAAAAGTTTAAGTCCATATTCAGAGAAGCTAAAATAAATCAAATAATAGAATGAATTTTTTTGCCATAGATACTGCCATAGATAATGAATATAGATTTTATGATATTCAAGGAGGTAATGTATTCTTCATACTAAAAGAAAAGAATGGTAAATATTATACAGCACAATTATTTGAGTATGAACCAATAGTTGAAGAACTAAAAGAATGGTTTATTAGTATTATAAATAAAAATTCTAAATTAGAAGATATGTCATTTAATTATAATAAAGTAATCAAACCAATGTTCATTACAACAGTCAGAGATAAAAAATTAACACAACTTGGTATTACCTAATATCTTTATTTGATATTTTTTATCTATTAAACAAAAAAATACAAATATTATTATTATATTTGTATTCAACTTTAAAAATTATAAAATATGTTTTTAGCATTAACCCCAGAAGGACAAGGTATGGATACAAATACAATGATATTTTTATCAGTGTATTTTATCTGCATGGCTGCAGTATTAATTGCATTTATTAAATACAAAAGATAATATTATGATGAATTTAGAAACACAAGATGCAATGTTTTATACAAATCTAATAATTTTATTTCTATGTATATCACTTGTATCATTTATAATTTATGTTCTTGATAGAACATTTAAAAACGAACTAAAAAGAAAGGAATTTATACCAAACATTAAACCTGGTGATTTAGTTTATACACCTGTTATGTCAGGTGGTGTCAGAGGTGAAATTTTAGATATTAAAGATAATAAAGTCACTATGATTATTGAAGTACCTAAATCAAGAATTTATCCAAATGAATAAATTAATACTTATACTTTTATTTATAATAACACCACTTTATTCTCAAAAACATATATTGGTTGGTGATTCACAAACATACTATTTACAAAAATATACTACTAAAGTAAATATAATTAAAAAATTATGTAAACCAGGAATTGGTGTTGTTGAATTAAATAATATGATTAAATTATATCCTATAAAAAAAGATGTTAAAACAATATCTGTATGTATTGGTGTTAATGATTATTATAAAGATAAAGGAGTAAGTAACTTATTTAAAACTATTAGAAGAACTTTTCCAAATGCTAAAATTTTTTTAATAAAAGGATCTTGGAACTGGGGTAAAGTAACAATAAAAGATACTACAATTATTACAAAATACTACAAAATATTTGAAAATTTAGGTTGTGTAATAATTAAAACACCTATTGGTAAAGGTGATCCTCACAAATACAAAAAAGTTTACCAAAAAATTATTAATGAATTAGAAAAAAATATATGAAAATAATTAAAAATTTATTTAAGTGGTTAATAGTTCTACCAATAATTTATATAATTGGTATTCTTTCACTAATAGTATTCGGATTACTAATAATACTAAGTGATAATACTAAATGGGATTGGACTAATAAATCTTTGGTCTCTCTTAGTAATTTCTATAGATTTTTAGGTAAAATTGAAAAATGGTAATGAAAAAATTATTCTTTGATTTTAATTATGATTCTAAAATTAGAATATTACCATCTATAAACTCACCTGGTAAAAGTTATAATCATATATATTGGTTTAGTGAGGAAGATATAAAAAAAGATTTTAGAAAAAGAAAAATTAAAAATATACTCAATGCAATTGACTTATAAAGACTTAAAAATTGGACAAGAATTAATTTGTATTAAACAAAATACAGAAAATTATAATGGTGGTGAAAAAGATAATGAAAGACTTATATTAGGAAGTACTTATGAAGTAACTGACTTAGATTTTCACTTTCCAAATTCTGTTTGTGTTAAATTAAAAGGTCCTTGGTATTTTCATCAAGAATTTGTACCAATTGAATGTTTTTCAGATATAGCATTTGTAAGAGACCAAAAATTAACTGACTTAGGAATATGAATTTATACAAAATGAAAAAATCCTGTTCAAGACAACCTTGGTTTGATAACGAAATCTATAAACTAATATCATTAAGTGATTATGACACACCATTAGGTAAAAATGCAGTTTTGGAAAATATACACACCAATATTAAAAGAAATCTATTCTTTAATATACTAGAACCTATAGGTGATATAGAAAGTAAAGTAATTATAAGAGAATTAAGATTACAACAAATTGGTGTTTAGTGTCCACTATGTTCAGTACCATGTTCATTACCTAATACAACACCACCAATTACAGAATCAATTATAACTATTGATGCAATAAAACTTGCAACTATTTTAATACCTTTAACAGCAGTTCCTAATGGAGTAGGTCCAACCAATTCTAATAACCAATGTCCTGTAGTTGACTTAACCATATACTCAACTCCAATTGCTAAAATAAGAGAAATTACAGGTATCTCAAATGCAGGACCTCCCAATGCAACAGTTAAATCACTTAATGCTTTAATCAAGAAGTTTATTCCCTTTTCAGCTGATGTAGCAACCTTATGTAACCAAGAAAATGGTGGTATTGCCTCAATCTTATGAACCAATGTGGCAATTACATTTCCAGCTTCATTTAAAGTTTCTAATGATTCTACAACAGGTTCTTGCTCACTATTTAAAAATTGTGTTAGGTTTGTATCAGTAGTTGATAATACCTTACCTATGAAATGTTTTCTATAGAAGTCAGTAACACCTTTCATAGTTTTAATATCTGTTAATAAACCATCATTTTGATTCTTTTTAATTTCTTCTAATTTATCTTTTAACTTTCCAGTTTTAAATTGTTGTTCAAAAACAGTTTTACTTGAAGTAATCGTATTTGTAAATAATTCCTTTATACCCTGTTTCATCTGTGCTACAAATGAAACTGCATCTTTACATTTCTGTAAAATACCAGATAATACAGATTCTGCTTTATCTGATAATAATTTAGACACTGTAGATGCCTTTGGGAATCTCTCTTTTAATTTATCAAAAAATCCTTCATTTAATGATTCATTTGTTGAAATATAATTTTGGATTTCAGATCTTATTTTATCATCTATCTTTTTATCATTAAGTAATTTTTCAAATACTAATCTGAATAAAGTATCATCTGATAAATCCATATCTGATAATAATTCAAATTTTTCGTTTATTCTTTTTTTCTGATAACTGTTAAATGTTTTTAAATGTTTCAAAGTAAATATTTTTTTTTATGTATATATTAAAAAACTTTTACTATATTTATATCTAAAAAAATTATGATATTATTCCCTAATTTAGATGATGAGGTAAAAGTTTATGACAAACACAAAAGTACATTTTTCTCAGTAACTGGAGAAGAACCAGTAATCTGTACCTATAAAAAAGGGGATGTTCTTGAAGTTTTACTTTCAGAAAAACCATTACTTAAAGGTTATACCTTAATTGATATTTCATATGTCACTTTTAATAAAGAATGGAGAGTACATATTAGTTTTACTAATATGCAAATGATGGGAGGTGGTTCTGAAATAATTAAAAACTTAGACCAAAAAATTAGAGACATTAAATTAAATAATATAGGAATATGATAGGTGGTTGGAATAAAGGAGATTGGGTTGTATGTGTACATAATAGATTTTCTAATTACACAAAAGGTAAAAAATACCAACTGGTATCTGATAGAAATGGATCAATATTAGAGATTGTAAATGATTATGATGATATAGGATATCCATCAGTATATGGATTTGAATGTGGAGAACACATAGTCTATTTTAATACAATAGAAAATATTAGAGAAGAAAAAATAAATTCAATACTAAAATGATACATTGTCATATTTGTTTTCAACAAACTGAGGAAGATCTTCTATGTGATATTTGTGATGAATATTATTGTGATGATTGTTCATATACATTCTCAATACACTATCAACACCAGGGTGCAAGATGTTACTCTTGTGCAGATCACTCAAGAAGAAAAAAGTTAACTAAAGAAGATATTAGAAACAATAAATTAAAACTAATACTAAATGAGAAATAAATTAAAAAACCTATACTACCAACTAACAGATGGACAGAAAGCATTCTTTAATAGAATGTATGGTTCTATTGAAACCATTAAAGATAATAAAGTTGAATGGGCCATTCAACAATGTGAGAGAACACTTGAAAATAATGTAGAAAAAAGAGATATTAAAATAAATCAAATATTAGGTAATGAATAAAATTGAAGATATTTTAAAATTAATAGGTGCTGATTACAATGATTCCATTGGTAAGATTAGTAGTGATCCTATATCTTATTGGTATCTTGATAATGGTAAAGTACATTACTTGTTTATTCTACAACCATTTCTTAATCAATATTTTATTGAAAAAGTTACAGAAAATAAAAATGATAAAATGTCTTTTGAAAGTTATAACTTTAATGATTATAATCTACTAGAATACATAAAAACAGAGTTTAAAGATATAATAAGAGGTTGTAAAATAAATAATATTTTATATTAATATATAAAAATAAAAATATTAATTATGTCTAAAGCTAAGAAAGATGGAAAACAAAAGAAAAACAGAGGTAATCAAATTAAAAAACAAAGAAGAATTAAAGAAAATGAAATTCTTCTTACAAAATTAAAAGAAAAAGTATAATGATTAAAAGATTTAATGATTTTGTTAATGAGAAATATGAAGCAGATCATGAACTTGATAGAATATTAGATAAAATATCAGAAAAAGGTATTGATTCTATAACACCAGAAGAAAGAGCATACCTTAATGGTGATTCAGAAGAAGAGCCAGAATATAATGGTACTTATGATGATGGTTATGATACTATTGATGATGAAGGTAATTATATAAATCCAAGTAAAGATAAATATATATTTAGAGTATTTGATAATGAAGAACAAGATACATATGGTGATGTTGGAGTGGCAGTATTTGATAAAAACGATCATTTTATGATTGATATACATGTATCAGATGAACTATTTCCAGAATTAAAAACAATAGGTTTAGAGGATTTAGTAGAAGGTGTATTAGAATACTCAGGAAAACTTTCTAAAGAGGAACTTACTGATAAACTAATATCAATGGGATTTAAAGCAATTGTTAAAGATGTGGATGATTCTTTTACATACTAATAAAAAAAAGTGATATTTAACTATCACTTTTTTTATATAATTATCAATCATAAAATTAAATTTATACTTAAATTGGTCTTTAACAGATTTAATATCTAATTCCTCAGGGTCTATAATCCACTATCTATTCTTAATAACAAACATTCTGAATCAGTCCAAAACTCTTTTTTAGTTAATCCATTGACTCCATATTTTAATTTATATTCCAATAAACCATTATAATCCAAACATTCAAACCCATCAGGTCCATTATTATCACTCATAATAGATTTAAAATTTTTAGGATCAAAAATATCACTAAGACCAGCCTTAACATCTTTATAACCTAATTCACTCATTTTTGTAAAAATTTCAATTGCTCTGTAACTAATTGATTTTTCATTTTTATTTAAAATATTATCACCATTTATCCAAAATTCATGAACTTTTTGAAAGTCGTTCATCATTTCATCATATGACTTATCACTGACACCTAAACCAGTAAACATCTCAGATAACCTATCATCAAAAGAATATTGATGATTATAAAATAATGTAGATTTCACACCCCATAAATCAGAACCTGGACAAACTCCAAATTTAGCACCATCAAATGGAATTATAAAAAATTTATCCTTACCAAATGTATCATATGAATTATAATCAGTCATTCCAATTAATGATTGACTTCTCTTTGGGTATTTAGACCAAGAGTATAAATTATCCATAAGTAAAGTACCATGATTAGATTTAACACCTGCTGTACCACTACCTGAAATCATAGATGTTCTAATATGTGCCTTTGGATTAATACAGTAGAACCTCTTATTATCATTATCATTTTTATTTCTCTGTAATATAGTAGGATTTTTAATAAAGTCTTTACAATTATTATTTAATAAATCTACAAAATCTTGTTCAGTTAATTCTAATGATCTACCTTCAAATAGTTTAAATAGTTTAATTCTCATGTTGTATATATTAAAAAAAGTTCATATATTTGTAGAAAATTAGTAATAATGAATTTTACAATAGGAAATGAACATATCTCAAACCAACTAACTAATAGTTTCTTCTCAAATGCAATGGATATTACTTCATTTCTAAATGATGGTATTGTATTTAGTTTAGGAAAAGACTTACCTAATAAAGAATGGAAACAACAATGGATGAAATATTTTAGAATAATTATACCTTACTCTGGTTATAGAATTGAATATTCACATCCTTACAAATCAGATAAGTACAAGGATATCACTCAATATGAAATTTATAAAGGTGATAGATTTATTGAGGGATTTCAAACTTATAGTTTAGAGAATGCTGAAGCTCAAGCTTATATAAAAATATCTCAATTATCTACATTTGGTGATTTATACAAAAATGAAGTTGAGAAAATAAGATGGATTATAGATAAAATTCCTAACTTTAGAATAAATACTGATATTCATGATAGACATTATAGAGTATCAAGAGACCTTGAAAAAATTGTAAACAATAAAGCTCTTATAAGAGAGTGGAAATTATCATTATTAGAAATATAAAAATATGACATTTAAAGAATTTGATAAATTAGTTTTTAACTCATTAAAAAATAAATGGGATAAAAAGTAGAACGTAGAGATTACAGAGAGCTTGAAAGAGAAAAACCAGACTTTTTCAAAGGAAAGTCAAAATCTACCGGTTTAATGTTTCTTGTTGATGTAACTTATGATCTTTATGTTGATGTAAATTTATTTGAAGATTATTTCAAACTTACATTTAGAAAAGATGATGATAACTTAATCAAAATAGATTCTAGAAAAACATGGTATAAATGACTTTATTGGAGGTGATAAACTATTATATATCTTTCTACAATTAATAGATGAATATTTATACCTTGAACAAAGACTAAATCTATTCAACTCTGGCAAAATCCCAACAGACTTAGAAAGAGCCAACAAAATAGATTCAATATTATCATGAAGAAATCACCAGGAATAAAAACAAAACTATACAAAGTATTGGTAATAGAGAATGATAAGGAAGTAGAACTTCCTGGCTGGGTAATAGCCAAAAATAAACAATTGGCAATAGAAAGATTTACCAATGAACATCCAGAGTATAAAGATTTTAAACTAAAACAAAGACATTAAATGACAAAATCAATTAAACTAGTAAATATAAAAGATGGTGAGTACTAAGCTACTTGGTCAGGTTTTAATGTTGAAATAATTAGACCTATAACCTCTGATGGTAATGCACCCACTGATTTTAAAAATGGTGGACTTGCAGTAGATGTGAGAGTCAATAGAGGTATAAAAGGAACTGCAAGAAAAAAAATTGAAGTAATTGATGGTTGGGTTTATATTGACTTATCAGTTGAAGATAGAAGAGAATTAAAACTAAAAACTATATTAGAATAATGAGAGGTGCAAGACTTTATATTGGTGCAATTGCATCAACACATATCAAAGTAAAAGTAAATCAAAGAAAAAGTCTGAGGATAAAGTTAAACTAGATACTGATGGAATGAAACCTTATACTCAAGAATGGAAAGATAAACATCTTAAATGGGTTGAAGATGGTTTATGTGGAAGTTGTGGTGCACCATCAGGTGAAGAAAAAGGAATTTGTGATGAATGTAGATGGTCATAAACTAAATAAAGAATTTCACATATAATATTTATGGGAAATTCTTTATCTAAATATTATGATGATTGGGATGATTACAGAGACTTCTGTGATTCATTAAAAATACAACCAAAAGATGATTTTTATACACATCAAAGAGAACTACTTAATGAATTAGGGTTTAAATACTTAAATGAATATTATGAAAGTCTTAGGATTCTTGAAATAAGAGATAAAAAAATTAATCAAATTCTTGAGTAGATTCATTTTCTAAATCTAAATCCTCTTCTTCTACTAAATAGTCAATTACTTGTCTTTGTATATCTTCCATTCTCTTTTTTGCTTTACTTAAAGGGAAGAATTTCACATTATAAATCTCTTCATCTTTAGTTATTCTCATCATAGTTTTAGTTTTCAACTCTAAACTATCAGATTTTAGATATTTACTAAAATCCTCTCTAGATTTGTTATAAACAAAAACCTCCAATTCTTTTTTAATCCCACTCTTTTTATATTGTATAACAAAATTATAATCATAATTTCTATCCAACTTTATACCTGCTTCTTCTTTCAATTCTTTTAGTGCTGACTTCAATGAATCTCTACCTTCAACATGACCTTTTGGTAAAGACCATTTAACCTTAGATTTTTTAAATTTATCAGGAAGAACTAGTAATATGTTACTATCTACAATAACTGCAATACCAGATAGTTTATTCACCTTATCTTTCTTAAATCCTTCAAATGTTTTTATTAAATTCATTGTTTATATATTAAACTTTGTTTATTCAAAAATAATATCTATATTTGTATAAATTATTTTATATGGACATATTTGAAATAGATAGAAAACTAAAAGAAAATTTAGAACTAATTGCACAAAAGAACACTGAGATAAGTGAACTACAAAGAAATCATAATGTACTCTTACAAGAGAAAAGAGTTGCTAAATTTGAACTTGTTGTAGATAGTGTTGAAATAGGACAAGTAATTGAATTACCTCAAGCACTGGCACCACTTAGATATGGTGATATAATAAAAATTGTTTAGAAAAAATAAAAAGTCAGTAACTGTAGAAATATTAGACAATATAAATAGTTGGAATAGAGTTTGTGGTGGTCCCACCCGGGCTCGAACCAGAGTAGGGACAATAAAAAGAGTGCCTGCTTTAAACTTTGGAGAAACTATTTTTTATTGTAAAGAAATACAAACAATGATTGAAAGAAACGAAAAATTAAAAAAAATATTATGTTAAAAATTACAAAAAATCAAATAGTTAGTGGTCAAAAAGTAAAGGTTGTAGATCTTGATAAAAAATGTAAACCTTATTCTACACTTAGTATGGCACAGGAGAGTTTTAAAAGAGCAGGATATAAAGATGGTGATATTATTACAATTGATAAAGTAACAGGAACATCAGTAGAATTTACTAATCTATCAGGTAAAAAATCTTCATTCTGGTGGTCTTGTTTTAAATCAATAACTGAAATTGAAGAAGGTGGTGAAAATCTTGGTAAAGAAAATGTAGAATATGTTATCTTCCATGATGGTAAAAGATTAAGTACAAAAAAATATAAAGATATGGGTAAAGTTAAAACATCTTTACTTAATCTAATGAACTATTATGATAAATTAGAAAGAATGTGTCAGGCAAATCTTGATACAGTTCCTGAACTTAGATATTTATCCACACCTGACTTTTTAGGATCACAACATAACTTCAATAAATCAGACTTCTCTAAAATTGAGATATTTGAATGGCAAAATAGAAAACTAGGAAATAAAGTTTCCTTTGATGTAAATGAATACTATGATGAAGTAATGTTGTTAATCAAAGTTACATCCAAATTTGGTAGCTCTGCAAGAGAAGTATTTAAAGAAGTAAAAAATGAAGGAACACATGAATATATTGTAACCTTTATGCATGAAGATTATAGAAATACTACTTTAGTATATGGACCAGATTATGATTCATTAAAGGAATCCACAATTATAAAAGATGCTTTAAAACAAGCCAATCTTAAAGGAACTAAAAAGAAAACTAAACATGGTAAAACCTCTGTTGCAGTTAAAGATGAAACAGATGCAATTAAACTTATGAAATTATTACCTGAAAACTCATTTTTTATTTTGAATATGCAAGGTGATGAATTAGTAGAACAATCTGAGGCACTTATTATACAAGAATCAAGACAAAGAAAAATTGATCAAATATTAGGATAATGTTTAAAAAAGGACAATATGTACTTTGTACAGACTCTGGTGAAGATAATAAATATAGATTAACTGTTGGTAAATATTATCTCATTGAACATGACCATAATTCAAAAGTTTACATTAAAAATGATAAAGGTGTTGTAGGTAATTATTGGGCAGGTAGATTTAATCATGTTCAACAAATCAGAGAAGAAAAACTAAAACAATTAGGTATAGAATAAAATAATGAAGAATGTAAATTGTAGTGAACCAATTACTGAATAAAAAAATTATTAAAGATGTTAAGAAGTGTAATTAAATTAAAAGGTGAAGACCTATTTGTGTACTCAGGTACATTACAAAACTATATTCTATTCCCAACTCCAAATGTTTTTGAAGATGATGAAGTTGGGTATGTTTTACAAGATTTAGAAGATTATGTCACAGAAGGCACAAAACCAGGATATATTGAAGTAATTCGATCAACAATTACTGCAAGTAAGAAAAGAGAATATGCTAAAATTGAAGACCTTGAAGTTAAACAAATAACAATAATAATTGAAGAATAATGAAATTTCCTTGGAATGAACCTAATAGATATAACTTAAATCCATGGCCAATGAGATTACTTTTACTCATTGGTTTAGTGATTATTTTTTTGACTATTTATATCACTGAATAAACCTTCAATGAAGATTTTTAATCCCTTTTCTTTATAAACATAGTAGTTTATATAATCCTTTAATACTTCTTCATTATTACATTGTATTTTAACATAGTAGGACTCATTTTTAGATTTACAAGATATTGGATGTATTTCAAAATATAATTTATCAACCTTTGTTAATTCCATATTATTAAAATCACTAACTTCATGTAATGTGTTAAATGGTGATATTAATTCAGGTGAATAATTACTATTCTCATATACAATATACTTATAATTAGGAGTTTCTTCTATTCTATAATAATCATCTATAATATATTTAGAATACCAATCTTCAATATGATTATTTTTATCAAAACCTATTTCTATACTTTCTAAGGTAGGTTGCCAATAAACCTTATATAAATTATCATCATAGAACTTTAATTGTTCTAAAACCTCTGAGAATGTATTAAAGTTATAGTATTCAAATGGATGATCACCTGCATCACCACTATCTTTATTACTATCATATTTTGATACAATAAATTTACCATCATTCTCATATATAGTAAATGTTACCATATTTTCTGATGTAATATGAAATCTTGTTAATCCATTGTTAACTGTAGTATAATCTAAGTCATTTAACTCAATATACTCAATTAATCTTTTAATATTTTTTTCATTTATTACTTCCATTATTCTATCATTAATTTTAAATTACAAACCAGGTTACTAATTTTTAAACCATTCTTTTGTATAATCCTCAGGTGCACTTTCCTGTTCTAATAACACAACTGGGCCACTACACCATATTTGTCTATCATAACTAATATCAAATATTTCATTATATGAATGTAATTCAAATCCCCTCTTCTCAGGATTGAATAAAAATCTTTAATAAAATTAAAACAATCCTCCCCATTGTAATCACCTTCACCTAACTCCCCTCTCCATTATATCAAGAAAAATACAACCATCACAATTGTTAATCTCATCCACACCTAACTCTTTTAATCTGGATTCAATAGTACCACCTCCCAATTGTTCCCACAAATCACTATCTATATCACATAAACTTAGAAAGTCTCTTGTTGCATAAATATATTGTCCAAACTCATGACCATGTTTGGAAAAACTAGACCATATATCAGAAGAAGGACAAATAGCTATTCTAATGTTATCAAAAGTAACCATTTCATATATTGTATTACCATAACCATGTGGAACAGTATCAGATAAACCAATTATTGCCTCACTATACTTAGGATATTCTTTCCAACATTCTAAATTATCCATTAAAACAATATGTAATTGTATATTCTCTATAGAGTTTCTATAAGTACCCCTTGCATCAGTATAAACAAATGGTCCCATATTTCTTTGTGTCCTAAAAAGAACATTATTATCAACACCATTTAACCAATTGTTACAATTTTTTGTTACAATATCTTTTACCTCTGTCTCTGTAAGTGATTTTGATCCTTTGCTATTAAGAGTCTCAAATATCTTATATCTATTTATATACTTCATTTTAATTTAATTTTAATTTTAAAAAAACTTATTTCTGGAACATCTTTATGAAAATTATGATTTTTATCCATTCTCCTTCTTATATAATGACTATATTCTTCTTCATTATAATCTATACCATCAATTCTATATGATATACCACAAGGGGTTTCCTGTAAGTAATCTAAAAACATTGATATATATTCATAGACCTCTTCAAATTTATAAGTCATCATGTGAATTACACTTCCTCTTGGAAATCCTTTGCTTAATCTCAAATCTATTTCATTCTCATCATCTATAGTTATATTAATCATAAATCCAACATCAGTCAATTCAACACAAATATCTCTAATATCTGAAACTATCTTTTCAATATTTGGTGTTGTAAGCTTTTCAAAAGTTTTTAAATATTTCATATTTTTATATATTAATTTGGTCAACTCAAATAACTAACTTATATTTGTACTATGAAAATAAAAATATTTAAACAAAAAGTAAGAATTGAAACAATAATTTTGTTTTCAATGTTGGTACTAATATTATTAAGCCTTACAAGTTGTAATGCAGAAAAAAGAATATATGAACACAGTTATACTGACTATTGGTACTATGAACAAAATCAAAGATACCAAGTTTACCAAACTTCAAGAGGTAACAAATACATTCTTGTACTAAACAAAAAAGAAACAAAATTCATTAGAAAATATATTAATCTTAAATAAATAAATAATTATGTCAGAAAAGTTTTGGACCATCTTAGGTGGTAGTTTGTTATTTTTAGTTGTAACTGCAATTGTAGTTAGATTTTCATGTTTTGGATATGTAGAAAATTATCAACTTGGTTACACATTTGATAGTGTAAGTGGTAAAACTACTTTACTTCAATATCCTGATGGAACTCCTAAGAAAGGTTACATTTATGCAAATCCACTTGTATCAGTTTATACAATTGATTTAAGACCTATGCAGGTAACAATTAATGCAAATAACCGAGTTCTAAATGCCAAATTAGTTCAATTTAACCCTAAAGGTTTTAAAACATTTGTAGCTTGGCATGGTAATGCAGACTATTCACAAGAATCATTAAAAGATATTCTTATGTCTTATGCTTATGATCCAAGTAATAAAAGTTATGATTTCTTAACAATTAAAAAAGAACTTAAAAATGAAGACAAAGATGAAACAACTTTGGCAACAACTAAAGTTGTCAATGATACCATATCAAAGTAAAATAAATAGAACTCTTAAAGTCATTGGTTTGATATTCACATTTTACCTACTTTTCTTTAATTTTGTTACTATGAATGAAGTTACACTTAATCACAATATGATTGATGGTACAGTTAAATGTGATACTATTCCTGGAATTAAAATATCTGCACCTTGGGTACAAGTAAGTAAAATTGATAAAAGACCAGTTGTTGTTTCTATTGATTGTTCTTGTAAAAATTTAACCTCTAAATTAGTTGCATTTAATCCAAAAGAGTATAAAGCCTTTATACAAAAAGAAGGATGGGGTTACTATTGGTTAAGAAACAGAATTTCTTTCAATATGGGTAATAAACAAGAGTGGAGAGGATTTAATAATGTATTAAGAGGATATGCATTTGATCAACAAGAATATAAATATCTTATTTATTATAAGTAAGTTTTTATATATACTCTTATGAGATATTTAAAAACTTTTGAATCACTTGATAATTTTACAACAGGCACATATGATATAGAAAACTTCATTAAGAATAATTTAGCTTATATTCTCGATGAAGGTTTTTCTTATAAAGTAAACTTTAAATTCTATGGTGGTAGAATGAATTACATTGTTAAAATTCATAAGATAGAGGAAAGTACTAGTCAATATGGAGTAAGAGAGACAAAACAAGTAATCTTTAATTGGAATAATATTAAAGATGATTTCATACCATTTTTAGAATTACTAAATGATACATATACTTTAGATTCATACTCACCAGAAGATAAGTCTTTAGTAATTGATAGTGGTGAATCACTTGGTTATAGATGGTATAGTATTGAAGATTTAATAGATGATACTACACCCAAAGAAGAATTTTATGGAGGTGATGTAGAATTCCAATTTATATCCTTTATAATAACAGGTAAAAAATAACTACTCATGTTACCATAGAGAACAAGGAGTTTCGAAGTCCGATATACCAAGATGTATATCGGACTTTGCGTTTATAATCTAATTAAAAATCTAATTTTTGAGATTTGTGTATCATTAGCAATACAACCTGCTAATATCTCACTGACTGAAAACCATATTCTTCCTTCTTGCTCCTGTATATCAGTATTTTCTGTATATTTAAACTCTATTTGATTATTTGCAATAATATTAACTAGGTTATACTTTTCTTCTAACAACTCTAGAAATGGACAAATATCATTTTCTATATCACACCATTTTGAGTTAATGTTTTTAACAATTATTGTATAAAACCCATAGTTTTCTGTAATAGAACCATAATTAAAATCAATATCAGCAGGACCATCAAGTAAGTAAGCCAAGTTCTCATAACAAAACTTTCTTATTAAATTAAGATCCCACTCTGTTACATTTTCATTAAATCTTTTTAAATATATCATAATATAAGTATATATTAATTTGATTTAATAAAAATAAATAGTAACTTTATAAATTAATTACAAAGTAAATAAAAAAAATTATGAGTTCAGAAAATAAATTAACTGCAATACAAGATGTAGTTTTAAAAATGCAAGAAGCAAAAGAGAATTTTCCTCAATTTGGATTTGATGAAGAATTTATTAGAGGTTTTAATAAAGCTTTCCAAATGGCTATTTTTATAGCAGAAAAAGTTGGTATAGAAAAAGAAAAACAACAGATTATTGATGCTTTTAATGATGCAAGTTTAGAGAAGATGGGAATAATTTATTATGAAACCAAATTTAAAAACTAATGAAATATAGTAAAAATGACTTTATAAGGTTTATTAATAATGATGATGTATATGAAGTAATAGATATTTTAACTATTAAAAATGTTCCAGGGTTTAATAGTGATATTTTCTATAATTTAATTATTGTTGAATCAGGTAACCATTTAGTAGTTGAAGCTAAGTCTATTGATGAATCAGAATATATTTGCATAGATTTACAATATACAAGAGAACAAAAAATTAATAACTTGATAAAAAATGAGTAAGGTACCATACATAATGTTTAAATCACCTGAACAAGAATATGCAAAGAAATATTGCAAAGAAAATGGATTGTTATTAGGTAATACATATTTTATAATAGAACAATCTGATGAAATTAATGTTTTCATAAGAATATCTGATGATAAAAATACATTGGTTGGTAAAAAATTTTTTGATGAACATTTTAAAAAATATCTAAGAGAAATTAATCTAAATAAATTATTATGAACTTTACTAAGAATTAATTTAGATACTAGAGACTTTATAAATCTTAATAAACCAGATGATATGTATATTAGAATTAATATTAGTAAATATAATATTGATATAATACATGAGATATATGGTAAGATTGATATATTTTATGAAAGAATTAAATTTACATACAATACTAATAATAAAGAGTTAACTCTAATGTGTAAACCAAATTCTATTACTATTGATTTTACATCTATTTTAGAAGGAAGAGAACTAAAAACTTAAACAATTAGGAATATGAAACTTAAAGAAATTAAAATAGATTATGACATACTTGAAACTTTTTTATGTGAAGAAGAAAAGCAATACTTTATTGAATGGGATAAAAAATGGATGGATGCAGTTGGTGGTTATGGATATGATAGAGTAACACATAGTATTATAACCTATTATATTACAAAACTGGACACATTAATGTTCAAATACCAGTAAAAGATTATATGGCCTTATACAATACAAAAGAAAGAGATAAAAAATTAATATCATTAGGAATATGAAAGTAATCTGTGTATATAATGGAATAGATTTTGAAGAATCTATTAGATTAACTAAGGGTAATATATATGATGTTGTTGAAAAAATTGGAAATGATTTAGTTTTTTATTATAGATGATATAGGTGAAAAAACTAGTTACTTTATTAAAACAGGTGATGTGGTTTGGTTTGAAGATGCAACTGCATATATTAGAGAAGAAAAACTAAATAAATTATTATGATTGGAGAATATGTAACTTGTATAAGTAATACGGTAAATACAAGATTTGGATATAAATACTTAAACAATAGGTAAGAAATATAAAATTATTGATATAGATAATGGTACCAGGGAATATCAAATTATATAGATGATGTGGATGATCATAATTTCTTTCCAATTTACCTATTTAAAACAACTCAAGAATTGAGAGAAGAAAAACTAAATAAATTAGAAATATGAAAGTAAAGTGTATAAGTATTACAAGTTATACAGAATCACATTTTTGGAAAGGAAGTTTAACAATAGATAAAGAATATGAAGTATTAGATGTTTTAGATATAAACAAAAATTATCTGATACTTAATGACTATGGGTTTGAACATATCTATCCAGTAGAATTATTTAAAACAAAACAAGATAATAGAGAAGAAAAATTAAAACAATTAGGGATATGTTAAGTAGATTAAAAATAATACCTGAAAATAGTGATAGACTAATACTCAATAAAGTCTATGAGATTAAACCAATAGATGAAGTTTTTTATAGAAATAATCATTTATAATTGAAAATAAGGAAATATGGTGGGAAGTGTTTCAAAATGGTATATCAATGGGCCTATATGATAGAAAATGTTTTGAAAATTTAGAAGAGTTTAGAGAAAATAAATTAAATGAATTAGGAATACAATGATATATAAAAAGGTGATTTTATAAAATGTAAAAGTATAAAAGTTGCAACTATAAGAGGTTGGATAACTTATCCAGTTACTGTAGGTAAACTATATGAAATACAAAGAGATAGTCATTGTGATATTATAAATGATAGAGGAACCTCAGTTACATTTGAATCCATAATAGCAGAAGAACTATTTATGACTAAATCAGAAATAAGAGAAGAAAAATTAAATCAAATATTAGAAATTTAAACTAATCTTTTACACTTTCTTTAAGTATATTTGTACTATGAAAACTATAACTATAATATTAATTGGAATTGTCATACTATTTTTAATAGTTATGCTTAATAACTATGCCATTAACTCTCATGAAAATGATATTAGAAAACACTTCACTGAACAAAATCAGGAAGTAAAAACATGTGAATATCAAATTACTACAATTGAATCACCTTTCTATTATTGTAATAAAGGACAATTTATCTTTAAAGTAGAACTTGTAAATGGTGAAACTTGGTGGGTAAGAACTGGCGTATTCTCAAATGATTATGAAAAAGATAAATAATGAAAGATAAACTAATACAACTTATAAAAGATTTAAGTAATAAAAGAGAACTTGATAGATTACGATTTTCTCTTACTATTAACTTAGAAAACATTATAAATGAACATAAATCAAAAGATATTTTTGTTGATAATGTTGAAAATATAATTGATATAATAAATTCAAAAGAAGTAAAAAACTTTAACTTTACTTTATATGAAAGTTATAAGGATAAGGAAGATAAAGACTTTGATTTAAAAAGGTATAACTTTTATTGGTTTGAATCAAAATTAATATTTCATGGAAGTAAGAAAATCAAAACTAATTTTAATTTTCTATCTAGAGGATTATCAATTAACTTTTTAGAAAAAGAAAATAAAACTATTGAACAATTAATTGAAATGAATGAATTTTATAAAACAACCAGTGAAAAACTGTATAAACTATTGAAGTAATGGAAATAGAAATATTAATACCAGTAAAAGACTTTTATAAAAATATACCAGGTGAAGGTAAAGTAAAAGAACTAACTAAAGGTAAACTATATGAGGGTAGAATAGAAATATCTTGGAGTAAAAAATACTTCTATGTTACAACTAACTTAGGTGAAGTAAAAATGTATTGTAAGAAGAATATGTTTACAACAAAATCTAAATCAAGAGATAAGAAATTAGAACAAATATTGAGTGATGAAACTTCTATGTAAAATATTTGGACATCATTGGGGTTATAACTATGAACTTAGAAAAGATATAAATATAGTAGGCTTACCTTTACTTGAACAAGTAAGATGTTGTTATAGATGTAAAATAAAAGAATTTCCTTGGTGTAATGAAAAAACAGGCGAATTCGTATTTGGTCCAACTATTTCAGAACAAAGAGATATTAAACTTAGAAAGTTAGGAATAAGATGATTAATGAGAATCTAATAGAAATAGAAATTAAATGTGAAATTTGTCAGGAATCATTTGATACCTTATTTGTAGTAAAAGATGGACAACCTTATGACTTCTGTTGTTCAATGGATTGTTATAATGAATATCATAGTATAGAAAATATTAGAAATAGAAAATTAAAACATATTATAAATAATGAAAGCAAATGATGGATATTTAGTCCCTAAAGAGCATCTTGAAATAATTATTAAGACTTGTGAAGTAGAAGGCCAATATTTTAATATAACTCTTATTGAAAGGTCTAAACATAGTTACTACATAGAAGGAACATACAAAGGAATTGATAGATTATATACAGCAGAGGTTGAATTTGATTATATTAAAACAGAAATTAGAAATAATAGAATAAATAAAATATTAGACAATGATTAAAATGATTATCACAGAAGAATGTGAAGACTAAAATATGATAGCAATATTTACTGATATAGATGGTGTACTTAATCCACATTGGAAGAAAAATTGGAGCAAATCTGCAATATTAATATACAATCAAATCTGTCAAGAATATGACTTAAAACCAGTAATCACTTCTACTTGGAGAATTAATCATACAAAGGAACAATTACAGAAGATTTTTGATGAACAAGGTATTGAAGTTGAAATATATGACTATACACCTCATCTAGATCAAATAGATAGAGGTTTAGAGATAAGAGAATGGTTAAATAGCAATAAAGTTGATAACTATGTTGTTATTGATGATATAGTACACAATATTACACCTCATGTTGATAATGTTGTTAAAGTTAGAAATTGGGTGGGTTTAACAACAGAAGAATATATTGAAATTAGAAAAATATTAGATAGTGGTCAAGTCAAATAAAACATTAGTTTGTATTACTGATAAATTTAAGGAATTTACTTTAGGTAAACATTATGATATTTATATTACAAACTCTATTGAAGATTTAGAATGGAGACAATTTATATATTGTGATAATGGAATCAACTATTTTTATCACAAATCAATATTTCAGGATAATTTCATACCTATTAATGAATTTAGAGAAAAACAATTAAATAAAATATTAAATGAAAATGGCAAATAACACTTATAGAAATACATGCCGAAGTGTATCTAAAAAAGTAGTACCTGAAATTGAAATTGTTCTTAGTAAACAAGAGGTTATCTACACTGATTCAGAAGATATTAAACATTTAGTAACTAGAATACAAACAAATAATAAAGTGTATTGGATACATAATGATCAGATAATAGAATCTACAGATTGGTTTGATGAAGAATACAAAGTATTAAATAGAGATTCTAAGATTGATAAAATATTATTAAATAATGAACTGGAATAAAGATTTTTATTATGTAGAATGTCATACATCATTTACTTATAATTATGGTAAAATAACCACTAATGTAAATGAATTTGATGCAATATTTATCAAAGGTAATACATATAAAATGACTATTGAAAAATCTAAAAATTATATAGCAGGTTGGGTAAAATATGGAGGTAATGATACTACATATGGTCCTGGTGGTAGATTTATGATTGAAGGAGACAGTAATGATTGGATAAAAAGCCATTATACAGACTTTTTTTTAACACCAACACAAACAGAAAGAGAGAAAAAATTAAAAGAATTGTTCTATGAGTAACAATTTATCATATTAAAAAAATTATAAAATGAAAGATAAAATAGAATTTTCAGAATTTTTAGATATACAATCTAAATTAGAAATTAAAGTAGGTGAGATTAAATCAGTTAGTGATGTACCTAAATCAGATAAACTTATTAAGTTGGAGGTTGATTTTAGAGAAGACAACTACAGAATAGTTGTAACAAATATTAAAACTTCATTAGGTGAAAATTATGTTGATATTTTAACTGGTAAAAGATTATTATTTGTTACTAACTTAAAACCAGTTAAGATGATGGGTATGAATCAACTGCAATGATTATGCCAGGATTCTATGATGATTGGGCAGGTAGATTATCATTATCAACTATTGACTCTGATCCAGGACTTTCAATATTATAATGAAAGTTCTATGTATAAGCGGATCCAGGTTTCTTAAAAAGGGAACCTGGTATACTATAATACCAAGTTCAAAATATAATATAACTGATACATATCAATTAGAAAATCATACAGATATTGTTTGGAAACATTCTTGGTATCATAAAGTAAACTTCATTACAGAACAAGAATGGAGAGAACAACAATTAAATAAATTATTATGATTAAGTGGTTAAAAAAAATATTTACAAAAGAAAAGGCCTTTGATAATTTTCTAAAAGAATTAGTTAGGGAAAGAAGAGAGACAAAGTATGGAAGTGGTACTAATGATACAGGCTGATACAGGTCCTCATTAATAAAATGGATCATCATCATCAAATGCATTACCTCTACTGATAGGTCTATTAGAACCGATTTCATCAAGTTCTGAAACTAAATCAGAATCATCTAATATTCTTTGTAAAAGAACTCTATCCCATTTTGTTAACCCTGTTAAGTTATCATCATAACCATCCAATATTTCTAAAGCATTAACTGTTTCTTCTGGATCATAGTTAGCTTCATTTTCATTGTAGAAGTATGTTAGTCTATCTTTTAGAGAACCTTCTTCCATATTCTCATTAAATCTCTTTAAGTATTTCATATCATATTTATTTTTCTGAATCTAGAACATCTATTTCTATTGTTTGTATTAAATCTGAATTAAAGTTTGAATATACTAAATTAATTTCATCATTTAATAATTCATCTATTGAAAAGTAGTAAGGATCATACTTGGAAAATGTATTTCTATTTTTAGGTCTAGCCCAAATTAAAACCTCTTCTGTCTCTCTATTATCTATATCATACTTTTCTCTTAATAGTTCAATAAATGGTAATAAATCATCTTTAATATTATCCCAAACAATATCTTTACCTTTAAAAGTAATTCTTATTTTTGAATAATCACCTAGACTTTCAACATCAAAATAATAACCTTCATCAATTAGATATGCTAAATTTTTTTCACAAAACTCTTTTAACTTTGCAAAATCATACTCTAACTTAGCCATTCTATATTGACTATCATTGATAGGTATCATATCTAAATTATCCTTTATCCAAGATAATACCTTAGGATCAAAATTAGATTCATTAAATCTTTTTAAGTATTTCATATTGTATATATTAAAAATATTAAATATATTTGTAAATTAAATTAAATTAATATGTTAGAAAAATTAGAAACAATAAACAACAAACAAAAGTCATTGATGTATGAAATGGCTAAAGAAAAATGTGATGATACATTCTGTACTTAGAAGTAAACAATATGCAGATAATATAATAGAACTTGAAGTTAAAAAACAAAATTATTAATAGAATTAATATCTATTCAACCATAATGAAGATTTATATACTTTATGAGGGTAACCTACCCTATACAGAAAATGCAATGTATGCTGCACTTGGCTTTACCAAAATGGGTTATGAGGTTATCCCAATATATGACCTAAGAGAACTTGATGATAACCATGACCCAGAAGATATTGTCTTTGCAGGAATTGGAAATGTTCTTTATAGATTAGAAACTCAACTTGGTCTTAATAAACCAGAAGAAATTTGCTATCCAGAAGAACTGAACTACCTACTTGGTAGAAAAGTTGAAGTAGCAACTTATGCAGATATTGTTAATGATCATTCTAAACCATCATTCATAAAACCTTATGGAACAACCAAATATTTTAATGGATGTGTTGTTTCACATTTTAGAGACTTACCACCAGCTGAACTAAGTACTAAAATCTATAAAAGTGAATTGGTTAACTTTGTAACTGAATACAGATGTTTTATTCTAAGAGGTAAAATTATGGGTGCCAAACATTATAAAGGTGACTTCTCTATTGGGTTTGATAGAAAAGTTTTAGAAGAAGCTGTTGAGAAATATACCTCTGCACCTATTGCATATTCACTTGATTTGGGTGTTGATGAACAAGGCAGAACATTATTAGTTGAGTGTAATGATAGTCACTCTATGGGACACTATGGACTTAACCCATCTTTCTATGCAAGAATGATTTCTGCAAGATGGGCTCAAATGACAAATACAAAAGATTACCTGGAAGTATAATTTATTTGGAAAAGAAGGATTTAATCCTATTTAAAAAAGGAACTTTCTTCTTTTTCAACTCAAATTTAATTAATATTATAGAAGGTATATTATAAATAGGTTCAGTAAAATCACCATTTAATAACTTATCTAAATTTAATACTTCCTTTGATCTTCTACTTCTTGGGAAGTCATGTAGTTTAACCTTTTTAACTAATTCATATTTATTACTGGTTATATAAAATTTTGCTTCTATATAATTTATATCAACTTTTTCTGATAATAATTCAACAAATGGTAAAAAATCAGGTAAAATATCAATAAATTTAATACTTTTAGTTCCATTTATATGTAAGAATAATTCATCGTCTTCTCCACCCATAAGATCTATATCTGTATAATATTCAAAACCTTCATCTTGAAGATATGATAAATTTTTAGTACAAAAATCTCTTATCTCCTTTGTAAAATCACCTACACTCTCATTAAATCCTATTAAATGTTTCATATAATATATATTAAATTCCTAATTTTGATTTATAATAATCAAAGTAAATACCTAAAGTCATTAATAAGAACTGCAATTTCATCTAAATCTTTAGGAACTAAATTGTAAATATCTAAATCATTAATCTGTGTTTTGAGATTATCTATACTCTCAAGTGCAGAGGTATAACAAGTATGTGTGTATGTGTCTAAGACAAATGTTAATTTAACATCTCTATCTGACATTAATTTAATGTAAAGTTGTTCTAACTTATTGAGTTCATCAATTATATAAGTTAAATACTTAAACTCTTTACTATTAACTAAATAAATAATATTTTTCATATAATTTTATATTGTATATCAAAAAAAAGTTTTATATTTGCACTATGACAAGTACAGAGAGAAAAGTTATCAGTATAATGAATAAATATCATTTCAGACCTAAAGCTGATGTACCTTTAGATGAAATAAGAGAAATTAAACTTAATGAATTGTTAGGTAAAGGAAAACCTAAGAAAAGAAAGAAAGATACCTTTGTTTTTATTGGAGTAGTTCCCAACTCTGGTGAACATAAAGAAAGAAAAATGGTTTATGATTTTTACTATAAACAAAATAAAACAGATGATGAAATAGAAAAAATCTGGAGATATACACAAAGAACAAAAGGAGATAGAAACAAAAATAGAATATACTAATGAAGTTTGTAAGATTAGAAACGAATTCGACAAAAGAGAAGAGAAAGAAAATTAGTGACAAAGTAGTAAAAGGTCAACTGAAACTTTCACACTTTGCAATTGATGGTGAAAAAAGTTATCACTATTATCAAGTTTTAAACACAAGAAATAAAAAATAAAAAATTATGGCACTAAGTAAAAGAGAAAGATTAGAAGCAGAGTTGAAAGAAAAAATGGAACAACTTGCAAAATTGGAGAATATAGAATCTGGAATTGTCCCTTTAGTAAGTTATACAATTGAACAAAAAGTTGCATTCTTTGATAATTTGTATAAATCAGCAGAATCACATATAAAAGAAGTTGAGTCAGAAGGATATGTTGATGAAGATGTAGCACATTATATGTTTGAAGATTGTATGAGAATATTAAATATTGAGGATTCAAAGGCAATGTGGAATTATTATAACTCTTTAACATAATTAAAAAATGAAAAAGATTATTATAATACTTGCAATATTTTCAAGCCTAACATCTTGTCAAGAATACAAACCAGCACAATCTACAAAAACACAAGGTAATGGATTTCAAGTAGAATTTTTATTCCAACAAGATTCTGTTAAAGTATATAGATTTATTGATGGTGGTAGAGTACATTACTTTACTACTCAAGGAGAAACAATTACCACCTTTAAAACAGGTAAACATTCATACACAGATGAAAACATTAAATAATTTAATACAAAATCTTAAATAATGGAAATGAACCAGGAAGTTATAGTTGATATACCAGATAATTACACTTTCAATGGTGTAATTGTTGGTAAAGCAACAACAGGAATTGAACAAACACACATTGTAAAATGTACTGATGGTTTTATACCAAATGATACTTACAATTATGATACCACAGTAATTCCTATGTGTTATATTAAACCCTTTAACAGATGTATAAAAAATTAAAATATGGGAGTAGATAGAAGTGATTATATAATGTATGGTTGGAAATTACCATATGAAATACTCGATAATGAAGGTAATGAAATTGATCTTTGGGATGAGAAATTTGAATCAGTTAAGTGTGGATTCCCTGGTGAAGAATTTACATTAATCTCTGATGGAATGTGTGGTGAATATAATGTATTTGGACTTAGAATGTTATATCTTGATGAAGATGATGGTTGGGACTTTGTAAACCTTGATATATTACAATCTATTGATAGTGACAAGGTTAAATCTAAATATGTTGAGTTATTTGGTATACAACCTACAACAGAACCAACCTTATTCATCTTTTCACACTTTTCATAATGAGTTGGTTAAAAAGAATATTTGGCGAAGTTAAGTTACTTAAACCAATAGTTAGAAATGACTTTGAAAAAATGTTACTAGGAAGATTGGAAAGGCATAAAGTTTATTGTGAGAACGAGGGTAAAACATTTTATACTGAGTTTGATAATAAAATAATTAAAGTAAAAGTTCTTGGTAGTTATAGATATTATGATGTTGATGGTACTGTTTCAGGTACTGTTTCAGAAACTGAAAATGGTGAAATCATTAATACTTCTTGGTTAACATTATATTATAAGAAACCACATGAGTGGACTATCTATCTCAGTAAATCAGAAAAGAATGGATACTCATTCAGACAAAAATATGACACTGATGAAGAGTTGGAAGAAAAATTTTTTAATAACTTACCTAAAGATATTATTAGAGAAATAAAAATTAATAGTATAATCTCATAGATAAAATACTAAAACAATTATTAGAAAATCCATATAAATAGAAAATAATCTACTTATATGGATTTTATCTATTCAATCTCTGCACAGAGAGGTCAAGGAGCACCTGAAATATTTTATCTTACTTGTAGTTATGAGAATGCAATAATCTTCTTATATGAGTTTATTCTAAAAGATGAGGATGGGAAAAATATAAATAGTAGTTATTCCTTTCATACTGATTTTTATCACCTAAATAAATTTCCTTTAGATTCTAATTTAGCACGTGATAAGTGGAGTGATGTTAAAATGACTAAAAGTTCAAAGTATAGAATTAAATTCAAAAATAGGGGAGAACTTAAAAAAGAATATATTGCTTGTAAACAACAACAAACAAGAAATGAAAAATTAAAAACAATTTTAGGAGAATAGAAATATTCTCCTTATTTTTGTATTAAATTATTAGAAATGTATAAAATAAAAATATCTTATTGCACAGGAAATAGTTTCGGATCAGAAGATACCTGGGACTATTTAGAATTAACTTGGAAAAACCTTGATGTTGCAAAAGAAAACTTGCAAAGAATAAAAGAACACTATCAATTATATGAAAGTGTAGATTCTTATAGAACTAATAAACCTAAACATACTTTAATTAAAGAATGTGTAGATAAACCTTGGTTTGTTAATGAACCTAAATTATTCTGTATAAGTACTAATTGTGCAATTGAAGAAAAATACAAAGCTAAAGTTGGTGCAAACAATTGGGAATACAGACCTGAGGAATATGCAGCTTGTTATAACCTAAAACTGATAGCAGATAATGGTAATGAAATGAGAATGAGAGCTTTCTGGTGTGGTTACTTTGAACAATTATATGAAGCCGAGATAGAAATTGATGATTCTGATATGAAAATAAAATTTAATTAAACCATTGTTTTGACAATGGTTTTTTTATTACTATCTTTGTATAAATAAAAACACTCACTCATGACAGATACACCATCAACTCAGAAACAAGACCAAGAATTAATGCACAAAGTTGCAATCATTGATAAAATTAAAAAAGGTGGTTATAAACAAGCTGACCTTATTAAATGGATTCAAGGACTTCCAGGTTCATCTGCAAGTAGAAAACCAACAAGAAATAAAAAAGGTGATGTTTATATGCACCCTGTTTTCAAACATCCCTATGTACTTTTAGAAAAGAAAAAAGGATATTGGTTATGTGGTTTACTTACCACTGAACCAGAATGTTCTGAAATCTTAGAACCTTGTGTATCAAGATTTTTTGGTGGTTCTTATTTCACTAGAGTACTTTTTACACAGATTCAACCTGTTGGTACTTATGCCAATGTGTATGATAATTCAAAACAACTAAAATCAGTTTTACTACAACTAAAAGAAACAATGTCTTAATGAAACTAAATGATGAAGTAATATGTATTGATAATAGATCCAATGGTTCTAGTTACATCATGATGGATGTAGCTTTAACTATTGGAAAATACTATATTGTACAAAATCCCGTAGGAACTGAGACTATTAGAGTAATTAATGATGAAAGTATTTTTAAAGACTATAGAAAAAATAGATTTGTAACAAAAGAAGAGTGGTTACAAAGACAAAGACATAATAAACTAAATAAATTAGGAATATGAGTTGGGATGGATTATATACACATCAAAGGGTTTATCCACAATTTGAAGCTGGTGATGAAGTTTATGCAGTTAAACAATATAAAGCTCTTACTAAAAGAGAAGGTTATACTGTAATAAAATGTTATAACCCTTATCCTCATAGACCAGACTTAAATGCATGGTGTATTATTTTACTAAATGATTTAGGAAAAGAGGAAAGATATGCAACTTATAGATTCAGAAAAACTGATAGACAAATAAGAGAAGATAAAATTAAAAGTATATTAAATGTTCAGTAAAGGAGACATAGTAGTGTGTGTTGATCCAGGCAAATATGAACTTACTTTAGGTAAACATTATGTTGTCATAGATTATAAAGATAATGGATTTGTTAATTTAGGTACTTTACCAGGTGAATTTTTTGAACACAGATTTATACTATTAGAAGATTGGAGAGAACAACAACTAAATAAGATTTTATGAAAGTAGTTTAAAGTATGAACTTACTTATGGTAAAATATATGAAACCCTACCAAAGTAATCTTCAAAAGTTTAAATATTTCTCATTACATATATATTAAAACTTTTAAACATAAAATAAATATATATTTTAAATAATAAAACTATGTTATTAACTAAAAGCGTTGAATATGCTATTAAATCACTCATACTAATCAATTACGATAGTAAAATAAATATCGAATATATTAGTTCTAAACTAGATATACCTAGAAGTTTCACATCAAAAATATTACAAGTACTTGTAAAAAAGGACTACATCTCTTCTAAAAGAGGCCCAGGTGGTGGTTTTGTAGTAAATGATTATTCAAAAACATTAAAAGATTTAATATGTGATATTGATCATAAATTTGATTATGATAAATGTGTTATGGGATTAAGTGGCTGCTCTGATGAGAATGCTTGTCCTTTACATGAAAATTTCAAAGAAATTAAAAATAAAATTTTAAACGAATTAATGATATTAAAAATATCAGATATTTGTAAAAATCCAAATAAAGTTTTAAAACTATAAGAATATTTTTTATATATATAATAATTGTAGATATGAATGTCTTTTTATCTACAATTAAAAAAATTATATAAAAACTATGTTTACAAAATTAGATGAATTACAAAAAAAGGTTAAAAAGGATTTTATAAAGAATTATATAAACTCCAAGAATGCAGCAAGTGGATCATTATTTGATCCAAATTCAAATGTTACTTCTAAAAATATTGCAACTTTAGAAGCAGAATTAAACAAAGATATTAACATACAAGTTAATAGGTCTCTTATCTATTCTAAAATAGAAGAAAATTTTGGAACAGAAATGGCAAACTCATATATTAAAGACATTGAAGACCACTTAATATATGTTCATGATGAGACATCATTGAAGCCATATTGTGTGAGTATCTCAATGTATCCGTTGTTATTAAATGGTTTAAGTGGCTTAGGTGGTGAGTCGAAAGCACCTAAACACTTAGCAAGCTTTTGCGGTTCATTTATTAACCTTTTATTCTCAGTGTCGTCACAGTTCGCTGGTGCAGTAGCTACAGTGGAATTCTTACTTTACTTTGACCACTTTGCAAGATTAGATTATGGAGATGACTACTTAACAACACATAAAAAAATAATAGAGAATGAGTTACAACATGTAGTTTATGCTATTAACCAACCTGCCGCAGCAAGAGGTTATCAATCAGTATTTTGGAATATATCTTTATATGATATTGAATATTTTAATTCAATGTTTGGTGACTTTGTTTTTCCTGATATGGATAAACCAAACTATAGTAGCTTAGATAAACTACAGAAGTTTTTCATGAAATGGTTTAATAAAGAAAGGGAAAATGCGGTATTAACATTCCCTGTAATCACAGCAGCTATGTTGACTAAAGATAAAAAAGTATATGATATTAACTTTGGTAATTTTTGTGCAGAAGAGTTAAGTGAAGGTAACTCATTCTTTATATATCAATCAGAAAGTGCAGATTCATTAGCATCTTGTTGCAGACTAAGAAATGAAATATCTGATAATACTTTTAGCTACTCTCTTGGTGCTGGTGGTGTATCCACTGGTTCTATAAATGTGATAACTATTAATATGAATAGACTTATTCAAAGAGATATTAGTATAGATGATTTATTAGATAGAATATATAAATATCAAATGTTCATACCGATATTTAATACAGGATTACTTAGATACTAAAATGTTACCTGTTTATGATTCTGGTTTTATATCAATTGATAAGCAATTTCTAACAATAGGTATAAATGGTATGGTTGAATCCGCAGAATATCTTGGAATTGAAATATCAGATAATGATAAATATAAAGACTATATCAATAGTAGATTGAAAACAATATATGATAAAAATAAATTAGCAAAGATTGAATATGGTTGCATGTTTAATACTGAATTCGTCCCTGCTGAAAATTTAGGAGTAAAAAATGCTAAGTGGGACAAAGAAGATGGTCTATTCGTACCAAGAGACTGTTATAACTCATACTTTTATATAGTTGAGGATGAGTCACAGAATGTAGTAGATAAATTCTTTTTACATGGAAATGATTATATAAAATATCTAGATGGTGGTAGTGCATATCATTGTAATTTAGAAGATTATCCTACAAAAGAAGGATTCTTTAAGCTATTAAATGTATCAGCTTATACTGGTTGTAATTATTTTTGCTTTAATATAAAAGTAACTATATGTAATGATTGCGAACATATAAATAAAAAGACTGAATACCATTGTGTGAAATGTGATAGTAGAAATGTAGATCACGCTACAAGAATAATAGGATATCTTAAAAGAATAACTAGCTTCAGTAAAGATAGACAAAAAGAAGCAGCTAAAAGATATTACAATCAAAAATGAGATTTAAAGAATATAATATAGTATTCCAAGAGATACCTAATGAGGTGTCTCTTTGCTTCTCTATAACAGGTTGTAACCTAAGGTGTGATGGTTGTCACTCACCATTTTTATGGAAAATTAATAGCGGTGATTTATTAACAATAGATGTATTAAATACACTTTTAAAAAAATATGATAAGATTATATCTTGTGTTCTTTTTATGGGTGGAGAATGGCACACTAAAGAGTTTATTAAAACATTATCTTATATTAGAAGCATGGGTATAAAAACCGCTTTATATACAGGGTTAGAACTTGATGATGTTAGTGTGGATATTAGAAATAATTTAGACTATTTAAAGTTTGGACCTTGGATAAAAGAATTAGGTGGACTTCAATCAAAGACAACAAATCAAAAATTATTAAATCTAAATAATGATTAGTGTTTAAATCACTATTTTATTAAATAAACTTTTTCAATATTAGATTATTTAAAAGATTAAAATATAAATTAAATTATGACATTTATAAAACATACTGTTTTATTGGAGGATTGGAGAGAACAACAAATGAATAAGATTTTATGAAAGTAGTTTGTATAAAAAAATATTTATCAACCAATTTAAAGTATGAACTTACTTATGGTAAAATATATGAAACCCTACCAAAGTACCCTAATGATCCATTAGTAGATGATTACAGAGTATTATGTGATAGAGGTTTTGTTGAATATTATAATAAAAAAACCTTTATTACATTAGAACAATGGAGAGAACAACAATTAAATAAAATTGTAGGAATATGAGTCTTAAATTAGTAGCAAAGAAAACACATATTGTATGTAAAAACATTCAAGGTAATTGTAAAAATACATATTTGATTGAAAAAGGTCAAACATTTAAAATCTTTGTTAGAAATATTACAAAGTATGATAAAGATGGTGACTTGGTGAGTGTTTGTATATACCATATAAAAGATGGTTGGATTATAAATTTCAAAAACTTTACAACAAAGGAGAAATATACTGCAATCAAAAGACAAGATATATTAGATCAGATATTAGGTTAATAAATAAATAAAAATTATATTTGTAGTATGAAAACAGACATAGATAAATTAATAGACAACTCAACAAGCTCAATAAAAATGTATATTGGTATGTTACTATTCTTTTTAGTACTACAAACCATTGTTGGATTTTTAGCACCTAATCAAATGAAAAGTCAATGGATACTTATATTTGCAGCATACTTTATTGAGATTGTATTAGTTACAAGAATAGTAAAAAAAGAGCTGAAATATAAAAATAAGCTAATTTTCATCAAAAATAGAATCAAGTAATGGAAAAATTTGTCTATTGTGAAAACAAATCTTATAGAACTAATATTGATAAAATTGATAAAGACTGGTTAAAATTCATCATTCTATCTAGAAAATATAGAAATGATTCTATATATGTTAAAATAGGCAGAAAATATGAAGTTGTATATACTGCAACACCAGTAAACAATATAGGTGATGTTCAAATAGTAATTAAAAATGATTTAGGGTTTAATGTATGTCTACCTAAATCATTCTTTATGGATGAAGTGTCTTATCTAAGACAGGAGAAAATTAATCAAATATTACAATGATAGAAAAAGATTTCATATCACTAATTTGTATTGATCCTTTTACTGATATACTTAATTTTGGTAATGGTAAACCTGAACTAACTTATGGTAAACAATATAAAGTTGAAAGATGGTTTGAAAAGCATGAAGATGGTAGACAATTTATTGGTATTATAAATGATTCTGATGAAAGAAATGAATACCTTATTACAAGATTTGTAACAATAACTACCTGGAGAAATATGCAAATAAATTCAATTCTTACTCAATAATTTTTTTAAGTTTAATATCTCTCCAGACTGATTTTAAGAACTTGTAAGCTTGTGAAGTTTCATTAACCTCTTCTCTATATGTAAAATTATTTATTCTTTCTTCTAAGTTATCAATATCATTATTTACATTATTTACAAAGTTCTCTATTCTCTCACAAGTCATATTTAATTTTACTTCATCTAATATCATATCACCATATTTCAAATATGGCTTATCTGAATAACTTACCATAAAAACATCCATAATCCTTTCTCTACCATTTGTATCTAATTCAATGAATTTTTCTTTTAATTTTACAATTTTAATCATTTAATAAAATATTTAATTTTTTCTCTCTTTGTTTACATTTCATAATTGAAATAACTTCATCAGGCTTAAATCTATGACCTTTTACATTTATATTATTTGATGTCATAATAACAACCTTTTTAGGTGCTTCTATATAAAAAAACTCATGATTTGTTACTTCAAATGGGATATTAATGCTTCTAATCAAATCCAATGATTTAATACTACCAGATATAAATGCACAATCTGTATCAACATATAACCAACTATGTTCATTCTCACTAATAAAATCAATCCAGAATCTATTCATATACTTTCCATATAATTCAAATATCATTGGAGTATAATCTTTTAACTCATTTCTATAAATATTATTTAACCATAACTTCATTATAGAATAATCCTCACTAAATTTATTATTTTTTCTAATAAAAAAATATTCATTGACTTTATTTATAATTTCATCACTAATAAAAATACCATTCTTTTCAAAGATACCAGCATTATAAAACTTAATAAGTAAATGAGAATAAAGACTAAGAAAACTTATCTCTTGTAAATCTTCAATTATCTTTTCTTTAAACTCATCATTAACTTCTATAACAGCAGATCCTTTAATCAATCTTGAACTTAATACTAAGTTTTCTAAATATTTATCCATAATAGATTATATTAAATTATTTAAAAAAGGTTATATTATATTATTTTTTTAACTATCTTTGTTAAATTAAAAAAATGATATGGTAATAAAATTAGGTGATACAGTACATATTTTAGGGTTTACACATAAGTCCGGAATATTTTTAGGTGGAGGCCGAATAGAACGACATAGAACAGGTGAAATTAGTAGAGTAAAACAAATTACTAAAATATACAAGTTTAACCCACCATCAAATACTATTGTATATCTACTTGAGAATGGTAAAGAATATGATTTAAAAGATTTACAGTTTGATAAAGAATTATCAAGAGATAATAGATTAAATGACCTACTAAAATGATAAATAAACTTAAAGTTAAGTGTGTAAAAGAACATCAGCATTTTACAATAAACAAAGAATATGAAACTTCTTATCATGTAAGTAATACAGACTATTATATTATTAAAAATGATAAAGGTGTAATTTCACCTAAACCATCTTGTTATTTCGAACCTATTAACATAGATGAATCAAATCAAATAAAAGAGTCTATAATAAAAGAATTAGAATACTGGAAAAGTATTAAAAAAGTAGTATGTGTCACCAAAGAATATAAAGGTATAACATATAATGGTGGTGCAATAGTAGGAGAAGTATATGATGTAGTTGAATATGTAGCAAATAATGCACCAAGTGGTAGGTTTAGAATTAAAGGAAAACTGGAAGGTATTGAATATTCTTCTGGTATAAGAACAACTGACCTCTTCCCAAAACAATTATTCATTACATTAGAACAACATAGACAAAGCCAATTAGAAAAAATATTATGATAAATACACAAGTAAAAGTAATATATGATTCAAATAATTACTCATTTGAAAGGGAAGTTAATGAGTTTTTAAAAACAATTGATATTAGACAAATAGTTAAAACTGAATATTCAACATGTTGTAATAGCTCAGGACGTGTTACATACTCTGTAATGATTTATTTTGTAGAAATAGAAGATGTTAGAGATGCAAAAATTGATAATATATTAGAAATTAAATAAGATGAAACTAAAAGAATTTGTAGAAAATTTCGTGTGTATAAACTCCTTAATAAGATTATGGTATCCTATTAAAGGTGGAAATGAAATGGTTATATCAGGTGATAAATCTGTTTGTATGGAACACCAACTAATTAGATGTGAAGGCATTTATAAAAAATATGTAAACCACAATGTAATTGGGGTTACTGATATAGTATTTAGAGGTCCTTATCCAGAGGCCATAAATATTGTAATTGAAAGAATTGAACTTGATGAACTTAGGGAAAAACAATTTAATGAACTAGGAATATGATTTGTCTTAAATTGAAGAAAAATATATCTTTATTAGTTTTTGATGGTAATTGGTCACTTAATAAAAATGATATTTTAATATTTAAAAAAGTTGGAATAAAATCTACTATAAAAAGAAAATCACACTCTTCTAATGAATACATTCATTCAGATAGTTATTTATTATTAGGTTTTGAATACTCTACTTATAAAGATTTAAAATTAGCAATGGATGGAAATCCTGAGTATCACATGGTTTGGCATGAATGTAATTCAGTTGACACTTTGATAACATTACAAACAGGTGCTCCATATTATCATATTAATAATATTACACTTGATGAAATTCTAAAACTCAAAGAACTAGATCAGATTTTAGTAGGTCATATTAAATTTCAAGATATATTTGATGATGTGTCAATAAGCTATAATAGAGAAGATAAACTTAATAAAATATTAAATAATGACTAATTGGATAAATCCACCACTTCATATCATTTGTGGTAAATGTGGTAACAGAAATGAACTTAGTTTTAAAATTAATACAAATGGAAACTGTGATGAAGATGGTAATGAATATCCTGCAGTTTTTATTACTTGTAATAATTGTGGAACCTTAACCGGACTAGATGAAGTAATAGATGAAAAAAGATAGAAATTTAAGAGATTGGGTAATACAACATATAACAAATAACCCAAATATAACATTTGGATCTTTATATAGAGATGCATGTTTTTCCAAATTTAAAGTAGATGAATTATCATCTGTCTTAAAAATATTAAAAGAAGAAGATAAAATAATTAAAGTTAGTACTAACTTTAATTCTTACTATAATTTAAGTAAACAATTACAAAGAAATAAAATTTTAAATAAATTAGGACTATGAGTACATACAAAATTAGAATTATACTAAACTCAGGAACTGGAAGTTGGTTTGCTGATGAAATAATTGAAAACACAACTCTTATTAGTGCAAGTGGTAATAATTATCAATTTCGTGATGATAATAATAAATGGAAATACTACCCAGTTTCTTATACCATTGTAGAACAAATGGATGATCCTAAAATAAACTTAGATTTATAATCTTACTATTGAAACTTTTATGTATCTTTGTATAAAAATAAAATATGAATATAAATAAGTTTATTAAATCAGGATTTAATACAGATTGTGGATATAGTATATTAAAAAGAACTTATAACTATCTTGGTAATCCTCATGTAGGTTATGTACTAGTTAAAAACTATAGAATTTTTTGGATACATGGATATGACAGAATTGAAGTCTTTATTGATAAAAAATCATTAAATGAATATCTTGAATTAAACTCTATAAAAATAAAATAATAATGAGAAAATTAACACTATCAATAATTATGTCCTTAGGTCTGTATTTCCTACTTACACTACCTCACTTTATTGTATTACTTACAATGGATATTAACACTGGTAACTACTATGGTTATGTTTATCCATTATGGTTATTAATAGTAATTGGACTTATATCAGGAACTTTAGGTAACTTAATTGCAAAATATTTAGAGAAATAAATGTGGAAGAAAGTAGAAAATATATCAAATGATGATATTAAAAGTGAAAAACTATTTTGGTTAAGTTACAAGAATATACCATTCATTGGCTATTTCTATGACTCATATGGTGGTTTAAATTATAACTCTGTAAATACCTATAATTCACTACCTGATGATATAAAAGGTTATCATATGGGTAGTGTTAAAAGATTAGATGGTTATTGTGAAATAATTGAACCACCAACATTTTTAGAAGAAAAAAGAGAAGAAAAATTAAATCAAATTTTGTAATTTGATAAACTATTTGTATCTTTGTAAAACAAATAAGATATAATTATGATAACTCACCAAGATATTCAAGACAAATTTACAACATTTAAAAATGAATTAAATACTCAAATTGAAACTTATGTTAAAGAAAATGCAAAGTTTAAAATTGGAGACTTAGTTAATTACTGGAATTGTAATCTTACTTATGTTATCACTCAAGTAGGTTATTCTAATAGAGGTATTGAATATTGGGGTAATCGAGTTAGAAAAGATGGTGAAGTAACCTACTTTGCAATGGCATCTAATGTAGGTATATTAGAATCCGGATTAAAAAATACTACTTTAATAGTTAGTAAACAAATATCAGACTTAGGTAAAAAGAAAACAGTTAAAAGACCTGTAAGTTTTATCGATCCTACAAATTTTACTCATGATAAGGAAATTAGAATTAAACTATCACTATAAATAAAATAAAATAATGACTGAATTAAAATTTATTAAAACATTTGGACTTGTACTTATTGGCACAGGTCTTTTAGTTATGTTATTAACCATAATTACAATAACACATAATCCAGAGATTATGTTAAATGCAATTAATGCATATAAAGTTGGGTTATTTTCAGGAGGTGCAATTGGTTTGTCTTTATCTGGTGGATTTTTAAGACTTTATTCAGCACCTAATGAGTAAGTGTGTAAAATTTTATACTGATTTAGAAACATCAAAACCTTTGGATCCCTTGTCAATAAAATCTGTAGATATGTTGAATAAGAAATGTACTTGTGAAAAAGGTGTGTTTAGCTCAAGAAGTGTACAAGATTGGTATGGAACATTACATTGTCATTACTGCAATAAAATAACTAAAAGATATATTACAGTATCTGAATATAGAGAGAAACAAATCAATAAAATATTGGATGAATAAAATAGAATTATACTCGGTTGTATCAAGTAGAGGATCTTATGATGATTATCATGAATATCATGAGTCTATTATATATGCAACTAAAGAAGCTGCAGATAAAAAAGTTCAAGAAATATATGATGAAAATAAAGTAGAACCATTTCCATTCGATTGTACAGAAGAAGAATTTCAAATATTAATGTATTCTGATAATCCTCTAATAATTCCATCTGAGAAAGATATTCAAATATATGATGAATGGGATATGAAAAACTCTAATGCTAAAGAGTTTAATCAAGCTTGGGTAAGACCTCTTGAAGTAGATATACAAAGTTGGAGAGAAAAACAATTAAAAGGATTAATCTAATGGATGATATTGCAAAACTAATAGTTGATAAATGGAAAAATATTATTGAGTCATACTCTATAGAAGTAGAATCAGTTAGTTGTTTTAGAATGAATAAGTACTATAAAGGATATCCTGAAATTGAATATTGTTATAAAGTTAGCTTTGACTTTGGATTTGGATTATCAGATATAAATGAAAAGAAAAACTTTTTTGAGAAAAATAAAAAGGATAGGCTTATGAAAGAACTTGAACTAAATTTCATAGATAGATTTCAACCTGTACTTGTTGATACAAAAACTGTACATGATTTTAATTATGGTGAAACTAAATTTCATAATGATAAAGTAGATTACTTTACAAACCAGGGCCATAGAATAATTATACAGTTCTATCCACAAGGATTTATAACTGAATTAAGAGAAGATAAACTAAATCAATTAGGAATATGAGAAACAAAATAAAATCAATTAGAGAAAAAGTGCCACAAGTAACTACATTACCAGATGGTTTTTATAATGGTATATGGGGTGGATATTCAATAGAAGTTAAATATAAATCTAAAGTATATGAACTTGAGACAGAAGAAGGAGTTAGAGGAATTGGATTTCCTGTTATTGTTGAAGTAAAAGATGGTATAGCATCATTTGATGAAATAAAGTCATAAATATGGTTAAGAGAATAATGATAAAATTTATAAAAATAACAAATGAGTGGTATGAATCTTTAACTGAAATAAAAGGTTTATTATTTTATATGTCTTTAATATTCATACCTTATGTTATACTAATGTTAACACTGCCAAAACCTTATTATCTATTTAGTATATTTTGGCCATTCCTTGTTGCAATATGGAGGTTTTCATATCAAGTTATTAAAGATTTTGACTTGGATGAAAAATAAATAAAACTGATTTGTTTTTTATTTTTTTTATTAGTTTTGGTGCAACTTCTGGTGCCACTGCAGGACAACCTTGACTTCTACCTATATATCCTTGTCTATTAGCCAACTTCTTAGAAACATATTCTGCCCCATGAATAACAACTGATCTTTGTCTAGCATTATCATTTAATCCATATTCTTGACCATCTAATTTCAAAGAAAGTCCATGTTTTCCACTATATGTTTCACCTGTTATGAAAAATCCTAAACTACTTTTAAATGATTCTTTTTTGTTAGAAAAATATTTAGCATATTCAGTTCCCGAATTCTTACCATGAGAAACTAATGTTTGTAAAACTACTTTTTTGTTTTTCATGTCAATTACCCACATTCTTTCTTTAGTAGATGAAAAACTAAAATCAATAATAGTTAAAGTAGAATTTTGTACTTTCCCTTGACTCTCCAATGTTTTATATCCTTCAAATGCTTTAATAAAAGTTTCTAACTTTGGTAAACTATATTGTCCTTTATTAATTTCATTATATAAAACTTCTGTCATTTCTTCAAAACTTAAATTCTTATCAGTATCAATTGGTTCAACATTAAATTTTACTAAATCAGATTTAGATGTAGTTGTAAAATTCAAAAGAAATACTGAAATAAAAAGACAAATAAATTTAAAACTTCTTAAATATTTCATAGATTATATATATTTTGGTAATTACTTCTAAATAGGTTTTTTAAGTCATAAGAAAGTTACTTTTTGTATTTAATCTTATTAAAATATCAACTCCCAATAATACATCTGTAGTATTTGATATTGATTCTTTTTCATCAATAACATCATCAATACTAAAATAAGTAAGAGTTGAATTAGACATAAAATTCACAATACCTAACTTCTTAACATCAGATAGAGTCTTTATCCCGGTTGATGAACCTCCAAAATAAGGTCCTGGTGATATAAATAATACTTCATAACCACTTATAACATAATTACCTTTATCTCTTAATAACTCTAAGAATGGTATTAAATCATCTTTAACATCATTCCACTCAAATAAAGTTCCTTTAGATGCTTTACCAATCCTTTTATAATCTGACTTACTTATACCAATTCTAATAACTTGTTCTCTACCAGTTCTATTATTTTTTACCTTGTTATATCTGTTTTTAATATCATTATCTATAGTTTGTTCCTTAATAACTATTTCAAATCCATCATCTTTAAGATATACCAAAGTATCATTACAAAATTTTTGTAATTCATTAATGTCTATACTGTCTATACTCTCATTAAAACTTCTTAAATATTTCATAAATTATATATAAATTAGGTTATTGAAAATTATTCTTATCTTTGTAGTCACAATAAAAAGAACTATGAACATTCTTAAAGAAGCATTAGAATTTATTATTAAACCAAAGAAATAACTATGGAATATAACTATGAAGAACATATTGATTATATCTGTGAAGTTGCAGATAAAATCAACCTTGATAATATAACAAAACATACAGGTAGAAATGCTGGAGGTAAAAGCTTAATAAGAAAATTATTAAGACAAAATTTTATGGATAAAAAAGGAAAATATAAATTCTTTATTACACAAGCATCACAAGAACATATAACTAAAAGTAATCCTGAAATGGGTGCTCTTTCAGGCATGGCACATGACCTTGAATGGTTAGCAACAAGTTATAACACAATCTCTACTATAGATAAAGTTATTGTTGATGATGCGGACTATATCATCATTGATGAACCTGAGATTGGCATTGGTGAAGAACTTCAATTAGGTCTAGCAGATTATATCAATGAAAAACTTAAAGATAGAAAATGTGGAGTTCTTATCATAACTCACTCTAGATTATCAGTTAAAAACATAAAACATGATGATTTCATCAACTTAGAAGGAAAATCAGAAGATGAATGGTTAAATAGAAACAGTGAAAAAATATCTGTAGAATATTTTAAAAAATTCTCTAGTGAACTATTTATTGAAGTTAGAGATATAATTAATAATAACAAAACTAAAAAATATTAATATTACAAACTTTGATATTTATTAATTAATAGGTATAATTGTATCTATCTATATGATATGGTTCTACCTAATTAAACTTAAAAGACCTTTATCACCACTATATTTTTTGTTGGCTATTATAGGTCCCTTAGTATGGCCATTACAAATTGTTAAACATATTTATGACCTTGTAAGAGGAACTGCAAAATACTTATGATAAATCAAATTATTTGTGTAAATAACACTTATACTGATAATCATATTGTAGAAGGTTTAACACTACATAAAGTATATAATGTTAAAAAATTTGACAATAACTTAAATGATGTAGTTTATATAATAAATGATTTAGATAATTATGAAGGTTATTATATGGATGACTTTTTTATTACAATAGATAATTGGAGAGAACAACAACTAAAGAAACTAATTTAATATGATACATAAAGAAACTCAAAAAGGAAATAGTTATTGGAACCAAACAGGTGCATACCAAAAAGAATATGACCAGTTATGGAAACAACTTGTACCATCAAATGGAACTTCAAGTACTGTTATCGGTGAACTTATTAGATGTGGTGGTAGATTACTTTATGAATATTGTAACAATGGTAATTGTAATGCAATTGAAACAGAATATGAAACAGATGTAACTATCTGTTATTGTTGTAATGGTACAGGTAAGGTTGAAGAGTATGACTATGAGACTGACCAGGATACAGAAGTTATTTGTCAAGATTGTTATGGTTATGGTGAGATTGAAGAAGATGTTGAAGGTAATAAATTCATAACTGATTACTATAAAGATATGTTGAGTTTTTTAAAACTAAATATGGATAATAAAAAAACAGTTTTAAATCTTGAGAAATTTATGTTAGGAACACTTGGGTATAGTAGTTATACTTTCAATGATGATGAAATGAAACCTTATAATGATCTTATTGATGCAATTATGTATCAAGTAACTAAAGAATAAACTATGAATGCAAAAGAAGAATTTTTAAGACATATTGGTAACAATGAAGTACTTTGTGTTGAATTATCAATAGATAATCATAAAAGATCAAAAGTAGTAAATACATTTCTAACTACTGGTTACACCAAAGAAGAACTTGAACAATTTCTTATTGATATAAATATAGATTATGATGTAGGTTTTGGTAGTCAAGAACTTTATGGCACTATTTGGTACAAAGATGGTACTTGGTCTACCCGAGGTGAATATGATGGTTCAGAATGGTGGGACTATCATTGTGTACCTGAAATACCAGTGAAACTAAATAGAATTGATAAAGTGAGAGATATTAAAATTGATAAAATACTAAATAAAGATGAACTGTAAATACTGTGCACAAGATGAAAGACTTGACCAGTTTGGTTATTGTCAAAAATATAATTTCTTTGAAAGAAGTGGTGAGAAATCCTTTTTAGATAAACTAATCATAGATGCAAAAAAACTTTACTTCAATGATGAAACTAAATCTATATCAGGTCCAGTATCAAATACATATAGTAAAAACCATAGAACTGCAGATGATTTAAAATATAAAGCTATTTATAGATTGGGTCATGTACCTTTTGAACTTATTGATGCAATACCATTTAAGTTCAGAGATAAAAAATGGGATAGAAATATAAGATGGTAAAGAAGAAATAAAAACGGTCAAGTAGCTCAGTTGGAAGAGCATCTCCCTAAGATAATGAAATACCATATCAAGTCTGATAGGATATGGATACCAAAAGGTCAATAAGGGGTCAGTCTCAAGGCATAGGTTCAAATCCTGTCTTGACCACTAATAAATAAAAAATGAACAAGATATTAATACTACTACTTATAATCACTCTTACTTCTTGTGAGAGATATACCTATAAAGATTCTATTATAAAAGGTGTAGTCACCTATAAAGACTCCACAGAAGCTTATAATAAATATGAATACCATTATGGTTATTCTGCATGGAAAGGCAAGTTCTGCTGGCATTGGGGTAATAAACATCACTCTGCACACTATACAACAAAAGTTGAAGTTGAAAATTCTGAAATAGAAATAGGTAAAACCAATTATAAAGTAGGAGATACAATGCAAGTAATAAAAGAATTGGTTTTAGATAAAAACAAAAAAATAGTAGATACTAGATACTTCCAAAAATGAAATTAGTCTGTATAAATAATATTTCTTTAGAAAAACTAATATGAAAAATTTTGAATTAGAGTTTGAACTTGAAGGGACTATACTTGTTTGTATCAATGATGAAGGATATGATACATCTTTAATAACATATGGTAAACAATATGTATTAGACGAAAACTTTACAAGTAATGAATATAGTTGTATAGTACTCAATAACAGAAATCAAAGAGCATCACTTAATAGAAATAGATTCATTAAATTAGAAGAATGGAGAGATAAACAACTTAATAAATTGTTATGAAAGCAATATGTATTATAAAATGTAATTTTCCAACATTTTCTATTGATGTTGGTGAATGGTTAGAAGTATATGATGAAAAAAACCATCCACATAGAGAATACTATACATTTAAAAAAGACGGATATGAACTATTTTGTAAAAAAGAACACTTCATTACACAAGAAAAATGGAGAGAACTACAATTAAATAAAATTATATGTTTACAATAACCTTTAGAATACCAAACACTGGATGTAATACAAACATTTCACATCCATCAAATTATAAAATGAATATTTTACTTGTTGAAAACCTTATGAAATCAATAGATGGAGAGTTTATAGGTATATCATATGGCAGTGAATCAAGATATAGTTATGAACTTCATGAATATAAAGTACCAACTATAAAAGAAAACTTTGTAAAGGATATAGTTATTGACTTAGGTTCAAACTCAAGATTAACACTTGATTATGAAACTATATAGATGTATATCAAATAAATCAGGATACTGGCTCACATTACATAAAATATACCAAGTTGATGAGGAAGATAGAATTCTAATTACTAATGATAGAGGCAATCAACATTTTATATCTAAGGCTGAACTTGGTGCAAATTTCATAAATTTACAAGATGAAAGAAATGATAAACTAAATCAACTAGGAATATGATATTAAAATGTATTAAAAGAAATGATTGGCCAAATGGTAAAATAACTATAGGTAAATTATATGAATTTGATTTAATTAGTGAGGAACAAGAAGATAATGATGTAATGGTTGGTAGTACATCATCCTATTATATTAAAGGTGATGATGATGTGTATAGATACTACCTCAAAGAATGGTTTGTAAATATACAAGATGAAAGAAATGATAAACTAAATCAATTAGGAATATAGAGAGTATTTTTTTATACTCTTTTTTTTATATATAAACTATGAAGTATATAAAAGTATTTGAAAATTTTGATGAAATAGATTTTAAAGATATAAGAAATCTTAAACCTACAGAACATACAAATGATGATTTTAAAAATGTAATAGAAATATTAGAAAGAGATTGTAAACCTTTCTTAGATGAAGTTAAATCAAATAATATTGAACCTATATTTAGAAGTGTGGAAAGAATAAAACTTGATGAAAATGGAATGATTAAAAAGTTATGTAGAACTGATAGAAGACCATTATCTACTGCAGTTTCAGTATCTAACCAACTTGATGATTTATTTTTAGATAAATTTGGAGTTAAACTAAGAAGTAATGGTGTATTTACCTCTAAACAAAAAGAACTACTTTATGGTAATCCTTATATATTCTTTCCAATTGGAGATTATAAATATTACTGGAGTACAGAAGTTAAAGATTTATATGCTAAATTATTTTTTACATCACAATCATTAGAAGATTTAGTTGATACTTATCAAGATAATGATTTAAAAGCTGCTGGTTATCAAGAAATAACCTTTGTATGTGATGAGTATTATCTAATAGATTATTCCTACTTAAATGAGTATATTAAATACATGAATGAATAATTTTTTTATTCATTTTTTTATACTATCTTTGTTCAAAACAAATAAAAAATGAGAACAAAAGCTGCAATTATTGCCTTTATCATCACTACATTATCAATAACATTTTGTTATTTATTCCTCTATTTTTCAAATCAAGAACCCTCTTTAGTACAAGACACATTTAAAGCTAGTACTAAGCAAAAAATTGTTTATGAACTTGAAGGAAATGATGAACCTAAAGAAGTATCTGATGATAGTACTTATTATGAATTAAGAACCAGATATGGTAATATTAGATTAACTGATATTGGTACACAACATGAAATTGACAGTATTAGGCCAATAAGATCTAAAAATGTAATAGAAATTTATAGATTATATAAAGAACTTAATAAATAAAAATGTTTTTACTCTTTATATTTATCTTAATATTAACATTCATGATATTGATATTTACTTCAATGTTAACATTATCTTATAAGTATAAGTTATATAAAGAAACATACCTTTTACTAAAAAATAAAGAATATACTCATTTTATTGATGATAATGAACGTATCTTTGTTTTCTATGATAAAAATAAATCTATATATTGGAATAAATTAGATTCTACTGTAAAACTGACTGATAATTATATCTTTAATAACTATGTTACTAAATTTGATCCTTATACATTATATTGGAAATATAAATTAAAGAAAGAGTTTTTCAATGTAACTAAAACAATAGAAGAAATTAGGGATGAAAAATTAAATAAAATTCTTAAAAATAAATGGTATTTAAAATAAAAATAATATGTTTGTAAAATGTGTAAAATATTACAAAGATGAATATGGATTTGTCTATAATGTAGGTGAAATATTTGAAGTTGATGATATTAAACCAACATATCTAAATGATCATTATTATTATAGAACACAACCAGGTAAAGGTCCTATGGGTTCACTTGCTATAAGTAATCTATCTAAAGATGACTTTATAGATGTTGAAAAAGTAAGAAATGATAAATTAGAACTACTAGGAATATGAAATTTGTTAAGTGTATAAATAAAGGAAAAGAAATAAGTTAGGAATATGAAACATATTAAATGTTTATTTACTGAAAAACAACTTGAAATAGAGAAGTTGAGAAACAAACCATATCATAGAGTAACACATAATAAAGTTTATGAAGTTTACTCAATTGAAGGTTGTGATGAAGATGAGTTTTGGATCATCTGTGATGATAAAACAAAAGGTAGATTTCAGTTGGAACAAATTGAAAATGATGTCTATTTTATAAATTACACTCAAGAAATTAGAGAAGAAAAATTAAAAGAACTTGGAATATGCTAGTTAAATGTATAAAAAATAACTATATTTATGATAAATTTAGTTTAGAGTTTCATTATGATAATGACATATTTGGTAACTTAAATATAGGTAATAACTATACTGTTACTAATACCTATGATGGTGGTGACACCTACTTTATCAAAGAAATAAGAAAATTTGTCCCTGCTAGATTATTCGTAAAGATAGAAGAAATTAGAGAAGAAAAATTAAAAAAATTAGGTATATGAAAATAATTTGTCTAACAAACCTTTATAAGTCACACCCAAGACACCCACTTTGGAAAAAAACAGATAATCAGAAAACACCTTATGAATTTATTAGGTTAACCCCAAATAAAATATATGTTGGACAATTAAATAAATCTCTTAGTAATTTAGAAGATGAATATTTAATAAAAGATGATTCTGATACATTTAATAGTTATCCTATATCACTATTTTGTGATTTGGAAATTTGGAGAAATAAACAAATAGATTCACTAATATCCTAAATACCTGACTAATAACACAATAATAAACTTTCTTAAAAAAATTAATATAAACTAAATATAAAACAATTAAAAACTAAAATTATGAGTGAGAAATTTAAAAAATTAAAAGAGAAAATGATGCCAGTATTTAAAAATATTACTATCTATGGTATCATCATTTGTTCAGTTATCGCTTCTTTCTTTATTGGTATATTCTATAATAGAATGACTACTAAACCAGCAACAAAAATTGAAGTGAAAACAATCAACAAATCAGAAGTTAATCTAGGAATTGATGAAAACAATCATCTAATTGTAATTGAAAAGAAAACAGGTAACTATACCATTTATCAAGACTCTATTGGTAAAACAATATTCAAACTTTATGCTAAAAACCTATGGGGTCAAAGTAATACAAAAACAGAATAATAAATATGAGAATAAGAACAATATTATTATCTATGACTTTGTGTTTATCTACTGTAATATTAACCAGTTCATTTAATATTATAAGTAATGTAGAAGAACAAAATAAAGAAGTTAACTTAGATAAGTTGGGTAGTTCTGATTTAAACTACCCAACACCATTAAAAATGTATGAACTAATAGACCACTATTCAACAGTTTATAATATACCTAAACACATTGCATTTAATGTGGCTTATTTAGAAACCAAATATAAAGGACCATTTGACTGGAATTATAAACATAATCTATCATCATCTGCAGGTGCAGTAGGACCAATGCAAGTTATGCCAGCAACAGCAAACTATATTAATAATAAAAAATTCCAAGAGAAACACTAAAAAATAATGTAGAAGTTAATATTAAAACAAGTATGATGCTTCTAAATAAATTACATAAAATGTATCCTAATTGGAAACTTGTTTGTGGTGCTTATAACACTGGTAGACCAATGGTAAATTCTTATGCAAACTTTTGTGTTAATAATACTGACTACCAAAAAAATTGGACTAGAATTAGAATATGATAAAAAATTGTGATAATTGTTACTACCTTGTATTTGAAGAAGAAAGATGGAGATACGTAAATGCACTTTACCATTGTAAACTACATAATTGTAAAGTAGATTACCCCAAAGAACAATTCTGTGGTGATGAAAATTGGATATCAATTAAAGCTAAAGAAAGATTAGAGAAACTAAAACAACTTGGTATATGATAGTAGTTTGTACTAAAGAAAGAAATAATCTCACAATTGGTAAACAATACAATGTTATTGTAATTAAATCAAACTATGAATGGGATCTAGTTGCAGATGACTATCTTCTGTTAAATGATGCGGATAAAGAAGAAAAAGTTTGTGAAAATTACTTTATAACATTAGATGAATGGAGAAGTAAACAATTAAAGAAACTAAGTATATAACAAATAAAAAAACTTATGAAAAAATATTTTGAGTTTTCTGGAACAATATCTGGAACAAATCTTTTACTTAGAAACCTTTTATCATCTGTTATTGCAGTAGTATGTCTATCTTTGACTAATACATCATCCTTTTTAGGCATACTAGATATATTAGCATTATTAATTATATTACCAACTATTTGGTTCTCTGTCGCTACAGCATATAAAAGAATTTCTGCACTTTATCCAAGTAAGGTAAATGAATACACTTTAGGACTAATACTATTACAAATTTTAAATAGTTCATTAAAAGGAAGTAATTTACATTACCTAACCTCAATTCTATTATTTATATTTACTTGTGTTTTAATATTCAAAGATTCTAATATACAAAATCATAATGGTTAATGAATGATAATTTATACAGGTACAACTTGTTATTTAGGTGAATGGCATTTCACTAGTGGTAAGATATATAAAACCTATCATTATAGCAAAAAAGTATTCTATATAATCTCAGATAATAATATGAATTATCATTTTAATATAGATGAAGATATGATGAATAACTTCTTAATATTGGATAAATGGAGAGAAATACAAATAAATAAAATTTTAAATAAAGAAAGCAAAGATTAATTCTTTGCTTTCTTTTCTAAATATTCTTTGTACTTAACTAACCAACTAGCATCAAGTAAATAATACTCTTTACATATAAACATTATTTCTTGATTAGTATTTCTATCCAAATCATCATTCTTATAACCATCAACTAATTTATTTAATTCCCTATCTATACCCTTTTCTAAACTATTACTTGTAATAAAATCATAAAACTTTTTAAATATACTAGCTTTATACTTCTTAAATAACTCAGGTTTTGTAAATCTTCTATACCATCTCTCTGAATTAATCTTTGTAAATAAATCATCAAAATTAGGATTCCAATAATACTTATACTCTCCTATAGGGATAAATATATACCTCATACCATATGCAGATGTAGTAGAAGAAAATTTTGTAGCAAATACACCACTAGATCTAGGTCTAACACCAAACTTCTTCTCAAATATATCATCAAACATTTTAGATATATCACCATCTGTATCTAATGTCTTTCTATCTTGTCTAGATGACTTTTTATATAATTCTAAATTATTTATCTCTAATCTATATGAAGGTCTTGAACCTCTAAATATAATACCTGGATAATCAGGTTTATAATTACTTATAATCTCATCTAAGAATGGTTTACAATCTCTTTCTAATATCCCAATTATCTCCTCAAATGAATCATTTAATTGAACATTAGATTCAAAGAACCTTTTTATATACTTCATAATCTATATATTAATTTATTTGGTTAAAAATAAAATAACACCTATATTTGTATAATAAAAAATAAAGTGAATATGACAGATCAATTATTTAATATAGAATTCTTTAACCAAAAAACAACACAAGATAAAATTGACTATCTATAAAATTGTGTACTATCACTACCAGAAAAATCTTTTCATGATAGTCAATATCAACATGAAAATAAAATTAAGGCACTTGTAGTTGATGTACATAAACAGGAATCAGTTGATATGTATTATATGTTAAATTTAATGAAAAAATATAATGTACTAGGATGTAAGGAAGATCATTTAATTATTAAAGAATATGAAGATTATGTTAAAACCAAAAAGAGTTCTATGTAAAAAAGGTTTTTCACTTGGTGATGATTTCCAATATATTGGTTTCACAAGAGTTAAATTTGATAACAGATGGTTAATTGAAGGCCAATGGTATGATGTTGTTTATAATCCAAATGATTCTGATAATACATTCAGTATTATAAATCATCAGGGTAATAGAGAACTATTCTTTATGTATGACTCAGATGATGAAAACTTAACAAGAACATATGCTAAATGGTTCTATACCATACAAGAAATGAGAGAAATGAAACTTAAAGAATTATTATGTGCTTAATAATAAACCAAATACTTAATTAATAATATAAAACTAAATATAAAACTAATGAGTAAAATTAAAAAAGTATCAACTAAAGAAAATCTATTTGATTGGTTAGTATATTCTTGTACTGCGGCTCTTCTATTACTACCTTTCTACCAAGGCCAAAACTTTAAACACTTCTCAATATCAATAATTGTAGGATTTCTATTTGGTATGATAAATAGAATAATTAGAGAAATAGAACTATTAAGAGAACAACAAAAGTTTAACTTATACAATGAAGAAGAAGTTGAAGAAATTGCAAATGAAATGGTAAACTGGGCAATAGATAACCTAGGAAATCCAAATGCAAAAAGTGGAGAAAAATTTGATGAAGTAATCAGTAAATATAAATGGAAAACAAATTCAGTATTTAAAGATGAAAAATAAATCAGGGGTTCCTGTTCTGGAAAATATTCCAGAAGAGGTTTTACCAGGTGATAGTAACAACTATGTACCTGTACAATATGAAACAAAAGATATTTACCAAGGAGAATACTCATTACCTATATTTGATACTAAAGAAGAATGTGAGCAATGGTGTCAAAATAATACTTATGAAACTTTTATAAAAAATAAATAAAATACTATGAAAAAAATATTAACATTATTAACCATTCTATTAACTATAACAACTTATAGTCAGAAAAATTATGAAGAATTCTTTAGAAAAGAAAAGGATAGATTTAAAATATCTGATACATCTAAAGTTAATAGCAAAGATACCTTTACAAATGTAGAAACATATAGTACTGGTAATGAATATAATAATTGGGGTGAAAATAACACACAAGTTGTTATATACTATAATATATATCCTTATACATATTGGAATAATTATTATAACTATTGGTATAGACCTTATTACTATAATTACCCTTATTACTATGGTTATAACTATTACTATGGTCATAACTATTACTATGGTCATAATTATTGGCATAGACCTTATTATGGTCATAACTATAATGGATATAATTATAGAAATACACCAAGAACTTATAGTACTCCAAGAACAAATAGTCCAAGAACAAATAGTACTCCAAGAACAAATAGTCCAAGAACCTATAGTACACCAAGAACTTATAGTACTCCAAGAACAAATACACCAAGAACTTATAGTACTCCAAGAACTAGTACACCAAGAACAAATAGAAGATAAAAAAAGATGATATTAATAATACTTACAATTTCAACAATTCTTTGGTTACTTTATTGGATTCCAACATACTTAACATTAAGACACAACTATAAGTCTTATAAAGAGACATATAATGCATTGAAAAATAAAGATTATTTACTTTTAACCTCTTCAAATGGTATGTTTATATTCAGAACAAGTGATAAAATAAATAATCCACCTGTATGGTCTGCAGATGATAAAGAGATAATTTACTTTGAAGGAAATAAAAGTATTAAACTTATAAAGGGATATATACATAATAATTTCATGACATGGTTTGATCCATATACAAACTACTGGTATCGTAAAATTAAAGAACAGATTATCGTAAATAGTTCTGTTGAAAATCTAAGAGACTATAAACTAAAACAACTTAATATATGAAATTAGATGAACAAATATTATCTTGTGCAAGAGTAAATGGATATACTGGTAAAGGCACTAAAGTTACTAGACCAAAATATAATAGTGGTGGTGATATGGGTGAATGGTGGATTCAAAATGATATGCTTGCAGTAAGAGTTACAGATGAACAATTCAAACAATGGCAAAGAGATTATAAACTTAAAAAAATATTAAACAATGGATAAAAGAGCAATTGAATGTTATGCAATGATTGGTAGTAAAGAACCAATTATTAAATGGTTAAAAGAAGAAGGTGTAAAAACTAAACAAGAAGCAAGAGCAAAACTTGAACCTATTAAAGGTGGTATTGCATTAGGTACTTTCCTATCTGGTGCAAAAAGTTCAAGTACATTTGATCACTCTTCCTCTTTCTTAGATAGAATAGTAGATACATTTGAATAAATAAAAAAGACTTACAATTGTAAGTCTTTTTTATTATTTATTCTTATCTATTAATTTGTTAAATTCATCAATCTTTTTATTAATAACCTTTAGTTCATCAATTCTATAATTTTCTAAAACATTCATTATATCAATTCTTTCTTTTTCTAAAACATCCATTATATCAACACTCAATTCCATAGTTTTATCTTCTATATTAACTAAAGAATTCAATTCGATATTATTAGACAAAACCTTATTTATTCTTTCTTTTGCCAATGTAGTAATATCTGACTTCTTAATCTTTTTAAGTTTGTCTAACTCAACATTCTGTAATTCAATTAAATCATTTAATCTACTTATTTCTTGAGGATCTTCAACACTACACATTTTACTTTTTAATCTTTCAATATTAGTAATAATTGTTCTACATTTATTATTATTAAGTTTAATAATATCTTCTTTTAACTCTTCTAAATTTTTATTTTTCATTTGTAATATTATTATTTTTAAGCTGCTATTACAGTAACTGAATTACTACTAATTAAATTAGTTATATCTCCATCAGGTTGTCCACTATTTGCAGTCATTAGTGATGATGGTATAGTTAAATCTATTGTTTTACCAGTTATTCCATTAAATACATTATCATATCCAGTAGTTGAACCTAAATTTGTACATAATGGAATATTGATTGTTGTTAACACACAATTATTAAAACAAGAATTACCTATAGTAGTAACTTGTGGTAAAGATATTGCTTGTAATGCAGTACAATTAAAGAATTCTGCAGTAGATAAACTAGTAACTTGTGGTAAACTAACTGTTGTTAGTGAATCACAAAGTATAAAAGTTGAACCTAATAAACTAGTAACTTGTGGTAAAGATACTGTTTCTAATGATATACAATATGCAAAACACGCATTACCTATAGTAGTTGCTTGTGGTAAACTAACTGTTGTTAGTGAATTACATTCATTAAAACATGCATATCCTAAACTAGTTACTTTTGGAAAATTAATACTTGTTAATGAGTTACAATTACTGAAAACTTGACCACCTATAGTTATTAATTCTGGAAAATCTACACTTATTAATGTTGTACAATTTATAAATGATGCATACTCCAATGTTACAAGATCAGGGAAAGATAATGTAGTTAATAAAGATCCACTAAAACAATAATCTCCTATTGTAGTTACTTTAGATAAATTTACACTTGTTAATGGACAATTAAGGAAAAATTGATATCCTGCTGTTGTAAGTTTAGGTAAAGTTGCACTTGCTAATAAGAAACATTGTGCAAAAGATTGATCTCCAGCTGTTGTAAGTTCAGGAAAATTAATACTTGTTAATTTAACACAACTATAGAAACAAAGATTTTCAATAGTTGTAAGTTTAGGTAAAGTTACACTTGCTAATAATAGACAATTACCAAAACAATTATTTCCTGCATCAGTAAGGTCAGGGAAATTAATACTTACTAATTTCTGACAATTATAAAAACAATAATCTCCTGCTGTTATAACTTTAGGTAGATAAATTGATGTTAGTCCTGTACAACTATAGAAACACTGATTTCCAACACTTGTTACCTCTGTAAAACTTAAATTTGTTAATTTAACACAACCATTAAAAGAAGCAGCCCCTGCTGTTGTAAGTTTAGGTAATAATATAGTTGTTAATTCAATCCAACCGTTGAAACATCCTTCACCTGTAGTTAAAAGTTCAGGTAATGATATAGTTGTCAATAATTCTTGATAATAAAAACAATAAGCCCCTGCTGTTGTAAGTTTAGGTAAATCTACACTTATTAATGGACAATTATAGAAACACTGAATACCTGCTGTTGTAAGTTCAGGTAGTGATATTGTGTTTAGTGATAAACAATTACTAAAACACGAAGTACCTGCTGTTGTAAGTTTAGGTAAATTTAAACCTAAATTTGTCAAAGAATCACAATTATAGAAACACTGAATACCTGCATTTGTAAGTTCTGGTAAATCTACACTTGTTAATGGACAACCTGTGAAACATTGAGTACCTGCAGTTGTAAGTTCAGGTAAACTAACACTTGTAAATAGACAATTATTAAAACAGTAATCACCTGCAGTTAAAAGTTTAGGTAAATTAATACTTGTTAATGATTGACAATTTACAAAACACCCTTCACCTGCAGTTAAAAGTTCAGGTAAAGATATTGTTGTTAATGAATTACAATAATAGAAACAATAATCTCCAGCTGTTGTAAGTTTAGGGAAATTAATACTTTCTAATAAGAAACATTGTCCAAAACATTGATCTCCTACTGCTGTAAGTTCAGGAAAATTAACACTTGTTAATAATTGACAACTATAGAAACTATAACCCTCTAAAATAGAAACTTTTGGTAAATTAATACTTGTTAATGATTGACAATTTGCAAAACTATAATATCTAACTGTTATAAGTTCAGGTAATGATATTGATGTTAATAATCCACAACCATTGAAACATCCTTCACCAGTACTTGTAAGTAAAGGAAAATTAACACTTGTTAATAAATTACAATTAGATAAACAATAATCTCCTGTTATAGTAAGTAAAGGAAAATCTATTATAGATATAGATAATTGTGAAAATGCATAAGATCCTGCTTCTTTTAATAAAGGTATATTTATACTTACTAAATTCTCACAATAACCAAATCCACCATAATCACCAGTATCTGGTGAATCTTCTGGCCCATATACAATTGTACAGGCAGGTAAATTAACAGAAATCAATCCTTTACAATAACTAAAGGCATCACCACCAACACTTGTAATACATCCTGCTTGATCATCAATTGCAACTAAATAATTATTATTATTGTAATCATACATTAATCCAGGTTTTACTTTAATATTACTTCCACCAAATAATTGAACCTTTGTACTCTCTTCTAAAATAATATCTAAATTATTTATATCAAGCTCATATCTTCTATAACTAAATCCACCTCCGTTTTGACCTCCTGTCCAAGATAAAAACTCAATTGCCCAATACTTTCCTGTTGTAGTATCTAACATAATCATTTTTTCACCAGGAATGTCATAAAAATCATTAACTATATCACGTAAAAAAAAATATTCTCTACTTTCTATATTTTGTAAATCATCCCATCCTAAACTCCATAAACTACCTGATGGTGTCTCATCTCAATTTGTAATATCTATCAAAGGATTATAAAACCAACCTTTATTACCTCTTTTTATATGTAAACCATCACTGATAATATCAACTGCAGTATTATCATTATCTTCTTTTATAAATGTTATCCAATCTATAACATTAGTAGGTTCAATTATATTTACTGATGTAAATGCAGTGCCTAAATTTGGTAAATCAAAAAATGTATTCCAATCATCTACATCACTAGAATCACCTACTAATAAATCAGCACTTGATATATTATTAAATAATAGTTCTAATGGTAAAATACTTCTTAAACTTCCTCCTGCACCTGCAGAAGAAGGGGCAACTGCAGCAACCATTGCAGCTTCCATCATCATATTTGATTGATGTATAAAGTATTGTCTTGCTTGCTCTTGAGCACTTAGACTTTGATTTTTTGGTAAATTCCTAAACTGATTCCAACTCCACATATTTACATCTCTTTTTTATATTTTTATATATTAAAAAAAGAAATGTATAATTAAAATAAAATACTATATTTGTATAATAAAAATATTAAGTATGGATAAAAAAGAAATAAAAAAATTCTACCTGTCTTTAATAGATAATCCTGATGCAACATGGAATAAAACTACTTATAATGATTGGATATTGTTAAATTGTAGAATTAATAACATTTGTGTTGATTCTGAAATTGGATACAGACTTACATTTAGATATTTAGATAATAATGGATATACTATAGAATCACAAAGTTTATCTCTAAAAGAAATTGGTATATCAAGGTTTAGAATGGTATTTCCTTATTTTGGAATTGCATATAGAGTTTTAAGAAGAATTAAAAGAGAAGAAACTTATGGTAAACCTGAACAACTAAAAGTAAAATTAGAGAAAGTATCTATGATACTCTCTAAAGATAAAGCTTTAAATAGAGATAATAAAATTAATCAAATATTAAATTAATGGAATATTATGAAGTATTAACCAATAACTTATCTATTTGTATAGATAGTGATGTTGCATATTATCATAACTTTAATAAAGGTGATATAATAACTTTATTCATTTCTGATTGTTTTGATATTAATAATCAAAAGACTAATGAGAAATTTCTATCTAAAATTAAATTTGATAATTACACTCTTGATTATGATGATAGACTTAACTTTGTTATAGAAGATAAAACTAATTGGTCATCTGCAATACTAATGACATTGTTACAATATAATATAATTGAAGATTTTACAAAAAAAGTAGAAAGAGATAATAAAATAAATAATATTTTAAACTGTTAAAATATGTTCATTTTTTAACAATGATTTGGTATATACAAAACTTATACATATCTTTGTTGAAATAATTAAAGATATGACTATGACATTTGACCTAAGAGAAGGAAAAACACTAAATAGAAAGACTATCTCATTTGATGGGACTTTATTAGCAGAATCAACTTTAAAACCCTTATTTGGTTTATATGATAAATATAGAGGTTATCTTGGTATCAAAATGGAAGAAGCAGAAAATAAACAAGTAAAAATTGATTTATCAACTATTCCTAACAATGTTAAATTAACTTTATCTAATAAAAGAAGTTTATTCATACTTGTTGAAGAGACTATAGTATCTTATCCATTTAAAGATAATCCTATTCAAACACCTAAAACAAAATTAAGATACTACTTCCATAGAGTATATTCTGATAAAGAAATTAAAGAGTTTGAAAACTCAACAGCATATAAAAAAACTGGTAAAGGATTATCTAATGAAATTAAAAATCAACAAACATCACTTAAAGATAATAGATTCCCTACATATTATATCATAGATGGATTCTACCTAAATGGTGCAAGTAATGGTATGCCAGATGGTAAATCATTAAAAGACTATATCAATAAACCAGGATATGAAGATAATATTGTAGTAAAGGATATTATATTCAGTGAAGTATAATAGTTAAAATCTGTTCATTTTTTAACAATGATTTGGTATATACAAAACTTATACATATCTTTGTTGAAATAAAAAACTCACACACTATGGAAAGTAAATTAAAACTAAGTAATATTCTTTTTGCATATAAAAACCTTAAAAAAAACAGAGACAATATGTCTATGTTTGATATTGGTAAACACCTTGGTTATATGGAAGCAGGTCTTCAAGTATATGGTTGTTTAGAAACTGTTAAGAATGAAGATACAAAATCTAAATTCTATGGTGATTCAGAAATCAAAAGAGAAACTATAAAGAGTAAAAAATGGTGGAAAAAAGATAGACTTGAATCTATGGAACAAGCCATCATCAGACAAACAGAAAATATGTTCACTAAAAATAATATCAAATTCTAATATGAAAAAAATTTTAACAATCTTTATCTTATTACTAACACTTACTTCTTGTGAAGATAAAGGTGTTACACAACAAAGACTAACAGGTGATGAATCAAACCTACCTGATGAACTTAAAGGCCTTAAAGTATATAGAGTATCTTGTGGTCAAGGTGAATATGTAAAAGTAGCGGTTTTAAACAACCAAGTAATTTCTACAACCTACCAATCAGGAAAAACAACACAATCAGTCATATTGATTAATAAAGAAACACCAAGAACAATTATGGTTGAATCAATCATATCTGAGAATGATTCTATAGTAGTAATTAAAAAATCCAAATAATAATGAAGAAAATACTAACATTTACTTTACTATTACTTACACTTAACCTAGTCTCTCAAAACCTAGAAGTAAGTAAAATTAATTGTCAAAGAGCAATGAATAGAACTATTGGTTATCATCTTGTTCTTAAAAATACATCTACTAAAACAATTGATGCAGTTGAATGGACTGCTACTTTTGTAGATAAATTTGGTGATGTTAAAGAAGTAAAGAAATCTGAACTATGGAGTTCAGGTAATACTTTTACTATAGATACAAGTAAACCTATTGAACCTGGTAAAGAATTACAAGTAACTATGACTTGTCTTGTGAAAGGTGCCACAGATGTTAAAATTAAAATTACTAGGATCCATTATCTTGATTAATTCTTCCAAGCAAAATATCCAAATATTCTAACACCATAGAATCTGGTATAGTTATCAAAATTTCTTATTGATATTTTATTTGTTCCATTTATCTTTATGGACCACTTTAACATTTCTTTATCACAAAACTCTCTTGAAAACAATCTATTCTCATATAAAAAGTCATGAATTAAAGCAGCAATAGCAAAGTCACCATCAGGTGGCAAAATTGTCCATAGTATTCTAGGTGAACTAGATAAGTCATATATAAATCCTTTAGGTATAGTAATTATCTCTTTATTTGATAGTTCTACTTTTATTTCTTTTTCAAGCTTATACCTTTTCCATTTTTCACCATTAATTATCCTAGAATATTTAACTGGATTATCTATTATAGATTCATTGTGAATATTATTGTGTGTATATATCATTTTTATATAAATATTTTTAAACTATATATTAAATTAAATATGAATAACTTTTAAATATAATTTTATATAACATTAAAAAAATAAGATATGAAATTAGATATTAATGAAGGTTACTACAATGCACTTAGATTAAGATATGAATCACAAATGGCTGAAGCTAAAGCTAATTTAGATTTATACTTTAGTAATACTAACCTAGCAGCAATTGGTGAACACTCTGACCTATTGGCAGAACATGATAGATGGATAGATGCTTATGCTAATGCAAAAGATAAGTTAGAAACCCTTAAAGAATTGTATAGTAACTCAGTAACAATCAAATAATCACTTTTTAGTGATTATTTTTTTTTATTTAAAGTATTCTTCTTATATTTGTAAAAAATAAGATATGGGAAGTTTTAGTTGGAATAAAGCAGATAAATTAACAGCAATTGAAAATGTAGCTTATGGTACATCCTTTAAGTTTTTAATACCTAAAGAGTTTGGTGGTGGTTTTATTAAAGATAAATACCAAGATTATGGTTATTTAGGAACTAAAGAAAATGGTGAGCCTAAATATGATATGTATGAATTATTAGCTTTTTGGAATAAAGCTAACCATTTAAAATATGATGGTGAATATCCTTTAATGAAAGAAATTGATAATAATACAGATAAAAACAGAGGCAAAGGAATTGATATTGGATGTTATGATGAAGATATTCTAAAATTGGAGTATCCATTGAAATTAGTATCTGCTTCTTTTAAAGGAACCTATGAAGATTTAGAAACTTGTAGTTTAGGGGATCCTGACCAAGGATTCTATAGTAGAAAAAGAAAATAAAAATATATGACAGGAACAATAAATATTGAAGGAAGAGAACTTTTTTTTAGAGTAATAATCAATGATGATTCTTATGACTATACAGAGTTCTTCCAAGGTACTGAAACTATTACCTATAAGAAATGGGGATTATTTGGTGATACTATTACAGAACAAGTACCAAAACTAGTATTCACTATTAGTAAAGCAATGAGTGATTATGAGTTAACCAAAGATTGGTGGAGAAAAAAAATAACCAAAGAAGTTAAATTACTTGAACGTAGAGAACAAATTGAAAGAGGTGAATTTATATGAATAAAATTTTAGTTAAAATATATGGTGATAAAGATTGGTCTATTCTAATGTTTGGTACCAGACCCATATTAGAGTTTGAAAAAGCTATGGATATAGCTAACATAACTAGATTACGTTGTAAACTTAAATTAGTTAATGAACAAGGTGATACAATTCGTAAATGGGATAACTTATAATGTATATTAAGATAAAACCTGAGTTCCTTTTAGTTTTAATGGAAGAACATAAACAACTAAAAGATAAACTTATAGATGTAAACTGTGATGATTTACTCTTTCATAATACTTCAATACTTGACAAAGTATATCATGCAACATATTCAGATATACATGTTTTTGAAACAACTTATGTACCAAGATTCAATGTAATTATTGATGATATTACTTTAGAAAAAGTACACCAGTCAAGATTAGAGATACTAGAGAAATCAGAAATAAGAGAATATAAAATAAATCAAGTCTTTGACTTGATTTGATAAATAAATAAAAATGGATATAACTAATATAAAAGAAGGGTATAATTTTCTATCATTCGTATTAACCGATCGTTATACAAATGCGGTAGATATGTATAAACTTATGCTTAAACTAAACACTGAACAAGAAACCAGTGGTGAGTTTAATATACTAAATATAAATATAGATGAAACTCTAAGTCAATATGACTTATGTTTTAATATACATCCTCAATTCTTTACTGGTAGAGAAGATGTTATCTTTGAACTTAGTGTAAATATCACTATGAATAACAATTGTAAACTAGATAATAAAGACCTATTAAAAGAACATATATTAGGAACTGTATTGAAAGAAATTCAAAAACACTTTGATTGTTATTATAGAAAACATGATTCTAATATACCAGTAATCAAATCTTACTTTAGAAACTATTAAGAAAGAATATATGAAAATACATAGTTACAAAGAATTGTATTCTATCTCTATAGAACAAGGTGATCCTTTATTCAAACCTCTTGGTATGGATAATAGATCATATTGTAGAATAAATGGTAGATGGCACTATAACTCTGGTGGTAGCCAACTTGATTGGAGAGAGATGAACTCTTATACAAATGAACAAATCAAACTAATTGAAGATGTATTCTTAGAAACTAGAGCCAAACAACTATAATTGATAAAATCTGTGCACTTTTTAACAATAATTTAGGTCAATACATATAATCGTCTTATCTTTGTAATGTTAAAATAAAACATTATGATAAAATTCTACATACCTGTAGTAGGGATTAAATATTTTTTAGATACTTTTGGACCAACTCAAAGAATTGATGGTGGTAGTAAAGTTCTATTTGCATTCTGGATGGCTTTCTACCATGGTGCTATGTTAGCTATGATGTTAATGCCTATTTTCTTTCATTTTGTTAACTTTAAAAATATCTAACATATGTATGTTAAAATAACTGCAACAGACCAAGTACTAGAAGATTTCTGTTATCTACCATTAAAATCAGGTGAAATATATTATGCAATGAATTCAAAAGTAAATGGTCAATCAATTAATACATTCTATGATGTAATAGTTGATGAACAAACTGTAGTAAGAGGAGTACATGAATCAAGACTTGAAATACTTACTCATATTGAAGTAAGAGAATATAGAATAAATAAAATATTAGAATAATTTTTTTATTAATAATATCATCCATACCTTTGTAAAACAAATTAAAAAATATGAGTAAATACTTTAAATCAGCACGTGACAACATTTTTATCTTTATAGTTTATATGGTAGTAGTCGCTTTCCTATTATTTCTATCAATTGAACTATTAAGACTTGCCAGACCTCTTAAAATAATAGGAATTTTAGGAACAATAGGTTCACTATGGGCAATCTTCAAATATCCAGACTTTCAACAATATTTAACAACAAAAAAAACAAAAAAATAATGAACTTTACATTTAATGGAATTTTAAAAATCGTAGCAGGACTAGGTCTTGTAATTACTCTTTCAATCTTTGCCTTTAGTGGTAAAACAATTAAACCAGGTGAAGAAGGATTCCTCTTTGATAGCTTTGGAGGTGGTATCAATAAAACTATGATTTATAGTGAAGGTTATACTCCATTCTTACCCTGGAAAGAAATGATTACCTACAATGTACAATACAAATCTCATAAGTACACAGCCAAAGTACTTGATAAAGATGGTACAGAAGTAACAGTCTCTGTAACAGTATCAGCAGCTTTACAAAGAGGTAAATCACCACTTGTACATCTTAAACATGGACCAGGTTATGAAGCCAGTGTAATTGATGTACAATCATCTGGTGCTATTAAAGATGCTATTGGTAAATATGGATATGAACAAATATATGGTGCTAAACGTGAGAATGTTGAAAGTGAAATTGAAGAAAGCATTAGAAAATCATTAGCTAAAGAAAATATCATCGTTGCATTTGCAGAGGTTACTGATGTTGATTTACCACCAGCAATTGCCTCAGCTATTATTGCTAAACAAGAACAAGAACAACTTAACTTGAAAGCTGAGAAATTAAAAGCATATGAAACAAATATTGCAGCATCAACAGTAGAAGCAGCTAGAGGACGTTTTGAAACGGCTGAATTTGATACTAAAGCTAAAGCACTTATGTCTCAACCAGCAATCTTGAGATTGAAAGAACTTGAGATTGAAGAAAAATGGGCTGAGAAAGGTGTATCACGATATGGTACAAATAACGTTTTTGGTGCTGGAACAACCGTCTTAAAAGGATTAACTAACTAAAAAATAAAAAGAGGTGTTCAAAACACCTCTTTTTTTATAAAAATAAATAAATCATATGGCAGAAATAGGTATACCAATATTAATACTATTAATAGTATATGTTATTTACATATTCACTAAAACATATCCCGCTAGGGAAAAGAAAATTTTTATAAGTTATACAAGAACTGGTTCACAATCAATACCTGGTATGAGAGAACCAAAAAGTAAAAAAAGAAAAAATAACATAAGATGATACCAAGAACAGAAATAATCAAACAAGTAAATAGATTCTATGATATGATAGAATCAATTGATCAAAAAATTGATCAACAAAAAGATATTATTAATGAAGTTGATGAAGTTCAAAAGAATGAAAACTTTAAATTATTAAGAAATTACTTTAAACTAACATCTAAAGTAGGCCCTGAAATGATGGATGCAATTGATACTCTTAAAAATAAATTAGATATAATTGAAGATGATTGTAAATAATCCATTTGAACAATCAGCTAAACAATATAAAAAACAAGCTAAATACTGGTCTATTATAAGAATAGTATTTGGTATCATATTAATATTAACAATACTAACAATATAAATAATGGAAAATTATACTGATAAAGAAATGATTGATTTTAGTCAATGGTGTCTAAAACAAGATATTTGCTCGAGAGGTGATGGACAATATGTTAATGATAAAGGTAAAATTATTACAGTTAAAGACCTTTTTGAACAATGGAAAGGTGAAGGTGAAGTAAAAATAAATGAACATAAAACAACAAGAATGGTGTTTATATTTTCAAGTAAACACCAAGAAATACATCAAGACATCAAAATAATTTAAACCTTTATGAATTTAGTAGGAGGTAAACAAGTAGGTGAACTATCCACACAAGGTGACAGAGCTTATCCAAGAAATATATTAAACTATGATATTCCAAGAAGGGATGATGATTTTGGTCCTCTTGTTATTGAAATGGGTATTGACTCATTAAAATATATCTTAGGTTAATTAAAATATTATTACTATATTTGTAATTCAAATTTATAAAATCACACACTATGAAAGCTATGTCAATAAAAAGAATGTTGGATGAAAAGAAAAAGTGGTATTTAGATAAACCAGAAGATAACTTATTTAAACTACTTAAAAATAGACATGGTATCTTTTTTGACCTTATGGTAGAAGAAAATGAATTATCTGGAGGATTATTTGGATTTGATGACTTTGGTACATTTGTTGATTTAGGTGATGATGGTTGTTGTCCTTATTGTGGGAATAAAGAAGATAATGATGAATTCCCATCTGCTAAACAAATGTTAGAGAATAACATTAAAAACATTCTAACCGCAATTGAAAATGGTGCTGATGTAAATGATAGAAGTGATTCAAGTACAACTATATTACACAGAGCTACTTGGCAAGTAGGTATTCCAAATAACTTAGATATAATTAAAAAACTTATACAGTATGGAGCTGATGTAAATGCATTAAATGACTTTGGTAAAACACCATTATATTTTATTGCAGATTCATTAAAACATTCTGATATTGAAACTGCAAAATTACTTATTGAAGCAGGTACTGATCCTAATAAAGGAAATCCATTACTAGGAGCTGCAGATAGACTTAATTTAGATATGGTTAAGTATTTAATCTCTGTTGGTGCTGATGTAAATCAAAGAGATTTCAATGGTAATGCACCATTAGCAAAAGCCATTAAAAATGAGAAACATTACTCTAATGATTATATGAGTAGATATAATAGTATAGCAAAGTTATTAATTGATTCTGGTGCTGACTTAAATACTAAGTTTGAATATGGATATAATGCATATCAATTAGCTAAGTATAATAAGGAAATTTCTGACTACTTAGAAGGTTTAAAAGAAAAAGAAAAACATACATTCAATGATTGGTTAAAAAAATTAAATAATGTTTTATAGTATAATAAGTTCTTCAAAAGATACTATAAGAAATATACATCATTCTTTAAAAGAGTTGTTTTGTAATCATAATTGGTTGTTTTGGCATACCAGATTTATTGTAAATAATCCTAAATCACATATTAAACATCTAAATGGTAAAATACAATATAACCAATTTAGACTATGTGATAAATGTGGAAAGAAACAAATGTGGAAACAAAAATTTGAAGGTAGTAAATGGATAAGAACTTATAGAAAACTTGATATTAATAATAGAACCATAGATATGGTATTAAAAATATCAGGGGAAGAAACTAAAGCGGATAAAAGAGATAGATTAATTGATCAAATATTAAAAAATAAATAAATGAATAAAAAAGATATAAAACAATTTTATTTATCATTAATTGATAATCCAGATGCAAGATGGACTTTACATAAACAAAAAGACCATGAGAGAGTAGAATACATCTTATACAATTGTGAAATCAATAAAATTAAAATCAAGTCATATATAGACTTCCAAATTAGTTTTAATTATGAAAATGGTAATCACTGGAATGATAGTTCAGATGTTGTTACCTTTAGTGATATTGGTATTTCTAAGTTTCAATTATTATTTCCTTACTTTGGTATTTATGCTAGAATTGCTAGAAGAATTAAAAGAGAAGAAAAGAAAAAAAAACTTACAATAAACACCAGAAAGATAGATAGTATAGTTAAAATTCTATCAAAGGATAAAGCTCTTGTCAGAGATAATAAGATAGATCAAATACTAAATTAAAGTCCTTTATGGACTTTTTTTAGTTTAAGTCAATTATTATCCTTACCTTTGTATTGCAGTTTAAAAAGCAGAACAATGGGAAAAATAACCTTCAAGAAATCAAAACCCTACAAAGGAGTTGATTATACAATTGCTGAAAAACATAGATATAGTTATTATTGGCAGTTTAAACATCAAGTTCCTATTTTAAGTGAATTACCCAATGAATGGATTAAATGGGCAAATCTTAGATTTCCTTATAAATTAAAAATGCGTCCAGATGATACTGGTGATTACTATGATGAAATAAAATTCGAACCAATTAAAAAGGGTGATGTAATCTATAACTTTGGTGAATATATTGGTCAAGTTTCAGAAACTAAAGTAGGAGGTGATAAAGAAAATGGTTATTATGTTGAAATAGTTTATGATAAAGTGTTTAAAACTATCAATAATCAAAGAGTTTTGATTGATGAAATAAGAGTAGATAAGCTTGATATGAGAAATCTATTATGGTTTTATTATTATGGATTAAGAATTTCTAAATTAAGTGATGTAAGATATACTGTAACAACTGGTATAATCCCATACTATACTAAATTAATTAATGAAAAAGATACTCTAATAAAAGAATTAAAATCTGAGTTAGATGAATATAAAAAAATACTTGGAAATTTAGATAAGAGAATTAGTCAAATCTCTTATCAACAATATAGAGAATCAGAAGAACTTAAAAGACCTAAACCTGAACCTAAAAAGGAATTATCTGAATCTGATAAGAAAAGAATAGAAGATGCTGATACTGAAAGAACTCATAGAATTTATGAAAGTATTAGACAAAGAATGTTAGATAGAGACGAATATGATAGAATGCCTTGGTTAGATAAATGGTGTGGTACAAGACCTTAACAATTTATAAATTATGAAAAAATTATTTTATTTAGCGAGTATTTTGATGTTATTATTCTCATGTGATTGTGAAGATATTCCACATGTAGAAGAAACTATTGAAGAAGAATCTGTAATTATTGAAAAGCAAATTTCATATGATACACAAGATGATGTTATTAAAATTGATGGATATTGGTTAGATAATTCAAATGCAGATTGGAATAACTGGCAATATGAACAAAATATAGGATGTAGAATTAATGAAGGCTTTTTATGGGTTGAGGTAGATCCTAATATTTATGAAATTGTAGATATGGAACTGGTTGAATTTCCTTTTGTTTGGTATGCATCATCTGTTGATTCATACTCTTGGTATTTTGAAGGACCTGGAATTGACCAATATATTCCAAATTATTCCGAAGTAGTACACATTAAAATCAAACTTAAAAAGAAATAATAGTAACAAATTGTTATGATAAAAAGATTTAAAAATTTCAATACATTTAAACTAGTTACTAGTAATAAACAAAAACTTAGTGAATATAAAAAATACATACCTGAAATAGAATCAACTATAGGAACTGATTTACCAGAAGTTCTTGCTGATGATATAACTGTTATACTATATAAATCTATTGATAATGGTCCTAATACAATATGTGAAGATACATCATTAGAAGTTGAAGATTTTGATATAGGAGTTAATATAAGATGGTTCATTGATAGAATCAGCCAATGTGTAGGTAAAAAATCCCAATGGAAAGTTCTTATTGGTAAAAATGATGGTGAACATATAACAATATATGAAGGAATTGTTAATGGTATAATTAATAATAAAATTGAAGATGGTATAGCATTTGACCCTTATTTCTTTATTGATAATAAATCATTAACTGAATTGAAAGGTGATAAAGATGTCAATCCTATTATATACTCTGCAAGAGCTAAAGCTTGTATTAATCTAATAAATGATAATCCTATTGCAAAAGTTAAAATAACAAGTGTTCCTAAATGGAATGGTAAATATCAACATTAAACATGAAACATGATAGATATGATAAGTTAGTAAAATTACTAGGTAAAGAAAAAGCAGACAAGATTAATGATATTATAATAAAATCTGAATTAGATAAAAAACAAGAGGAAACTCAAAGAAATGATCATTTAATTAGAATGATGAATGTTATGATACCTAAAGAAGAACTTATTGATGGTGCTTATTATAATGGTTTTAGATTCAGATCAGGACATGTAGCTAAATGGGATAATAATAAAGGATTATTCCTTTGTATTAATTTTACAATGGGAGAATTTTATTTGGAAGAATTACCTCACTTTATTGATGTGGCTACTACTAGATTAGATGGGTTTCTACCATTTGAAATTATTAAAAAAATAGATATAGAATAAAAAAACCCTGTTAATATCTTACAGGGTTTTTTTATTATCTATCCATTAAATCTCTATCATTATAAGCATCAATATACTTTTTATATACTAAGTAATCTTCATATGGTAATAAGTCTGATATTCTCTCATCAAATAATCTATTCACTTCTTTTAAAGCAGTATAATCAACTTTATTCTCAATTGCTTGTAAATAGTCATTACATAACTTATCTAGCTCAGGATCGTTCATATATGGTTTAAGAATGCTTTTAACCTTACGTTCTGCTAACTTAAATTTACTATAAGGTATAAAACTCTTTATTACATCATATCCAGTAAATAAACCAACTACAGAAAGACCACCTAATAGACCTTCTACTAAACTTTCATTTACCTTTTCAAAACTTAAATATGGTTTTATGTGTTTCATTTTAAAATCAATATATTTTTACATATATATTAAATATCAATTATTAAAAAACCTATTAGGTTAATAAATATATTATCACTAACTTTGTAATTAAACAAATTAAAATGACAATATTAATCATATATCTATTATTATCATACTTTTTTATGTATTTACTCTCAATGTTTACTTTAGGAGTAACACATAAACCTAATCTTAAATTTATACTAATAACTGGGGTTATTTTTATATTAGCACCTATTACATTCATTTTATTATTAGGTTGGCTAGAATTCTGTTTATTACATAACTTATTAACTTAAATACAATGAAATATAGAGAACAAGAATATAATATTTTAAGAAAGGGATTTGAATCAGATTCAAATGATTCATTTAGTAAAGTTATGAAGATTGATATGGAAAGTAATAGAATGAATATGCTTGCTGATGTAATTGATTTCTTAGAAGAAAATGATATTGAATATAAACAAGATAACTTCAATGTTGTAGTTAAAGACTTTTATATTCAACCAAGTATGAAAGTAGTATTTAATGGTAGTAAAAAAGCTTACCAATATAATTATACTAAATGTATTAACTTAATAGAATCAAGATAATGAAATATAAAGAAGGTGTTAACCTATTAGATGTATTTAATTCATTAAGTCCATATGAACAATGTGAATGGATAGTTAAATTGATTGATGATGGTTCTGACGAAGAATGTGAAGAACTTTATAAGTTAATTGAAGATGATAGTGATAAAACAAAACTATTTAAAAGTTTATTATCAATTATGGTGGATACTACCAATAATCATAAAAACTTTGAAACCACTTCAACAGTAATTAATGAAATATATCCAATATGGATAAAAGAACTTAGTGATATTAAACTAAAAGAAATAATAGAATAAATGAAATATAAAGAAGGTGATAAGTTTATATGTATTAATGATTATATACCAGTAAATGAAACAGAAATACACTTCTTAAAAGGTGAAGAATATACTCTAATAGAATATAATAGTGGATGGGAAAACTATGTCTTTAAAACAAGAGTGGGTTTTTATTACTGTGCATTTGATGAAATAGATATTAGTTCATATTTTATTAGCATAAATTAAAAAAATTATTAGAATTATGGAGATTAAAGAGAATGACTCAAACATTATAGAAATACATGAATGGTTAAGAGAACAAGTACAACCCAATAAAAAACTTGATTGGAATGACTGGAAAAATATACATGCTCTTTTAAAACCAAGAATTGGTAAAACATTATATACAAAGAGTTGTTGGGCTGATATTAGAGGCTTATATGAGGCAACACTACATGATGAGTATATGACCGTGAAAATAGGTGATAAGCTAAAGAAAGAAACTATTGAAAAACGAGGAGAATTAATGGATGACACTTATAGTTGGCTAACATGGAATCGTATTTATGTAGATAAAAATACATTTTAAAAATAATAATAACTAAATACATAATAAAATGCAAAACAGTATACCAGATTGGAGTAATCATTATGACACAATAGAAGATGTTAGGGAAGACATCTTTGATGTAACCTATGACTTAGAAGAAGATCAAGAGTTTTTCTTTATCTATAAAGATAAATTCTATGCTGCTTATAAAATTGAAGATGAAGATGGTGATGATGATGATCATGAATTTAGAGAAGTAACTAAAGAGTATGTTGATGAAAATACAAGCATATCTACTGAAAGAGAAAATGAAATTAAAAACTTTATTAGAGTACTAACTACAAAAGAAAGGTTTCTAGTTAGACAACTAATTAAAGGTTACTAAATGATTGAACATGATTGTATATGAACTTATAAAAGATTGTGATATACGTTATCGTACAGATCGGCTTGATAGAAAAAAAACTCATATTCCTTTAAAAAAAGGAGACCTTATCTTTTTTTCTGAAAATAAAGTATATCTTGATCCAAATAAACCTTTATTTATTCTAAAAGACATATATTATAAAAAGAATAATAATGATAATTCACCTATTCTATTTAATTGGACTTGGAAAAGAAATGTAAATATGTTAGATCCTTATATAAACATATCAAGAAAAAATCATGATTATGACAGAATTATACATCAAGATGATAGTGAAATTATATTTCCTAATAAGTATTTAAAAGATGTATCCAATGTCTGGAATAGAGATGAGAAATTAAATTACCTTTTAAAATAAATTTATGAAAGAACAAGTACCAAACAAAACAATAGAAAAAGACTTTGAAGAATACAAATTTAAAGTTCCTTTTAGTTACAACATTAAACCTAAAGAGGTTATTGATATGTGTATGAAAGAACAAGATAATATTATACTAACATATAGATTGGAGAAGTTTATTAATATGGTTGAATCTAATAACCAATTTAATACAGTATTCAATAATGATGAAGGACAACTATTACTACAATCATTTAATGAAATGAAAAAACATTATGAGAAATAAAACCCACTTAAAGTGGGTTTTATTTTAAAGAGCTTTTGGAAAAATACAAAAACATCATCTAATAAATACAAAAATGGAGAAACCATTAAATTTAAAAACAGTACCCGAATCGCTTGTAGCAAGTGTTATGCCTCGTAGAATCCCAGATAGTTTATATATATTGATTGAAGAAGCTAAATGCAAAAGATACGGTGGTGTATTTTCTCAAATGGATAAGCAAGTAGAATATTGTAATGGTCAATGTGATACAATAGATATTATTGAGGAATGGTTACGCTCACTATGAGGCATAACGGTTCTTGGTTTAAAAATTACTGACCTTTCAAAGACAAATCTTTTATTGTCTTCATATGAATTATTTTATTTTATAGTATATTAAAATAAAAATCGTTATCTTTGTATCACTGAATTGGTAATAAACCCAACTGGAGGTCCAACTAAGGTTGTAGAGGGTGGACTCCAGTCTACCTTATATTTTTATATAATTGTTAAAATCTGTTCATTTTTTGACAATATGTTTGGTAGAACAATATATCCTCCTTATATTTGTAGAGATAAAAACAAACACTCACACTATGGCAATTAAAAAAACTCAGGCTCCTAAATTAAATGTTCAACATAATTATATCACTTTGAAATTACCTACTGGTAACTTCACAACCTCTTTTAGTGGTGCTAAGTGTTCAGGACAATTAGTTAAAATGAAAGGTGCATTTGAGGCTTTAGATAGATATGTACAAACTACAATGAAAACTAAATCTGCAGGTGAAGCTATGAATGATTTAACTAATCCTAAGTTATTAAATAAATTAGTACCTGGATGGGATAAACCAGTTATTGCAGATACTTTTGTATCAGGTGATTTAGTATCATTTAAAGATGGTATGTTTGCTAAAAAATATCCTGGTAAATATGAAGTTACGTCTACTAAAGGTAAATATACCTATATCAAAGTTCTTAATAAAAGAACTGGTCTTACTGAAAATGTTGGATTTGATTCAACTGAATTGAAAAAATAATTATATGATTGAAATTAAAAAACCTTGCTTTTATAATAACTTATCACCAGATGTAATAAAACAAAATATTACAGACTGTTATAACACTTTAAATAAAGTAAAAAAGTATAAAAATATACTTAAACCTATGTCTAATGATATAGTTAGAATGAATTTAAACTTTTCATCTAATAAACTTAAAATTGTAAATGATAACATAGAACCAGTTAAACAATTTATAAAAGGTGATATTTCAATGGACCAATTATTTGATTTAGGTGATAAATCACTACAAAATTGTTTAGACCTTTTCAAAACACCTTGTAAATCAGCTGATGAAATTGAAACAATATTCCAAAAGTATAATAAATCTACTACAAAAGTTAAAAATATTATGAAATTAATAGAAAAATATGAAGTAGATGAAAATGAACTATGTGAAATATCAAGTAGATTGATGAAGAAAATCTATGAACAAAAGAAGTAAAATAATCTATAATAAAAGAATAACCAAATAAAATAAAAATTATATGTTAAAAAAATTACTTCTATTATTATTACTTCCATCAATATTCTATGGACAAATTCCAACATATTATTCTTCAATTGATTTTAGTCAAACCGGGGATAATCTTAAAACACAATTAACTACTTTAATTACTAATACACATACAACAATGTTGCCTTACACAGCATCTTCTTTAGATACCTGGGATGTAATTCAACAAACTGACCAAGACCCTAATGCTTCATTAAATGTATTATTAGTATATGGATATAATGATTCAGATGTAAATACAAATAACGACAGATCTAGAAATAAAGCATCAATGAGTACAGGTTCTCTTTGTATTGGTTTTTGGAACCGTGAACACACTTTTCCTCGATCTTTAGCAAATCCACCTATGGACATTGATATTCCAGGAGTAAGTACAGATGTGCATCACCTTAGAGCATCAGATTGTCAGTTCAATAGTACACGTAGTGATAAAATTTACGCTGATGGTGCCGGTGTAGCAACATCAGTAACTACTAACTCTTGGTATCCAGGAGACGAGTGGAAAGGAGATGTGGCAAGAATGATGATGTACTTATATGTAAGATATGGAAATGTAACACCCGCTGCAACGATAGGAGCAGGAAGTAGATCGTATAGTCCACTAGATGATATGCCAAATATTTTTTTAGAATGGAATACAGAAGACCCAGTATCACAGTTCGAAATGAATAGAAATAATATTCTTAATACAATACAAGGTAATAGAAATCCATTTATAGACAATCCATATCTAGCAACAATAATTTGGAATGGACCACAAGCAACAGATACTTGGGGTGTATTATCAACAGATGAATATACACTTTCAAACAATCTTATATATCCAACTATTACAAAAGATTATATCTACATAAATAATGTTGAAAATAAACAATATAACTATTCAGTTTATAACATGTTAGGTCAATTAGTAGATAAAAATACAACTAATAATATAATTAACTTATCAGGTAATTCTAAAGGGATATATATCATCACATTACAATCAGAGAATAAAACAAAATCATATAAAGTAATTTTAAACTAATTATGGAATATAAAGTACTAAAAGCTATATGTATTAAAAATTATGATCAAGTAAACTCCAGAACAACCATAGGGAAAGTATATGAAATATACCAAGAAAAAGGTGATGATGCTTACTTTGTTGGTGATAATGGTGATGAATTATGGTATGAACCTAATTACTTTATAACAGTTGAAAAACATAGAGAAAACCAAATAAACAAAATATTAGAATGAAAGTAAAATCTAAACACCAACACTTTACAGAACTTGCTATGACTGGTGAAGATATAAAACTACATATACAAACAGAAGATTTTAGTCAATTAGATATTATATTGAAAACAGTTGAACCTTATGGGTATAAGGTTAAATCATTAAATTCTTATACTGGTGCTGGACCTAATGTGATACTTTACCAAGACATACAAAAACTACGAGATATTAAAATAAACCAAATTCTGGATTAATTGTTAAAAAACAAGCCTATTTTAACAAACATTCCAAATTAAAACAAACTAAAATCAAAAATATGTTAATAACACACTTTAAGATAAAATATAATGATTATGAATTTTATGTATTGTTTACAGAAGGTGATATGGATGAATTTCGTCCTAAAACTGATAAGAATGGTAAATTGATTTCTAATGGTTATATTAACTATGTGTATAGTAGTCGTCTATGTGTACATAACAATATATTAACAAAGAATCAAACCTTATTAGATTATGTTGATGGTCAAGTTATGACTCAAAGTGATATAAATTTTTTACTTAGTCTTATTGTAGAATAAAATTCTGGATTAATTGTTAAAAAACAAACCTATTTTAACAATTAATCCTTATCTTTGTATAAATTAATAAAATGAAAACATTCTTAAAATCAATCCTTACTCTTATACTTGTATCAGTATTATTTTCTTGTAATAATGACCAAGTTACTATATCTAAAGAAGAATACAAAAAACTAAAAAAAGACACCCTACAAAATGAATATCCTAAACCATTTAAACTTTACACAGAAGGCTTAGAATATGGAAATTCTGATGGTATTGTTTTAGGTTCAGATAAACATGAGTATCTTGTAACTGACTATGGCAGAAACTCTTGTAATGTACAACATTATATCGACTGTAAACTATGTAATGAACGATATATACCTTAAATTGTTATTAAAATGACACTAGATGAACAGATATTAGCTTGTGGTAAAGATAATGGTTATACTAATAAAAATTATGGTGATATTGACTTACAACTAAGTAATGATGAGATTGAAATCATAAGACCCAAATATTCCTTTGAAAATGGTGCTGTATATTTTAAAGATCCAGGTCATTGGGAAATTTATAACCATGTAAGACATTACATTTTTTCAGTTACTGATGATATGTTCAAACAATGGCAAAGAGATTATAAAATTAAAGAGTTATGCAAAGAAATTACACACATGTAATAGATAGTAAATTGAAATAAATAATCCTGGGGATTTGAGTAATATAAGCTAAGTTTTTATAGCAAAAGCCTGAATAGGTACTTATATCTAACTGCAAGTGTTCACTTCTCCACATCATCCTAAAATGAAGAAATTAAACTCACTTTTAGTAAAATTTAAAAAGAAATAATACCATGAAATTTAAAATAGGATTATATTTGTTTGTATTTGGATTAATTATACTTTCAATATTAAGTCTATCAAATCTGTTTAATGAAGAATAAGAGAAATACCAGAAAGTTGTTAAAATATACACACTTTTTGACAATGATACTTGTTTAATACAAATCTTATCCTTACCTTTGTATCACTGAATTGGTAATAAACCCAACTGGAGGTCCAACTAAGGTTGTAGAGGGTGGACTCCATAATACCTTATATTTTTTTTAATTGTTAAAATCTGTGCATTTTTTAACAATATGTTTGGTAAAACAATATATCCTCCTTATATTTGTACTACAAATAAAGAGATATATGATACTAATTGGAATCAAATCAATAAATACCAGCACAGGTGACTATTCATCTGTAACACACCAACAAACTGATGTACTTGCTCAAGGTTCAACCAAAGAACTTAGTGAATCTTATTTTAAAGCAGTAGTCAAAGGTAAAGAATCACAGAAAAAATACTCTGAATTAGCAGATTCATTAGAATGGTCTAATATCACAGAAAAAGAGTATGATAAGTTATCTACTCAGTATATCAAAGATATTGCTATACTAAAGTATGATAAAGTATTAATCATTGAAGGAACAGTCTTAAAATAAAATCAAAATATGAAAATCTTAAAATCAATCCTTAGTCTTATCCTTATATTATCTTTTGTTTCATGTAAAGAAACATCAGATAGAAAACCTAATGCAACTGGGACTTCCTATGCAACCCTAATAGCTTACTCAATACATGGTAAACATAAACGTTCAAATGCAACACTAAAACTAAATAAAATAGGTACACAACATGAAGTAAGACTACCTAATAGAACTCAACCTGTAATGGCTCTTGGTGACTCCATAAAAGTTAACTATGAAGTATATGATAACCAAATAGAACTATCTAATGTAAATATTGAAACTAAACATTATACATCTAAAGGATACTTCTCATTAAACTAATATTTTAAATGAAAACTGGTGATATTGTAAGAATTAAATCTATACCTAATTCTAAAGATATAATAAAAAGTATAGGGAAATCTATAGATGGAAACTTCGGATTTATATTCCTGGAAAAATCAAATACACCACATTGGGAATCTGAACTAGAAATACATCCTGACCAAATAAAACAACAACAAAGAAATCTAAAACTAATTAAATTGTTAAAAAATGAACAAATTTTAACAATATAAAATAGGTTTGAAATTAATAAACAACTATATTTGTATAAATCAATCTAATCTATATGAAACTATTTGTAATAAAACATAAGTCTGGACTATTCCTAAAACACCAATATGTAACAACCATCAATAAAAGAAGTGCTGTTACTCTAGTTGATAACGAATTCCCTTGCTTTAACTCTTATGACTCAGCTTACCAATACATACAAGAAGGTAATGAACTATTCTACTCATATAACTATGAAATAAATATTAATGACCTGAAAATTATAACACTAAACCAAGAATAATGGCAACAAACTGGGAAGATAAAGAAAAAACTAAACCTAACCTTGTATTAGATGGACATAAAGTAATTGTTAAAAAAATAGGATGCTACCACTATGACCAAAAATCAGATACCGCATTTACCTATATAGAAGAAGTTATATACCATTTCGACAATGAAGATAAAGCTATGGAATACTACTATAAAATGCGTTAATAAAATGATAAATATTAAATTAGATACTAAAGAAGAAGCTGATTTATTAAAAGCTATTCTTCTATTTTACAGAGATAAAGTAATTTGTTATGGAGATGCAGGTAAAGAATTACTTAACCAAGTGGTTAGTTTAAAAGACAAAGTTGAAAATCAAATCAAATAACACTAATAAAATGAACATAGACATATATAACCTACCTTGTAAAACAGTCAATGTACTATGTCATACCACATTAGGTGATACCAATGATAAACTTGGTAGATTCTTCCTTAAAGGAAAAGAATATAAATTAGTAACTGAAAAAGTAAACCCAAGTCAAGATACCAAATGGGAAGATTGTATCCTATGTTGGATTAACCAAACAGATGGCTTTGGTTCAAGATTTGCAGTCAAAGGTAATATATACCAATATAATGATAAAACATACTGGCCACACTTCTCTGATTACTTCGTCTGCCCTATTCAAAGAGAAAGAGATAATAAATTAGATAAAATTGGTATATAATTATGAAAGCTAAATGTATAGAAAATAGGTACTCACTAACAATTGATGGTAGAACTATTGTAAATATGTCCCTAACTATTGGTAAGTTTTATAATGTATCATGTAATCCAAGACAACCATATTATCACCTAATAGATGATAATGGTAAAAATATTACACATAATAAAAGATTTTTTATAACAGAACAACAAAATAGAAAAAACCAACTTAAACTAATTGGTATATAATCCTTATATTTGTAAACTAAAAACAAACCAATGAACAGCATCAGACTTATACCTCACCATATTGATTACACCGACACTCTATTTAATAATCTATTAAACTTAGATTATGATAAGTCTATGGCTGCAAGATGGACTGCTTCATTTGGTAAGTCTTATGACTACTCAGGTAAAACATATCCATATATAACAATGCCTGACTTCCTTAATGATTTAATACCTGGTATATCCAATACAATAGGGTTCACCCCAAACAACTGTCTAATCAACCTTTACCATGATGGTAATAGTTCTATGGGTTACCACTCTGATAATACTGATATACTTGCTCCTAACACCGGTGTTGTAATTATATCTATTGGGTCTGATAGAATACTAAGATTCAAAAATAAGTTGAATAAAGACAATATAATTGATTATACACTATCTAATGGTTCTCTATTCTATATGAATGATGATATACAGAAACATTGGTTACACTCTATACCAAAATCTGATGCAACTGGCACAAGAATTAGTCTAACCTTTAGACATATAATATAGTTTACAAGATTAAAAATCATTCTCCTGGTGAAATATCAATGTCACCAGGTCTCACACCATACTTTTCTAAGAACTCTTCTAATATCAACTCTATTAACTTCTGTCTTACATAATCATTCTCCTCACAATAAGCAGTGAATTCATCTACAACAGATTCACTTATGGTGACACTACACCTGGTCCTTTTCAATGAATAATTTCTTTTGGCTCTATCATACATAATTCTATATATAATGTCTTAAAGTGTCTCTATAATCACAACTGCAGAAATTTGCAAATACCTATTTTTGGTTTGGAACCAAGAACTTACAGGAGCTGATAGGATCAACTAAAAATATTGTTAAAAAACAACCATTTTTTAACAGCTTTTAGGTAAATCCACAAAATCATCAAAATTCACTCATTTTACTAGTTTCACTTATTTTTCAAGAATTTTGATTAAATTATAGTCTCTTATAATATTAATTATATGTAAACTTCTTCTATATGTTTTTATATACAGTAAAATAGATATTTTATGTGCAGTAAAGATTTACATAGGGAGATGATTGATAACATAGAGGACTATAGTAGAAGATATACTATAGTTAGGGGTATTTGTGATATAGTTGAGAAGAAGTTGGGAGTATTTTCTTCACCTGGGAGTAATTATGTTATTACTAATAATGATTATTGGATAATGTTGGGTAATTTATCTGATGATGCGATTGTTGAGGTATTTGATGATAGTTATTTTGGATTAGATGATGGAGTTACCAGGGATGGTTGTTATGAGTACAGAGCTTGTATTTATTATGAAAGTGGTAGTTGGAATGAGCCTGGAGAGTTGTATATAGATTATATAGATTTTGTATTTGTAGAGTCTTTTGAGAGTAGGATAAGGAATGAGAGGTTAGATTTGTTATTAGGTGATACCGAGTTGTTTTAGTTTTTCTTCTCTTATTTCTTGTAGTATATTTATGAATAGTTCTTTATTTATATCATGTGGTTTATTTCTATCATCTATGATATTTATGACATATTTGGAGCAGGGTGTATTATTGGATAGTTGGTAGTATTTACCTATTGTTATATATGTAGATAGGTCAATTAGTTCATCATTTTGGTTATATATCCAGTTTTTAATACATTTGTATAGTATTTGATTTTCTTTTGATACATGCAACATCATGATATATTTATATTATAATTTGGAAATTAATCTAACAAAGAGTTTTGTATATCTATAGTTAGGTTAATTATTTTATTAGAAGTTTTTGTTTTGTCATCTAAGATTTGGTTGATTTTATCATCTCTTCTTTTTTGTATTGTATATTGGTTTATAGCATCTTGTATATCTTGTTTAATAATATCTTGTTTTACTTTAGTATTTATATCAAAGGTATATTTCATGGTTATATTACTGACAATTTGTTTAAGGTCATCTTCATTGAGTTCATACATATTTATATTTTCTATTTTCATATTATGATCGGTGTATTTTTTAATTTTGGGTAATTTTCTTTTTTTTGGGAAATTAATATCTTTTATGGGTATGATATAAGTTTTCTGTTCTGATATATTATGTAGTGTGTTTGTTTCATTATAGTGGTAACCATTTATATCTTCTAGTGGAACTTGTATATTTGATTTGTAATAGGTATTACAGTTTACTATAAAGTTATCTTTCTTTTTCTTTACATTTAGAATAGATATAATATTTGGTTGGTGTTGTTTTATGTATTCTTGTATGATTTTAATTTTAGATGCTTTCATTGTTTTTATTTAGTATTTTATTCAGTTTATAATCTCTTAGTTTGTTTATATTAATTTCTAGTGTTGTTTTGTATCTTTTAGGTTGATTAGAGTTTTATTAGGTTCCAGGTATATTCTTAGTACATGGGATATTTTGGTTGTTCTAATCAGTTCTATATTAGTTATATTATGTTCTGATAGTTTAGTTTTTGAGAAGAAGTATTTTATTATATCTTCTGTTATATTTAGTTTGGTAATATTATTATTTAGTATCATTTTCTTCGTTTAGAAGTAGTGTTAATTTATACTCTCTTATAGTTTCTTTTGGTAAGTTTAAGGCTTTAAATGCTGCGTTTAGTATGCTTTCATAAGTTGGGTGTGATATTTGGTTATTTAAGCCATATCCGCCACTTGCCATCCATCCTGTTATGGTTTTAATATCATAAGAGTATCTATATAGGTTTAATTTTTTCTCAAATTTTCTTGAGATTGTTATTGTATCATTATCAATGATAAGTGTTTTAAATATTTTCATTTGGTTTATATTATTGTGTTAGATTAAAGTTTAGGATTGTGGTGGGACCAACTGGGAGTTTCTGGAGCTTTTGCCTTCGGCAATTTTGTGGTGTGATGTTAGATTTAATTTAATTTAATTTTTGTGGATAGATTTTTATATATAGTTGTATGAGAATTAAATTATATAAGGATTTTATCATAGAGAGGGAGATTAGTTATTATGATAGTAAGTTTGGTATAACACCTGAATTAGAATCGGATGTAAAGGATATCTTTGTAGAATTGAGGGATGAGGGTATTGAGGTTGATGTTCAGAGTTGGGAATCAAGGTCAGGTATAATTTATGTTTCACTTTCACCTATTTCTGATAGGGAAAAGAATTCATTTAAGGTAAGTTTAGTTAAGGAGTATGTTATGATGTTAATAGATTATATGAATTTAAAGTATAATATTAAGAAGGTTACATATGATGTTGATAGGGGAGATTTTGATAATGGAGAAACCAAGACTTATTCATATGATGAGTTTCCGGAAGGATTTGAGATGGTTATTGATGGTGAGGTAATGCCAATTGATTTAGATACAGATGAGTTTTGTATAAATTTTGTGCTTCAAGACTGGACTATAAATGAGAGTTTTAATAAATTAGATGTTATAAAGGGAAACATAGAGGATATTTTTGTTGAGTTGATTGATGATGGATTTCTACTTGATGTAAATACAGTGAATTATGATAAGTGGTTATCAACAGGATCAATTTATGTTTATTTAGAACATAAAGATGAGTTCAGGGTTGATGATGTAAAGGATTATATTATGATGTTGAATGATTATATGAAGTTGGAGTTTAATAGGTTTATGACTTTATATAGTTTAGACTATATGCATTCTGATTCTAGTTATAGTTCTTCTATGCAATTTGAATATTTTCCTACTGGAAATAGTACAGACATTAATAATTTACGAATTCATTATATTTTCCATCTAAAAGTTTGAATGAGGGGTTTGGTGATTTTAGAGGAACTGATTTTGATAAGATAGAATCTGATGTTAATGATATGTTTATTGATTTAAAGGATTCTGGTGCAAAGATTTGGATTGATTTTTATCACAAGGGTGTTGGATATGGAACAGGTCCGGATGATTATATGATTAAGGTAAGGATTTATTCTGATAGAAAGTTTAGTATGACTGAGGTTGAAGAGCCGACAAGGATGGTTATTGATTATTTTCATGATTTAACAGGTAAAAGGATTGATATGGAATATAATATGATGAGTGATTATACCAATACAAGACAAACTGAGTTTAATCCATATTCTTTTGACAATGAGGTAACAATATATTTTATAGAGAGAGGATGAGACATTTAATGAGATTTAATGAGAGTTTTGAAGGTGATAAGGTTATATCAGATTTACAGGATATATTTATTACTTGGAAAGATAATTATGATACAGAGGTTGTTGTTAAGAAATGGCCTAAAGGTGAGGGACCTGGACTAGAGAGTAAAGGTAAGGTAGATAAGTTATTTGGAGTTACTGAGAATGACACAGTGATAAAGGTTACTATTAGTTTAAAAAGAGAAGCTGTTTGTTGGGTAGGCAAAGAGATTAAGATTAGTCAATTAGAGGATGATGTTAATATGGCATTAGAGTATTTAGAGGATTTGGTTGCAAGACGTTCTGTGGTTGATTTTTATTTTATAGTTGATCATCAGTTTTCACCAAGTTATTGTAAAAGGATTGATGATATGAGAGATAAGTTACAGAATCCATTTTTTAATGGTAACTTAATAGAAATGTATTTTATAGAAAGAGCATGAGATATTTAAAGAGTTTTAATGAGAGTTTTGGTTTAGATGCATCAATAGTTTCATCAGTAAAGGATATTTTTGTTGAGTATCAGGATTCACATGATTTGGATATTCAGGTTGATAAAGGGAATTTACCAGTTACTGTAGCCGGATTAGATTCAGATATTATTGAGGTTAAATTATATTCAAAGAGAGGTATTCGATTTAATACAATTTCAGAGGAGTTTGGTATGTTAATAGATTATATTAAATCATTGAGTAGTAATAATGATGTTAAGATTTATTATGAAATAGATAAGAGTGGATTAAGGAATTGGAGACCATTTGATGATGATGATGAGTTTGACTATTATTTGAGATGGAATAAAAATTTAATATTTAATACGATAAGAATATATTTTGTGGAGAGTGTTGCTAAAGCCAATGAGAGTTTCATTACTGAAACTCACTATAAGGATAAAATTGTTAGTGATATTACTGATATGTTTATTGAGTTAAAGGATACTGGTTTACCTTATTTAGTTTCAATGCGTGATAATAATACAGTAGATATATCTATTTATAAGAAGAAAAAGGATGTAGCATTTGATTTAGATTTGGTAAGGGATTGTGTTGAAATGACTAAAAATTATTTATCAGATTTAGGTGATTTGACAGAATTTTATAGATTTGGATATAGATATGAGTGGGTTACTACAAGGATGACAAATTCAGGACCGGTTGATGATAAGTCATCAAGTAGGGACAATATAGTGTATTCAAGTTTTCCAGATAATTGGAGTGAAGATGTAGAGAATAAACATGTACTTGAACATAGGTTTGACTATGAGTTAGAGGGTATATATATTGTTTTTAAAAATATTTAGTTTTAAATGAAAGTCATAAAGTTATTTGAGGATTTTAATAGAACTACAATTTTAGAAGAGGTAGATATGTGTTTGGTGGATTTAAGAGATAATGGATTCACTTGGAAATATGCATTAGCTGATTATTCACAATCTAATATAATTTCATATGTCTTAGATATATCATTATATAGAGATGATACTAGTAGTTTTATTATTGGTGATATTAAGGATTCATTGGAGACTATGATAGATTATTTTTATGAGAAATATGGTGTTACTAGTTATACTTGTAGAAAGCCTAATAGTCCAGGACCTGGAATAGAGGTTAAATTGTATGATGAATCAGATGAATCAATACGAGCAAGACAAGGTAAGTTTAATAATTTATATTACTTAAATATACAAATTAATTTAGGAGATGAGGATTAAGTTATTTGAGAGTTTTAATCATGACTTAGATGTTATATTAACAGAGGTTGATGATTGTTTGGTGGAATTAAGAGATAATGGATTTGAGTGGGATAGTGAGTTCAGTTCATCTACTAATATAATTATAATTGAGATTAGCAGGGTAGATTCTTCAATAAATGGAGGTAGTTTTAAGATAAAAGAGGTTCAACAATCAGTTTTATTCTTATTTGATTATTTTGATGAGAAGTATGGAATAAGGGGTAAGATGATTAGTTCAGATAATGGATTAAAATCTATTGATATTACTAATGAGGATTTATATTCAAGAGGTATTGATATAAAAATAAGAATAAAATAAATGATAATTAAGTTTAGTGATTTTATAAATGAGGCAGTAAATCATGATACATTAGCTCAGTCTGTTGAGGATTCTTTGGTTGAGTTAGGTGATATTGGTTATAGAGTACAAGTCAAGAAAGAAAGAGATAACTTTAAAGGTATATGTTTAAAGATTATTATTAGTAAACCAGATTCTAATTTTAAGATAATTGATACAAAAGAATATACTGATTTGGTTATTGAATTTTTAAATGAGGGTTATACTTATAGAGCAGTATGTAATATAAGAGAGTATGAATATGATAGTTCAGAATGGTGGGACTATGAACGTTTACCTGATTATTTATTATTTAGAAGAATTGAACTTTTTGAGTTAGATATAAGAGGAATAAAGGGTATTAACAATATAGTAAGAAGTTATGAGAGTTCTGAGTTTGATGAGGATGAATTAACTACAAATTATAATAAATGGGTTAATGATCAGAATAATAGAGACAAAATATTACAAGAGATTAATGAGTTATTAGTTGAGTTATCAGATAGTAAGGTTGATGTTACTAGAAATTATATTGTCAAAGATGGTAAGAACATTATAGAGTTATGGATTGAGAGAGTAGTACCAGATTTTGAGTATGATGAGGATTATGATGATTGGTATAAAGATAGGGAGGATATATTTACCATTGGTGAAGTTTATGAACCATTAGCATTATTAACTGATTGGATGAGAGAGAAATATAATGCTGTTTTAGTAGATGATGGTATGAATACAGAAACTTTTCATTTAGATGGTACATTAAATGCAGTTACTGCAGAGGCATTTGATATAGATAATTTAGATAAGAATTATTATGGTAAGAGTTACTTAAAAAATAGAGTGTCGGCACTCTTTGTAAAATATGTATGGTAGATATGAGAAGAATTAAATTATTTGAGAGTTTTGACCTGGAAATTACTGAGCAAGAGATAAGAGGAGCTTTGGTTGAGTTACGTGATATTGGTTATGATGTGCTTGTTACTAAGAGGTATAATGGTTATTCTGTTAGTATAAGTGCAGGTGATAATTTCTTTGATATAAAGAATGTTAGTGAACCTATATTAGAGTTAATAGACTATTTAAAAGAGAAGTTTGGTGAAAGTTTTGTTTATGGAATAGAATATATAGATGTAAATACTGAATTAGAAGAAGAGATTTTAGATTTGGGTCAGTTTATTAGTGATAATCCATTGGAAGATACCACAGAGTTAATAATAGATTTGAGAGTTAATTAATGAGAAGAATAGAATTATTTGAGAGTTTCAAAGACAATTGGCCTTGTGGACCTTTCTCTTCAATGGAAGAGGTTGATAAGGTATGTGATGAGTTAAGAGATATGTTTGTTGACTTTGTGGATGAAGGACATTATATGAAGGTTCAGGTATTTCCAAATGGAGTGAGACAATATGACCAAGGTAAAGTATTTACAGATGGTAGATATACTATATCAATTTTATTAATAGATTCAGATCCAGACTCATCAAGTTTTAATCAATATGAAACTTATAATACTGATGAGATTTATGATTCAGTTATGATGGCATGTGATTATATGAAGGGTTATTATGATTTTGATATTGAGTATGAGTATTTTTTACAGAAAAGAAGAACAGACATTGGTTTTAGAACAAAGAAGGATAGTTATTTTCCTGAGAGTACAGATGTTCTTCAACTTGTTATAGAATTTAAAGAAAAGGTATGAGGATAAAGTTGTTTGAGAGTTTTAGAGGTGATTCAAAATATACAGAACAAGATATAAAAAAGGGTATATCTGATTGTTTGGTTGAATTGAATGATAGATTATTGAATTATAATTTTGAATATTAGACTCTTGTGGATTTGAATGATAATTATATATGTGTTGTAATTAAAATAGATGAGAGTGAGGTTCCAGATGATGAGTATTGGAGTTCAACTAAGACATTTAATTGTTTAGAGATAACAGAACCTGTTTTATTATTGGAGAGTTATATTACTGAGAAGTTTGATAGAGTTATTACAGAGTATTGGTTTTATTATAGTGATGATATTGAAACATTTCATGAGTTCCCTAGTGAAGAAGATTTGTTGGAGTTAGAAGAAAATGGTGAGTATGATAGAATAGACACAATATCTCAAACGGAGAAATTAATTATAAAATATAGATTAAATCAATGAGAATAAAATTATTTGAGAGTTTTTCAGAGTTTAATAGGGATATTAAAAATATGGAAGATATTTTAGTTGGACTATCAGATGATAGTAAAATAAATGCAAAAGTAGAATCAGGAAATAATTATATAGAAATACTTTTCAACACAATTGGTGATGATGAAGATTATTTAAGTGATTATGAGTTAGATGACTTCTTTAAATTAGTTGATGTATCAGAGTATATTTATACTATAATAGATTATATGAATGAAGTTCATAATAATATTAGTATTATTTATTTTGCAACTGATCCTGCAGGTGATCCTGTTGATATAAAGGAATTAACACAAGAAATAATTGAAAAGGTTGATAGTACATTTGTATTTATTAATAATGATGGTGATCAAAGTAGTGGATTGGTTTTTCTTTCAGTAAAAATAAAGTTTAATGATGATAATTAAGTTATTTGAGAGTTTTGTAAATAGAGGTTTAGAATCAAATATAAAGGATATTTTAGTTGAATTGAATGATATTGGTATTGATTATTATGTTAGTAGTCATAAAAATGTTATTGAGGTAGAGATAAATAAAGAACCTATAGAGACACCAGATGAAGATTTTGATTTTGGTTATGATGGTAGGGATGAAAGTAATTTGTTTAATTTTGAAGAAATTTATGAACCTGTAATGACATTATTATCATTTATGAGAGATAAATACCCAGATATGAAGGTAGAATATAGTATGAATGTTAATAATCATGAAGAAACAGATGATTGGTTTGAGGAATTTTTAGAGGAAAATGATTTAGAGTCAGTAACTTTAGATGATGTAAAGCAATTCACTAATATCAGTTCATTTGACATAGAATTTACTTTACTTTAATATTATTAAGGTCATTAATAATATCATCAATATATTCATTATACTTCTTAATATTAACATTTTTCTTATTGATATAAACAAAAAAGTCTTCTATACCAAGAATTTTATCATTTAACTCTTCAATTCTATTGGTGATAAATGGTAATCTAATATCTTCTCTTTCATAATTGTGAAAGAACTCAGGAAATTTATCAATTGCTTTTTGTGCCAATTCTTCTTCTTTACCTGGTTCACATTTAATTAAAAAACCTTGGTCATAAGGTTCTCCAATTAATTCAAGACCTACTCTTTTTAGTAATTTTTTAGCAAAATCATAATCAACATCTTTATCATTTGACCAGATTATTATTTCACCTTTTTGATATGATGGTGATCTAAGTGGTATATTATTCATTTTAGTTACATCTGTTGTTTGGTCAGTATTTCTTTTTCTATAGTCTGATTCAATTTGATGTGCAGTAACTATATCTTCAAATAGTTTTAAATATTTCATTAACTATATATAAAATACTTATTTCAATAAATTCTCAAGTTTTTTTTCTCTTATATAACCAATATTACCTGGGTATTGTTTCATTAAATCATTTAGATTATTTCCATCGGAATAAGAGTTAACTACATTTGATTTTTCATCATCTGTTAAACTATCCCACCAAATTTTATCAGTAACTTTTAATCTAAATTCATTTAACCAACGTTCTCTAAGTCTTCTTTTCTGTCTATAAGAAATAAGACCATAATAAACACTCTCTGGTTTATTTTGGTGATTACTAACTTGTTTAATTGTTTCTTTATCTCTGTATCTCATTATTAAAAATATAAATTGTATAACATAAAAATAATAATTGATAGGAATATTAGTAATAACATAATACTTCCGTCTCTATATCTAACTTCAACTTCTTCTAGTTGTTCTAATTCTTTTATTTTATCTTCTGCTAAGAATAGGTGGTTATATGGAATATCACCATTAAATCCATCCAATGACCACCAATTAAACTGGTATCTTATTCCTAGTATATAAAACTTTTCTACTATTCTATAATCATCCCTATTTTCAACAAGTTGTTGAATTTTAAAGGTTTTTTTACTTAATTTCATATTCCTAAATCTGTTAAATTTTTTTCTCTTACTTGTTGTAAAGTCATAAAGTATTCTTCTTTATATCTTCTTTCTTGTCCATAATCATTCTTTATCACATAATAGTTTTTAGATAAGGGTTTTACACCTTTAACATATTCAATGTAATTATACCATTTGCCTTTAGTTAGATATTTATTTACTGAGTTATACATTTGTAAATCTCCTATAAACATTACTTTCATATACCTAATCTTTCTAACTTTTCATTCCTAATTCTTCTAATGTCTATTTTACTATAGAAGTCACCAAAGTTCATATTTTCTAAAACTGCTGCAAGTTCATCATGAATTGATATATTAAATTTAGTTTCCATATCCATAATGGTTTCCACAAAATCCAAATCATCATAATCAAGTTCTTCCCAGGTCTTTGCACCATTAAGTGCTTTATCTAAAGCACCATGTTTTTCAAGAATTTCATTAAAACCTTGAAAATTTACTATCTTATATAGTTCATCTATGTTATTTATTGCTTTCATTTTATTGTCTTATACTATATGCTGCAAGGTTTCTCCAATTTTTAGGGAAAGAATTACACATTTTTGTTACCATTATAAAAGTTCTTAAATTAATATCAACATCAGATTTAACAATATCCAAAAAGTTAAGTACTTCTTTTTTAATCACCATATCATATTCTGGAAGAATATTTGGTAAAATAAAGGTTAAACGTTCAATTTTTTCCTCAGGTGTCATTGTTAAATCTACCATTAAACTTCTTGATTTAATTGCTCCATCAATTGAACCTTTAGATTTATTAGAGATAAATATAATTCTACCAGTAAAGTCAAATTGACTAGGATATTCATCATTTTTATTCATTTTAGACATCCATGAAATAGTTCTTTCTTCATATGAGTCTAATGCAGATTTAAGTATGTTTTTAGATGTTTTATCATCTAATACAGAGTCACAATCATCAAAGATAATTAGTTTACCATTATTGTCATATAAAGTATTATAAATACATCTTTGAGTTGAATAAACTTTTATAAAAATAAAATCATTTTCTGTTAATTTATTATTTTTTATAGTTCTTTTTACTGAATTTGTTTTTCCATTGCCACCTGGTCCCGTAACCACGAGAGATGGTGTAAATTCTGTTTCCACAATTGAAGTTAAATCATCTAAAAATTCAAATCTTTCATTAATACTAAATGTTTCTTTCATAGGCGCTTTTTTTGTTTAATACAAAGATAAGTTATTAAAATGGTTTTCCAAAATGTATTTTTAATATATATGTGATGAAGATTAAGTTATTTGAGAGTTTTATAAATGAGGCTGGTGTTAGACGTCAAGTTTGGGCATTATCTAGTGAAATAAGAAATAAGATAGATTCTGAAATAAGAAATGTTTTGATTGAGTTGATTGATAATGGTTTTGAGATTGAGATAGATCACTTTTCTAAGAAGATTGCAGAACAGAATAGTATTTTAGTTTCAATTCACAAGATTAATGAGAAAGAGAGTTTTAATACTAATGAAGTTAAAGATAATTTATTAGTTTTATTAGATTATATGGATGAGAACTATACTATTATAGAATATGATTATGATGTTGAAAATGGAGATTGGCCTAATAATAGATCAGTTAGTAGTGAATACCCAGATAATTTAGAAGTAACTGAAATAGATATAGATATAATAATATGAAGTATATAAAATTATTTGAGAGTTTTGATAAAGATGATGATTATATTGTTAGTTCAATAAGAGATATACTTATTGAATTGGAGGATAATGGTATGACTGTTAATATTGAGTATAGTCCAGAGGATTTTAAATATGATAGACCTGATTATGTATTACAAGAACCAAAGAAAACTATTATACAACCAGGAGTTACAATTGAAATAAAAGGTAAACCTGTTAATTCTTACCCTTATATGATGCAAGAAGAGTTTGAAGTTAGTTCAGTAAGAGATTATATTGATACTGTTGTTGATTTCATTGAAGATATTTGGACAAGTTATGATCTTTATTTTGAGAAGTATGATATAGATGATTCACATATTGAAGATGGTAAAGTATTAAAAGATGGTAAGTGTGGTTTGATAGTAATACAAATACATAGAAGAGAAATATAATGAAGTATATAAAGTTATTTGAGAGTTTTAATGATTTTTCTAATATTAAAAATGATATTAGAGATATATTTGTTGAGTTAATTGATGAAAGATTTAGAATTAGTTTTAGACCTAATTATGGTTTCAGTAAACATGATGGTGCACCTGATGATAGAGATGATGATGTTTTCATAAAGAATTTTAAGGAAGGTAATTTCAGGATTTGTTTACAAAGAGAAAAGAATAGTACTTCATATTTTCAAATTAGTGAAGTTTATGAATACATTATGATGTTGATTGACTTCATGGAATCTGTTGGTATTAATAGTAAAGTTCTTTTTCATGCAACTACAAGAAATAAGAGAGATATGAGTTATATTAAGAAGATGAGTTTACCACAACTAGAAAAGTTTATGAAAGAAGACAAACCTGTTAATTTTTTAGAAATAATATTTGAGATATGAAGTATATAAAGCTATTTGATAGTTATGAAAAAGACTATATAAAAGATTCAATAAATGACATACTTGTTGAATTAAAAGATAAAAATATGTTAGTTGAAGTATGGCACTGGAAACCAAAAAAGAAATGGAAAATGGGAGAGGATCATAGAGAGTATTATACAATTTCTATAAAAGGAGTTTTTGATAGAACTATTGACTATCTTGAGTATGGTGATAGTGATTTATATAGAAAGTATAACACTAATTTAATATCAGACTATGTTGATACAGTAATTGATTTTATGCAAGAGTTTTGTCCTGATTTTGAGGTTTACTTTGAATATTATGATAATGGTGAGGTAGATTTAGGTGAAAGTGAAAAATTAGTAAAAAATAAAGAGGTGGTACAAACAGTGTTTACCTTTACAAAGAAATAATGAAGTATATAAAATTATTTGAGAAGTTTGACCAGTATGACACATGGAACTATGGTTCTATGAGTAAGATTAAACAAGATATAGCAGATATGTTTATTGAATTAACTGATGATGGTTATAATATTGATGTTAAAATGATTGGTACTTTACAGATTTATATTGAAGGAAAGAACGATTGGTTCTTCTTTGATGAGATTTCTGATACTATATCAATGTTGATTGATTATGTTGAGAATGAGTTTGATGATGTTAAGATTAGTTATGATTATGAAGAGTATAATGATCCTAAAAGAACAATAACAGGTAGTAGAGAATATAAACAAAAAGTAATGCAGAAAGAAGATAAACATGTACTATTTAGTCATTTTACTATAGAGTTTGCAACAGGAAATAAAAAGTTATAAGATGAAGTATATAAAACTATTTGAAGGATTTGATGATGATTGGAACAATGTTAAACAAAACATTGATGATATGTTGTCTGCTGAGTTAAGTGACATTGGATTTGTATATGATATTTATTATACACAAAGAGAAAAAAGTTTGATGTCAAGTAAAGGTGAGACAGTGATTACTTTAATAGTATTAAAAGATACAGAAAATGATGATCCAAATAATCTAGACTGGAATGATGGTGATTTGAATCAACTTGCTTGGAGAAATAGAGGTGCATTTGATTTATCATTAGTATATGAACCAGTGGCATTTGTAGTTGATTATCTTAAAGATAAATATGGTAGAAGATATAGTGGTGGTAGTAGAGTTGAGGGATTTAATGTTAAATATTATTATACTACACCTAAACCAGAGTTTGGTACTTCGAAGAGAGTAGAGCTTGGTAGTTATGATATACTCAATCTTGATAAACTAAATGTAAGAACTTATGATAGAAAGACTTTTATAGGTACTGCATTTACAATAGAAATAAAAATATGGAACTAATGAAATATATAAAACTATTTGAGAACTTTGATGAGGATAAAATTAAATCAGACTTACAAGACATATTTGTTGAATTGGTTGATAATGGTTTTGTAGTAAATGTATTTACACATCTTGTAAACTTAGATGATAATATTGAGTTTGAATTTAAGAAGAAAGATGGTAGTAATTTCAAGTATAAAGATATAAAAGAGAATGTATTAATGGCACTTGATTATATAGAAACATTATGGAATAGTATTGATGTTGAATTTAGAACAGAAAGAAAAGTTGATATGTATGGTCAGCAACAATTTATAGCAAGTAGATCTAAACCAACTGATGATGTAAATGTAGTTAATATAAAAATGGATATTTATAAACAATGAGATATATAAAATTATATGAGAATTTTTTAAACAAAGATATTTTAGAAAGAAATATTGAAGATTGTTTAGTTGAATTAAAAGATAATGGTTTTAATATAGAAACAACAATTTATAATAGTTATGTGAATATTGAAATAGATAAAAATAATCAGGAATTTGAATTATATGATATTAAAGAGTATATAATACAACTGGTTGATTATATGAATGAAAAGTATATAAATTTAGAAATAATGTATGTTCCAGAGACAAGATTTAAAAATGATTCTTATTCTAATTTAGATGATATAACTTCTGAATATTTAGATATGATATGTTTCAATATTTTCTTTAAATGGGTATATTCAGATGATGAAGTAACAAGTCTAATTGAAAACCACCAAGAACAAGATAAAGACTGGGGTGTTGGTAAGTATAATGATGGGTTTGTAAGTGGTAATGTGAAAGATTTAAAAAAAAGAGTTGAGAATATATTTGTTGAATTGGTGGATGATGGATATATTATAGACGTTGATATTACTTTTATGTCTATAAGTGTTTCAATTAAACTTAATAATAATAACTTATCATTTGAAGAGAGTAAATATATAGATATTGAATTGGTTAAGGATTATGCAGAAACATTTATTGAGTATATTAGAGAAAGAAATAAAAATATAGATAGTGAACTTGGTCTTGGTGTTAGATATGAACTTAATCAGGGTCAAAATGCAATGCATAGAAAGTATATATATGATGATTTTCCTAAGAATGAACATAATATAACAGATTTAAAAATAGTATTAGGGATATGATGAGATTAAAGTTATTTGAGAATTTTAGTAAAGTAGAAGATAAAGACTATGGAGATAGTAGAGGAAGTTCAAATATTAATAAACACCACTTCTCACAAGGGTTTTTAAAATATGAAGAAGAACTTAGAGAGATAGTTAGAAATATATTTATTGAATTAGAAGATACTAATCATAGAGTTTTGATTGATATAGATAAATTAAGTATAGTAGTTGATATTGAACCAATTGTGGAGGATCAAATAAATAATGAGATGCATAATTATTCTGTTGATTATGATATAGTCAAGGAGTGTTCTGAGAATTTTGTAGAATATATAAAAGAGAGAAATCCTAATATAGATAATAGGATAGGTTTAGAAGTTAAGTATAGTATTGAGTTCTATGATAATGTTATAAATGATTATGGCACTATAGAATATAAAAATTGGGGTAAGAGATATTTTTATGATGAATTTCCACATGAAGAGTGGAAAGGTAAAATATTTCAATTAAAAATAGTATTAGGTTTATGATAATTAAGTTATTTGAGAACTTTGATTTAGAGAATATAAAAAGTGGAATTGATGATGTATTAGTAGAACTAAAAGATAATGGTTTTAACATCAGAAAAATAGTTACTGAAATGGGTGCATATAGTGGGATTTCAGTTCATATTATTAAAACTGGTGATGAATTTGAATTTAATGATATTGAAGAATATGTAATTATGTTAGTTGATTATATAAATTCTTATTTACCTGATTACAAGGATATTAAGTTTTTTGCATTTGATTATGATTTACATTAACTTATTGAGACAGATTCAATAGATATTATAAATTCATTACTTGCATGGTATGAAGCTGAGAATAAGGAATATAAATTAAGAACATTTAAGGTTACTTTTGGTTCTACTAATATTAATAAAATTATTGCTGAGAATTACATAGATGATATTATCCAAAGTGATGAGGAATTAAAGAGTTTATGGAATAATATAGATGATATTTTTATTGAGTTAAAAGATGATAAGTACAATTTTAGTATTACTTCTTATAATTCAATTACAGGTTTAGATATTACTTTAAGGTCTCCAAGAACTACAAGAAGATCTGGTGCTAGATATTCTTTACCACTTAAATATGAGAATATAGTTGATTATACTAATACCTTTGAAGACTTTATGACTGAATATTACAAGAATGATGTGGTTACATTTCTTTATACATATTATGATGATAATAGTAGGGTTAATTCTACTTATAAATTAATTGAAGAACTATTAGATAAATATTTTATTAATAAAATGGTAATTACAGTACAAAAGAATAATGAAAAGATAATTCAGAGACAAAAAGATAAGTATAAATATTTAACAGAATCTCTTAATATTAAAAAGATAGAGAGTGATTTATCAGATATGTTTATTGAATTATTTGATATTGGTTATGATGTTTTAATAGGAAGTCATAATGATACTATTACACTTTCTATTAGAAGAGATGATAAACAAAAGTTTAATACTGCTGATGTAAGAGAATATATTTTAATGGCAGAGGATTATTTCAAAAATATAAATAAAGATATTAAGATAATCTATGATGGTATTGGAACAACTGGTAGAGTACCAAAGAATAGATTAATCAAATCAATACAAATGATTGTTTGGAATTAATATATAATATATGAGATATTTAAAACTATTTGAAAATTATTCAAGTCCAAGAGGGTTTACACCTAATTCAATTGAAGAAGATGTAAATGATATTTTCATTGAATTGAAAGATAATGGATACAAAATTGAGTATCAGAGATTTAATGAAAGTGGTGATAATGTTTCACTTACAATAAAGTATAGAAGAGGATTTAACTCAAATGATGTAAGAGAATATGTAATTATGTTCATTGATTATATGACTGATAAGTTTGGTGAACAAAGGGTTTTTTATAGAGGTAGAACACCTGCATATGAAAGTGGTGATACTTTTTATGCAAATGGTAAAGTATTCACAACAGATGATTTTCCAGATGATACAGAATTAACTGCATTAAAAATATGTGTTAATGCAAAGTATAAAGATAAAAATCAAACTAAATTAAGTTTATTTTCTTCTTATATATGGAGATGAACCTACTAATACCATCTCTATACCAAAATTTTCTAGCAATTCCACCAACAATTAATCTAATTTTCATAGATTGAAATCTTATTTCAATTGGAATAGTTGATCAATAGCATCTTGTATTGTTACACCTTCATATGGTCCTGACCAAGAATCAACTGGAATTGGGTTGACTGGTTGAATACCAAAGGGTAGTTGTAATCCTTGTGTTAGTGCCATTTTTAATTTTTATATTGATGTAAATTGTTTAGTAGTCTCATTATAATACATAGTTGATGATGTTGCTGATAATATATTTCTATTTTCATAATAAATAACATTATTAACATCACCTATTAATGTAAAATTATTAATATTCTGTGTAACATCAACATTTTTATTTAAAATATTGATATTTCTAACTTTATAATTTTGTGCGTAAAGACTTTTATAATTAGTAGGGTTTCCAGTAAAAATATTACCACTAGTGTCAAGAGAACCTACATTTACATCTCTCATATCTAGTGTATGTCCATAATGAAATAAAGAACCGCCACCTATTTTAGAATCTGCTATTTTAAATGTTGAATATCCTACACCAAAAACAGTTCTATCTGTTATTACATTATCAAGAATAAGTATAATCCATCTAACAAAAGTATTAAGTGGTAAAGTACCTAAACCACTTAAAAAGTTATTAAGAACTAATGATCCAAATATGGTATTATTTATATTAACATAGTTCATATAAGATACATTTATCTTAGATAAGAAATTTACATTAGTAAGAGTTATGAAGTTACCTGAAATTCTAACATCATCTAATGACATTATATTAGTTAAAACATTTTCATTACCATTAAGCATCGGGTATCCTTGAAATGTTGAATTTATAATATACTTCATTCTATTGATTGATAAAGTTAAATTACTATTAGTTATATTACCTATAAATACAGAATTGTTAAGACTATCAATATAACATTCACCAATTCTTATTGGTTCTAGAGATGAATCTAATCTAAATATTGGATAGTCTTTAAACTTATCCTGATTTGAACTAAATGTTATACCATAATTATTAACACTACCTGATAGACCTATTGTCATATTTGTAGTTTCAAGTGATTGTGCTATATATAGATAGTTAGATGATGCAGTACCTATAAGTTCACTTGTATATAAATACTTTGATTGTGTTGCAGAAAATTCATTTGTTAATGGATGATATACATTTAATAATTGGCTTCTATAATCCCCTTCTGGTATTAACCATCTTCTATATCTTTGAACTCTCCAATCTTTATTTATATCAATTTTTAATATATTATTAAATCTTCTTTTTATAAATCCATTTCTAGTACCTATAATCTCTAAATTATCATTAATAATATTTGAATCATTAAAATCATATATTAGTTTATCATTTTTAAATGTTAAACTTTCTGCTTCTTCATAAAAAGATGATGTAGTCTTTGCCTTTAGTATAATACTTTCAATAGGTGGTGTGAAGTTTTCTGAACTACTCATATCACCATAAACTGTTCCATCATGTACGTCAGTATTTATAATACCACCAGGCTTCATAACTACTTTAGAGTTAACATCGGATATCGTTGCGCCTATTAAATTGGTTAGTGTTGTAAATCTAGGCAATCCAAATGAAATAACAACTCCTATATTTGCCACATCCCAATGCATACCATTACTAAATCTAAAATAATATTGAGATGATGTTTGTGTGACTGTTGTGGTTTGACCAACTATAAGAGGTCCTGTATATCCTGATGGTAGTGATTCTATTGTAACTGTCATACCAACTAATAAGGTGTATTCATAATTATTATCTAATATCATAAAGCCTGAAACTATACCTGTAACATTTTTATAAGTTTTTTTATTACTTGTATTGGTATTTTCTATATAATATTTGTGTTGATAATCAGTTAATACATATAATTTCTCTGGCATTAATAGACTACTATCTTTTAATGACTTCAATTCACTATAAGTTCCTTCTATAAAATTTGTACTCAACTCTAAGGTTTCTATTCTATCAACAACTGATGATGTCCAACTTGCAACACCAAATTCATCTGAAATTAGAGTAAGTCCTACATCTTCACTACCATCTCTTAGTTGAAAAGCACCAGATTGTGTTGAATAAATAGATAATTTAGAATTTGAATTACTTGTTCCTATGGCAATTGATCCAGTTCTGTAAATATCAGATGTTGTTTCATATACATATTCATTTGTCCCTTGTATATAAAAAGGTGAATTATTAGTTGATCCTGTAGGTCCAATAGGTCCGATAGGTCCATCTGATCCAGTTGGTCCCACTGCACCAATAAAAAATTCAGTTAGATCATTATCACTAATACCATCTCTATACCAAAATTTTCTAGCAATTCCACCAACAATTAATCTAATTTCCATAGATTGAAATCTTATTTCAATTGGAATAGTTAAGTTGGCAAGATCAATAGCATCTTGTACTGTTGTACCTTCATATGGTCCTGACCAAGAATCAACTGGAATTGGGTTGACTGGTTGAATACCAAAGGGTAGTTGTAATCCATTATTTAATGACATATTCTTTTTACTTGATTTTATATTCTTTTTACTTGATGTCTATGATTAAAATTATATGGGATAGAATTAACCATAGTATATACATTATATGATACATTTGTTCCTATAAAGTCTGATACATTAAATGTATTTATTATATATGAATTTGTTATATTTACATTAAGTGCATCAATATCTAAAACTTCTGTTATATTTAATGTTGAAGGAATAGCAACCACAAATTTACTATAAGTAGTACCTGTATTTAGAATAAATGTATCCAATGAATCTGTGAATAACATATTATCTAATGTTCTTATATCACCACTCATAGTTGGTACTGAACCCTTAGAACCATAAAATATAACATTTAATAGGCTTACTAAACTTATTTCACTTATATTAGTTTGATAATTATCAGTAACTTGTACTCTGTAACTAATTGAATTAGTATCTGATAAATTAACTATATCATTGTGATTTGTTAAATTTATATTAGCAGTTGTACCACTTATACTTACAGTTGCACCAATGTTTACCCAAGATCCTGTACTATTTTTTGATATTGTAGTTGATAGTAACTTAATTCTACTAATGTAGAATTGGTTGTTATTAAACCACTTATATTAGACTCAATATTACCTTTCTCTCTATTAGAATTTGTTTCAATATATGATGTAGTTGCTGCAATTATACTTAGAGTTATATTTGGTTCAACATAAGAACTAGGTATTATATCTTTTGTTATAGAGTTTGTTCCACCTTGACTATCAATAACGGTATATCTATAATTAAAAGGTTGTGTATTGAACGAAGTGTCAGTTAAAGAGTGAGTAAATGTAAATAAACTATCATTTGTTGATAAAGTCGCCCAAGATCCAGAGTTATTTCTTCTCCATTCTAGTAAGATAGATGATGTGGTTGCACCTTGAGTATTAATTGAATAAGTATAATTCAATACATTTGATATTATAGTTTGATTAAAATCAATTGTACTTAAACTATCTAATGATATTGTAGGGTTAATAGGTTCTGTTAAAGAATCAATTATTACTTCAACTGCTGTTTTACCATAAGATGGAATTAAATCTCCATTAATGTATTTACCAAAAGATTTGCCAGGTGTTAAGCTAACTAATATATCAGATGGGAATGTTTCTAATACTCCTGATGCGGTTGGTGCAACTCCAATTCTTGATACTATACCTTGGTCATCTTTTTGACTTAGATAACCTGTTGTACTATCATATGCTACTAAAAAACTACCATTTGATGGTGTTGCAGCCAATGCTAAATTGGTTGTACTACCAAATATTAAATTACTACTATTATTACTCATAAAGTATATATTATTTTTTCATAATTGATTTATTTATATATAAAATATGAGAATATTAAAGTATAAGTTATTTGAGGAAATTATAATAGACACCTTTAAAACTATTGATAATTTAAAAGCTGGCTTAGTTGAGTTAGAAGATTTAGGTTTTAGTGTTCAAGTAAAATGGTTCAGTTATGATGAAATATTAATTTCTATACATGATCCAAGAAGACGACAAGGAGGAACATCTGTATCAATAACTCCATTTAATAGTTCTATTATAGAAGATTATATAATGAATATTGTAGATTATTGTGATGATTGTATAATTAGTTATGCTTATAGAATTGTTGGAGTTGGTAATAAAACAATATCTAATGTTAATATTTTTCCAAAAGATGAATCATTAAATTATTTCAAAATGTTAATAAAAATAAATAATTATAAATTAGAATAATTATTCATAAAAATGTTTTATATTTGTATATCGTAAACTTTAGATAATGACAAAAGAAGAATATAAAACAGAAGGTTTACGTAGAATGAAGATACGTAAACAAAAAAGAAATCTTGAATATAAATTAAAAGTACAAAAAGCCAGAGAACTTGGTGTGCCATTATATGGTATAAACTCAGGAGGATACTGGGAAGATTCATTTTCTCCAACAGGTTATTCACAAGTTTGTTCATATGATGTATATGGAACTTGTCAATATCCTTGTAATGGTGATTGTTAAAATAGTGAGATAGCTTAGTGGTAGAGCTCTTTTGTGGAGGTTCGATTCCTTCTCTCACTACAAATAATTAAAATTTATGAAACAAAATAGAAGGTGGTTTTTTGCATCAGCAACTGATGAAACAAATTTAACTGAAATAAACTTTAAGAAAGAATTAATGAAAAATGGTGAACCACTTCAAGAAGTGGTTGACTTTTATGATGGTAGACTTATTCCAGAACCATCAAAAGGACAAACTTATATTAAACGTTCTAATGGAGTTAGAATGTTGGTAACTGATGTTAATAAAGAAACTGTTAGTTTTATGGAACATAATTACCCTTGTGGTAGACAATTACCAACTATGGACTTCTTAAATATCTTTAAATTGGAACTATGAATGTAGAGGAAATAGTGGAGGGTTTGAATAAACATTTCAAAAAAACCATATTTGAAATATCCATTAGAGGTAGTTTTAATAGACCTTTATATACATTAAACCCAGGTGAAAATAAATATGTATATATATTCAACAAAGAGGATATTGAAATAGAAAGTGCTTATATTGATTTTAAATATGAAGAATTTAGTATTGATATTATAAGACAATATGCAGAAGAAATACCAGAGAATCAAGGTAAGGGAGATATTGATAGAATTACTTTAGAATATCTTAAACTAGGAGAATTAATTATAAAATTTTTAAATAAAAATGAAACCAAAATTATATTATAGAGTAGAAGAAAATGGTGTACCATTTGATAATTTCTGTTCAGATGCTGCAATTGGTGCACAAGATGCAGGAATAGAGTGTATTCCATTTTCAGATATTAAACAAGTAAATATGAATCCTTATAATATAGTTGTTACTACAGTTGAGGAGTCATTAGAATGGTTATGTCAAAATATACAAGCAATTGATGATAAGTGGGCAACACATTTTAAGAAAAGAAAAGAAGTTATTACAACTATTGATGAAATAAATAGTTATCCTTGTTTTATTAAACCTTATAAACAAATTAAAGCATTTACTGGTATTATTGTTAATGATATAAGAGAAGCAAAGTTATTCACTCAGGATTTTAAAGATAGTATTTCTTGTCAAGAGATTGTTGATTTTGAATCAGAGTACCGAGTTTATATTCATAAGGATAGAGGTATTTTAGGAGTTAAACATTATTTAGGAGATCCTTATATCACACCTGATAAGTCATTTGTTGAGCAGATTTATAAAGAGTCTAAAGAAAACTTAGACCAAAATAGTTATACATTAGATGTTGGTATTGATGTTAATGGTGAAAACTATTTAATTGAAATTAATGATGGTTGGTCAGTAGGTAACTATGGTTTAAATCCAATTGATTACTTTAGTTTTGTTAAAACAAGATGGTTACAAATAACAGGAGTTATAAAGTAATGAGAAGACCATTTAAGGTATATTCAATTGAAAATGGTAGTATCTACTCTAGTTTGAATAATCTAGTTAGAGAATATATGTATTGTTCAGATTGTTTAACTAAAACATTACAACTAAAACACAGAGTAAATTTATTATCATCTATTGGAATTGATGCAGATGATTTAATTTATGTATGTGATTGTTGTGATAAAATGGTTGAACCAATTAGCTTAGATAGAGTTAGAGAAGAGAAAATTAATAGAATAATGAATAAAGATAATGGTTAAGTTTAAAAATTTTATGTTTAATATCTTTGGTATTTTTTTACATACCGGGATAATCTACTTACTGTATATAGCCATTATGGGTATATTAACAGATTTTAATGGTGAGTTTAGAATTGATTGGCCACAAGGTATACTATCAGGTTTTTTAATTTCCTTAGTTTTAATTGGTGGTAGATATTTATTTAGATTTATCGATAAAGAGATTTATTCAAGTAATAAATTAATTACAATACTTGGTTATATTTATTATTTCACAAGTTTAAAAGATAGAAAGTGGGTTTATCATTCTGACTTGGGTTACTATTTATGTATAATAACACCTAATGACATAAGATTATTTGAACCTATTTTTATTTATTTAGATGAAATTTACAATCACTATACTCATGGTGATGTTGATAAAATATCAAAGGATATATAGACTACTTTGGACCATAGGTATAAAAGGCAATTAGAAAAAATACAAGAAGATAAAGAGAATAATGAAAAGATAAGTAAGATTAAAAACTGGGATGGTTACTTAGATACTCAAAGTAGAAGAGACAACAAAATAGATAAAATATTAAAATAGGTCAAGTTTTTACTTGACTTTTTTTATATATATCTTATGAGATACTTAAAGAATTTTAATGAAAGTTTTAACAATATTCAAATAACTGAATGTGATAAATCAATAGAAGGTTATAATTTTGTTGCAAAATACTTGGATATACTTGATTTTGATTCATATATAAATAATGAAAACTTATATCAAATATGTGCATATGATGGAACTAATATAGTAGGTGTTTCTATATTTAAAATGAAAGATGGTAAAATACACATGAATTATAGTTCAGTTGATCCTGATTATAGAAATAAAGGAATTAATAAAGAGATGAAGTTAAAGATAATTGAGATTGGTAGAGAAAATGGTTGTACTATAATAACTTCTAATGTAAGGCAATCTAATATATCTTCATTGAAATCACAAAAAGGAGTTGGGTTTAAAGTAAATGATAGAGTTAATTTAACTTATCCTGATGGTGAGAAAAAATTACCACTTTATTTACACTTATGAGATTAATGAGATTTAATGAAAGTAAGACAAAACTTTTAAACTATAGAAAAACAATTACTACGATCAAAGAAATTTTAATTGAGTTTGAAGATAGAGGATTTAAAACTAAGATTTACCAAAATGGTGGTAATGAACAATTGACAGTAATAATAGAAAATGATGTTATGAATAGTTTTACTAAAAACTTAACAATAAATATAGATGATGATTCTTCAATATTTGAAATGTTATTTGAGTATTTAGAATATACTTATGAATTATATTTGATAAGATGGGTAGAAGGTGATTCAGTTGATGAATACAAACTAAGTGAACAAGATGAAGTTTATCCAACATTTCATGAAGTACTAAAAAATAGACAATTATCTAAGATAATACTATTCTTTAATCCTTCAACATTAACAAAACTGACAAACCAATGAGAACCTTAAAACTATATGAAGCATATTATTCTGATGCTAAAATGGAAAGTGATATGAGAGATATTTTCATAGAACTTAAAGATATAGGTATGTCTGTAAGAGTTCAGTCACCAGATGTACTAGGTTATTCATTTGTTATAATTAAACAAGAACACATTCCAGAACTTGATGGTTTAGAATATTCAAAAGCCAGAAATACATTTATTAACAATTGGATAGAATTTAACTCTTTAATAGAAATAGATAAACCATTATTTGAATCTATATTTGAAATGTTTATGGAGTATATGGAAAAAGAAGGAAGACATCTGTTTATGATTACTTACAAAGAACCATTTAATCAGTCAGTTAGTAGAACTATTTATGGTAGATTTGCAGATGATGATTATATTGGTGAGAAAAGTAATTTTGGTATTTTAAAACATATTTTAAAAGGTAAAAAATTAGAGAAACTTGAAATATACTTTAAAGAAAAAGTAATTTAAAAACTTAATATATATGTAATGAAAATATTAAAATTCACAGAACAGAGTATAGAACCTACTAATGAAGAGGTTTCTGAAAGTAAATTAATAGATAAGAAATTTATATCTGATAATCCTAAAAGAGTCTTTGTTGAACTTGCATCAAAAAATGGTTATGAGTTCAGAGGTAATTTAGAAGAACTAAAAGACTTTATGAAAGAAATGCTTTCAGGATTACAGAAGGATGAAAGAGATTATATTGTAAACTCTATTCTTTAAGAAAAAAGTCATCTAATTCATCATAGTCAAAATTATCTAACATAGATTTTTCTGAGTAAGTAAAAGATTTCTTATATGCCTCATACTCTCTAACATAATCAAAATCCAAATTAGTTAACAACTGATTAATTTTCAAGTCTCTTTGGTCTGATTTATTATCAGTTAATTCTTGCCAACCTCTATCTACAAGTTTTCCAGTTCTGTGTATAATTCTATTGCTAATACATCTTAGCCTTTTTATTAACACTAAATATCTTAGATTTTGCATGTAAGATAGCACCATTATAATTCTCATATAAGTTTACACCATCATAACTAACTCCACAGCAAGAAATATCAACATTTGCAATTAGGTCAATGAATGCTTGTTTTAAATTAATTTCCTTTTCATCTATTGTACTTAATGGATTTGTTGAAACAGGTCTAATTAATTGAACCATTTTTTCCCCATTTATCCAAGTATGTGGTTCATTTATAACACCATTGATATTATATATTTGACCTATTTCAAAAGAAGTTAGAACACTTGGTAAGTATCTATAACCTTTAGTTTCTAAAATTAATTCTAATTTCTTACAAGATTTTGGTCCACAAAGAATATCAATATCTTTAATAGGCATATCTGCAATACTATCTCTTATTGCACCACCAAAAACCCTAACCATATCATTTATAAATAATTCATCTGAATTAAAACCTAAATAATTATCTAAATTTTCTTTAATTTTCTCTAACATATCCTTAATTTAATTGTTATATTATTTTTTTAATATATAGTTTATGAAACATATTAGAAAATATAATGAGAAGTTAACTGATGAAGTTGCATTAAAGATTATTCATAAACATGAGATAGAAGAACTATGTATTCATCTTAAAGATGAAGTGGATAAGGTTAAAATAGAGTCAAATGGTAAATCATTAGATGGTAAGGAATTTCATTATAATATAGACATAGGATTTAGTAGAGATGTTAATTCTATTGATAAAATTGTTGAAAATGCTGAGAAGATGTTAGAAATAACAAAAGAATATACTGAATTATTACTTAAGCTTGAAGATTCTGGTTATAAAGTTACATATTATCTTTTAGAAACAACACAACACATAAATTTTATAGGTTAAGTGGTAAAATTCAACTTAGTAAAACTAATTAATAATTTGATTTATTTTATATTCTCTCATATCTAAAAAGTGTTCATTGAACTCTTTTTTTGTTGAATAAAGTTTTATGTGTTCCAATCTTGGAAATAAAATTATTGTTTCATATAATTCCACATATAAATATTTTACAGTTGGATAAAAAGAGAAAGTATGATGTTTGAACTTTGATTCAAAGAACTTTGAACATACACATATTTTTGTTTTATATGAAACACCAGAATAATTGAAATTGAATGGACTTGGATTTTTACTACCTAACTCCTTTACTTTATTATAAATAATAATCTTTTTATTTATTAACTTTTTATATTGGTTAAATTCTTTAACTAATTTAGTTTCATCTATACCAAATTTTTTTGCAAGTTTCTCTGCTGATAATTTGTTTACTTTTTTAAATATATCAATATCAGTTATATCCTCATTATTTTTATTCAATAAGGATTCTATGTATGAAACTACTTCTTCAATATTTCTGAACTCAACCATAACTTTTATATTAAAACAAATATAATAGTTTATGATAGAGAAAGTAAAATGTCTAATCATTGGATCAGGACCCAGTGGTTATACCGCTGCAATTTATGCAGCAAGAGCAAATATGAATCCTGTTTTATACCAGGGTTTACAACCAGGTGGTCAATTAACTACAACAAATGAGGTTGAGAATTATCCTGGTTTTGTTAATGGAATTACTGGACCAGAAATGATGCAACAATTTGAAGCACATGCAAAGAGATTTGGAGCTGATATAAGAGATGGTTGGGTAACTAAAGTAGATTTTAGTGACACAATTAAAAAAGTCTTTGTAAATGACAAAGAAATACATTGTGAGACTGTTATTATATCTACAGGAGCTACCGCAAAGTATTCTGGTGTAAAAGGTGAACAACATTATCTTGAGTTAGGTGGGGGAGTCAGTGCTTGTGCTATATGTGATGGATTCTTTTATAAAGACCAAGAAGTTGTAGTAGTTGGAGCAGGTGATAGTGCTTGTGAGGAAGCACACTACTTATCAAAGATATGTAGTAAAGTAACTATGTTAGTTAGAAGTGATTTTAGAGCATCAAAAATAATGGTTGATAGAGTTAAGAATACTGAGAACATCGAAATACTTATGAATGCTATAACTGATGCAGTTATTGGTGATGGTCAAGTAGTAACTGAAATAAAGACTATTCAGTTTGAGGGAACAGATCATGAAGTTCATAGAAATATACCTGCTGCTGGATTTTTCTTAGCAATTGGACATAAACCAAATACTGATATATTCACAGAACTTGAATTGGATGAAACTGGATATATTATAACCAAACCAGGTTCTACACAAACAAATATACCTGGAGTTTTTGCGGCAGGTGATGTTGCTGACCATGTTTATAGACAAGCAATTACTGCTGCAGGAACAGGTTGTATGGCTGCATTAGATGCAGAAAGATATTTAGCAAGTTTAGAAATAATAAATAATTCAATTGAATTTGGAGGTAATACAAAATAGTTATATATTTGCTTTATGAAAAATATAAAAAGAAAAGAATTTGTCGTGGTTGACCTTGAAGCCACTTGTTATGACAATAAAGACACTTCAAAACCAGTTGATTTTAGAAATGAAATCATTGAGATTGGTGCAGTGAAGTTGGATGAAACTGGGAATGAGATTGATAGATTTGTAAAGTTTGCAAGACCTTTAACACATCCAGTAATATCTAAATTTTGTAATGAGTTAACTACTATTACACAAGAAGATATTGATTATGCTGATGAATTAGGTGATGTACTTGTACAATTTTTTGAATGGTGTGATGGTGCAACCTTAATAAGTTGGGGTTTCTATGACAGAACACAATTAGAGAAAGATTTAATTGCAAATGATTTAGAATATTTATTAGAAGAACTTGAAGGACACCAAAGTTTAAAACACTTACATGGTTCTTGGAACAAGTTAAGAAAAGGTGGTATTGGATTGGGTGGTGCAATTAAATTTGAAAAGTTAACCTTTGATGGAACTGCACATAGAGGAATAGATGATGCTATAAATATAGCAAAGATTTTTAGAAAATACATTGATAGGTTTTAATTATGAAAAAAATATATATTTTATTTATAATCTTATTTTCTCTAAAATCATATTCACAAATTATCTATAAGGTAAATGATTCAATAACTAATGGTAAGTTTTCAGTATCACCAGATTTTCCTAAAGTCATAATAATTGAAACTGAAACTCAAAAGATGAAATTTGATGATGTTTTTCCAGGTGAAGAAATGGATGATTATTATACATTGTATTCTAATGATCACATTTTTAGATTTGATATTTATCATAATTCACTATCTGTTATAGTTTATGTTAGAAGTAGAAAAAGTAAATATATTAAGTTATACAATATAGAATTAAAAAGTCACTCAGATATTGAGTGACTTTTTAATTTTTAATTTGGTAGTGTAATATTATTTAGTATCTTTGTACTCTAATAAAATAAAAAGATATATATGACTTGGTTTGGAAAAAGCTCAAAAAAGACAGTTTCAATTGAAGAAGAAAAAATAAAGGAAATTATTATTAGTATTCTTAAAAAAGAAAATACTAAAGTAAATATGGCACCTTTATCTAAGAAGTATTTCATTATTAATAAAGATATTGAAATAAATATATTAGTTGATGGTTCAGCAGAACTTATTAAAGCATCAAATCACCCATCTATAACCTCTTTAGATAAATTTAAGTATGGTTGGAAGTTTAGAGGTGATTTTATTAATCAAATGATTGACTTAGTAATTGAGTGGATTGAAAATGATAGAGCTCAAATTGAGGCAGATCTTTTCTTGAATGAAATTAATCTATTAAATGATATTAATTCAGTAATCAATACATTACCTGATTATAATAAAAAACCCACTCAATAGTGGGTTTAATTTTTTATATCACTCCATTTATTAAAAAATCATCATATGATTTTTTTCTATATCTCCAGTGAAATGGGTCTGCTTCCTCTTTTTCTATTTGATATTGCTGCCAATTATTAATAAAGTCATTAAATAAATCATTTTGTTTCAACTCATATTCTATTATTTCATAAATATGGTCTGGATTGTAATCACCTTCTTCTTCATCAATTGCTTGTTTAGTATCTGTAAGAACTTCACCATATTTGAATTGTAATAATTCATATAGTTGATAAACATCAAGTGAACTAATTATTTCTTCCCAATTATCATACTCAAAGTCTGAGTTCTCATTAAATCTTTTTAAGTGTTTCATTATTCACAGATAATTCTTTTAGAATATATATCAGTTATTTTATTTAAAGTATCTTGTGTCAATTCCACTGAACTAAAACTCTCTTTATAACTTTTTAGTAATTCAACATCAGAAATTCTATTAGATTGTACCTCTATAACTTGTATTAACATTTCTTCATCATCACCATACTTTTCTAACAATTGACTAACTTTATAATCTGTTTTGAATTTATCACCAATAATTTTAGAGTTTAAATCATCTATCTTATTATCTATTGTTTCCCAATCTTTTAGTTCAGATTTTAATCCTTCTAATAATTTAGTTTTTTCTTTTATAGTTTTTTCATCTAATAAACTTAATAACGCTTCTGTAAATAACTCTTTACCTTTGATTGTAATTGAACCAGCTCTTAAATATCTATCAACTGGACCATAGGTTTGAATTGATAGAAATTGTTCCATTAGGTTCATAACCTTTACTTTGAATAATGTTGTTTCATCTATTTTAGTTGTATCAATTTTAGGTTCTTGTCCAACTGATTGGTTTGTTATATTACTAAACTTTTTCATATTATATTTTATTTTTTAAGTCATTAACTGACATTTTACCTTTGAAACAATACTCTTTTCTTTTCTTATTTGAGAAATCCATAAATTGAAGTCCTACTTCATTTGTTAGAAAATCTTTTATCTCATCAAATTTATTAACATATAACTGATTTACACTACATTTTATAAAATTAAGATTAAATTTATCATCTAATGTATTCATTAAATATTTATTAACTTTGGTGTCCATCCATTCATTTTTAATGAAACCTGTTTTATCAAAAATAGTAATATAAATATAGATAGGTTCTTCATAAGTTCCCACTTCCTTTTTATACATTCTTTTCATAGTAGTGAATATACTTTCACCTTCATATGTTTTCAAATATTTCATATATATTAAAATACTATTTCTTTTTTATGTCTCCAATTTCTATTTCAACTTGTGTTATTCTATCAGTTGGTTTAATTGAATAGTTATTATCACTATATTTTATTCTTTTAGAACCATCATAAAAATTACTAAATTACTATAAGTGTAATAATTATCAACATAATCTTTTATCATTTCAATATATTCTTCAACTTCATCAAATGTGAATCCCCATTTATTCATAGAACTTTGTCCTCTGTAAATCTTTACAAAAAAATCAAAATTATCAAAGTCACTATCATTTTCTACTTCAAATGGTTGTATTTTAAAACCATTATCCTTTAATTCAATTGTAATTGCCTTTATGTCTTTTATTAACTTTCTAAAGTTGTTAGGATCAAACTCAAGGTCTTCATATAGTTTAATATATTTCATAGTTTATATATAAAAAAAGTCAAGTAAAAACTTGACTTTTAATTTTAGATTTTTGATTTATACTCTTGGACATCATTTCTCACATCCTGTGTTATCTTTTTAATTTCTTGCATAACTTTTCTAATTCGAGTTCCTGCTGTCTTGTTACCCTTTATGAAAAACCTTTCAAAGTCTTCCTTTAGGTTAAACTTCTTCCCATCAATCTCGATTTCCTCTGTTAATACTTTAACTAATTGGTCATATTTATCAATATAGTCCATAATAATTATTTTTTATTATTATATATCAATTTTATCTTTCTTTATATAAAACTTTAACTATTCCCAATATCCACCAATTCCAACTAAGAAAGTTATAACACCCGAAGTTGTTACTGTTCCTAAATTCTTAGCAACTATTTGTATAAATTCACCAGGTTGTACTAAAATTGGTGTTGCCATATCAATATCAATGATTGCTGGAGATGTTCCAACTGCAGAGGTTGCTGGAAATGATTGCATCCCTAATACTAGTCTTCTTGGGGCTTTAGTTGTTGCAGATTCTGTAGTAGCCAATGATACGTTTGTGTGTCCATATGCTAGTGAGTAAGCATATACAACAGGACCACCCGCTAAAACGGTGGTTACTGCTGAACTTATATTAACTCTAGTTACATATAGTGACTTACCAGGTAATATGGAAGTACCCAAAGGTACTTGAAAGGAACAAACTATACCGTCGGTACCTGCTGCTAATGTAGGTTGTGTAGCAAACTGCCCACCTAGACCAGAACCTAACGCAGCGGTTGTATTTGTCATTGCAACACCCGCACCTGCAGCTAATGAGTTTGTATATAGAGCAGTTGTTCCTAAGGTGTTACCCGTTTGACCCTGTGATGAATGTGCGCCAGCACCAGCTAGTATATGTGTCCAAGATTTACTTGTATTTTGATCAGCTAGAGTCACATTAACCATACTAACTTTCATAATTTGTGCAGTAGAGGTTGCAGTAGAGTTATAATTCCTAAATGACATTGGTATATTTTGTGAACTAGTCACTGTACCTTGACCTGCAGGCGACTCAATGGTCGCAACTAGTATATTATCAATCCAGAAAAGTGCTTTATTTGACATAACGTAAATTAGAAATGATCTGGTTGTATTAATCCCAACTAAAGTGCTGAAGTCAAGGGTATCTGATTGTGTTTCAGTACCATTATTATTAGTTACTGCTCTAAATTCACCAGCAGCATTTAACCTAAAAAAACAACCATCAGTCGGTGCTGTTGTACCTGTAGATAGAAAGGCACCCCACTCACAAACATTTCCAACAACAGGAAAAGATGTAAACTGAATTTCTTTCTCAAAATATGCTGTATATGATTTATAACAAGGAAAATGTCTATATGTTGTTAATCTCGCAACAGCATTTATTGCTAGTGATCCAGCAGCATTTAGATTTACAAAACCACCGGCAACTGTAATTGTTGCAGTTGTTACAGGTGATGTCCATAGTGTAGTGTTTAAAGCAGCACCTGGAAATAATTCATTAAATATTGTTTGATCAGTTCCAATTCTTAATCTATAATCACCAGACACCTCAGGTGATAGAACATATCTTTCCCCAGTAACATCACCATTATCATTATCACAAGATAATGTTACAAATCCTGCACTAGTTGCTCCTAGTGGTGTATTTACATTTAGATTATTTTGTGCATCCACTGCAGCCAAGTCACCTGACGTACCGCCTTTTATAATTATACTCATTTTTTTTATTTTTATTTTTATTATTTTAACCCAATATTTTATATTGAATATTATATAGTCCCCAAGTTCCATTTACTGCATATGCAGATACCATAAATGAGGTATTATTTATTATATTTGATTCTTTCAATTGTATACCATCTAATAATGAATCTTCAACTTCAAGATGGTCACTTGATGGATATATCTTAAATAATATAATAGAGTCTTGTGTAACATTTACATTATTTATGACTACTTCTGTATAATAGTTTTCTAAACCATTTATAAATCCAAAATCTAAAGAAGCGGTGCCTGATATAGTATTTATAGAACCTGCTGCACCTGTAGCTCCCTGAATACCTTGAGAACCAGTAACTCCCTACCTTGGATACCTTGACTTCCAGTGGCTCCCTGGATACCCTGGATACCTTGAGAACCAGTGGCTCCTGTAACTCCCTGAATACCCTGGATACCTTGAGAACCAGTGGCTCCTGTAACTCCCTGGATACCCTGACTTCCAGTGGCTCCTGTAACTCCCTGGATACCCTGACTTCCAGTGGCTCCTGTAACTCCCTGACCCTGGATACCTTGAATACCTTGAGAACCAGTAGCCCCTGTAACTCCCTGGATACCTTGAATACCTTGAGAACCAGTAGCCCCTGTAACTCCATGGATACCTTGAATACCTTGAGAACCAGTGGCTCCCTGGATACCCTGCATACCTTGAGAACCAGTGGCTCCAGTGGCTCCCTGAATACCCTGGATACCTTGAATACCTTGAGAACCAGTGGCTCCTGTAACTCCCTGAATACCCTGGATACCTTGAATACCTTGACTTCCAGTGGCTCCCTGGATACCCTGGATACCTTGAATACCTTGACTTCCAGTGGCTCCCTGGATACCCTGCATACCTTGAGAACCAGTGGCTCCAGTGGCTCCCTGAATACCCTGGATACCTTGAATACCTTGAGAACCAGTAACTCCCTGAATACCTTGACTTCCTGTGGCCCCTGTGGCTCCCTGGATACCCTGGATACCTTGAGAACCAGTGGCTCCTGTAACTCCCTGAATACCCTGAATACCTTGTCTTCCAGTGGCTCCCTGAATACCCTGGATACCTTGAATACCTTGAGAACCAGTGGCTCCCTGGATACCTTGAATACCTTGAGAACCAGTGGCTCCAGTGGCTCCCTGAATACCCTGGATACCTTGAATACCTTGAGAACCAGTGGCTCCTGTAACTCCCTGAATACCCTGGATACCTTGAATACCTTGACTTCCAGTGGCTCCCTGGATACCCTGGATACCTTGAATACCTTGACTTCCAGTGGCTCCCTGGATACCTTGAATACCTTGAGAACCAGTGGCTCCAGTGGCTCCCTGAATACCCTGGATACCTTGAATACCTTGAGAACCAGTGGCTCCCTGGATACCCTGGATACCCTGGATACCTTGAGAACCAGTGGCTCCTGTAACTCCCTGAATACCCTGGATACCTTGACTTCCAGTGGCTCCCTGAATACCCTGGATACCTTGAATACCTTGAGAACCAGTGGCTCCTGTAACTCCCTGAATACCCTGAATACCTTGACTTCCAGTGGCACCAGTAACTCCCTGAATACCTTGAATACCTTGAGAACCAGTAACTCCCTGGATACCTTGACTTCCAGTGGCACCTGTAACTCCCTGGATACCTTGAATACCTTGACTTCCAGTGGCTCCCTGAATACCTTGAGAACCAGTAGCCCCAGTAGGACCAATGCCTATACTACTATTTATATCAAGTGGATTTCCATATCCATCATAGTATAAACCACCTACAACTTGAACTAATCTTCCATATGTGTTACTTACTACCAGTGTAGTTAAATTATTACTCATTATGTATATATAATATTTTATTGGTGGAATAGAAAAAAAACAATTATTTATATATAAATTAAAAATAAATAATATTTTTTAATGAATAAAAAGTATTTAAAATGGGAAGAGGTTAATTCATTATGGGAAGATGTAAACTACTCATGGGAGGATGTATCTATTCTTATAGATATAGAAAATTTAGTAATTAAAGGTGGTGGTGATTATACATCTTATGTTAAGGGTAATCCTTGGTCACAAATTAGAAAAGATTTTGGAGATGATAAAACAAAGAGAGTTATTAAACTTTATTGTAATTATAAAGGAATAGAATATGATAAATCTATTGAATTAAATGAGAAGAATATAAAAGTAACCGCAAGTGATTTTGAAAAATTCATAAAAAATAGTATAAGAGAATCAATAAGTATAAAAGTTAATTTTTAATAATTAATATATATATATAAAAACAAAATAAACTTTATGGAAGATGTTTTTAATTTCGATGATTTTTTAAGTGGTAAGTTTTCAAAACCTATCATAAAAGAATCCATAGAAGAGCAAAATGAAAAAACCAATGTAACTAATTTAAAAGTTCCAGTTGAGAAAGAAGAATCAAAAGAGGTCGAACAAGGTGAAGTAGAATTACAAGACGAATTACAAGACGAATTACAAGACGAATTTGAACATGAAGAGTCATTACCAACAACTGAATCTATACAAGATAGCTTCTATAAACTTTACAAAGATATAAATGAAGAATTTATCTGTGATATTTCAATTGAAGGTTCTTCACCAGAAAATACTTATGCAAGAATAATTGTTGAATCAACTGAATGGTCTTTAATATTTCCAGGAGAGATCAAAAATGGTAAATGTAATGTTCCTATTAAGAAATTAGGAATATTAAAAGAGGGAGAAATTGGTATAATTAAACTAGAAGTAGTTGCAGAAGGTAATTTGTTTATTCCATGGGAAGATACATTTAAAGTAAAACTTTCTAAGAAAGTTACTGTTACTATGAATGAGAATAGACAACATTCACAAAGAAAACCTATAGATAGTAAAGTTGGGATTAAGGTAAATGTTAGGTAATAAAAAAGAGAACTATAATTCTCTTTTTTATTTCATAATGTAGTTAAATATAGAAGTCCATATTATAAATGTTATCAATATTAATGATATCCATACAATTGATTTTGTCCAATTTCTTTTAGTTCTCATAATTCATAATTATTATTTCAGTTGTTTCTTTATCTCCTTTTCTTGATACTTTATTATAATCATATTCAAGAACTTTATATCTATATCCATCTTGTATTAGTTTATCCAACATCCAACAGGTATTACCATTGTGTCTTAATACACCAGATACCATAAATGATGATCCTAACTCATCAATTTTCTTTAAATATTCATATAGTTTAACATCATCTTCTTGTTTCCAATAACAATTGTAACCTGCTTCTGATATTTGTTTTTACCAATTGTACCATCTTCATTCTTTATTCTACCATAAGGTGGATCTAAATAAACCATCATATTGGATTTAATTTCAATATTTTCAAATTGAGTAGATAAATATACTAACTTATCTTTAAACTTCCTAATATGTTCAGTAAAATTATTTACTTTTTTTTGTGTTGAATCCGAAAAACCACGATCACCATAAGTTTGATTAAACTTAAATTTTTGATTGAACCTCATCATGTTGTTGGTACAAGACAACATAAGAGCCCATAATTTTTCAGGACTATTTTCTTGATTATAAGAATCTCTTAGAATAGAATATCCTTGTGGATTCTTCTTACCTGGACATAATGATTTTGTTAATTCAACTATATCATTAGATTCAATGAGACCTTTATGAATACCAATTAAGTCTTCAATAATATCATTAACTATTATTTTATCATATTTATCAACAATATTTGTGTAAATGGAACCACCACCTGTAAAAACATCTATAAAGTAGGGTTTACTATAATCAAATACTGGTAGTAATTGTTCAAGTAACTTGAATTTACTACCAGTATAATTGAAAGGTGTTTCAATATAATTCATATTATAGTATCTTTTTTTAGAATAAATCCTTTGTTAATATTATTACCAGGTATTTTATATTTAGTAATAAAGTATTTCTTATCAACATCATTAAAAACTTCTAATTTTAATCCAATTGAATTATTATACCAACCATATTCATTAGAACTCTTAACTATTTTAACTATTTTAGTTATACTTTTTAGATAAACATTTCTTTTCTTTAAAATTTTATTAAACATTATTCTATATTGTATTGTTTTCTTAAATATTCCTCTGCCAAGTCTTTAGTTTTATTTATATATTTTGAACTACCACTAGATTTTATAATACCTATATTGGTTATTACTTTTAAAAAGTCAGTTAAGTCTTTAGGTAAAACAATAATACCATTTGCCTTACACATATCTATTATTGCTTTATTAGAAGGTAACTTTTGATTCATTTTTGTATCATCAGTATAAATAACATTTAAAATTTGATCATATAGTAACCATTTTTGATAACCTGGATCCTTTTCTAATTTATTTCTAAATTCATTATAACTTCTAAATTTGTAGTATTCATTAAAGAATACACCTGCAAGAATGGCAAGTTCAATTAAACTAGATAGTATAACAAACATAATAGTATTTTTACTATTATCTTCTTTTTTACTTGTTGATTCGGTTGTTACTTCTTCTTGATGTTCCTTAATTTTGTTAACCAATTCTGTTTTCTTGTCAAGAACTTGTTGTTGAATATCTTTTTTCTGTTGACTCAAATCACTAATAGTAGTTCTCTGATCTTTAGATAATCTTTGTGTCAATGCTAAGTTTTGTAGGTTTGTAAGTATTTCATCTTTAGATTTGAATGAATCCTCAAGGCCTTTAATCTCACCACTATAAACCTTAGTTAAACTATCATTATAAGCTTTAATAGTTTCTTTACCTTTTACTTCAATTTCTACACTTTTAGAAGAAAACTCTGATGCACCATTTATAGTTGCATAGAATGATAAACTTATTATTGTTAAACTTATAAGGAATAATGGTAAAACTTCCTTCTTAATACCTTTTAATTTTAAAAAAGAGATACTGAACTTATCAAACATATCACGTTTTAGTAATTCTAAACCACTCAAAAGAATAATTGCTGATATACCTGCAATTATTATATTACCAGTCATTGCACCTTCAATTATTTTGGATAACATGAAGTATGCTAAGAATATAGAAGCAATATGTCCAAAATATGATAAAGTAGTTAAAACTATGTTTATTGTTTTATAACTTCTATTAAAATCTTGATTGTTTATTTTTTCTTCTAATTTCTTATAATCGTTTATTTTCATCTTTAGTTAATATTATTTTTCCAGAAAACCTTTCTTTCCAAGTTAGGTTTCTATTTGTAAGAGTATTTATTAAATCATCTTTTTCTAAAACTCTTAATGATAACTGATTAATTGTATTATTCAGTATTTCTTTTTCATTTTCTTTTTGTTGTATATCTCCTTCAACTTTTACTTTTAGTTGTTCATTTCTACCTTGTGATAATCTATAGAAATAACGCCATTTAACTAAAAGGTATTTTAATTCAGTAGGTGAGTAATCATCAGTAAAATCACTAGTCATTAGAAAATTTAATACATCCTCATCATTTAACTATTCTATTTTCATTAGTTTAAACCTATTTTTTTATAACTTTTCAAATCGTTATCCTTTTTGATTATATCAATTAATATACTTTTGTTTTTATATTTCTTCTTATATCCTCAGTGTTTAGATAAATCATTTGATTCCTCTTGATTTAAGAGTTCAAACTCGATAACATCAATTAGTGAATTACACTCTAATAAAACATGATCAATTTCATCATCATTTTCAACATTGAATATTGTGATAATATTTAGTTCTATTGAGTCTGATAGTAATCCATCAACCATTTGTAAAATATTATTCACATATATATTAGATTTTGAGTATAGTTCATTAAAAATCATCTCACAATCATCTAAGACTATTATAGGTTTAGGGTATTTTCTTAAAAATGTTCTAAACTCAGGTGAGTTAATAGTGACATCTAACATAGTATTTGGAATATAAATAACCATTCTATTTAACTTATCACAAATATAATTGATTATGCTTGTTTTACCTGTTCCTCTTTCACCATATAGTATAGTTAAACCTTTTTTACTATTTTTAATAGTTTTATTTAGTTTATTTATTGACTTAAATGTTGTTTCATTATAGAATAATTCAATTGATTCATCTAAATCACTTTTCTCAATTGGTTCAACTTCAAGTCCATTCTGTGTAATAAAAACAGTATTTAATTTAAAGTTATCCTCACCTTCTTCAAATTCTATGTTATAATTTCCTAATTTCTCAGTAATTTCATTTATTTTCTCTAAATCTTTTTCTGATTTGTATAAGAAGACTAATTCATGTATGAAAGAATTTTCACTTTCTCTATCTAAAATATGATAAGAAATATAGATATTATCATCTATTTTAATAATACTCTTATCATTTATAATGTCAAAATCATCAGCAGGTATTAATTCAATATTGGAATTTTTGTACTCATTATATTCTGATACTACTGTGTTGAATCCATCTTTTGTAAAGCTACTATAGATAGTTATTTTATTTGGTCTATCTCCAAATTTATTCCAACAATAAAGAAAATCATTTAAGTTATTATCTTCTTTTGATATGTTGAGTTTCAGAGAGTTGTTTTTTTAATTTTCATAAAAATGATATTTTTTTTAATATATAATCAATAAAGTTTCACAATTATATGAGAAAAACAGAAATTGATTCAATAATTTAGTAAATTGGTACTTTACTATTTGCCAACTTAGTAAACCATTATGTCCTAAGACTGAGATGTTTAGAAAATATTTGCTTAGTAAGGTAAGTAAGGCTTTAACTAGTGACTCTTCAATTAATAATAGTATTGAAAATCGTTTACTATCTAAAGCCTTTGTTATTTTAGTAATACTAATACTAACTTAGTTTTAACTACTACAATGTAGGTCCTTCAATAATTGGTTCATTTATTGTATCCAATGTAGGATTATTATTGAACATTCCTCTCTCTTGTTCCTGTTTAATTAAATTTTCAATAAACTCTCTCTGAAATTTCTGTGCTTTTGCAGTTTCATTCTTAATAGCAACTTTACGTGCAGCCACTTTTTGTTTGTGATTTTTTCTTGTTTTTGATTTTGGCATAATTATTTTTAATTTTTATTTATACTAAAAAGTAAAGTCAAAGTTTATATCACTATTACTTTGTACATAAATATCCAGTTCATCTCTATTTAAAAATGATTTTGTTGTTCCATCTGGTAACTTAACCTCATAAACAAATGTTTGTATAACAGGATTTAATTGATTACTATTATTTGTTGATGTATTTAATCCATCAGAAACTTTAGGTGTGGTATTACCCTGTGGTAATGCACTATCAACAACCTTCTTAATATCCTCTGGTTCCAATGATTGGTTAGAACTGTACATAGAAGACATATTAAGATGTGGTGCAGGAATTAATGCCTCAATGCCAAATAATGACCAAATAAAATCTATGACTCCATTAATAAATTTTTCCATCATTTGAAATATAGTTAGTAATCTAAATGGTTGTAATCCTTTTAATAAATTTTTATATTGATCTGCTGAGTAAGTTGGTAAAGTAGGAATAAACCCTAAGTTAATATATTTACTCATATCTGCAATTCCAGAAACAGAACCACCAAACTTACCCTTAGCCACTGCTGCAGATGCTGCATAAGGCACAAGAACTAATGGTTGAAACTTTAATCCAAATATGGATAAAACATCTGCAGGTTTGAAGAATTTTAATATCCATTTGAATGATAAAAATTCTTTCATCTTACTAGCCAATGTCATAGGATTAGTTAAACTCATGAAGAAATCCTTTAACCATTTTATTATATCTGATATTATTTTAATGGGGAATGTAATGAATCCTAATAGAGTTTTAAGTAAAGGTTGAGTATTATTAACTAAAGAAGAATTCTTATCATTTAACTCTTTTATTTTATCATCTATAGCATTGTTAGAAGGACTATTAACTAAGCTTTTTGTTTTCACATTTTCTAATTTCTCTTTGGCTATAGCTAAATTCTCAGGAGTTCCAGATTTTATTAACTCATCTACTTCTTTTAAAATACCATCAACATATTCAGTTACATATATAAAGTCATATTTATCTTTATTAGTATCTACAAAATTTTGTAAGGATGAACTTGGTATAGTTTTAGTTGTACCATCAGAAAATTTAACCTGTACATTATCACTAAAATTACTATTAGTAAGAGTATTATAAGATAAATTTTTATCACTCTTTTTAATATTATCATCAATAGTAGCATTTATATCTTTAGTTTCTTGTTTAATAATATCTGCTATGGTTGGCTTTAATACAGGACTCACTTGTTTAGACTTACTTGTTAAAAAATGAACATTTTTAAATATACAAACCAATCCACTTGGGAATATTAATTTAACAGGTTGTTTCTTAGGTATATTATTAAGTTCTAATGATGCACCAAATGACAGATCTTTACCAAATAAAGAGAAAGGAATTGTTGCCGCCCCACCAGGTGGAAATATAAAATCTAAATTATCATCAACATGAACATAATTGACTAATATTGAATTTTTAAATTTATTTTTTAATTTATTAACAAGGTCTTTCTTCTTATTCAGTGTATTTTCTAATTTACTTGCCTTTTTCTCTGCATCTAGTTGTATCTTGTTTGCAGTTTGTCTAGCACCACTTATCTCTTCTGGTTTTGTTGGATCTGCCTGAGCTAATATAAAATCTGCTTTATTCTTTGCAATCAGTCTAACATCATCAATTTGTTTTTTAATATTATCTATTCCACTAACTTTTGATTTTATATTATCTCTTAACTTAACTGCATCAGAAAATGTAGATAAGGATTCCTTTGTTAAGAAATCAACATTATTACCCATCTTTTCAGAAAGTATATCTACTATGAAATTAAATGGATTCTGAAACAATGAAAGTAATTTAATAATTTTTGGTATCAATTTTGAGAAGATAGAAGATAGTAATCCAACAAATACTCTACTTGCACCTATAGCATCACCTATTTTATACCATGATTTACCACCCCCACCACTTCTTTTAACTCTATTACCTAAATCATCATCTTCAAAAGGATTTTCTTTTCTTAGAATACCCTCAACAATATAGGATGATTCGGTATCTAAATCAGTTAATGCATATCTTTTTATAATACCTAATGTTTGTGGGTCTGTTTTAGAACCATGTCCATACCATAAAGGATCATTTACAAATAACTCATCTGTTGTTAACTTATCATTAGTTACTTGAGATGGGTCAATAATTTTAGATTGAGTAAATTTTTGGTCAATCTTTAATTTATATAAAGGAATATTTTTATCTGTAACATCAAACTCATCTGTATCATAATTATATGTCATTGTCCTTGCTATACCAAATGTAGGTAAATTAAATCCAGTTTCAGGTCCTTTCAACTCAGTATTATATAAAAGGTACCACTTTTTAACTATCCCATTTTCAGTATATATCCAAGTGTCATCTCCTAATTTATTAATACCATTTTTTAGATAATTCTCTGCTGTTGTTGAATAGTACCACTCACCATCAGTTTTTTTAATACTATATGTATCATATGTTGGAATTTGATTAAATTGTTGAGTTAATGTAGGATTTGATTGAGTTAAACCTAATTTTGATAAAAAATCATTTATTGTAAATTTAGGTCTATCAATTCTAAAACTATGAAAATTATTATTACTAAATCTCTTAGGAACTTCTTTACTCCACATACTTACCGTAAGTGTATTTGTATTTAATAATTTTTGATTATCATAGTTCCAGTTTTCAAATACAAATTCCTGTACAACTTCTAAAAATTCTGGATCTGATCCATTTTTTGATATACTAAAACTAAATGTTGCACTATTTGACATCTCAAATTTAACTCTATTTTTAACAAATTTTTGTATAGTAGTTTCTGTTTCAGGTCCACTTTGTGCCTCTGTATATTTAATTGTAGAAATAGGATCAATTCTAATTATCTTCATATCATAGTCGGAATCTGGTTCAACCCAAATCATACCAGGTTTCTTACCTTTAGCAATTGCTGCTGCACTTAATACAGGATCTTTTGCAGCTTCTGGTGACTATATCTCATATGGTTTATAAGACTTTCTCATTAATTCAGGAAAAGCTTCTTTATTATTTACCTTTTTATAGACTGATGACTTTGAATGGCTATATAAATATGCTATTTGTAATTGTGAATTAATATCAATATTACTCATAACATCTTTATTTACTTGTTTTTTAAATTCACTTTTGAGTGTATCATTTATACCAAGACCTATATCAATTATATCACTAAACTCATTTCTATATGATGTCTCATCTATTTTATTAAAACTATGTATAACAGGATCACCTTTTATAGCAGCAAACCCTGTTAATATATCTTTTTGACCTGCCTTGTATCTTTTAATACTATATTGTCCTTTTGAGCTTATCAATGGATTTGTAGATAATGTTGTTAATGGCTTCTTATCACTAATTTTTGTTTGACCCAAACCATTAATCCAAACATAATTAGGTTCTGCAAAAGTAGGCCATTCGTATCCATCTGTTATTTTCCATTTAGGTGATCTGAGTAACCAATCCGCTATTTTAAATGGTGTCTCAACCTCTATTTTATTATTACCATTCATACCTACTGTCTTTAAATATTGACCAGGATCAATTGATTCACCTTTAGAATTATATATACCAAATATTATTGATTTAGGTTTAAACTTTTCAAATGGGTCTCCATTACTTAAATCTATATCATCAATTGGTACATCTGGTGTTGTTTCATCTGCAGGTAGATTAATATACTGATAATCATATTCTAAATTAGGATTGTAGATACCAGTAGAATATACAGTAGATACAACTTTCCATTTTGTACTTGTAAATCCTGTGGTATTGCTATTTAATGTTGATTGAATAAATTCTACATCATTAGTGTTAGATGAGGTTCCTGTATTAGAAATATCTAAACCTTTTTTAATTAAAGCTTGAAGACTATTCAGTTCTTTTTTTAATTGTTCAGCATTTTTATAACCAATTGCTTTAGGTCCACCACCCCCACCTTTATTCTTTGTAGGAACTTTTGATTTAGTAGTTAAAGGATTTCCAAAGAATGGCATAACTCTTGCAATAATATCTTCTGCTTTTGCTATAGTTTCAGTAGAAGTTTTAACAATTTCCATATAAGGTTTTTGTGTCTCAAATATAGATTGTAAAGTAGTTTTTTCTAATGCTTTAAATCCAGTTAAATCATTCTCTGGAGATATTTTAATTTGACTTTTAGGCATTACATATTTGTTTCCTTTTTTAAACTTACTTATATCACTAACATCTATTTTATTTTGTTTAGCAAATTGTTTAAAGATTTCTTCATTACCAGATGTTATTGGGTTATTCATGTTTTTGAATATCATATCTTTAGTAAAAGAGTCACTAATACCTAACTCACCTTCACTAAATTTAGTTATATAATCAATATTAGGTAATAAAATACCTGTTGATGTATTCATATCTAATGATTTAGAAATTTCACTTGGTGCACCAGGAATAGCAAGTGATACATAGTAAGGACCTGAACCCAATGGTCCATAATGTGGAAATAAAGGTGATAAACTCATAGGTTATATATTTAATGAATTGGTATTCCTATTTTAATATATAAATTTATGAAATACATTAAAAGAATAAATCAGTTTTTTTTTAAAGAAGGTTTATCAATTATACAATCAGATTTGAAAAGAGATATTAGAGATATTTTTATTGAATTAGAAGACATTGGTTATGATGTTTATATTGGTGTTACTGATAATATAGATAGAATAAGGGTTTCTTTAAGTAATGAGACAAATAGGGAAAATATTGATAAAGAAGTTATTAAAGATAACTTTAGTATGCTCATAGATTTATTAAGTGAAAAACACACAATTAAGAGCTATGTCTATATTTATAACTACATTGAAAATGAAGAACAAGTTGATAAGTTAATTAAGAGTGGAGGAGTTCTTGATCCATATCAATGGATTTGGAAATCATCCAAAAGTGTTGATTTTCCTGATGAATTGAAATATATTGTGAAAATTATAATAGAAATAGACTTATGAGATACATTAAATTATATGAAAATTATAGTAAGAGAAAAATGCTACCATTTAGTGAAAATAAAATTAAGAAGGATCTTGATGATATGTTTATTGAATTAACTGATAATGGATTTAGGTATGAAATAAAATCAGGAGTTATAGGACAATCTAAATATAGAGAACATCAAGTAGAAACATTATATTTAGTTATTGCAAAACCAAATAGAACTCCTTTCTCGGATGTTGAATTATTTGATACATTATATTTTGATAATACATTAGAATTATTCAGACAAAGTGATGTTAGAGAATATGTTTTAATGTTTATTGATTATATGAAAGGATTATGGGGTGAAGATATTGATGTAGAATTAAAATATGATACAATTAGTAGAAAGGGAATTAAAGATAAAGAAGATAATTATTATATAGATAAATATTATGTTAGAATAAAAAAAGAGACTTAAATTAGTCTCTTTTTTTTGGATATTTATCTAAAACTATTGATTTAATATTTAAAACTTCTAATCTTAAAAGGTTAATATATTTTTCTAATTCTTCTTCTTTTAGATAAAGTTCAGTTAATTCAGATTCTTTATTATCATTATTAGAATAGTTTAACATACTTATCTCATCTGATACTTTATACAATTCTTTTTTATTCTTATTATATTCTATTAAATTTGAAATATCAATATCTAATTTATTATCTTCTATATACTTAATCAATTTATCCGGAATTGCCTCTGATATAAAATCACTATCACCATATAAAAAGTTCTCAATTGTTCCAATACCAAAACTATATCCTTTAATATTATCAATTATATTATCAATATTAGTTTTTAAGTCAATATCTTTATTTGATATTGATCTTTCAATACCTTTTTTTATCTGTTCAACAGAGAAACTATTGTATTCTTTTATGTATTTCATGTTAATCTTCTTCCTTTTCTTCTTGGATTTCTTCACCTCTTTTTAGAGATACTAAGTAGTTAAAGTGACTTGATATATCAAATTTATATTTTGCAGTTAACCTACCAGACATTTCACTTGTCATTTTAATAACAATATCCATATCTACTAATTTTTCATCATCAAGTAATAAGTTTATCTTAATTTTAAAATCATTATTCTCTTCCTATTCACTTACCTTAAAGTTAACATGATAATCAAACTTAATTGTTAAATCATCATAATGGTCTCTAAAGAATTGACGCTCAGGAATTAAATTAAATATGTTACCATTTTGTCCTAAGTAGTATGTTGGTCTTTCTAAACAACCCATTTTCTCTACTAAAGTCTTAAATAATTTCATTTTTACTGTACCATCTGCTAATTTGAATCCATCATCTAACTTTTTGATGTCATCAGGAAAATTATATTTTAATGATGTAGTTAGTAAATTCTCTAAAATTCTTGAGTTAAGAACTATTATCTTAACTTCCTCCCACTCTTGATAAACCCTTTCAGGATCCATAAAACAATTATCTCTGTTCTTCCATATTTCTAATAGCAATTCAGAGAATTTAAGTATATTTTTATCAAATACTTTAAAAAATTCACCTAAATGTTTATATTTTAAGTCACCATGTCTTATATCAAAATAATCAAAGTAACCAATTGAATCAATTCTCTTTGGATCAATAAATTTTTCTATATGAAATTGAATATCCTTATTTGCATTATCATATAAAATTATAATCCATTCTTGAGTCAGTTTATCCCATTTAACTAAATATTCTTCGGTAAACAATAAGTCTAAGTCTTGACCAATAAGGTCTTCTGCAAATGTATTAAATGATGCAGATTTAGATGAAGATAGGTTTTTATTTAAAAAGAATGAAAATTGTTGTCCATCTTTTAATTCAACAACTATGTCTTCTTGATGTTCATCATCTTTATTTGGTCCGATCCAATAAACTGCAGTAATGTTATCTGATTCTAATTTGCCTTCTGGTAAAAGTTTATCAATTATATTTCTTGAAATAGTCCTTGAATTTACCAAGTAATTCCAATCTTTTTCAATATCAAATTTAACACCTTCAAATGCTAAGTTTATTTTAGCAGTTTCATTATCTTCTACACATTTTTTTTTCTTCAAACTTTCCAAGTTTAAATCTATTTTTTGCTATTATTAAATTTTTCAAATCTGTAAGAAAAACTTGAGAGTTCTCATTATATCTTGCTTTAAGTCCTTTATCTAAAATATTATCTAAGAAAGTATTGTTTATCAATAACATACTAACACACATCTCAGTAATTATATTTTTGTTAGAATATGTCTTAGCTTCTTTAAATAATTCAAATTTTCTTAACCACTTCATTTAATTGAGTTAATTTTTTAATATATATATTAAAATTTATTACTCAAAAAGTAAAATGAAGTATTTAAAAAAATATATTAGTTTCAAAGAATCTGTTTTAGTTGATTTAAGTGTTCAAACAATGGTTGATATATTAGAATCACTAACAATATGGCATGATGCATTACTAGAGGTTATAGGTGCAGAAGAGGTTGATATTTTTGACACTTTAAAACTTCCAGAAGAAGATTATAAAGATAAATTAGATTTAGATTATTTAGAAGATAATGTAGAGTTTATTAACTCATTATCAAGTATTGCACTTAAAAAATCAGAGGTGAAATTATCAGATGATTATCAAACTTTTTTAAATAAACCTTGTAGATTTATGTTTATTTACAATATAAATTCTAATGAATTAGAAAACCCAACATATTTAATATTTCAGTCTTGGAATGAAACTTTAAATAAGTGGGAAGATGTTAAATTATTTAAGATCAATGGAGATGTACAGAAATTCTATGATAAATTAACATCAAGAACTATTGAATTAGTTGATGGTGATGAGAATTACATTTATAATGTAACTAATGGTAACGAGTGGATATTACAGAATGTGGAGAAAGAAAATGATATTTATAAGAAAGTATTTAGAAAGGAAGAGTTACAGGATTTACTTAAAGAAAGAAAAATAAAAGTTAATATACTATAATGCAACATCTTAGAAAATTTAATGAGAGTAAATCTGAATTAGATATACAATACTATGAAGAGTGTTTTATAGAGTTTTTAGATAATACTAAGGAAAATAGTAATAATTATACTGATATTTTAATTGATAAATATGGTACAACTTGGGAACATAAAGGTGATGAATATTGGCATATTCAAATATTTTTCCCAGTTAACAATATTGAGGATATTAGATTAGTAGATACTACTTTTATGGAAAAAGTTGTAGAACATAATAATTTAATAGGTGAGGTATATAAAGATATTGATGTTGCAATTAAAAAGGTTAAGATTAAATATCCAAATGCAGACTTTTTATTTCAATTTACTGATGGTGATAGAGATGATAATTACAAAACACCTGTATCAATTGCAGTTTTTATATACAAAGAGAAGAAGTGATGATTAAGAAATATTTACAATTTATAAATGAAAGTAATTTAACAAATACTATAATAAATGTTGATATTCAACCAGAGTATGAAAAATATGCATCTGAAAATGGATTTGTTTTTAATAAATGGGTTAATTATATTAATGATAGTTATGAAAAATCTAATAAAATAATATTCTTATATAATGGTTATGATACTTTAGGTATGGTAAGTGAGAATGAATATAGAGATTGGTTATATGATAAGGGTATTAATGAAGAAGTATTAGAATCTGCCGCTTTTTATGATAAAGGTTATGCTTTTTTTAGATATTGTATTGATAGTAATATAGATGAAGATGTAATTGCAAATCTTGTTAGATTTATGCATCAAAATAACATTACAGACTCCAGAGATATAAATTCTAAGTTTTGGAAGAAATTTAGAAAAGAATATCCAGATGATTATTATTCAACTGTTAGAAATTTATTAGAGGATTCAGGTGATATGATTTCAATTCCGGACTTAATGGACTTTATAAATGACTTTGATAATATAATTCTATTAGGTGGTGGTATAAATGAATGTTTAAAAGAAGTTGAGATTGCTTTAATGGCTTTAAATAAAGGTTATCAAATAGAACATGATTTCACTTATTGAATTCTCATTTTAATAAAGTTTATCATCATTTCATTTTTTTGTATCTCATCATCAATTCTTATCCACTGATAAGTAAATGTACTTTCTAAGAAATTTATTCGTCCTTTAAATTCATCTATTCTTCTTTGTATTTCAATATTATCATCATATTCAATATCATAGTCTATATCTAGTTCAGTTGCCAACTTATAAAGAGATATTTTATCATTCATATTATAATATTCTGTTGCCTTTACATAAATATCATTATGTGACTTCTTATTAGATTTGTCAGGATGAGTTATTTTAACTATCTCTCTGTATATCTTTTTAACTTTAGGTGATTTATCATCAATGAATATTTCATCTTGTTCAAAATAATTTTGTGATTGTTCATTTATAGGTTCATAAGATTCTGTACTAATAAATTGATTAATTCTATCATTTACTTTACTCTCATATAATTCTTTTAACTCAGGATGTCCATCAAGGAAACTATTTACAACATTAAGAAAATTAGTATCTGCTTCACTTATAATTTCACTTCTATATTCAAAATCAGATTGGACATAATCAAGTTCCTTAAATAATTTTTTAATTTCCAATAATTTAATTCTATCCATCATAACTTATATATTATATAAGTATGTTTTGATTTACAAAATTTAATATATAATTTATGAAACATTTAATATTATTTGAAAATTTTGATGAAGAGACTAATGAGTCCACTTCATCAACTGGTGGATTGGCGGTTAGTACAGGAGTATCTGGTGGACCTGCATCTGGTTTAGCAGGACAGACATTAAGTACAAATTGGGCATCTGGTACAAATAAAGTAAGTGATGGAACTTTAGATGTTGCTTATAATCCAGGTGGTGCCAATAGAGTATTTCAGAAGATGTCAGCACCTATGGGTTCAAATCATGGTGCAAGAACTGGTAAAAAGTCCAGAGAGAAAAGACTTGATCTAAAACATCTAAGAAATGTTTTATCAAAGAAGAAAGATTTTACTCCAACTAGTAGTGATAAAAAGATTATGAGTTTTGATAATTTTGAGAAGGATAAAATAAATACTATAAAAAGATGAGATATTTAAAATTATATGAACAATTAAATAATAAGAAATACTATAAAGTTGTTACAGAAGATATGTGTTCACTTGGTCTTAGAAAGAATCCAAATATAATGAGGTTTGAGCTAGGAAAGTGGAAGTATGAATTACCTGAAAATGTGGATAGAAGTTCTAATGATTTTGGTGGTATTTGGGTTGCTCAATCATTATCAGGTGCAAAAGGTCTAATTAAATATTTAAACAAAAAGTCTATAAAGGAAAATAGACCTGAGTTAACAAGATGTAGGTTATTTGAAGTTGAGATAGGTGAAGTATTATATCAGAATAGTTATAGAGTTAAGACTGATAAGGTTAAATTTATTAAAGAGTTATAATGAATTATTTACAATCATATAAACTATTCGAATCAAAATTCACAGATGAATATGATTTTAGTAAATACAATTTTAATTGTGGGGACTGTGATGTTTATGCAATTGCTCTTCATAGAGTTTATGGTTATCCACTTTACATTGTTAATGGTTATTTTAAAGAAGATGATTGGGATGAAGAAGCAGGATATACAGAATATGATAGTGAACCTGCACATATTGTAGTCAGACTTCCAAATGGAAACTATATGGATTCTGATGGTGAAGTAACAGAAGAACAACTCAAAGTAGATTGTGCATTTGGTAATAAGATTGAATATATTAAAATTGAACCTATTACAGAACAAGAAGCAATGTATGTTTATTCTGGTGAAGACCAAGAAGAAGATATTGAAATAGTTGTAAAATACATTAAAAATAAAGAGAATATATCAGAATCTTTAGAAAAAATACCTACTAAAGAAGATATTCAAGATTTATTTGTTGATACTATAGATTTAGGATTTGATACAGTATTACAATTATCAGATGATAGTTTTAGAATCATATTAGCAAAGTTAAAGTATGAAAACATAACATTGGATAATATTTATGATACATTAGAAGTAGCAGAAGAATATATACTTGATGTTTATGATAAACAATTAAAGTGTATTTATGTATGGTATTCTTGTATGAATAATTCAATTAGAGTTATGAGTTTAAATGAACTTAAAGAGGTTAATAAGAATGTGATAGAGAATTATACTAATCCATTTATATGGAAGGTTGAATTATATTTTGATAGAGAAAAACCTATAAAAGAGAAACCAGTTAGTAGAGTTAAAAAGTTCTTTAACTTATTTAAAAAGAAATAGATTATGAAATTAAAAACATTTGAAGATATAACAGAGTTACAACCAAGACCAACTGATCAAGCTATAGTTAATAATGTAAAGGATTTATTAATTGAATTGGAAGATGATGGATTTACAGTAGAGATAGGTTCTTGTGTCATATTTGGAGATGGTAGTGTTTATGTAGATAAAGAAGCATTTGGTCTTGAGAAAAAAGGATTAGTTGTTGATATAAATAATAGAGAACCTAATGGAGAAAGTAAAAATTTCAACTATGAAAAAATATCAGAGTATATACTTACTGTAGTTGACTTTATGAAAGAAGAGTGGGAGTATATAGAACCAATTTATATTTATTATAAATTTAGTTTAGAGTTTCTTGGTTCAGGTTATACAAAACATAAAGGAAAACCCAAACAAGATGAAGAAATACAATCATTTAGATTAATAATAAAAAAATCAAAACCAACTATGATGAAAAGATTCCTTAAAAAGTTTGAAGCATTCTCAATGAATGTAGATGTTTGTCCAAGATGTGGTGAATCCACAAATAATCAAACTACAATGAGTGTATTTAATACAGATACAATTTGTATTCCTTGTAAGGATAAAGAAAAAGAAGATCCTGATTACCAGTTAGCAGTTGATACAGAAGCAGCTGAGGTAAGAAAGGGAAATTATAACTATCCAGGTATATATCCTAATTATAAGCCACTTAACTAAGAGATAGAATATTTTTAATATATAAAAATAAAAAATAAATTATGAATAAAGATCAAGTTTTAGGTATTATTCGTCATGTATTAACTGCGGTAGGTTCTATTTTAGTTATTAAAGGTTATACAGATGAAGTTACAACAACTGCAGCAATTGGTGCAGTTATAACAGCAGTTGGTGCAATTTGGAGTATTGTTGATAAAAGAGAAGAAAATGTTTTACAAAAAGCAGAATCTATTCAACAAAGTAGATTACAACAAAAATAAAAAAGAGGTGGATTATCACCTCTTTTTTTATATAAACAAATTATAAAATACTTTGTATAAATAAAAATAATTTGTATATATGACAAAAAGTGAAAAAATCATTATATTAGGTCCTTCTGGATCAGGTAAAGACTTCTTAATGAGAAAGTTAGTAGAGAAGGTTTAACACCATGTCTTAAATGTACAACAAGACCTATTAGAAAATTCGAACAAGATGGTGTTAATTATAATTTTATAAAAGAAGAATATTTTAAAAAATTAATTGATGAAAATAAGTTTTTAACATATCAATCATTTGAAGTAACCCCTGAAAATTCTGATCCAGAAACTTGGTATTATGGTATAACATTAGAAGAATTTCAAGATAAACAAGTTTTAATAATGACACCTGGTGAACTATTAAGTTTACCAGAAGATTTAAGAAAAGGTTGTTTTGTTGTTTACTTAAACATATCAAGGGATGTTAGAGAAAGTAGATTACATAGAAGAGAAGACAAAAATGATTCAGTAAAAAGAAGATTGGATTCTGATGATATAGATTTTAGTGTAAATATAGACTACGATCTTGGTATAACTGACCCTGACTTTAGTGCAGATGATGTTTATGATTTAATGAATTAAAAAAAAGAGAGCTAATGCTCTCTTTTTTTAATTAAATAAGTCTTTATATGTTATCAATTTATCATTATCTACTCTTACATAAATATGCTCCTTTTTTAGTTTATTAACATTAGTTAATCCCATTGCACCAACAACTTCTCTTAACTCATGAATAAGTGATTTATGATAATTATAAACTCTCACTCATTTTTCTAACGGATTTAATCCGTTAATTAGAGTCCTATTTTGTGTTGCAATACCTACAGGACAAGTATTTCTATTACACTCTCTTGCTTGAATACAACCTAAACTTAACATAAATGCTCTAGCTGCATTGATAACATCTGCACCAAGTGCAACCAGTTTAATAATATCAAAACTTGTAGATGCTTTACCACTGGCAATAATTTTAATATCTTCTCTTAGTCCATATTTTTTTAACATTTTATTAATAAAAACTAGCGAGTCAATTAAAGGAGTTCCCATATTATTTGTAAATACAATAGGTGCAGCACCTGTACCACCTTCACCACCATCAATAGTTATAAAGTCAGGGTACATATCCATTTCTTTCATTGTTTTGAATAGATTTTCTACTTCTTCATTATTACCTAGACACATTTTAATACCAACTGGTAATCCTTTTGTTAGTGTTCTAACTTTTGATATGAAATTAATCATAGAAACTGAGTCATTAAATGCAGTATGATAAGGTGGACTCATTACATCAGTTCCTTGTTCTACACCTCTAATTTTTGCAATTTCTTCTGTATTTTTTGAAGCTGGTAATATACCACCATGACCAGGTTTTGCACCCTGTGATAATTTAATTTCAACCATTTTAATAGTTGATGCATTCATTGTTTTTAGGAAACTTGTTTCATCAAAATATCTTTTACCATCAATTGTTTTACCTGAACCAAAGTAACCTGTTCCTATCTGAAAGCATAAATCACCACCTTGTAAGTGATGTGGACTTAAACCACCTTCACCAGTATTATGATAAAAATTACCTAATTTTGCACCACCATTAAGTGCCATAATTGCAGCATCTGATAATGCACCATAACTCATTGCACTAATATTAAATATACTAGAAGTGTAAGGTTTTTTACAAAATTTAGAACCTATAGTGACTTTTGGTTCTGAAACATCATTAATGTCTTTAGGGTACATTGAGTGTTTAATAAACTCATAACCATCTTTATATACATCTAATTGTGTACCAAATGGAGTAGTATTTATATCACCTTTTGCCTTTTGATAAACATCAGATCTTTTCTCTCTATTAAAAGGAGTACCATTTGTATCATCCTCAATAAAATATTGTTGTATTTTACTTCTTTCATGTTCAAATACCCAACGCAATCTACCTATAAGAGGATAGTTTCTTAATAAGGTGTGTCTTGTTTGTCTAATATCATGTATTACTAAAATAAGTAATGAAAAAGATAATAAAAGAACAATGAAACTAAATAATGTCTGTATTATAAATGTAGTAATTGATAAAACTAATGTTAAAAAGATAAAGAAGAATAAAATTTTATTTCTTGTTAAAGTGTTCATATATTTGAGTTTTTATATAGTACAAAGATACTAAAAAATTCAATATAAAAAAATTATTTTTCTTTACCTGGTTCTGTTTTACCTTCAAATTCTAATCCTTTTAACTGACCATTAATAGAATTACAAACATTCTCTGCATTATTTACTGTACTTTCTAATATAGTAAGTAAAATATTAAGTATTGAGTATATTTTTAATCTATTATTTTCAGAATCATAAAAGTGTGATGAGCAAACACCTTCAACTAAATCTATTATCAGAGATATATTATCATTATTTTTAACTTTCATCTTCTCTATAATTATTGGTGTTATACCTACATCAATCATCTCTCTTTCATAATCAAATACAGTTTGATTTATAAGATTTAGAAATGCTTTAAGTATTTGTGGTTCATCCATTTTCTCATAACTCTTATCAGTTACAAACTTTTCAATGTTTCTTTTATAGTTTTTAAGGTAGATAGTTAAGTATTTTCTAAAGACTGCAGTTCTAAATTCTGTTGAGAATTGAAAGGTTGGGACTTTAGAATAGGTCCAGAAATCAATATAGTTAAATATATCATGATTTGTTATATCAGAATCATTTATTTTTCTGATATTAACATCTTTTGTTTCACTCTTAATAAATCTTTCAAAAAATTTATCTGATATTTTTGTCAAAAGGTTATTAAACCATTGACTCTTAAATATGGAAATTATTGAATATACAACTAAAACACCTAAAAATCCTTTAGTTCCATGTTTTTCAATGAGATTTATTATCTCATCTAATAAAGTATCATTCATCAAATATAATTTTTTATTATATATATTAAAAGTAAATAATAGAAAGTCTTATATTCTCTACTATAATTAGATTTTTTCTATTATTTTTTATTAGTAAGATAATTTTTTTAATATATAATAAAAATTAAATTAATTAAAAATGGAGTTAAGACAAAATATAAATAGAGTTCATGGTGATCTAACTAATTACTTTGAAAATGTTAAAATTTCTGAGAAATCTAATAAAGAATTGGGTAACTATTTTGAGTTATCAGTAGTGGAAAATAATAAAGAAGTTAAAGCAATAATTAAAATGACTGAGATTGAAAATTCTAATTTCTCTTGGGAGTATTATGCAGATCCATTAGATGAGAATAGTTTAGTTGAAAGAGTTTCATCTATCTACACATATAGTTCTGATGTACAAGACATCTTTGAAAAAAACAGATTTAGTTCTGATTATATCAGTAAAGTTAATGAGGATAGAACTGCAACAGAAGAGGAATTGGAAACTATATTTAATGATATACACTCTGATATTGATATGACTAGTGAGAATAGTGATGAGGATAAGAAGGACAAGCTTGAAGAGTACATTACTCTGTACCCACAACATGAAAAAGAAATAAGAGAATGGTTTAATCATTATATCTCAACAAAATAATATAATAAATAATGGCATTATTTTCAGAAATTACTTTCTCAAATGTTAAGTTTGAGGTTGAAAACTTTTTAAGAAATGAGTATAATAAAGCTAATGTTTTATTCTCAACTGCTTCCCCATATGGACAAATACTTTTAGTAGTAGAGAATTTACATCAGTTATCTTTACTTTACTTAAAGAATGCTATTAATACATTTGATTTGAGTGTGGCAAATTCTAACAATGAAAGAGTTATTAGAAATGCTGCAATATCTGCAGGACATAATCCAGGTAGAGCAATATCTGCAACTGGTACACTTAAATTTACATTAAGATCTTCTGCAGATATTGAGAAGGATATTCCTGGATCAAGAATTACATTAAGAAATAAAATTGAAATGAAGAATAAGACCAATGGTCTTTCATATTCATTAAATATTGGAACTGATGCAATAACACACAGAATAACACCAAATTATACATTTTATATACCTATTATTCAAGGTAATTGGAAAACAAAGAGTTATACAGGTACGGGAGCACCATTACAAACTATTTCTGTTATTGAATTAAGTAGAAAAGATGTTGAAAACTTTAACTATGAGGTTACTGTAAATGGAGATTATTATTCTTTAAAGAAACATATATTTGAAATGTTACCAGGTGAAAAAGCATGTGTTGTGAGAACTGGTTATGATGGTGGTATTGATATTATTTTTGGTAATGAAGGATTTGGTTCAATACCACCAATTGGAGCTATAATTGAAGTTAAATACTTATGTACAGATGGACAATTAGGTAACATTTTTAGAAGAACAATTAATGATTGGAAATTTGTAGATGATATTATAAGTGGAGATGGTGAGGTTATAAATGTTGATAAAGTATTTGATATTGATATTTATACAGATATAAACTTTGGTGCAGATAAGGAAAATTTATCATTTACTAAAAATATATTACCTATTGCTAGTAATAATTTTGTATTAGGTCTTCCTCAACAATATGCATATGAGATTAAAAAACTTGGTGTATTTTCACATGTTAATGCATATGAAAAATCAGGAACTATATTTATAGTAGCAACACCTAATATTAGATTATTCAAAAGTCAAAATGCAGACTATTTTTCAATTGATATTGCTGCATTTATATTAGATAATTATGAAAAATCAAAGATAGATAAATATTTAAGAACTGGTGGTAATATACAATTAACAAGAAAGTATAAGATTGTTTCACCTACACTTTCATATTACATAATGAATATATTCGTAATTAGTTATTCTGATGCAACAGATGAGTCAGTTAATGCACAAATATTAGATAAAATTTCAGAATACTTTTTAGATTTATCCAGAATTGATAGAGTTCCTAAATTGGATATAATTAGAGAGTTATCATTAATTACTGATATTCACTCTGTTGATATACAATTTATATCTAAAAAGAATGAAGACTATCACAACGAGAATATGATAATTGCTACTAATAAAGCAAATAAGTATTCATCTAGTTATAACACTGATATATCTACTGCTGCTTTAGTACCTGGTTATAATCCAACAAGTGTTGTTGGATTGGATCCTACTTTAGGAGATATTATATTTGAACCTAATGAAATTCCAGTATTAAGAGGAGGTTGGTATGATAGAACAGGAAATTATTATTCTGATGGAGTTGATTCAACAGGATAAAAATCTGTAAATATAATTAAGAAAGGTACAGTTGATTCAAAAAATAGACCTCAGATGTAATGTTATATAGAAAGAAACAACTACCAGAATTATTTTACATGAAACATAGACATGATAATGACAATGATTATGTTGATTATGAGAATATGTTATTAGATAAAACATTAACACCTTACTTATATCAAAACGATACAATGAATGGTTTTCTAAAAAAATTACAACCATTGGTTGGATTATTATTTGATCAGATGAATGTTGTAAAGAATTTTAAAAATTATATAGTCGATAAAGACTGGTATAAATAAGTATGAGATATATAAAACTATTTGAGGAATCAAAAATGTCAAGAACTGATGAGTTAAAACAATTCTGTAGTGATAATTTGGCATATTTAATTGATAATAATAACTTTAAGTTTTCTATTAAGATCTCTAACTGTGTCAGATTAACATCTAATAGTACATTTAGAACATCGATTTCTTATCCACATGACAAGAAAATTGATACAATAATAATTGAAAAGTTTCAAAGAGGTAGTTTTGTGAAGTCAGAGATATTTGATTTTAATGATTTTTCTGATGATATAGTACCATTCATACTGTTTCTAAATGAAAAATATTCAATATCAACAATTTATTACCAAAATGAAAAAAATAATGTAAAGTACCACTCATTATTATCAAAATTAAATATTGAAACAGATATTAACTTTTTGGATAATTCTAAAATTAAAATGTTGATAATTACAATAAAAAAGTAACTTTTTTATTTTTTATAGAATATTTATTGTATCTTTACAGTATGAAAAAACTAACTAAACCTCAACAAAAAATTTTAGATTTATTACAAGCAAATCCAAATGCAAAAATCTATAAAAAAGATGAATCAATGTTTAGTAAACAATCTATTAAACTTAATATAGAAAATCCTGATACAGGTGGGTTATATATTATTCCACATTCCACATTTAGTAAACTTGTAGAAAACAAATCAATTAAAAGAGAGAAAGAAGATTCTAATTTTATTTGGGTCTTAAACAACTAATCCTATTCCCTTATTATCAATAATATCTAAATTGTATGTCACTAATTGACCATACTCATTCATTTCTATTCCATTCTGCATAAAGAAAAATGACCGGTGATTATACTCATTACTTATAGGTCCAAATATATAAAATGGTTCAGATGTCATACTATAACCATTATAAACTTTTATCTTAGCATATTTAATATCATATTCAAATAATTTAGCACCAAGTTTAGGTTCAACTAACATATCATTTTGTTCATATAAATCATAGAAACATCCATTATTAAGTCTAATTTCAAATCCAACACTTTGTCTATAAGTTATCTTAAATGCCAAATCTGGATTATCAATAAATGATATTCTATCACCTATTGTTTTTCTAAGTATATTCTTATCTTTACCTGTATAATCTATTGGTGGTAGAAAGTCTCCCATTTTTTAATATTTAAAAGTTATATTAAAATATTAATATATAGTTTATATCAAATTAATAGTAACTTTTTGATATTTTATGATAAAATACATAAATTGAGATATATTATTTAATATATACTATTACTAAAACAAAAAGTGAATTAACATGGCAGATAATAAAAAAATTGTAGGTTTTAAGAAATTTTCAGATATTAAGTCTGGTTCTTCTAAAGTAGAAGAAGTAGATATGTCTTTAACACCTGATACTGATTTACCTATGAATCCTAATACTCCAGTTGTAAATACAAAGATTGAGAGACCTGCTTCAAGAAAAAATATTATACCTAAAGAAGAAAATCCTAAATTGGATAATGAATGGTATGATGATAAAGAGGACGAAATTAAGGAAGATGAAAAAATTAGTGAAGACAAGGTACAAACTTATGGTCGAGTTGCAAAATTCCCAAAGAATGTAAAAGCATCTAAAGCCTTCAACTTTTTAGAGAATGTAAAAGTCTCAAAGAAATCAATCTGGTATATAATGGTTGAGAAGTTAGATAATGAACTTCAAATGGTTAAGTATAATCATAAAGAAGGAGTTGATCTTAATAAATTTGTCAATGAATTAAAAACTTATTACATCACTAAATATAAAGACCCAAAGATGAAAAAACTTATAGAGTCAATTTATGTTGATGGTAATGATAAGTATTCAATGGTTAAAAATATTCCTTTAGTTGAAGTTGAAGGTAAAAAACTAATAACTAAAATCACAGAAGATTTAATAAAATTATTATCTAAGTAATGAAACACTTAAAATCATTTAAAGAAGAAATTGATATGTCTCAATATGATGAGGTTGAACCTGGTAAATTTGTGCAAAAAGGTACAAAATATGAAGATATTTACCCAACAACTTATAATTTATCAACTAGTGATATACTAGATATTGTTCATAGTTTTTCTGGAGCAACTATTCCAATTGAGGCAATAGAAGAAGAGATGGAAAATTATAAAGACAAAAGAGTTAACTAGAACAACACCAAAAATAGTATTTTTGGTCAGACACCACTTAAAAAGTGGTGTTTCTTTTTTATATATAATAAAAAAATATTATCTATTATGAAATTAAAAAATTGGAATAGTTTTAAACTAAATGAGGCCACTAATGCAGATATTAGAAGAGAAATGACACACTTATCAAGAGAAATAAAGGAGAGAGGTGATACTTGTTTTTATATAATTACTAATAATGTAGGTGAATTCTATGTTGAGAAGTTTGCAATAACTGAAACAATGAGAAATGGATTCGAAAGCTTTTATGATAATGATAATAATATTAAAGATGTTGGTGAATTTATATATGAATTAGCACATCAAATGGAAGGACAAGTCATACTTCAAAATGATATAGAAAGTTTATTAGAATCATTAAAAAGAACTATTGATAGTGAACCTAATACTGAATACCTTGATGATTATCCTGAACTTGATGTACCATTATCAGATGATGAAGTAGAATAAAAAGATAAAAAAGATGGACAAACTTAAAAGACTTTATAATTATCTTAAAAAGAATAATGACAAAAAAATCCTTTTCTTAACTACCTCTAACAGATGGGAAGGTGAAAAAGAATTACCTAAGTCATCTATCATAGCAGAAGAACTTAAAAAGAAATTAAAGAACTCTGAGATTATTAATGTAAGTAAACTTAAAATTTTTCCTTGTGAAGGAAATGTTTCAGGACATGAAGGTAATAAATGTGGTGTTAAAGAAGCTATGTTAAAAAGTAACAATCCTGAAAAGTTTATTAGATGTTGGGCATCAATAAATAATAAAACTGATGAGATGTATAAGGTTGCAAATGCAATATATGATGCAGATATAATCATATTTTTTGGCTCTATTAGATGGGGTAAAATGAATGCTATTTATTCTCAATTAATTGAGAGGTTAACTTGGTTAGAAAATAGACATACAACATTAGGTGAATCAAATTTATTAAAAGATAAAGAAGTTGGTGTAGTGGCAGTAGGACACAATTGGAATGGTGAAGTTGCAATTAAAACTGAAAAAGATGTATTGGGATTCTTTGGATTTAAAACACCTTCACAACTAAGTTTTAATTGGCAATTTACTAAAGATATAAATGATGAAAGTAAAACTGGATATAAAGCTGAGTATGATAAGTTTTTAAAAGAATTTAGTTTCACAGAAACATTAAATGAATCTCTTATTAGATTTAAAGAATGGATAAAGATAAAATAAAAAATCCCTCACTTGAGGGATTTTTTTTATTTAAAAAATTGTGCGTTGGTATTAATCTTATTCAAATCATCTTGTGAGAATGCACCTGGATTTGTTTTAGTTAATTCAACCATTTGTTCATAAACCTTTTTAGCCTCATCTTTTCTACCTGTATAAAAGCAAGCAGCTGCATGTACTTCTGCAAATTTCCAAGTATAAAGTGATTCTTCAACAAATAATAATCTTGTAGGATAAGGATTTTTATTATGGAAGTTTTCATAACCAAACTTAGTATATAAATATGCTAGGTTCCATTCTCCCATCTGTAAATAATAATCAATTATAAGTTTAATTGATTCACCTCTTAAAGGATCAACTGAATATGCTTTTAAACATTGTTGCATTGTTAAATTCCAAGGTTCTTCTAATGTTTTCATTATAGAACCCATTCTATAATGTGCATAGTAAATTTCTTCTACATAACCATCAGACCTTTCTGTTCTTTCTTTATAGTATTTCAAAGAACGTCTAAGTCTTTCTTTATTTTCTTCAATATTATCAGGCATTGAAGCAGAATCATGATATGATTGAGCTGTATAAAATATCCATCTTGGATCTTGTCTATTATTAGCAATATATGATTCTAATTTATGAGAATGTGATAGATATTTAGATGGTATATTTGATTTCCAAGAATTACCATCCATACTAACATTTACAAAACATGCGTTTGCTAGACCTGATGTTATATTTTGATCATCACATATAATGAACTCGTGTACTGGGCCATACCATTTAAAGGGTTTAGAAACTTTAAAGAAAGTATTTCTTGTATATTTCATTTGACCTATAAAAGTATTAATCATATAAAGATCATTACTGAATTGATTTTTATTGAAACCTGGTTCAATAACCATTTGTTCATCACAGTCAATCCAGAAACCATGTACTTTATTTGAATCCCAGCCTAATTCCTTAACAACCTCTCGTAGCTTCTCCATAGCATGATTTCTACTTTTCTCAAAGTCATCAAAAGGTCTTTCAAAGACATAAGTTGGTATGTTATTTTCACTACCAAACTTCTTTATTAAGTCTTGTGTTCCATCAGTTGATCCAGTATCATTAACAACTATTAAATCAACAATTGATTTAACACTTGTAAGCATTCTTTCTATTACGTGTGATTCATCTTTACATATAAAATTTAAAGCAAGTTTACTCATTTAATTAAATTTATTTTTTATTTATAGAAAAAAAGTAAAATAAGTTTGATTATTTAATATATAGTTTAATAAAAAATATGTATATTATGAAATACTTAAAAAGGTTTAATGAGTCTAAGAATGAAATGACTGATAAGGATAGAAGAGTTATTGCTAAAAAAGTTAAGAATGAAATAAAAGATGATAAAAAATATAAAGATTTATTATCAGGTGAAAAAGAAAAGTTTCAAGACAAACTTATTAGTAAATATTGTAAAGAGTTAGGATTCAAACTAGTAGATTTTTATGCAACTGATGGTAAGAAATTAAATAGACTATTAGAGAGTAGTAAAGATAATTTAGAAAAAGAAGGTACTTTTAATTATTTTATGAATAAATCTAAAGAGGAATTACTTGACTACCAAAAGAACTTCAAACATAGTTTTGAAAATCCAGCTGAACATGATCCAAAATATGTTGCCTGGAAAAAAGCATGTCAGATTAAAAAATGTTTTACAGAAGATAAATAAAAAATATCATATATGCACCCCTATAATCTCTGTATCATAGGTCTAGTACTACTGGTACTTTTTAAAAAAGAGAAGTCAATGACTTCTCTTTTTATTTTGATAGTATTAAGTCTATTTTCTTATCTCTATAAATAGATTTTAACTCTGGATAAACTCCACCTTTTTCATAGTAATCACATTTTAAAATAACCTCATATTTATTATAAGGTGATTCTATATCATACAAACCTAAGCTTGATACAAAACAATTACATAGTTTTGTATCAACACCGGTAGAGTCTGATATAAATATGTCCCTTTTATATTCAGAAACATACATCACTCTTTGATTTGTGTAAGAAATCCACTCTTTAAAATAATTTAAGTGTGTTTCATCAAATCTTATAGTCAACTCACATTCACTACGTAGGTTTCTATTTGAAATGTTATTATTTATAGTAAACTTAATATCTAAATCTTTTTTATCTATAGTTATAAACTTATTTTTATATGAATCATAGTATATCATTTTAATATTCATTTATTTTATTTTTATTTACAACCCAAGAATCCATTTTGAATCATGATTTACATTTGTATCATATAATGCATATTCAACTTCAACCTTTTCAAATTCAAACCCACAATACTCCAATGAGTATTTAATTTCATCAACTTCAATCTCAAATCTTTTTCTACAAGTCATATTATCCCTATATGTTAACATATTGACAAATTTACTACCATCTTTTGATTTCTTAAAAAAGTTTTGTGATAGTTTACAAGTACCACCTAATCCAATTACACCTGCATCAGTACATCTATCATTAAGACCTTGTACAAATTCTTGTAATTTTTCTTTTTCATCGGGTGTAATAACAACTCCTATATGACTTTCAAAATAACATCCATTAGGAATTGGTTCACCTGTATTAGAAGTAGGTGCTGCAGGATGCCAAGGAACTGTTTCTATCTTGTTTCTGACAACTTTGTAACCAAATGAGGTAAGTTTATTTGCAATACGATTTGCTTCTTCATAAGCACTCCTATTATCACCAAAGTGTTTTGAACTAGTCATTACATCTTTTAAAGTTCCTTTCTTCATTTCTAAATCTAAAACAATAGGTTTTACTTCGATAGATTTACAATCTTCTTTAAATCTATCAATAGTAAAATTTGTGTCCAATAATTTTTCTAAATCAATAGTAACATGAATCTCATAAGGTAGAGGAAAAGTTACTTCATCTTCTTTTAGTTGAAGTTTGGCCCACTTATCAGTTTTCTTATTTAACATTTCATTAAACTCTTCCTCAGTGAAGCCTAATGAATGTGCGATAGAAATATTTGATAAATAAACATCTACTACTTCTTCAAGAATCCTTTCTCTATCTGAAAATCTATGATTTGTTCCTGGTGCAGAGTCAAATGGTAACATAACTCTTGATAGTTCACCTACTTCTTCTACTAGTTTAAGTGTTTTTTGTGAAAGTGTTTTCTTATCTTTTATTGATAAGTCTTTTATGAAGTCATTTATATATTTACTCATTATCTAATATTTTATCTATTTTATATTCTCTTAATTCTATTTGTTTCCAATTTTTATATGTTTCGTTTCTTTCATTTGCTATTTTATCAGCCTCATTAAAAAAGTCTTTTATTGTCATTTCACTCAACATATGAACACCAAATATATTGACATCATACATAGAAAATTCCACTCTAAAATCATTAAGATGATTGAGTGGATTTTTTAATGTTGGATGTACATTTGGAAAAGTTTCATAAATTTTAATTCTAAAATCTCTACCAAACATCTTACTCTTTTCAATAAGTTCGTTTAGTCTATCTATGGTCATCATTTTATTTTATAATCAAACATATTTCTCATTTGATTTATTTGATCTAACTTTAACTTTGCCTCAAGTTCTCTTTGTTCTCTTTGTTTAATTTCTATAATCTTGTTGCTAGTAACTGATATAATAGTTGTATAAGAATCTTTTTCTACTTTATGATAAATCATATTAATAGAGTATAATTCTTCTCCTAATTCAATGTATTCATCTTTAGAAGGTATATGTAAAGGATATTCAGACTCAATTTCTGTAGTAATATCTTGTTCCAATAATACTAATTTATAATCTCTGATTTCACCTTGACTTAAATCATCATACTTAATTTCAAACTTAATTTTATATTTCATCTAATATTTGTTTTAATTTTTCATTTCTAATTTTGACTATTGGTATAATCTCCTTTTCATGTACTAAGGTTTTATTTTGTTTACCATTAATAAAATTAATAGTTTTAATATTATATCTCAATTCTCTCATAATAGTTTTAGTACCAATTATCTCACAATAACCAGGAAAATATTCTTTTAACCAGTATTTTTCATCAACTATTACTATATCACCTATCTCCATCTAATATCTGATTTATTTTCAAATCTCTATAATACTCTTTATCTAATTTAACATTATATTCGACCCAACTTTTAACATTAGTTCCTTGAGTATTGAAATTATTTAGGTATCTAATGTAATATCTGTTGTTAGGTCTATGTATTACTATTATTATACAATTATGATTACCCACTTTAACTCTATCACCTACTTCATAATAAACTTTAGTCTCTTGGTGCTCTTGTCCCATCAGTAAATGCCCTTTTAGTTGCTTCTTTCATTGTAATCAAATCATCTAAAGTAATATTGTGATGTAGTTTACAATAAGCCTCAATTGATCCAATCAAGTCTGATAATTCAACCATCATCATTATTTTATTGTCTTGTTCTAAAGCATCTTCTGCTTCTAAAAACTCTTCTCTAATTTTAGAGAACTCACCATACTTACCTCTTGGTATTTCTTTTTTATGATAACCCATTTTTCTTTACTATATTTTTTATTATTGAAAATCTTGGTTCAGCCAATCCTGTTGCATATATCCAATCTAGATATTCACAACTTCTTATTCCATAAGAACCTATCTCAATTCCATTTACTTCTAAGTCAAATCCAAATTCTGTCTTTACTAAATCAACTGATGTTTCTAATTCACTTTCATAAAACTCTTTACAAACATTAATTACTTCAACAAGGCTTTTATTATTTACATCATCAGTTATAATTAGTTCATTTTTAATAAAATATTTACTATGTGTTTGGTCAAAAGGTTCTTCTCTGAAACATGGAGTTACTGCCTGGTAACGACCTTTAGGTAGAAATCCTTTTAAGTATAAGTATAGAAAGCTTTGTTCACCAGATGCAACTAATACTTTATCTTTACCTAATATCTCCCAGTCAGTTTTACCTTCTGGTTTAGTTATAGCAGATATTGCTTTAGTAACTGTCCAGGGTGCTTCTATTCTTTTGAATCCTGCTTCTTCATAGAAGTTTAAGGATCTATCTAATCTTGCATAATCAATCATCTATAATTGTTTTTAGTTTTAATTCTCTTTCAATTTGTCCAAATACACCATCAGATATATCTACAATATGTGAAAGGTTTTTATATTTAGTATAAAATTCATTTAATACTCTTAGTGTATGTATATGTGAGATATAGTGACCTACCCTATCATGATATATATAATCATTATCAATTTCAACAATGTGGTCAAATACAGATGGGTATTCAAGAATATAATCATTTTTTATAAACTTCTCTGTTTCAATTTCTACATCTTTTAAATAAGGTGAAAATCCTCTATCAGTAGGAGATAAATTTCTTATCATTGTAATACCAATCCATCTTACTCTATTTGAAAGATATTTTTTCCAATCAGATTCATACTTTTCTATATCAAAATATTTTACAATAATTTTCATAAATTGTTAAATCTGGCAATTATTTTTCTCAAATCTACATCATGTTTATTAATATCATAAACACCTACAAGTTTAAGTTTTTCATCTAATATATTTGATAACTCAATAAATTTTATACCTTTTACTTCTCTATATTCAGGTATTTCATCTTTAATAATAAGTTGAATATTAGTTGGTATAATTCTTGAGTCACCATATAAATCGTCTCTAAATAATATCATTTGTTTTCTAACTTGAATAACATCATCTTTGTAAATTACACCATGTTCATCACAAATTTTCATAGCCATTTTTTCAGTTACTATAAAATCCCAATCTCTTGGACTTCTATCAAATAATTGTCGTTCATTTACTTTATAACATCTAAGAGCTCTTGATCCTGTTACAATAGCACCCATTTTAATTAGTTGTTTAACTAAACCATAACCAGGTCTAAGAAATGTAAATTTACTTTCTCTTAGATTTGGATCAATTGTTATTTTATTATCAGACATTAACAAATTAAGTTTAATATCTCTTATGTGTTCTCTATAATCCATTTAATATTATTTTTAATGATGCTTCTCTTAATCTCATTTTACTTGGTTGGAATCTACTATCTAATGTATAAACTTCCAAAAAATGTTTGAGACTTGGTGGATATTCAATAATAGTTTTTCTAAACTTTTTATAATATGTCTTGGTAGGTAACAAAATATCCCTTCTTTTATTCTTTTCTTTCTTCCATAAAAATAGTAAATCATATTGTTTGGTTAATGTCAATGCATCAAACCAAACAATATGTTTACCCATCTTGTTTCTAAAACTTTTTAGTTCTTTTTTATGTTGTCTTAATTTCTTTTCTTTATCTGATAACATCATACTAATTTTCTAATTGTAATTGTCTCCACTTTTGAAGTGTTTCTATATTGTATGCAACCTTTGGTGTAAAAGCAATTACTTCACCTTGTAAACTTTCTAAATAAACAGTGCTTGCAGACATAGGTTGTGAAATATTAAAACTATGAAACTTATATTGGTCTCCAATTTTATACTTATTGAAAGCCCAGCCATTAATAGGTTTTATAAATACTACAATATCACCTTGTGTTAAATTGTCTAAATCTTTTGTCTTCATGCTACAAATATAGCAAAATATTTTAAGAAAGAAGTTTTTTTAATTGTATATTTCTAAATTCTTTTATATTAAATTCTATAAACTCACAAGCTCTTAATATTCCTGTCTCATTATTTATTGTTAAATAATATTGACCATTACTATATTTAACATTGTAGTTATCATCTAACTTATTAATACCTATTGGTATAATACCGGAATATATAATTTCATATTTTCCTAATCCATCTATTTGTTTAACAAGAGATTCAATAACTCTTTCATTAATAACACCTTCTGTTTTTTTACCAGAACTAGCATAAAGATTTAGTTTAAGTCTAAGTTTAACTTTAATATAATTATTCATTAGTCTAAGTACATATTGAATGTATCAGAATTATTAATTATACCTACTATATTTGCAGGTGAATAGTTTACACTTTTTAATACTTTATTATCCTCATTTCTATAAACAATATACTTACCATTAACTTCTTTGTAGTCAGATTCTGTACCATCTTTTTGTCTGTAGTGCTCTACAGTTGCTTGAGCAACTAATTCATTTTCACAAGCTTTAGACATATTACTTCTTTGTACTTCATTGAATAGTTCATTGAACTTATCTCCTAATCCAAATTCTAAAATTGCACCACTCAAGACATATTGTAGATCTGTAAGTGCATCAGCAATCTCTACTAAATCATTGTTATCAATTGCTTCTTGTAATTCATTTAATTCTTCTTGTAGTAAAGAAACTCTTAATTTACATCTGTCAGTAGATGGTATTTGAGGTGTTGGTAAAATTGGTGCTTGGAATGTTTTGTGGAAATTTCCAACCATTCCTAAATAATCATTATTCATTTTTATATTTTTGTTTTTATATTTTGATTTTTATATATAGTTTATAAAAAATTTATTTTATAATTTATGAAATATGTAAAAAAATATGAGAACTTCCAACAAAAAACAAATGAAGAGTTTTTGGGTGCACTTTATGATGCTGCAAAAGGTGCATTAAAAAGTTTCTTAGGTAATATAGCAGCACCATTCAAAACTTTGAAAGATGATTTTAAGAAAGGTATGGATAGAGAGAAAGTTAAACAAACAATGATTACTAAAATGGATACTTTACTTAAAGGAGCAACTGATGGTATCAACAAAGCAGAAGATGAAGAAGCATTAACTAATATGAGATTGGATTTTAATAAACAGATTGATGATCAAATTGCAGAGTTTGATAAAGAAGTTAAAATAGTTAAAGAGTCAAATTCAATTAATGAAGGAAAGATACAAGATGCTTTAATTAGTGCAAGTGTTGCATTTGGAATGATGAAGAAGAAAGCAGGTGAGATAAAAGCAGACTTTGATAAAAAGTATGCTTCTGCTACAGACTTAGCAGCAAAAAAGGCTGTTGTAATATCGGAAATCAAAACAATTGTTGATGACTTTAAGAAAACTATTATGAATAACGATATATTTAAAAAAGCGGAGGATGAATATAGAAAAAACAATCAGATTCCTTTTACAAGTGATTATAAAGTAGGGGATTTGCTTATATATTTAAGAAAGGGACAGCAAAAAAGTTCTTGGGATGCATTAACAGATGAACAAAAGAAAGCACCTTCTACAGATGAGACAACAAAGAAAATAGTTAATGTTAAAAAGGTTGATAAAATAGAAGGCGATAAGTTTACTTTTACTAGTAAAGATGGTAAACCAATTGAAAAAGTATTAACTGATATTGTTGGTAAGTCTGAAAATCCACCAACAGAAGTTGAAGGAGATGATGAAAAGAAACTACAAACTGAATTAGGAACTCTTAAAACAGATCCTGAACAATTGAAAAGAGTTGTTAAGTTTGTTGACTTTATTAAGAATAAGAAAGATAAACTACCAGAAATAGACAAGTTATTAGGTGGTGAAAATCCAACAGAAGAATAAAAATAAAAGATATGAAGTCAGATAAGAGAAAGATTACTAAAATTAACTCTCAAATAGATAAGATTGCAACAAAAGGTAAAGATAATTTTTTAGAGTATTGTCAATATGTTGATGATTGTATTTTTAGATCAGATTATGATAATCTTTTACAATGTTTATATCACTACTATAATATTGATATAGATAAGTTAAATACAATTGAAGATATAAAGAGAAAGAAAGTTTGGGATTTAATAAGATTAAATACCAATACAAGTTTATCTAAAAAGATTAAAAAACTTTATGATAGTAAGAATGTATATCAAACATCCTTTGATATTTATACAGATAATAATCAATTTTTAGGAACTATAGTTGAGATAGATGATATAAATAATGAAGAATCTAAATATTATTTAAAGAATAGAACATTTTCTAAAATAATGAAAACTAAAAGAAATTTCTTAGAAGTTTTTAAAGTAGGAGCAACTCAATCTGTAATACTTAAAGACTATAATTATAAAATATCAGATGATGAAATATATATAATAAATATGTAAGAGCTATAAACTTATTAATATCATAATAATATAAAATAAAAAAAATATTATGAATATAAAGGTTGTAGATTTGAAATATTATCAAGACACTATGTAAAGTACCAAGATGGTATTAAAAAGATTGAAGAAGTTAAACAAGAATTTGTTAAAAGATTAGATCCACTTAAAAATGAAATGCAGGAATTGTTAAAGGCAAGTATGACTGCAGATGAGAAAACTCAAAAAGAAAGTGCAGAAAGATTCCAAATTCTTCAAGAAGAAGGAATGATAATTGATGATGAATTTAAGCATAAAATGCGACAAATGAATGATGAATTATCTAAGGAAATTTATGGTGATTTAGAAAGAATTATTACAGAATGGTCAAATACTAAAGATATTGATATGGTCATTGGAAGTACAGAGGTTGTTTTCTTAAAACAAGAACACTATATTACAAAATATATAATTGAAATTTTAAAGGAAAAAGATTTGTATATTGATTCTTCTGAAATTAAAGCAAATGTTATTGAACCAACTTTTATAAAAAAAGAGAGCAATGCTCTCTTTTTTTTGTTAAAACTTTAAAAGTAAAATAGAATATAATTTAGATGATAGATTTATACCAAGTTACAGACGAAATAAGAGAAATATTAGATAAAAGAAGAAAAAGAGTTGAATTTATACTTCATAGAAGACAATCATAAATATTATATGAATAACAGAGATGGTAAATCAAAAAGTAATTGGCCATCTGTATCTAAAGTATTAAAAAATTTTTACCCAGAGTTTCCAACTGAGGAAGCATCTTTTAAAAAGGCAAAAGGTGATTTAATTGTTCAAGAAAGACTTATAAAACAATGGGTAATGGAGGCAGATTATGCAAATAATATGGGAAGTAGAGTGCACTACTTTTTAGAAAATAAAATTATTGATAGGTTTGGTTTAAAAAAAGAAGTAAGAGAACCTGAATTTAATTGTGATTTTGAACAAACAATTACATCAGATCATATGATAAATAATGGTGTTGATTTCTTTGAGAAAATGATTAAAAATGGTGCCGTATTAATTGATACAGAAGTTGTAATGGGTGATCCTGAACTTGGATATACAGGACAAGCAGATAAAATATTGCTTGTTACAAACCATGAAAAAAATAAGTTAGGTATTGTTATAACAGATTGGAAAACTAATAAACATAAGAACTTTCTTTAGACAAAATGGACTGTTAAAATGAATTTCCCATATCAAGATCTTCCAAATACTGCATTAGGACATTACTATGTCCCAATTATCATTATATAGTAAACTATTTAAAAAAATGTTACAAGGTAGTAAATATGAAAAATTACCAATTGTAAGAGCAACTTTAATTTTATTGAAAGATAATTGTTTTGAAGAATATAAAACACCTATAGATATAATAAACAGAACTTTAGATTTTGATTTTAAGAAATATGTATAAACCCCATTAAAATGGGGTTGTTTCTACACTATCCGCTTCATCTAATCTACTTAAAACTTCTTGTTGACTCTCATTTGATAATTGTCTCCAATCTTGGTATATTTGTGTTATATCAAGGTTACTAATTACATCACTTATATCCAAGATACTATCCCAATTAACAGGGTGTTTTTTAGGTTTATTTAGGCTATCTAATTTTTCTTGAATTTTTGGATTATTTAAGTGATTATAATCTCCACTAAAAATATAATCTTTAATTTGATTATTATATACACAATCTTTAATAAGAATGTAAGTATCATTTATCTCAGAATAATTACAATTTCCTCTTGAAGTATGTAAATTCAAATAGTTTAACCAAATAGAATCACTACTATGTCTAAATACTTTATCAATTCCATCAAGTTTTAAACAATATCCATTTTCATAACCACCATGATTTGAAATTAATGTAGATACTTCCACATTATCAGGAATGTAGTTGAATAATCTACCTGTTTTTAAATATATAAATTTAAAAGTATCCATATAAGGATATTTTTTAGGATTTTTAACTAAACTAAATTCTATATAAAGTTCTTTTCTTTTGATATTTAAGTTTTCAAAGAAAAGTGTACTATTCCAATTTTGTTCACTTTTATATAAGTAATCATTTTTAGTTGCCCATTTTTTAAAATGAAAAATATAATCTTCGTCAAGTTTGGTATAGATTCTATCCATTATCTTGTTACTTTCAATATCCCAAAGTAATGCTCTACCAATTAACATTTCATCTTCATCTAACATGATTAATAACTTAACCTGATCACTATTTTTAGTATAGATTTTAAAATATTTTTGACAATGGTCATGTTTCATACAAGATGCTCCTAAAGAACCCATTGTACCACCCCAAGAGTCTTTAATATAACTTGAGTGGTGATAATATTTTTTAATTTCATCACCTTCTACAATCTTAAATGTGAATTTAGGCATCAATGATTGTGTTCTAAAAAGATTAGAAAACTTCTCTACTTCTTTTGGAGTAATGTTTTTAAACAATTTACTAACAAATGCACCTGGTTTACCTTTATATCTACTATTAGAAGTCCAATAAGTTTCTGAATCTAATGAACCAATTCTATCAGTAGTAAGGTATGAAATTTTACTACTATCATCATGTGATACTGAAATATAATTTACTGGTGACTCAACTAAATCTTCTTTAGAATGTCTTTTCTTTAATAAAAGTTTTGCAACTAATGACTCACTCTCAATCTCAGTTAGAATGTTTTTTAAATCATCAGATATTAATAAATCAATAGTTTTTCTTTCGTATGTTGGCATAATGTTGTTTAATTTTTTTTTACAAATATAATATTTATTTTTTTAAATTCCTAATGATTCTAAGATAGAGTTTCTAATAGAACATTGTGTTATCTTACTAATTCTTTCAGTTTCAATTTTAATAATATGAGAGTCTTGTCTATTGAATATTTTTAAATAGGTTTGAAAAGCCCAAAAAGCATCTACATAAAAATCTAATTCTCTTGTTACTTCTTTAATCTTGTTTGATTCTGTATATAACATATTTCTTTGTTCTACAGAAAGTTTAGTTTGTACTAATTCTATTTTGTTAGCAACATATCTAACATTGTTTTTAAATGCATCAAATTTTCTGTGGTTAATTTGTGGAATTTCTCCTTCACCTAAGATAATTTCTCTTAATTTAGAGAAAGCTACTTTGTGACCAACAATAGACTCCATAGATTCAATTTGTTCATTAAATGTCTCACCATTCAATCCCTCAGAGGCCACTTCTGCAGCATGAGTAACACCTTTTAAGTGTTTCTTAATAAGTCCTGTATTACTTGAACCAATTACATACAAGTCATTTATATCAGAGTATAAACCAACATTGAAACTTAATCTTCTTGACTTGTCAGAAGAGTTTAAGATATAAAATGACTTATGAAAATCAACACCACCTACTTTAATACTATCGGAAATCAATTGTAAGTATTGTTTACCACCAATAATATCTAATCTATATTTACTGATTTTAAAGTTTTTCTCAATTGTCTCAATCTTATCTTTAAGATATTTAGAAATGTCAAATATTTCATATCTATTAGATACATTTGCAACTTTAATAATTCTATTACCATATTTAGTGATAACTTGAGTTCCTTCTTTAGTAATTGAAATCTTATCAATTATTGAAAATAGTTGTTCTTTGTTGTAATCAGTATATCCTCTCATATTTGTTGTTTATTGTTATGCAAAGATAAGTATTTTTTATTTTAGAAAAAAATATTTAATATATAGATTTATGAGATATTTAAACACTTATCAACATTATATTATTAATGAGAATTCTAAAAATGATCCAATACCAGAAATTACACAAGGTGGTAAATTGGGTATTATACTAATTGGTGCACCAGGAATTGGCAAATCAACATTTGCCAAAAATTTTATAACACATAAAAATCAAAGAATAAAAATATTTTCAACTGATGATGTCTCTTTGACTTTAACCAAACAACATGATGTTTATAGAAGAGGTGCATCACAACTTAATTTAAGAAAACTTTCTATTTTTATTAAATCTGGTGGTTCATTTATCTATGATACAACTGGTGTACAGAAAGAAAATACTGAAAGTATTACTAAAGAAGCAAGAGAAAATGGTTATAACATTATCTATATTCATTTAATGGGTACTTTAGATTTATCATTAAAACAAAATTTACAAAGAGAAAGGAATGTTCCAGATAGTGTAGTAAAAAACATATATTCAGAACAATCTAGAAATATGAAATATTTTTCAAGTTTGAATCCAGATAATTATTATATTGTTTATAATATTGATGGTAAATATAAATTTATGAAGTATGATGGTCAAAGACTCCTTAAAAGAAAAGTAGATAGATATGTTCCTTTTAATGAAAGTATAAATAATAAAGAGTTTAGTATAAAAGATGCATATTTAAGTGCAATTGGTATAATAGATGATGGTTTCTTAATAAACTTCTATGACCAGGAAGAAAGATATTTAAGTACAGATGATATTGATAATGAAACTGAGAAGTTTAAAAATTTTAAGGTATATAAAGATATAGGTAATTACAGACAAAATGAGTTTACATTAGAAGTTGCAGCTAAAAGAGAAGAAGATACTTTAAGCTTTGATGACTTTGTTACTATTGTAAATGATATGAGTGTTTCTATACAAGATATTGCAACAAGGGGTTGGATAATGTCTGATTTCTTTGCAAGTCCTGATGATGATAGTAGAGGTGTTGGTTTAGAACATAGATTCTATCATATAAGATTTGTATTTACTAAACCAAAAGAGATTATAGGTAATAAAAGTTTACAAAGTGTATTTACAAAAGAACAGATTACTGATATATTTGAGACAGATGGCTTAGATGTAGAAGATATTACTTTCTATGATGATTATATTGAAGTAGAGTTTGATAATCCAGATTACCATCATAATAGCAATGTTGAAGATAGATTAGATAGTATTACTAAAAGATTAGGTGGTTCAGAATATGTAAGTTATAATAACACAATTAAAATATACTTTTAAGAATAAAGGAAATGTTCATACTTCTTTTCATCTGTTAAATCAATCTCCATCATACAGTCTTGTTTAAGTGGTGTTGTGAATATAACACAAACATACTTTAAGAAATCAACTTTCTTATCATTAAGTAGTTCTTCTAATATTAAATCTCTTTCATCTTCTTTAGATAGTTTTTCACCAGTATCAATTAATAAATTGATTTTCCATGGTAATCTTTTTTCAACAAAACTATACACAGATTGTTTATAAACATTAGGTTGTCTAATCTGTCTTTTGAATGTAAATAGTGCAAATATTACTACTCTTACAATATATTGATGGTATATTTCATTAATTTCAAGTTTCATAATTTTATATAAATAAAATACTATATCATAGAATGAAATACTTAAAGTCATATAAATTATTTGAATCAACATCAGTTTTATTATCATTAAAAGATAATGTTGATAATGAATTAGTTAGTAAAATAGAATCTTTACTAAATACTGGTTCCAAAATATTAGAAATAGCTTGTGGTAATGGATCAGATGCAATTGAATTATCAAACTCAGGTTATGATGTAACTGCAACTGATTTAGATGATGGTTATGTTGAGTTTGTTAATAGTCAAGGAGTAGAATGTATTAAACATGATACTACACAAAGTTTCCCATTTAGTGATGGAGAGTTTGATTTGATTTACTCAAGATTAGGTTTACATTACTTTAGTGAGGAAGAGTTAAAAGAAATATTTGAAGAGTTAAAAAGATTAACAAGTAAGTATTTAGTATTTACAGTTAAGTTAGTAAATGATATACCAACAGGTAAAGTTATTTTTACAGAAGATACTTGGAAAGATTTAGTTAGTGAAGAATTTAATATCATATCTGCTGATGTAAAAGAGGGAATTCTTTATAATAATCAGTCTAAATGGTTAGAAATTGTTGCAGAAAAATAAAAAAACCCCACTATTAAGTGGGGTTTTTTTATTCTTGATTTTGACCTCTAAGTTCATTAATTCTATCTCTTACTTGAGCAGCAATCTCATACTCCTCATTTCGAACAGCATCTTCAAGTGCTCTCTCTAAATTTTCAACAGATACAACACCTTTAGTCTCTTCAACTTCTTCATTTTCATCTTCAATTGGTTCTACTGGAGTTCCATCATCATTCATATAAACCCCAGCAGCATTCATAACACTCATTGCCACATAAATAGGACATTGATAAACATATGATAATATAACTGCATCACCTACAGAACATTCAATCTCAACTTCTTGATTTCTATCTTCTGTAATCATTTTTGCATAGAAAATACCTTCTGCTAATGAATGTATAAAAACTTCTTTAACATTAACTCCATATGAATCACTCAATGATTTTAATAAATCATGTGTCATAGGCCTTGGAGATTTAATTCCCTCTGCCTCTAATGCAATTCTCTGTGCCTCATAAGGTTTTATGATTACGGGTAGTTTACCTTTTCCAGTATTTTCTGCTAAAACCAATACATATGATCCTGTTTGACTCTGGCTATATGATAATCCTAATACTTTTACTAATTTTCTTTTCATTATTGTTTAAATATTTTATTAATTCTAAAGTGTCTTGGATAATTTTCTGAAAATGCTTCATATTTTATTATCAGTTTGAATAATTCCTGGTTTGTTTTTATTAAAAACATTTCACATTTTTTGATTTCTAGTGAAGGTTTACTTGTAATACTCTTTACTATATCTTCATCTTTTAAAACAACAAAGAAATGTGCCAAAGTATCTGGATTTTGTATTATAAAGAACTTATCTAAAAAATCATATTTTATATCATTTTTTTTTAAATCAGTGATTAGAAATGGTTTATTCCAGAATCTACACTTATCCCAACCAAACTTATATAATATAATTTCATTAATATCCATTAACTATTTTTTAATAAAAGATCCGCTGCTGATGTTGCTGCAAAACTTAATGGTTTACACCATACTCTATAACCTAAACCTCTTAACCAAGGTATATAACTTTTATAAGCAGTATAAGATCTATTTCTACTTGTCGGTCCTGGAAATGGATTAAAGTCAACATGTAAGTCAATTTCTTTTAACTTTACCCTATCAGTGTCTGTTATAGTTAAGTTTTTCATAACTCCTTCTTCATTATGAAGTGCAACCTCAGAATACTCACCCGCTGATTTTAAAAGGTGATATTTATATCTACGAATTTCCATATCAGTTATATCCTTTCTAATATAGAACTGTTCTAATTCACCATTAATAAATTCACCTACATCATGTAAATATTGTGCCTCTTTATAAAGTCTTTCTTGTGTATCTCTAATCTTAGGACAAGATTCTCTAAAGAAGACAACATGTGCACCATTTTTTAAATCAGTGTTATATGTCATTATAGTAACAGCATAGATTGTTCTTCTACGTACCTGAATAGAGTCACATCCCACACTAATAGTTGCAGTTGGTTCTCTCTCTAATATCTCTTTTAAGTACTCAATTATGTCTGGTATTTGTTCTCCACCAAACTTTTTAAATTTGTTTCTATACATCTTCTTCTTGTATTATTCTATTATTAATCTTTAATATAGATTTTTGCACAATTTGTGGTGCAAAAACCATAAATGTCCCATCTTCACAGCTTAGTTCAAATCCACCAGCAGAATGAAATGTCTTACACATTGTTATAAAACTATTGTAATCTTCTACTGATAGTAATGTTTTTCTACCTTTAAACTCTCCAAAATCATTTATAATTATCATTTGAATTTCAACCATATTGGTTGTATTAAAAAAATTATAAATAGTTTAAAAAAAAGAGAGAAGTACATTAGTACTTCTCTCATTAAAAATCACTGATTTTTATCGTGTACTACCAGGTTTGTTGATTTTCTTGATAGTTTTTAACAAAGGCTCAAATTTAAGCAAGAATGCTTTCAATTTAGGGTTTGTTACATCAGCAATGTTATCTAAGATGTATAACAAGTATGCAGTCTTTTCATCATCACCAACTCTCTCTAAGAACTTGTACACATTATCAAGTTGTTTTTCAGTGAACTTAGTCACATCTTTCTCTCTCAATGCCTGGATAAGCTCAGAGTTCTTATCACGATTGTACTTCTCAAGTTCCTTTTTCACTTTGTCATAGTTGTTGATAACATCTTCAATGTTAACATTCAACATATCTTGACAATATTGAATAAACTTCATTGCAGAGTTACCTAAGTAACCAGATGCAACTTCTCTAAGTAAAGGTAAGAACTCTCTTGGTGAAGAATCATAACCATAGTTGCAAAGAATAAACTCTGACAACATAGTCCAAGAACGAGGTGTTGCATACCCTTTAGCACTTTCAGTAGGGTCTTTATACATTTGTTCAGGGTGTGATTTAATGAATCCAACAATCATTGGGTGACATTTTGTATTCGCAAATCCTTCTAACCATTCATCAACTCCTAATGTATGATTGATGTGAATTAAACGATTGTTTAATGCATTATCAAATTCTTCAACATCAGTTCCATCTTCATCACCTAAGTTACCAGAAGACATCATTAATACATTATCATTGAATTTGAAGTCAGTACCAATCTGACGTTCTAATAAGATTTGAAGTGCGGCATTACGAACTTGTTGAGAAGCTCTATTTAACTCTTCAAAGTGAATGATAGTAGGTTGTTTGTTAGCCTCAATTGCCCAACGAGGAACAACAAAATCCAAACACTTTACTGGTTTACCATCAACCATAACTTCTGAAACATTTGGATATAAACCAACATCTGTTTCGTCAACCATTGATAAACGGATATCCATATATCTAAAGTTCATTTTATCAGCAATGGCTCTACCAATTGCAGACTTTGCAACTCCAGGTTTAGATGTGATGTTAAGTACACCATATTTTGCCCACATAATAGAGAAATATTTTTTCTCTTTTAAAGTTAAACCTGATAAGCTTTCTTGCATCTCTGCTGGCATCAATTTTGAATTCATTTTTTCTGACATATTCTGTTTTTTTATTTTTTTATTAATTATTGTACAAAGTTACTATTTATTTTTAAACTACCAAATTTATTTTAAAATTTTTGAATTTTTCTTCTGAAAATCTCACCTAAATCACCATCATTAGGATATTTTTTAACTAACTCATTGGATGGCATTAATTTTCTAATTTCAGTACCCAAATTCCAATTATTTGGGTACTTATTCACATACTCTATTAAGAGTTCTTTATCATATTCTAACATTATCCTTTGATTACACCAATGTTTTTTAACATAACTACTGGTTTAGTAGCCTCCATCAATTCTTGAACTTCACCTAATTTAGAAAAGTTATCAATAGTTCCTTTGGCAACTGAGAATGTTGTAGTTGCTTTGATAATTTTTTCTTTATCTTTCTCAGAAATTTCATCACTTTCTACAATCATTCTTGAGATAATTTCACCATATTTCTCAATCATTGCATTATCAACAGAGAAAACTGATTTTTCTTCTACACTTGTTACACCATAAAGGTCTTGTAATTCCTCTGCTCTTGCTGGAGTAATTGTAATATATTTGTCTGTAGGAACAAACATAAATTGTGCAGTATCATCAGTATCTTCTTTAACATACTCTAACATTACTGACTCTGGGTTTTTACCCATTTTTTCATATAATTCTGCCCATTTGTCTCTTGCTAAATCTTTTAATTCATCATTAAGCATGTCAGATTTTGCTTTATCTCTCTTTTGAGAATCAAGTAATTGCTCTAACTTTTCCACTTTATTAAAGAAAGAAGGGTCCTCAATTTTGATTCTTACTTTTTCATCTTTTCCTTTAGTAGTTTTTGCTGGTGCTGATGTTTTTGCTTTTGTAAATAGACTCATATGATATATTTTTTTAGTGTTAGTGTTTTTATTTCTTCTACAAAGATAGTAAACTTTTTTAATTCTACAAACTTTATTTTAATTATTTTTTTGTTTGAGAGTTAATATGTTTCTCATTTGTTTTACAAAGATACTACTTTTTTTAATTTCCACCAAAATTTCTTCCATATTAGTTAAAAAAAATAAACACACTTTTTAAGTGGGTTTATTTTTAATATTCATCATCATCATAGTCTGGGTAATCATCATCTTCATCATAGTCAGAATAACCATCATCTTCATACTCTTGTTCTTCAAATACATCATTTTCTTCAAACAATGAGTTTAGACTATCAATGTCTTTATCCTCAAGGTCTATATCCTCAACTTTTAAAATATCTCCAGTAACTTTAAATTCAATCTTACCTTCTTTCTCAAATTGTTTCAATTTAGTTGTTATCAACTTTCGATCGATACATTCATCAAGATTCCAAATACTTCCTAATTCATTCATAATTTATTATTTATTTTAATTAACCTTAATATATAATTTAAAAAAAGTTTACTTTTTTATTACTAAATTTTTTGGAACTCCAAAAACATCCTTTTGATCAAATCCTAAAGTTATATGAAAGTCTTGATTACCTAAATCGAATCTTTTTCTTACTGCATCTAACTTATCAGAATTACAAACAACAAAATAAGTTGTGTTATTACCTTTTGTGGCAGTACCCAACACCTAACATTTCTAAATCATCAATCTCATAATTTAAAACAGTTTCTAATGAGTTAATAAACTTTTCCAAACCTGCTTCTTTAGCAAGTTTATTATAGTCCATTACATTCATTACTGTGATGTGGTAGGCATCATGGTCTCTTCTCTTCTGATTTCCAGTGTATGTATCAAAATCATCATCAAGTATTTCTTTTAAGTCATCCAAGAATGGTGTAACAATATCATTTGGTACTTTTATACCAAGATAGTTGTTACCTATAGAATCTTTTAAATATGTTATATAGTATGTCATATTAATCTAATTTTTTTACTTCCCATCTTTGACTTTTTGATAAGTTTAGAAGAAATTCTCTTTCTTGTTTACTTAACTCTTCATCAAATGGTTTTTCTTTTCTACCCATTATTTTTTCCATCTGTATCATTGCATGTGCAGAAACTAATCTATGTAAACCCTCAACCCATTCATAAACATCACCTTTTGTAAAGTTCTTTGTAAATGAAACTTCAAAACTAACATCAACAGATACTTTATCACCATCAATTTTATACTTTAAAGCTTTTTTGAATAATTCTTCTACCTCTGTAGATTTTTTATTTTGCCATTTAGCAACAGGATATTGTTCATATTCATCTTGCATTTTCTTATTCCAATTCTTTTGATATTCAACATGATATCCATCATTTAGAACATCTAACACATCTTTTACTTGATACTCTGTTAGGCCATTTGTATTAGTCTCAGAGTGTATTTCTATTTTCCAAGGTTTATCTTCTTCTGGTTTCATTTATTAATATTTTGGTTCTACTTTCTTATAATAATCTATGTAAACTGGAAATCCTTCATAATCAGAGGATTTTATTTCATCCCCAAACTCATTCTCTAAAATATTTAGAATATGAGTTATATTTTCAGTTGGTTCCATTCCATATTGTCCAAAATTAGATTTCTGTAGTTTGTTTTTTGAACCACCTTCATGACTAAGTTCCTCAGTTGAGAATGACCAAACTCTTTCCCAATAACGTCCTTCTATATATTGATTATCAATAACAAACTTATATAGAAGTTCATCACTGATACCATATTTATCTTGAATATATTTTTCAATATCTGATAGATAATATACTCCATTAGGTCTATCCAAGTCTCCTACTACATTATATTTATGTGGATAGTCAACACCCACCCAAGGATCATAATCTCTATCCTTAGGCATCCAGACTCTTAATTTACCATCTTTATAATGTGAACCTAACTTATCATGAATTATTTTAAGTGCTGGATTAATCCAACCCCAATCTGTATTACCAAAATGAACATTATTTTCTAAGTCACTTTCAAACTTATCCATTTCCTCTTGTGTCTTATACTTCCACTTCATCATATCTTTCATCTTTTGTAAAAATGTAGCTTTTTGTAATGTAGCATTAGCAAAATCATCTTTAGGATCATATGATTCAGGAATCAGAAATACAGATTCACCAAATATAAATTTCTTATATCTTGCATCATTTTGTCCTTCTTTACTCCATCCTTCTGAGTCCTTCATATTTGGAAAAACAACATTCATTTGTGAACAATGTTCAAAAAAGAAATCTTGCAAACTAGAGCTTATATTCCCTTTAACTAATTCATAAGGATTAAGGCCTACTTCTTTAAGAATATCTGATAAATGATTCCAGTGTACTGCTGGTTCTGTAGGGAACTTCTTTACTGGTTTTGGTACAGAAGATTCAAAAAGTTGATATGGTTTTATGTGTTTTAATTTCATCTATAATAATTTTTTAAAGTTTTCTATCTCTAATCTTTTAATCTCCATACCCAATTCTCTACCAGTGATACCACGATCCATCAACTCTTTAGAAGATACACTTGGTTTGAACTCAACAAACTTAATCTTTACAGGGTCATTTATAGAGTTTACATCTAACCATTCTAAGATAGTTGTATCTTTAATAGAACATTGAACTTTCTTTTTGTACATTTCAGGAACTTCATCAATAGTCAATCCTAATAAGTTGATTAGGAATACCATTTGTGTTGCAATCTTTCCTGACTCTGGTGAATTAGGAATTTTGTAGTCTTGTACTAATTTATCTTCTAAACCTTTAGTAGATTCACTTTTAAATAAATTAGACATAACAACTACAAAGTCTTTTGACTCTACCAATTCAATATTTATATTAGAACCTGGAAATACTTGTTCCCACATATCAAACTCAGTAAAGAAATTTAAGTAGTCATTGAAATCAAGTGCTTGCTTCCAAGCTTTCTTGAATTCCTCAAATATTCTTTCTTTTGAAACATCATCTTTAGGTCCAATACCTTTCAATCTGTTGTCTGTTCTAATTGCTTTTGCAGTGTTACCATCAATTTTACCACCAGTTCTTGCAGCAAATCTAAATATTCTACAAATCCTTAGACGATCCTCTACAAATCTTTCCATTGGATTACCAACAGCTCTAACAATACCATTTTTAATATCATCAACACCACCAACAATATCTACAATTTCTTTGTTTTTAATGTCATAGAAAAGTGCATTCATTGTAAGGTCACGTCTCATACAATCATCAAAAATTGTTATATGTTTACCCATTTCAACTTTTTGATCATCACCTTTAGTATCTCTACCTGATGCAATATCTTTTCTATATGATGCAATTTCATATCCTTCTGGTTCATCTTTAGTGTAAAGTCTTAATACTCCAAAGTTTTTACCTTGTTCATCAGATAATTTAAAATCTTTAAGTATTTCTTTTGATTCCTCTGGAAGTGCATTGGTAACTAAATCCCAATCTTTAGGTTCTTTACCTTGTATAAAATCTCTTACAGCACCACCTACTAGAAAAATATCTTTACCAGCTTTGATGTAGGCATTAGATACTTCTATAATATCATTAGGTAAAGGTATATTGGTAGATATTTTCTTAATATCTTTAGTGTTTATTGTTTCCAAGAATTTAGTGTATTTAGTAATTATTTTCACAAAGATATGGTTTTATTTTTAGTTCACAAAGTTAAATGTATTATAGAATTTGTTTATACTTTCTTTTTTAATGAATTCTCCTATTTCACTAAGTGTAAATTGATACTTTTTACTAAATTCTTTTTTTTCACAAAGTTCATGTTTAATAATTTGTTGTAAATTTTTATCATTATATGTATTATAATCAAATGTTTCATTGGAAAATAACTTAATTAATAAGTTTTTGAATTGTATTCCTGATTTTCTTACTAATATATCAAATGAATTTTCACAATCCTCATCAATATTTATACTTTTTATAAATATTTTATTATTTTCAATTAACATATTTACGTAAATAGATGGACCATTAAAAGTACTCCAAAAATCTTCTCCAAAGTAACTACAAATTCTACCTATTGTAGTATCTTCCATATCTTTTAATTTCTCAATAAAATTATCAGTATGAACATCACCACTCATTTGTGAATAGTAATCTTTTATACGTTGTTCTTCACCTTGTTCAAGTATTGGTAGAAACCCTGTAGAAATCCTGATACAGAAGGTATTGCTATATTCACTTCTATAATCATTAAATGAATCATCAAATGACCAATCATCATACCACATAACTAATGCAAATTGTTCTTTTAATTTAGAACCCTCTGATGAACCAGCATCAAATATTCCATAAGGTGTATATTTTTTAAGGTCTTTTACTAATTTATTTAATTTATTAAGCTCACTCATTATATTAGAATGTTTCTCTAACTTATTTGCTCTTTTAGTATGTTTTAATGCAGAAAGTGCCTTAGCAGCTCTTCTATATGTACTTGAATCAAGCTCTTCATTAAATCTTTTAATATGTTTCATAGTTATTAATTAGTTTGATAAAGTGAGTTTACACTTATTTTATTTACACAATCAGCAATATGATTCATTTCTAATCCAAAATCTGATGATATGCCTGATTCTGCCAAGGTTGCTTCAAATCTATTATACAATGATGGATATGGCTTATTTTGCACTCCAAAATCAGGATAATCATCAGGATAATCTTTAGTAGTAAAAATACTTACCATTAATCTTTTAAACTTTAATGCTGTTTTTCTATCACTAATTTCTATTCTGCCATGAAAGTTATCCGCAGTATCTGTTGAAAAACTACTAACTTCACAATCATATTCTCTAGTTTTTATATTTACCCAACCTCTCCAAATATGAAAAGTATATCCATCTTGCCAGTCCCATCTTCCACAACTCTTAACTCTTTCATATGTCTCAATATCTTTAGGAATTAATTGAAAGTCTAAGTTTAACCAAAATTCACTATCTTGAGTAATCTCTTCACCATCATACCAATGACTTACTAATAAATAGAAATCCTCTTCAAATGGAGCACCACTATCAGGGTTTATATTAAATCTAAATGTTCCAAATGGTGAATATCTTTTTATATTTTCTTCCCACTCTTTATATTCTCTTTCTTTTTTAATTTTTTCTTTTTCATCTTCTTCCTCTTTCAGTCTAATAGCACTAAAATCTGAAAGATGTGACGCTCTTACAGGGTGGTTGTATTTTAATTTATCTGCAGCACTTTTATATGTTGTAGATTTCAATTCCTCATTAAATTTCTTTAAATATTTCATAATTCTATATATTATATTTTTATATATAGAATTATGAAATGGATAAAAAAGTTTGAAGAGTTAAGTCCAGAACTTATAAGAAGAGCAGGTAAAGGACTTTTTGAAAAAGGACATAAACAAAAAGGTTTAAGAATTTTTGATAAATCATATAGTGACAAGTCTAGTTTATGGGCATTTAAACATGATTCTTCTTTAGGATGGGAATCTGTATTGACTGGAGATAAAAAGAAAAATGTGGATAAACCTTTGGATTTTTTCTATAAGAAAAGTGAATTAAGTTTTTATCCTATATATAGTGAGTATGAGTACAATCAAAAACGTTTAAACGGTAGAGAAATGAATGCTGATAATCTAATAAATGATTTGTTAGATAATAAATGTAGTTTAAGTTTTAATATTGATTTTTTTTTTACTCCAACTAAAGAAGCTTTAGAATCAAGTGAATATTTAGAAGTTGATCAAGATTTATATTTTTTTTCTTTAAATTTTGAAATACATGATAAAATAATTTTGTTAGATGAAAAAAAGAGAAATAAGTTAAATAACGAAAGTACTTATTTACAAGAGTATTTTAATAAATATAAAAAAGAACCAGTTATAACAATTTACACTCCAAGAAATAATATTTATTATGGTATTTTCTCAAACAGAAGAGAAGCTGTTAGATTTAGAAATACTATTTTACCTAAAGTAATAGAAGAGCATTCTGGTGAAATAATGGATCTAATATCTATTTTAAATTTGAAATCAGATATAGCAGAAAGTCTTTTAGAATTTTATAAGAAGGTATCAGTAAACTTTTTATATAGAAGTGAATTTTCTGGAGGTACTGCAGATGCAAAAGATATTTATAAAAGAAATAAAGATAAAGATATTAGAAGTTAATGAGATATTTAAAAATATATGAGGATTTTAAAAATAATAATCCAGATGGTTCACTAATAACATTTGATGATATTATGAAATGTATTCAATCAGGTGGTGTCATTTATGCAACTGTTATAAAGGAATTTCCTGATAATGATCCTAAAGAACCATTGAGACCTGTAAGTATTGATGATGATGGTTTAGTTACTATTGAATATGATGGAAATGAATATGAAGTGTCTCTAAAAAACATAGAGTCTATTGAATATTAACTCAATAGACCCCTTAGTTTAATATCTCTTGATATTGATTTTATATCAGTTATTTTAATAGTATCATAACTCTTTAATACTTTTAAAAAGGTATTATATCTTTGTATAGTATCTTCTCTTTTAGAAGATGAATAAAAGTCTCTACCATTATTTACATAAGGTATAATCAAGTCTTTATTATTTTGTTGACAAAATTCTACTAAACCTTTAAATGCATCAATATTAAATACCCAAGTTGTTGTGTGATAAAGAATAAAGTAATCTTCTGTTAATCTATTATAATCAACTCTCTCTGGTACATTAATACCAAATCTATTCATATAATCTAATTTTTTGATAATCTAAATTTATAAATTAATGTACAAGTTGATCCATAACCAGTCATTGCATTATACAATTCTACTATATTTTCATTAGGCTCTTGATAAGCATACTCACTTAATCTATTTCTTTCTTCTAATAAGTAAATCATATTAATTCTTCTAATTGTAAGTTTCTCCAGGTTTGTTTATCGTCAACATCAATAAAATATTCTGATAGATAGTACCTTGTACCACCTTTATCATCTGTAATCTTTACACCAGTATTACTATTTAAAATATATTTAGTTGTCTCATGGTCATGTACTCTAATATCATATAAATTACCTTTGGTTATATTATAACCATCTTTTATACATCTTATTCTAACAATTTTCATATTATATTAAATAAGAGATTATTTTTTCTTTTATACCTGACTGTTTAATACCTTCATTTTGTTTTATTGTATGGACAAAATTATCTAAGTGAGGTGTCATATTCAAATCATCAATTGCAACCCATTTTTTTACAGATGGATTTAAAGTCAACCATTTTTTTATTTCTAATGCACGTTCTGCTTCATATTCTGCTTTAACTAGTTCAAGTCCTTGAAAATCTTCAATTGTTAATGATGGAGTATAATCAACAGGACCTTTTAAAACACCATATAGTTTAAATAGTTCTTGCATTTCTTCTAAAGTACAATCATATTTCCAATCTGATGAAATTACTATATCTGCATCTGTTTGCTCTAATATAGAATTAAGTATATTAACCGCCTTTTTATTAAAATTATCAAAACGATATTGAACATCCATTTTCCAAAAATCATTTGTAAGATAGACAGAATTTTCAGGATAAAGTTTATTCCATTCCTTCTGTTTACGAAAACGACCACCCCACTCTGTTGCTAAACAGATTACACCATCATGATCCAGAAATATTATAGGTTTCATATTATTATAATTATTAACTACAAATTTACAAAAAATAATTACTTATCCAAAAATTAATATATAGTTTATAAAAATAAATTTTAAAAATGGGAAGTGTAAAAACTAGTCAAATTGAACCTAATAATGGAGTGGACTTAAACCTTATATCTGGACCTGGTGGATATGTATATGTAAATGGGCAAATTATAACAGGTTCTGGTTCTGTTATAATAGGACCTCAAGGTGATATGGGACCAACAGGATCAATTGGTGATACAGGTGCAACTGGCGCAACAGGACCAAAAGGAGATACAGGTGAACAAGGTATACCAGGTATAGATGGTGCTGTTTTACCAGCAGGTTTGACTTGGAGTGGAACTTGGAGTGGAACTCAATCTTATTTAAAAAATTATGTAGTTGGTTATGCATCTGCCTCTTGGTGGAGTAAGAATAATATTGAAGGTAAACCTTTCCCATTAACACCTAACTCACCACCTGATATAGATTATAATAACTGGGCTTTACTCGCTACTCAAGGACCTGTAGGACCTATAGGCCCTATAGGTCCACAAGGTTTAACAGGTCCTACAGGAATAGGATTACAGGGTATTCAGGGTATTCAGGGCCCTACAGGAATAGGATTACAGGGTATTCAGGGTATTCAAGGTATCCAAGGACCTACTGGTGCAACAGGAGGAATAATGGAAGCACCTACTGATGGAAATCAGTATGTAAGAAAAGATGGAGATTGGTTAGAAGTTCAAGTAAGTTCACCAAACTTACAAAGTGTGACTGACCAAGGTAACATTACTTCACAAGAAGTTGTCAGTTCAGGTCACTTAGGTGGTGGACGATATGCAGAAACTAAAATATCACCATTTAATGGTTTAGTAGTAAAAACTAATGGACAATTTTTACATGATGCACCTGAGGGAAATATTAAATCTGATGACTTAACAACAGACAGAACTTATCAATTACCTGATTCACCCGGTACATTAAAAGTACAAAATTACAGAGCATATTCTGCTTTATTTTCACAAATAGGAACAAGTGCACCTAATGTAAATCTTTTTGAAAATTCTTTAAATATTTCTGAAAGTTGGGTAAGATTAAGTGCAGGTAACTATAAATTAGATACAACTATCCCCTATGATGTTAATAAAATTTATATTCCTGGATTCGGACTTAGACAACCTATTATATTTTCTGATGGAATAGGAATAACCACAGGACAAGGAATTTTATATTTTCTTGATAATGTAGGAACAATTACTTTTTATTTTCAAGTAACTTCAAATGGAAATTTAGTTGATTTAAGTAGTATCTCACCTACACCTATTGTTCATTTACCAGAAATAAGAGTTTATAATTAAAGAAATAAAAAAAAGAGGCAAAGCCTCTTTTTTTTATTTCTCACCATTCTCAATAACAATCTGTTTAACTTTTCCATTAGAACGCCCAATTGGACATTTAACACCAACAGAGATAATTAAAACTTTACCTTTAACTTTTGAGAAGTCTAATGTATCTGTATAACCATCAGTTAAAAGAACTGAATTACAGTCATTGTGGTGTTCAACAATGTAATCAATCATAGGTTGTAAACAAGTACCACCTAAACCTTTAATTGGAATACTTTCTAAACCTCTTTTAGATTTAATTTTTTGTACCCAATTTACTTGAGTATCTGATTCCATAAAGTTAATTTCAATGTCATTTCTATATACATAAGAAAGTACTCTTTCAAATGTACCTTGACCACCCATAGAACCAGATGTATCAAGACCAACGTTTACCATTGTTTTAACTTTTCTATTACCTTTAAGACCAGAGATTTGACGTCTGTTTGGTTTAACAATTGTTTTTTGTTTAATTGTACCAAAAATCATATTAGACACGGCTCTTTTGATTTCTTTAAGGTAATCTTTTCTTTTCTTTCTTAACTTATTAAGAGTAGTTTCAACATTACCAGCAGAAAGACCTCTTGCTGCTAATTTCTCCATAACGTCTCTAACCATTGCTTCTCTCATTTCTTCTGGTACTTCGTCTCCCATATGTTTGTCTAAGTACTCTCCAGTACCATTTTCCATATCTTGAAAGATTTGTTCTGTAGACCATGTATCTATACTATCACCATCTTTGCTTGGATTTTTTCCATAAGGACCATAAGATGGTTTCCCACTAGAGTCTTTACCAGACTCACCACCTTCTTTTCCTGAACCTCCACAGTCTGGACAAGGCTCACCTTCACCATGTGAGTGTCCACCTTGTGATTGTCCTTGACCTTGTCCTTGACCCTCTGATTGGTCTTGTCCACCACCTTGACCTTCTGATTGGTCTTGTACACCATCACCTTGTCCTTCACCTTGTTCTTGACCACCTTGACCCTCACCTTTCTCACCTTTACCAGATTGAGATTGGTCTTTTTTATCACTACCTTGACCATTATCAGATTTTTCTTGACCTTGACCAGATTGAGATTGTTGTTTCTCACCTGTACCATCACAAGTTTGACACTTATTTTTTTGGTCTTGTTCTTTCTTCCATTTATCTTTTTCTTCTTTTAACCACTCATACAACTCTTCAAAGATAAGTTTACCTGTATATTCTTTTGGAACAAATAAGGCCATATTTTTACCATCTGGTGATTTTGGAATCTCAACAAATGAATGTGAAATATCTTCCCAAATAACATGATTGATAATCATATCTTGAGCAATATTAGACATTTTGTGGTCATACTGACCAGTAATTGTTCTTTTAGGGTGGTTAAAAAGTAAGTGAAAATCCTCATGTAATGTAATGAAGTTTACTTCTTTTTGAGACATATTCTCAAGGAATTTTGGAGAGTAGAAAAAGTTCATACCTTTTGTACCAACATTTACTCCACAAGTACCAATTGAGTCATTTTCATGAAAGTTAACATGTAAATTAAATTCCCCGTAATACGGAAGGTTTATTTTCGTGTCAATAAGCATTGCTTGAATACCTGCTAATAATTTCTCGTGAATGTTTTTAATTACCATATTGTGTTTTAGTTTTTATCTATTATTATTCTACAAAGATATATATAAAAAGTTTAATAAGAAAGAAATTCTCAAATTAATTTTTTTAAAAAATCCAATTAACTAAAAATCACACAATTAAGTGTGATTTTTTAAACTATTTTAAAATTGTATCAATTTTAATATCTCTTACTACATCTAATGGGATTTTACCATCTTTCATTTGAAGTACAGAAGTTCCCTCTGGGAATATCAATCCTACTTCAACATAATCCTCAAATTGGTGACAGATATAATCATTTAATTTAAAGTCAGTAGTAAATTTACCTTCTTCTGTTTTTGCAACAACACCAATAGTTCCTTTGAAGTTAGGTACAAATAAACAATCAATTGCAACAAAAGCATCTTCTACATCATCAATATTAGTCAACCATTGTTTATATTCATCAAGTTCCATAATTTTAACAAACCCATCAGATTCTGTAGAGAACTTTTGTAGTTTACCACCAATGTAAACATCATAAGAAGTAAAATCATCAGTGATTTCTATATCAGAACCAGCATCACCTGTACCAACAATTACTAAATTAGTTGTTTTGTCAAAAGTTCTAAACTCATTAGATTCAGTTGGTTATTCATTAGTAGTTGATTCTTTTTCATCAGAATCAGTTGGCATTACACCATAAACACCATTACCCATATCTACAAATCCACCTTCTGATTTAAGAACAAATCCATCTACATTCATTTCAGTTGTAATTTCTTCTTTAGATTCATAAGAGTTAGAACCAGCAATCTTGTCAAACTCAGGCTCTTGTTCAAAACCTTTTCTTAACATTTTTTGAACTAATTGATGCCAATTTAATGCACCTCTATATTCAAACTCATTTACCTCAGTAACAGAGGTTTTAGCCATTACATCTAATTCAATAACTGTTTTGTAGATTTCTCTATCAATAGTTTTATCTTCAAAATCATCTTTCTTAGCAATTTTGATTGTGTAGAAACCTTCTGTCAAATGTTTTACTAAAACATCCTTTTTAAGGTTCATTAAATCTGCAATTCTATTAGTGATTTTTAATTCATCTTCACTAAGACCTTCCATATTTTTCTTTTCTTCTGAAATAAAGAAAACATATCCATTTGCATCTTCAAATGGTGTTAAAGATTCTAATCGTGTTTCTAATACACCAAGACTATCAGTAACTTTCTTCAAGTTAGTCTCAGCATTTTTTATGTCCATATTATATTTCTTAATGTCTTTTTGTGAGTTATCAATTCTTTCTTTTAACTCATTAACTTTAGCCTCATTCATAAGTCTGAATTGTTTAGCCATATAATCTTCTTCTTCAACAACTTGTGTCTCAACAATAGTTTCTTCAATAGTTTCTTCAATAGTTTCTTCTACTTCATCAGTATCATCACTACCACTTAATAATTGATCAAGAATACTTAATCCCTTAGCAGAGATTTCAACTGGTTCTGTTACAGTTTCTTCATCATCAGATCCAAATAACATTCTTAATTTATCAATTGGTTTTGCTTCTTCAACTTCTAAGTAACATCTATTACCATCCATATCTGTAAAATCTAGGTGTGCCACAACATATTTTTGTGTATATCCTGTAACATCCATAGAATCAATATCATCAAGTAATCTTTGTCTCATTGCAACATCAGATAAGTTTGTACCCTCGACTTCTTCAAAGTTAATAGTACCTTCATCACAGATAGTAATCTTGAAAATAACTCCTTCTAACATACCTGATAATTTCTCACCTTTAACAAAAGCAGAGTCTCTGTTGAAACGAACTCTTGCACCATTAACTCCTGAGATAAAACTAATGAATTTTCTTTTTGGTTTAAATTCACCAAGATTCACTTCTTTTACTTCTATTTCCACCTCAGTAGTTTCTTTTTCACCAATAGAAATACCATCATCATCAAAGGAAACTTTACCAAGTCCCATGTTTTTTGCCATTTCTTTAATAGAATCTATCATTCCTTTTTCTTTACTCATAAAGTTATATATTTTTAGGTTACAAATATACAATAATATTTCTAAATATTATTATTAATATCAATTTTTTTTTCTCTTAGTTCATTTTTATCAAATGGATGTGGTAGTTTATTCCCATTTGTATGTACAATACAATCACTTACAATATGATAATGAATAGATTCACAAATCAAGTATAATAAAATATTATTTTTAGTATCTTTGTTATCTTGAACCTCATAGATTTCTTTAATTTCATCCTTAAAGGGTTTAAAATTGTATAATACAAGGGGGTTAGCTTCATCATGTTTATCTAAACATAAGATAATTAGTAAGTATCTTTCTTTGTCAGATAACTTTTTAACTTTATCTATCTGATCACAAACATTGAAATTTCTATAAATTTCAATAAATTCATCTGATACAATCAATTTTGTAATTGAGTCATTTTCTTTTTCAAACATATTTTTTTTATTAATTTAAAATTTTCATTATATTCCTAGTTTTTCAAGTTTATAGTTTCTGTAGTCTTGTTTAGATACTGATCCTAATTCATATGCTCTTTGGAAAAATACCTCAAAGATACTTTCATACATTGGTTCATTCTCAGTATCACCCATTTGATGAGCAGCATTGGCTCTATTAAGAGCCTTCATTTCATCTTTAATTAGATTCGCTTGAGTCTTTGCCAATCTAATTGATTTGTCTAAATCACCTTCACTTTTGGTGATGATGTCTTTAACTCTTTTGTAATTTTTGGCAAATTCTGCCTTACTTTGTCCATTGTACGATCCAGCCATTTTTATATTGATTTCATTGTTTTTAATTTCATACATAAGGTAGAATTGTTTTTTTAATTTTTCACCTTTATATTCTTTATATTTATAATATTCATTACCTAATGAATAAGTATTATATTGACAATATTTTACCCAAAGATAATATAAATCTCTTAAATCAACAATATTTTTTATAATATTTGTGAATTCTTTACTCATTTAATTTAAAATGCTGTTAATCTGTGCAGTTCTACTAAGACTTAATTGATTTTCTAAGAATACTGACATCTTTCCATATTGTAATGTGGGTAAGTTTTCAGTACTAATCATTTCATAAACCTCATAATAAATTGTAAATTTACTATTTGTCGACTTCTCATATCGATAATCAACAACCAAAAAATCTATTGATTTATCATTTAATGTAGATACAATACTACCAATAGGATATTTAAGTAAACATAATTCTTCACCATCTTCTGTATAACCCCATATCATACCAAAGTATGATATGGTATCTTTTAGAGCCTGAACATATGCAATAATAGATGAAACTTTACCTCTAAATTTATATTGCATTTTTATGTAATTACGATTCATATAAGAGTGTGTTACTAAACTTTTAGAATGAATAACATCAGCTGTAAATTCAATAGATTTATATTCTTTTGGAGTTTGATAAACAAAATTATCAATACCATTTCTAGTTATCTTATTAAATATTAAAAAAAACTCATCTACTCTTTTTTCACATACTGAAAATGTAAATTCATATTCTATATTAGGTTCACTTATTCTACCATGTACATCATTACTATAATTCCCTTGACCAAGATTTCTAATATCTTGGTGCATAGAATTTATGTAATATCCTATTACTGGATAGGAACTAAAATCTTTATATTCTGGTCTGATGAAGAATCTACTATCATTAAGTTTTTTACTAAAGTCTAATATATCTGAATCAGATAAAACCATTTTCTTTGTCATTTATTATTTAATATATGTTTTATTTTTTTATCTCTAAAATCCTCAATTGTTGAAAAATACTTTTCAAATTCCTTTTTTGTTACAGGTGAATAATAACTTTCTCCCTTATTTATACCATGATGTGCTTTTTCTAAGATCATATCAGTTTCAATATACCCAATAAATTTCAACGATTCTATAGTTTTTGTATCTATGGGTCTAAAAGTATATTTTTTATTTCTATTCCATTTAACAGACTTATTATCATAAGGACTATCAAAGAATACAGTTCTTATACAAACTACCTTATCCATTATCACTAATTCTTTTTTCTGCTATCCTAACATAGTGTTCTTGTTTATCAAAACCAATGTAATTTCTGTTTAACCTTTTAGCAGTTAATCCTGTTGTTCCTGTTCCCATAAATGGATCCAAAACTAAATCTCCTTCATTAGTTGAACCTTTCATAAAGTAAGTAACCAATTCAACTGGATAAACTGCAACATGAGAATCTGCAATTTTTTTAGTTTCTGATGATATATTAACTAGTACTGTGGGTAAAGCTCCTTTAGGATTTGGTGCCCAATCTTTATAATCTAATTCAGTATCTGCACCAGTTCTTGAAAATCTTTTCTTTAGAGGTTTCTTCATTCTTTTAATTGATTTTTCAGAATATTCTGTTCTCATTTCATCCATATTAAGTTTAAAATCTTTTGACTTAGTAAACCAAAAAATGAATTCAATCCTATCACCAAATCTACTTCTATGAGGTAAACTTTTCATTTTATTCCAAAATAATCTTTCAAACATCTTTAAATTGGTTTTTTTATGAATTTCAGATATTAAGTCAAATACATAAGGATGTCTAAATCCTGATTCAACTTTATCATTTATATTAAGTATGAATGAACCGGTAGGTTTAATAACTCTTTCAATCTCTATACAAAATGGTATAAACCAATCAACATATTCACATGCTGGTATTCCTTCATCATCTATATACTTTTTCATAGTAGCGTATGGCGGAGAAGTGATAACTAAATCAATTGAATTATCCTCTAATTTTTTTAATAATTCCAAAGAATTACCTTGATATATTTTATTTAATTCCATATAAACTTATATGATTGTTAATATTTTAAGTTTAGACTTTATTTTTTATTACTTGAATTAAATAATCTAATTCCTCTGCAATTAAATTAAGTTTTACAACATCATGAGTAGGTGTTGAATTTATTTCAACAATGATACTTTTTAATCTTTCAATTTTATCAGTATCCTTATATTTCTCTATAACAGTATTAACTGTATTAACAAGATATTCATTATATGTGATCATAATTTTCTTTTACTATTGTATATAAAAACTATTTTAAAAGTTTAATATATAAAAATACAAAAATAAATTTAATTATGAAACATTTAAAAAGATTCAATGAATCAATAGATGAAAATGAAAAAGAGTTCTTTATTAAAGATTTATCTGGTAGAGGTGCTAAAGCAAGATTATCTAAAAGTGATATTGAAAGAACTTGGGATCTTAGTGAAGAAGATGATGATACTGAACAAACTCTTGCTGAATTTCTTGATGATGCAGAAGAAGGTGATACTTGGGGAACAAATAGTGTAAAAATAACTTGTATATAATTGAAAAATATTAAGACATTTGAAGGATTCTTTGATTTTTTAAAAAACAAAAAGGAACCAATTTTACCAAAAAGTACATACTATTGGACTCATGAAGAAAAAGAGTATCTTATTAATATTGGATTTGAATTTGATAATTCAAACTCATTAGGTTATTTTAAGTTTGAAGAAATGTCTCTTGATAAAATAGCAATAGCCAAAAACTATACAGAAGATTGGTTTTATAGGTTAATAAAAGATGGTAAAGTAATTAAAGAGTTCTCAAATCTTAATGAAGTTGAGAAGTTTATTAAAAAATAAATATGAAATATGAAATACTTAAAAAAATTTAACGAAGCTTTTGGTCAAAATGGAATGTTTGACTGGAAGATTTCCGATATGAAACATACACCTGCATCAAGAGCACATAATGGATTAGATCAAGAAGTGGAACAAGATATAGAAGATTGTTATGCAATGGCATATGATAAGATTGATAAGATGTTACCTTCTGATTCAGAATTACAAAAAGAATTCTATGAGATAATTGATAGTGAAGATGAAATTACTACTAAATATACTGAAATGGAAGAATTCTTTGTAATTAATATAGATGAAGATAGATTTTATTCATATTGTAAAAATGGAAACCTAAAAGACTTTGCAATTTATGTAGTTCAAAAAGAACTTAAAATGTAATAAAAAAGAATCCAATTGGATTCTTTTTTTATTTTACCAGATTACATAATTAAATGGTTCATTAAATACTTTACATTTTCGTTTCTCTATGTAAAATTTTTTATTATTTACAATAATATATTTCTTACCTGACTTTGTTTTATAAACTTGATACTTAACAACATCAAGATAATAGAATTCATTAGTGTAAGAGTAATCTTTAATTTCTTGTTGAATTCCACATGATAATAATGTAAATAACAAGATTGATAACATTAGTTTTTTTTTCATTTTTATATTTTTTTTAATTTTTTAAAAGTAGTGTTAAATTACTATCTCTTTTAATTAATTTTGATTCTTCCCATTCTGTAATTACTTCTGCAACTATTGGGTGTAGATGATTATATAACTCTTTATTAATATCTTCCGCAGGTCCAACTACTTCTTCAAATAATTCAATTAAATCAGATAAGAACCAAACAGAATTAGTTTTAATATGATTACTTGGATCATTTTCATCTGCATCAAATCCTCTTAGAAAGAAATGTTTATGATTAACTCTAACAATAAACATAAGTATATTTTTCATATTATCTACTTGTTCATCACTAACATGCCATCTTTTAATCCATTGGTCTATGACAACTTCTTTATTAAGAACAATATCTGATATTGGTTTTACACCAATATATTTGTTCCATTTCTCCATTATATAACTTGGATCATTACCTAACATATTAGCTTCTTTAATACTACCATTAATTAAACAGTTGTGCATCAGAATGGAAAAGTTTACTAAATTTTTTGCTTGATTCTTATTCATACAACAAAAGTAAGTATTTAATATATAAAAACAAAAAAGTATTTAATGAAATTAAAACATAAATTAATTAAAGAGTTTCAATACTTAGGAGAAGACAAGAAGATTATAGTACTTAAAGTTGGAACTATACTTGAAGAATATATTTATAAATTAAAATCAGAACTTATACCAATTGATAAAGATATTGTAGATAGTAATCCTGATTTTTTTGAGATAGTTGAATGGAAATCTGAATTATTATCTTATTTAAAGACTAATAAAATACCACAACCTGCAATTTTAAGTAAATAGCTTTATCCATTTATGGAAGATTTCATATTGATTAATGAATCGGTATAAAGTGAAACAAATATTGATCAAGAATTACTTAAAGATTTTGAGAATAAAAAGATAGACTTAGATAGACAAGAAAAAAGGTTATCTTCTCTTGAAGAGGATATTGATTTAAGAATTAAAAGAGTTCAGAAGAGAGAAGAAGAATATAAATTTGATATTGATTTTTTAGATAAAAAGGAAGATGATTTTATAAAAAAACAGAAAGAATTTATAATAAAAGAATCAGAACTTAATGATAAAATACAAGAATTAAATGATAAGGAAAGAAATCTTGAAAATGAAATATTAAATTCAACACAGGATATTGATGGTAGATATAAAGAATTCCAAGATAGAATTAACAAAGACTTAGAATTGGTTTCAAAGAAAGAGAAAGACTTAGATATTAAAGAGAGAGAATTGGTTGATTTCGAAGGTGAATTGGAAGAAAGGGAAAATGACATAGATGATAAAATAAGAAATTTTAAACTTTTAAAAGAGGAAACTAAACAATGGGCATCTGAAATTTATAAGTTAAGTGAGGAAATTAAAGAATGGGAATCACTTAATTGGAAATTAAAAAGAATTAGAAGACCACCATCTACAATGTTGGATGATGAATAAAAAAATGATGAATAAAAAAAATATATATAATTTTGGTAATTAAAATATAATTACTATATTTGAAGTCTAATACAAAAAATAATATTAATTATGAAAAACCTACTTATCTACTTTGTTATGTTAATGTGTACATTAACATTCTCACAAACGAAAAATGTTAAATTTGATGGTGTAACTGTAAAAGTTATTAAAAATGTGGTGATAGTGGATATTTCATCATATAAAGGTAAAATAGAAGTTAATTATAGAAAAGTAGGTGATAATGAAGTTTACTTTTTAAGTGAATATTCAAATATGAGAGGATTTAGTGAGACACATACTTTACCAAAAGGTAAATATGTCATTGAAGTTATTAAAGATGGAGTAAAAACAAAAAAAACATTTGAGGTTAAATAATAAGATAATAATAAAAAAAGCACTTATTTTCACTGCTTTTTTTATTCATTAATATTTATTAATTACTTCCTGCTTGAGCGGAAACAGAAAACTCTGTGTTAATAACAGGTGAATAAACTTTTACTTTAACTTCTTTATCTGAATCAGTAAGTGTTAAATTTATTCCTTTACCTGACATTTCATATAAAGCAATCTTAATTGGTTTACCACTTGAAACCATTGAAATTAATTCTTTATATGAAGAGTTAATTTCAGATCTAGTTCTTTTATCTTTATTAATATCATAAGACTTATCTTTTAATAGAATATTATTTAACTCCTCAACTGAATTAACAGTAACTACTTTAACACCTTCTATAGCTTCTGAATTAGGATTTTCATTATACATTTTAGTTAATGACAATACATATAATGGAACATAATTAAATTCAGAATATGTATGATTTTCATCTGCAAAAAATCCTGTATCACCAACTTCTTTACCATCAACAAATACTTTACATCTATCAGGAATAGAACCTGGTTTTAAATTTATAACTCCAGAACCTTTACTTGCTTCAAATTTATACTCTGCACCAACATAACCACTTTCTTTAGTTGCTTGAGAACCTCTTTCAACTTTCTTAAAAGACCAAACATCTTTATTAACAGATATTTTCAATTTAACATATTGATAATCTGAATACTTTTCTTGGTTTACATCATCACCTTTATATTCAGGACCACCAATTTTAATATCATGTTTTATATTAACATCACCTAAAACATTTGATAATATAGATTGTGCAGTTTCAAGTCTCTTTTTTGCTAATTCACCTTTACCTAATCTATCTCCAGTTTCAGCATCCTTATTAGGAACTCTTGATTCTGATGATATAATAGTTATTTTAACATCACCACCATTTTTTTTGATAAATTCTTTAACTGGATTAATTTTATTTAATATTTCTGTTTTATCACCATCACTTAGTTTATATTGACCACTTTTGAAATAACTTCCTAAGTCAATAGTCATAGTCTCATTATCTTCATATCTTGCAACTTTCTCATCACCACCTTTTTTAACCATTTGTTGTATTTCGGTTTTCTCAGATGGAGATAATGATGTATATTGTTGACTAAATGCAGGAGTATTCATTAATGTAGAGAACAGAGTTGCTGTTAAAACTCCTTTCTTCGCAACAGATTTAATTTTATCCATTATATTACTAAATGCAGATTCTGATAAATTCTCATAATTCTCATTAGTAATACCTAAAATATAGTTATATGCTTTTCTTTCTTCTATATTTAGATTTAATGTTAGACTCTCATAAAGTTCAAAATTTTTAACTTTATTTTGATGTTGTTCATATTTTTTCAAATATTTCATGTGTATATTTAATTTTTTATAGTGTATATATTAATTTTTATCTTCAAAAAAGATAAAAATATAATATTTTTTACTTCAATTTACTTATTAAATCAAGTAACTTATCTTCATAGATAATCTCACTTCTACTTGTAATTGAAGATGCAACTAGTAAATAATCAACAATACCCTTATATGTGTCAATATTTTCTATATTAACACCAGATGCAATTGCCATAGGATGTTCTCCTAAATTTTTTCTCAAGTCTAATATTTTATTAATATCTGCTGCTTTACCAGTGCCAGGTCCACTTGTAGTAGAAACATCAGATGTTAATATAGATTCTTGACAAGCTAATTCTATATCTTTTGGTTGTGGTTGATACTTAAATGCTAAACCGGTAAATAACATACCTTCAAATCTTCTATGTTTGTAATCTTCTAATTTTATAGATTGGTCACACCATAATCCATCAAATTCAAATTCATATAAAATAGCATCTTCTACATATTTATCTAACATATTAATACCTACCCATAAATTAGGATAAGTATCTTTAACTCTTCTAGCACATTTAATTAAATCTTCTGATGTAGTTTGATGATTTATTATAAAAACTTTTTCTATACCACAAGACAAACAAGTTAAAACATTTGTTAAAACTTGATTCTCATTAATCATATGTATTACAGGTATTAATTCTGTATTAATCTTTCTCTTCATCTAGTATTTGACTTAATTTTTATCTCTCTTTTCTTCTAAGGTAGAGTTTGAACCTGTTTCCCATTTAATTTTATATGTTTCAATAAATTCAATTCCTTCTTCTATAGTTTTAAATTCTTTACCATATCTTGGTACAGATACTGTAGTTAGATCTTGACCTGTTTGACCACAAATATCTTCGGATGTTCTAGCATCATTACTAGAATTTACATAATAAGATACTACATAATATTTCCATAAAACTTTTTCAGTATCAAATATACCAACAACACCTAATTTAGTATCATAACTATTTGTTTTACATTCTTTTAATATAGTATTATATAACCATTTACTTCTTTTCATAATTATCTCTCATTTTTAATCCAAGTTCTTCCAATCCTTTATCATGACAATCTTTAACTTCTTCCATACCATATTTAGTTGCAATCATTGCTAATGTTTTTGCATGATATGACTCTTCTGGTTCAATTATGTTGAATAAATCTACAAGGTCTTTAGGTGTCTCTGGATCTGCTATAATAACTCTCATTCTTGAGAGTGATAAACCTTCTGCATAAGCACCAATTGCTGCTGCAGTTTTATGATCAACAATACAAGGTAGTGTATTTCTCCAATATCTACCATCTTTAGTAGATTTTTCAAATAATTCTACATTTCTATCTTTAAGAATCTTTTCAACTAAAATAGCATGATTTGCTTCTTGTTCTGCAATTTTTTTAAATATTGTGTAAGATTGTGTATCAGATTTACAATATGTTTCTGCAAAATTTATAAATCTTTCCTCTGCATCTTTTTCATTATTGTATAATACAACTAACCAATGTTCTAATTTTTCCTTGTCATTCAGACATTTTTTCCACCACTCTTTTGTTATATGTTTCATTATACAAAGATATTAAATAATTTTAGTTTTTCAAAATACAAAATATATTAATTATATATCATGATGTTACATGATTTACCAAATTTCCCTCATTACTGCCTTAGCTTGTTTATCTGTAATAAATCCATTTTTCTCATAAAAAGTATATACACTTTCTAAAAAACTATTAGAAGGACTTTTATATTTATTTCTAAAATATACTTGTCTAAGTAGATTTACATATACACTTGGTTTCTCATTAAGAATTTGACTTATTTTAATATCCCTAATTTCCTGAATACTTGGTGCTCTATTTATAAAATCTATAAAATTCTCCCAATCATCCTCACTATAAACATAGTAACTCTTACTAAATGCACCAATATCTATTATTGTTACATTACCTTCTTCTTTAAGAAAAAAGTAATTTATAGGATTATTTTGATACCAAATATCCATAGTATTGTATTGTCTACCTCTTTTATCATTGTTTATAAATCTAACATATTTTAAATCATATGAATTATCATCCTCAAAATATAAAGAACATTCATTATCATTAGAACTATCATCTACTTTAAAAGTTCCAAATAATGACATATATTTTTTAAAGTCTTCTTGAGTTGAACAAGATAAGTTAAAATTTCTACTAAGTAAAGAACTAACAACATTCCATGAGTTTATACTTTTTAATACTTTTTCATCTACTATAGCTTCATAACCAGATATAGATTTTATACCATCAGGCATTTTTTGAGTAGGATTTATACCATATTGTTGGTGTAGAGGTGATTGATAAGTATAACTATTATTACCAAAATCATCATTGACCGATATTCTTATTATATGTGGTTTCATACAGGTTCTGAATTTTCTATTGATAACTTATCCTTTAACTGTATTAAACTAAATAATTGTAGAGAACTATATTGATAGAATTTTAATCTATTTCTTATACACCAATCAATGTCATTAATTCTTTTAAGACATTGTGATATATAGTAAATATGGTATTTAACTCTGGATGACTCTACAGATTTCCAAAACTCTGGTGTATATAATAAAATATCAGGATCAATATTTTTAAGTAATTCACAACTTTTCATATCTCTTTCTAAAGTTATTTTAAGTCTAATTGTTCTTAATTTTAAATTCTCCTTTGCATCAAGAAGTCCACCAGTTTTTAATAAATCTGTTAGACTTCTATCAACTATTTTGTTTACATTTATTTGACTAGGTCCTTTAGAAACCTCTTTAGGTTTCTTAGAGATATTAGAAATATCAATAAAAAATTCATTAAAATTCTCAATAGACATAACTTTATTATGCTTCTGAATTCCATATTCAGGTTTGCAAGACTTACTTACATGAAATCTATAACCATACCTTTCATATGTATAGTAATTACCATTGATGAATTTAGTACCATCAGATAAAACAATCTCTCTTATACACTTACAAACCATTATTTTAAAATTAAATCTATTTTATTATCTCTATTAAACTCTCTTGTCACATTAAGTAACAATTTACCATTCATTCTATCTATTTGAAATATATCCCAATTTGCATTAGCAGTAATAAAATCTCTACTCATTAAGGTTTCTTGGTTAATTTCAGTGTAAACACCAGTTAAATCATAATAACCTTCTAAGTAACAATATACACTTGAATCTTCTCTAGTTTTAAAAAATTTTATACATATTGTATAACCTTTATAAATATCTAAACCATATGATTCTTTATCATAATCATCTATATCACTATACCTTACATTATTACATACTACAAAAGTAAAATCCATATTAAGTTCATAATAATAAGTTTCTGTAAATGAGTCATGAACAAATCCTTTAATATATTCCATTAATCTTTTCTATTATCCATTACTATTCTATCACAACCATCACAAACAATAACAGGTCCATTAGGTGTCATTAAAACCTTACGATCACATTGTGATTCACAATCTTTAGTTCCTACTGGTGCATATTTATCTAACATAGTATTTATTTTAATTACAAATATAAGGAGAATATTTTAGAATATATAAATCTATGAATAGTTTTTTTGAAGAAATAGGATTTACTTATAATATAGAAACAGATGAATGGGAAAGATACACAATTGATGGTAAATTACTTTTGTGGGAAAAGCCTGGTAATAGTTCAATATGGGTACTTTCTTATGAGGATAAAGAAACTTATATACATGAATTAAGAAGAGGAAATCAAGATGAAGTATTAGCAGGGATTAAAGCTTTTGAAAGAGATATAAAGCTTACAGAACTACTTGGATAAAAAACAAAGAATAATATTTACTATATAAAATAAAAATTAATTATATAAATGTCTAAAAAAATAGAAGATAAGTATAAGAAATTAACTGATATTGAACATGTTATACTAAGACCTGGTATGTATATTGGTTCAATTAAGCCTCACACTGCAACTAAATGGGTGCTAGAAGAGGATAAAATGACACAAAGGGAACTTACTTACAACCCTGGATTTCTTAAAATATTTGATGAAATTATTACAAATTCTGTTGATGAGAGTAAAAGAGAAGGATCAAAATTAAATACAATAAAAGTTACTATAAAAAATGATGTTATCTCTGTTTGGGATAATGGTGGTATACCAGTAATCAAACATCAAGAACACAATGAATGGATTCCTGAAATGATATTCTCTAATCTTAAAGCAGGTTCTAACTTTGATGATGATGATAGTAGAACTTGGGCAGGAACTAATGGAGTAGGGTCGGTATTGGTAAATATCTATTCTAAAAAATTCACCATATCAACTTGTGATGGTAAAAATCAATTTGACCAAACATTCTCAAATAATATGAGAGATAGAACAGAGGCAAAAGTAGTTAAATCAACAAAGAAACATACTGAAATAACTTTTGCTACAGACTTTGAAAAATTTGGGTTAAAGAATATTGATGAGGATCATTATAAAATGATTGAGAAAAGAATATATGATTTAGCTGCATGTAATCCAAGTCTTAAAATATATTTCAATGGTAATTTAATTAACCTGAATTCATTTGAAGATTATATTAAACTTTATACTAATGATTACTTCTTTGAGTGTAATAAAAATAAGACTTGGTCTATTGCTGTTGCAATTTCTGAGAATGGATTTCAACAAATATCATTTGCTAACTCAACAGAAACTTATGATGGTGGTACTCATGTTGATTATGTTATGTCACAAATAGTTGCTCAACTAAGGGAATTCTTTTTAAAAAAACACAAAGTTGATATTAAACCTACTGAGTTAAAAAATCATATGACTTTGTTTTTAGATTCTACTATAATTAACCCATCATTTTCATCACAAACAAAAGAGAAGTTAATTACAGAAGTAAAGGAATTTGGAACAACATTTGAAGTTAGTAATAAACTGGTACAATCTATTCTTAAATCTGAAATAGTGAACTCTATATTGGATTGGATAGAACAAAAGAAAAATGCAGAGGAGAACAAATTACAAAGAGAAATTAATAAGAAGTTATCTAAAATTAAAGTAGAAAAACTTATTGATGCAAAAGGTAAAGATAGATGGAAATGTTCACTAGGATTATTTGAGGGAGATTCTGCAGCTGGCGCTTTTAGGAAATATAGAACTTCTGAGACAATGGGTGCCTTCTCATTGAGAGGAAAGTTTATAAATGTATCTGAAATTACAAATCAAAAATTAGTTCAAAATACAGAGGCTGTTAACCTAATGGCTGCAATTGGATTAAAATTAGGACAACCAATAGAATTAAAACATTTAAGATATGGTAAAATATTTTTTTATACAGATGCTGATGTTGATGGTAATGCAATTTCTGCTTTGTTAATCAACTTCTTCTTTAAGTATTGGCCAGAGATGTTTGAAAGGAAAATGATTTATAAAGTTGAGACACCTATTGTGGTTGCAGTACCAAGAACAAAAGGTAAAAAGAAAATACTTTTCTATTCACAAACTGAATACAATGAATGGGCTAACAATAATGACTTAAAAACCTTTGAGATTAAATATAAGAAAGGTTTAGCTGCATTAGTAGATGATGAGTATCAAGACATTATTAATAGTCCTAGACTTACTCTAATAAATAAAAATGATGTGTCAAGTGGAGCATTAGAAACTTGGTTTGGTAAAAATGCAGATTTGAGAAAAACAGAACTATTAAAATAAATGAATATATTAATAAAATATCATGAAAAATCATCTGATGAGAATCAGATGTTTCTTTTAGATTCATCTAAACATTTTCAAGTTATAACACTTGAAGATAACATAAACAATTATACATCTAGTTATGTTTCACCTTACACTACACCAGAACCAAAAATAAATTTATCTACTTTGGCTAATAAATTATTGGAATATGATGGATTTGAGGTTTATGGAGTATTTCATAGTTACTCAAGAATTGATGGATTTTCTATATTTGAAATAGATACTTTACAAGTAGAAAGAGAAAATAAAATAAACCAAATATTAAACTCTTGATATAATGTGTTATGAGAGATAGAGCTTGGAGAAGATATAAAGAAGACCTAAAAGTTATTAAGAGAATAAAAAACTTGAGAAGAACTGGTTGGTGGAGATGGAAAGATATTAATAATATTCCTCATCAATATCCGATTCTACAAGACTTTATAGGTTCTAATTATAATTTTATGTATAAGAGTTATACAACTGAAAGAAGTGATACTAAATATAAATGTAAATATTCACCTAATAAGAATTCGAATTACTACAGAGATGGTGATAATCGAGAGAAACAAAGAATAATATTTTTAAAAATATTAAAATTAAATGGAATTAGATAATTTAATACTTGATAGTAATTGGATAGTTAAAAGTAACTTTTTAATGTGTAAAAAGTATATCAATATACCTTTATGTTATATTGAAGATGGTGTCTATTATATATTTTTAGATTTAAAAATTGTAAAACAAGTATTAAAACTAACCAAATATTTAATGAATATGAATGTTGAGTTTTATTTCACAACACCAGAGTATTCAAACCCAAAAGTAGAGATAGATAATAATTTAGTAATATCACATTACTTATTTTCATATTCGAGACCTGAATTTTTTTATGGATTTCATAAAATTGGATTTGATTTAATAAGAAATTTCACTCATTGGATGGAAAAGGAAAACTGTTTTCACTTACTTAAAGAAAACTATGATATTATGTTAAAAAAAGTTGTTAATAAAAATTGGTATGATTTCTATAGTAGTACACATATATATGATTGTGAGTTAGATATAAGAGAAGAATTTTCTGTAATGTATAGAGATATACAAATAAACAGAATCATATAAAAAAAAATTATTAAATGTCAAAAAAAGTTAAAATGAGCTCAGGTTTATCATCAGGAACATTAATAGGTTCAAATACAATTAACACTACAAGTAATGTTAGCCCAATTTATGGAAATGGACATGGTTCATTAGGATCTTCAATACAAGTACAAAAAACAACCTATGTAATTCTTGGGGAGGAATATGAAACAAATGGATATTATTCAGATCCTACAATTGGCCTAACTATAGCAACACTAAATGTTTTAGGTAAACCTTTTTGGATAGAATTAAAGAAACAAAACTTTACATTTGGTTATGAAATGGATGCTTTCATAGAAGAAAGAATTAAAATTTTAGATAGAGATAAAAAGATTGATGACTTACTTAGTTAAATTTATTCTATTATGTATTAAAACAACAAACAACAAATCTTAAATTACATCCTATAAATAAAAAATAATATAAAACTACATGGGAGTAGATTTAATAATTGATGGTAATTATATACTATCTAAGTTAGTGTTCACACTACACAAACACAACCTTTTATTTGGTGGTTTACACAAAGCACTTGAAAATAACATAACAGGTTATAGGAAATGGTACCCTTTTACAAATGTATATTTAGTCTCTGATTCAAAAGAGAAATCTTGGAGAAAGAAACTTATTGAAGAATATAAGGGAACAAGAAAAAAAGATACTGATATTGATTGGAACTTTGTTTACACTGCTTATGGTGAATTCAAAGAAGAAGTGAAATCAACTATGAAGGTATTAGAGGCACCACACATTGAAGGTGATGATTGGATATCATATTTAACAGAGAGAGCAAATCTTGAAGGAAGATCTGTAATTATAGTTTCAAATGATTATGATATTAAACAAATGGTTAGTTACTCATTAGAGCCACTTACAATAAATTTGATGACTAATGAGATGTATAATAAAGAGAAGTTTTTTACCTAAAAATTATCAAGTTTTTTTAAATAAATTATCTAGATTACCAAATGATGACATTTTTAATCTAAATGATAATGTTGAGTTTATTGGCCTATTAGATAACTTTATAAACAAATATGAAGTACATGAAATTAACCCAATGGAATCCTTGATTATTAAGATTATATCCGGAGATTCAAGTGATAATATTAATTCAGTTTGGAGTGTTACAAAAAATGGTAAGAAGAGAGGAATCGGTGCAGCTGGTGCTAAAACAATTTATGATGAGTCTTTACAAGAATTTGGTGAAGTAAATCTTCATGATCCAGATTTACATGAAAATATAGCAGATTTAATTTGTGAGAAAAAGAAACTTAGTAAAAGTCAAATATCTCCAATTGTTGGAAATATAGAACAAAATTTCAGACTAATTGATTTGAGAATTTGTAACTTACCAAAAGAAGTTGTTAATAGAATGACTGATGTTTTTGAAAATAAAGTAATTTAATATGAAAGAGAAAAAATTAAAAAATATAATTAAAGAGGTACTTTATGAAGTAAGGGACTATGATACACCTGTTAAATCACCAACCTACACTGCCGATTGGGCAGAGTATGATAATGAAGTAAGTGATAAGTTAAAAAATATGGTTTTAAATTTATTAAATTATAAAGATAATCTTAATATAAATATTAATGAATATTCATTATCAATAAGTACAAATGATATATCAAATATTAAAAAAAATAATAGTAACAAACTTCCTTCAAATGAAGATGACTATCTATCAGTAGAGATAATTAAAGAAACAGGATTCTCTATTAATAAGGGTTATTCTCTTAGAACACAATACATAGATAATAAAATCTATGATGAAATACTACCTTTAGCAACTGCTAAATTAAGAGAGATTAATAATAATAACTTTTCAAATATATGGGATGTTGTTATGAAAGAGTCAGGATTAATGAGAGATAATAATATAGATGAACTATTAAAAAATATTGATGTTTAATGCCAAAAATAGATAATAACATTATTAAAAAATGGGAACCTGTTGTTGAAAATATGGGATATACTTTAAATAATAAAGTATTAATTGAACATATTTGTAACTATTGTGAATGGAAATCTTCACTAAAATTAGACAGTGATGAATTTTCTAATTTATTATTAAAGATAAGAGAAAATATAAATAACTCAAAAAGAGTAGGAATTGTTAGAACGGTTTTTAATGTTCTTACTGGTGTAAAAGAGTATGAGTTAGATAATGGTAAATATGTACCTGCAAATTCTACTTCTTATTATGAACTTTCTAATGATGAGTTAATAAAAGTATTTGGAATAGAATATATTAAGTTTTATGATCCAAAAGAATTTAGAAATAAACAAATAGATAAAATTATACTATAAATGGCAGAACTAATAGATGTCTTTAATGCAATGTTAAAGAATAAGAAAGATTGGGTTAAAATAACGAATGATGATAAAGAGAAATTTTCCTTTATATTCAATCGTTATTTTTCTAAGAGGTATATCAAACAAGCAGCATTTATGAACCTTAAAGGAATTGATAAAGTACTTGTTATGGATTTGTGGTATAATTTTATGTTAACACAACCTTTTCCAAAGTGGTTTTGGTCTAAAAGTGATAAAGTAGATAAGCCTAAGATTACAGAAAAGGAATTAAAGTTATTAACTATTAAACTAAAGGTAAAACCAGATGATATTAATTATCTAATAGATAAATATCCAGAGTTCATTAAAGATGAACTAGATTATTACAAAAAACTAGAAAAACAATAAAATTATGAGTACAGAAGTTATAAATAAAACAGACATGAAATGGTATGTAGTTAGAACACAAAACCAAAGAGAAAAATCAGTTGCAGAGAAGATAATTAAAGAAGGTGAAAAAGGTGACCTAATTGGTAAAGTAGGTCAAGTTATTGTACCACTTGAAAAAACAATATTCTTAAAGAATAATAAGAAAGTAGAAAAAGAGGTGATTATGTTACCAGGTTATATTTTTATGGAAACAAATTCATTAGGTGAATTAAAATATTTTCTAAAAGGTCTTAAAGGAACATCAGGATTTTTAACTGAGAGAAATGGTGATATAAAATCATTAACAGAGTTAGAAGTAAATAAGATGATTGGTAAACAAACAGAATCAATGAGTAGAAAAATCGATAATATTTTTAGTGTTGGTGAGGAAGTTACTATAAATGAAGGCCCTTTCTCTACAATGAAAGCAACTATTGAAAAAATTGAAGACCAAAAAGTAACATTGGCAGTTTCTATTTTTGGTAGAAAAACACCACTTACTTTAGAGATACACCAGATTGAAAAAAAACACTAATGACTCAATCTGAATTAATATCTAAAATAAATGAAGCTGCAAATACAATTGCAAGAGGTAGTGTTAGAGGTTCTTCTAATTATATAACAGTATCAAGACAATGGTATAATTATTTTAATAATACAAAATCAGAAATGAGGATGGAAAAAATTAATAGAATACTAAATGAAAAAAGAGATTAAAAAAGAATGGGAAAAAATTAATGAATTGGAAGATAAGATAGACCTTATCAATAATCTTAATTCACTTAATCCATATTTTTCAATTGATTGGATAGAAGAAAATATATTGGGCACTGAGAATAAATCAAAGAAAAGAAAAGATAAAATTAAAAAAGTACTAAAAGATGAGTAAACAAGAGAGATATGATAAAGTATATCTAAATATGGCACATGAATGGGCAAAACTATCACATTGTGGTCGTAAACAAGTCGGTGCTATTATAGTTAAAAATGGTATGATAGTATCAGATGGATATAATGGAACACCAACTGTTTTTGATAATTGTTGTGAAACAGATGAGAATGAAACACATTGGTTTGTTATACATGCTGAAGCAAATGCAATTTTAAAATGTGCTAAACATGGTCAGTCTTGTGATGGAGCCACTTTATATCAAACACACTCACCTTGTAGAGATTGTTCTAGATTAGTATTACAATCTGGTATAAAAAGATTAGTTTATCATGAAGATTATAAAGATTTAACAGGTGTTAATTTTTTACGAGATGCTGGAGTAGAAATTGTAAAGATATAATATGTTTGATAGTTTATTAGAAAGTTATAATCCATACTTTAGAATGGATCATAGAATAGATGATAGAACAATGGCACCTATATATCAATTCAAGTCTTTAACAACCGGTGAAGTATTTGAATATAATTTATCAAGAACTGATATAGAATATTATAAAAAAGGTGGTAAAATACCAAAGTCTATTCAAGATATGATTTCAGATTTAACTTCATATATTAGAGATATAAAAATAGATAAAATAATAAAAAATGTTTAATAGTTTAATAAATAATCCAGTGCAAATAGGTAAATCTCATTTGATCCCTGTTAGTAATCATAGTTTAGATGCAGTTATGCAACTTATAAATAATTGTAAAGATTTAGGTATAGGAATACAATATGCCACATTTGATATATCATTATGGTTAAATGATTTCTTAGTTAATAATTATTCAAAGATAAAGTATATAACAGTCTCACCTAGATTTACACTAGAATATATTGAAAATAAACAACCACACTCAAAAATTATTGATTGTAAAACTATTCAATTTAATAGTGATGATGAATTACAACAATTCTTTGATGATAATGATGGTAAAACATTGGTTATATATATTATAGGTAAATACATTGATCTAAATACACTTAAAGTGTTTTATAGAATGAGATATGCTGATATAACTGAGAAAAATGAAGAAAGAGAAATTAAAATAAATAAAATATTACAATAATGGAATTAATTACTACAAGAGTTTGTATGGCCTCACAAATAGGAGTACACGGAAATTTATTTGGTGGTGAAATGATGTCACTTTTAGATGAGTCAGCAGCAGCATATTGTTGTCAGATATGTGATACTCCAAGAATGGTTACAAAAAAAATTGAAGAAGTAATTTTTCAAAGACCTGTTAAAACAGGAAATCTAATTAAGATATATGGAAGTGTTGAAAAGATAGGCAATACATCTATTACAGTGAATCTTGAGGCAAGAAAGCATAATGTTTATACAGGAGTACAAGACTTAGTTTGTTCAACTAAAATGGTATTTGTTAGAATCGATGATGAAGGTGCACCTGTACCTATATCAGAAAGAGTAAAGAAGAGATATGATGATAGAGTTAGACAATTTGGAAGAGGTTTACTAACACCAGAAGAAATGATTTTAGAAAGAAGTAAAAGAAAAGAGGACAAATAGTCCTCTTTTTTATAGTTCATAAAATCTATTGTAAACATCATCATAGACTTCCCAAACACTATCTTCATCAGTATTTGTAATCTTTGAAACATTTTCTACAAATTCATATTTTGTTTCCTTTGTCATATCAGCATCTGGAAAATAAAGATTTTTATTTACATCACAATCTTCAACTTTTAATAGATTTTCAAATGCCTGTTTAATAGTAATCTGACCAGATTCTAATTGAGATAAAGTATTATCAATGTGTTTATCTGCATCATTACATAAAGTAGAAAAGAAGTTATATTTCATAGTACCTTGATTTATTTACAAATATATGGTCATTTTTTGACATCACCAAATCAATTATTCTATTTCTTTGCCAAATTAAAAAACTACTATAAACAAACAAATTAGTATTATTTATTCTTGTTTTAATTCTTGGACCATTCTTACCTTTTAATATTCTTTTACCATTCCAATTAAGTTCAATCATTTTCAATGTTAGTGAACCTTTAATCTGAGCTTCTTCATAAAAGGCACTTTCTATTGTAAATTGGTTAGCAAGATATGTTTTATCAATTATTCTAAAAGAATTAATTCTATTAATTGAATAACTCTCTTGATATTTTTCATCAATATATAACTTTATTAATTCTTTTGTCATTTTAATAATTCACCTATTTTATACTCTCTCATATCAATTAAACCAAATACAAAATCTTCAACTTTCTTTTTAGAAACCAATTTAGCATCATCTAAAGTTTGATATTCAGTTCTATCAGATGCAGCAGTTTGACCTATGTGATCATAAATAGTATATACAATACCATTATTTTCATTATATTGTGGGTGTATTGAAACAACTAGATGTCCATTTAACATACCATCATAGTAAATATAATCATCAACTATATCCACATTTTCCTCAATCCAAATTATTTCTTTTAGACTAATCATTTAATAACTGATTTAATTTTTCTTCTCTTGCCATTACTAATTTAATTCTTGCTTCATCTTTCTTATATAATTGTATCATATAACTTTTTGTTACTGTTGCAAAGTATGCATTGAAACCACCTTTATTAGGATTATAGTGATGTTTCTTAGATAAGACTAAATTTATAAGTTCATTACTATCAACATTACCAATCTTTGTATTTTTATATCCATTAAGACATTTATACACTAAAACCTTTATCTCACTATCCATTTAATATCTTATTTAATTTTTCTTCACGTTCATCTTCTACTGAATATGGTATAACATCTTTAGTTGTACACCAACAATAATTATCTAAATCATTAAGTTTATATTTTATAAGATAACTATTCTCTATATCTGATGGGTTATTTTTAGCTTTATCTCTATTGGTTATATCAGTAATATAACCAATATTATCAATATTAAATTTAATATCATCAAACTCTAATACAAACTTAAATTTTACTCTATCACCCTTTGATAACCTGAAATTGTTTTCTGTATTTGAATACTGCAAGGTCTTTTGCTTTGGCTTCAATCTCTGTATCAAAGTCAAGACCAAATGTTTTAATCTCTTCATAAATGTAATCTGCATGTGCTGTGTTTTTACCTGATGTATCTTCTAATGTTTTTGGTGAACTCATATGAGTTAGAACTCTTGTCTTCCAAGTAGAGTGTGCTAATCTTAGAGCTTCTTCCATTGTTTGGTCTTGTGGACCATAGTTAAAATGATGTTGGTCAAATGTAATTGGAATACCAATAACTTGGTGAACCATTTCATGTAACATTTTAACAGAGTATTGGTTAACACCATCATCATTCTCAACAACTAATCTTTTCTTACAAGACTCTGACAAGTTTTCAAACTCTTTACAAAATCTCTCAGCAACCAACTCTCTAGTTGGTTTAGTTGTATTGATATGAATATTAATAGGATAAAATGTAGTTTGTTCTAATTCCATAAGATCCATAAGCTCAGCATGTTTGTTCAACTCTTTAATTGTTTTTTCAACAACTGCAGGGTTTTCACTTGCTAAAACATTGAAAGGACCTGGATGATATGAACATCTTAATCCATTATCTTTTATTTTCTTACCAATCAATTTCATAAATGCTTGTATAACATTAAAATTAGGCAAGTCACTAAATTCATACTCTGACATCCATGGAAATGAATCAGAAGATAATCTATAAATATAAATCTTATTTTTAATATTATGGTCTAATATTTTAAGAGTATCTTTAAGATTTAGTATAATTAACTCAGATACATAGGATAAACCTTTTAAGTCAAAAGTACGTCTAACCATACCTCTGTTTATCATTACTTGGTCTTTCTTAGTCTTACCTTCATTTATACCCATTGATATACAACAATAACCTATTCTATTTTTTTCCATATTACAAATATACAAAATTTAATTTTAATATATACAATATGAAAATACAAAGATTTAACCAATTTATTCTTGAAGCACAAGATGATAGTCAGGCTCAAGCAGAACAAACACCTATGGAAACAACAGGTGAATTCACAGAAGTAAGAAATGATACTCCTGCATCATATGTTGACTCACTTTTAATTTCTATGAAGAAAAAAATAGAGAAAATGTTTGAAGAAGAAAATGATGATAATAAACAAGAAGAAAATGATGTAAAGAAGGCTAAATTAAATAAAAAAAGAGAAGGCAACAGTCCTACTTTTAAAGAGTTTAATCTAAGACTTGAAAGTTGTGAGGTGGCAACACGTTCATTGCTTAATGATACACTAACTGTTAAGTTTTCAGATGATGAAAACTGGTATAATCTTTTAATATCTATTAATATGAAAGATGCTATTCCTAAGGACAAAACTAAAGACTTCTCTACAAAAGATATTAAACAATGTTTTATCAAATTTAAAAAGTATGATAATGAAACACAGGAAGTTATAGGACAAATAACAAGAAATACTGATCCAAATAAAATTAATGAAGAGTTTATTATAAATCTTAAAATTGAGTTAGATGATCAATTTGGTGAGGAAGAAGAATTTGAAATAGAAACATAATGATTAAGAAGTATATTCAATTTATAAATGAGAATAAAGATTTACCTGAGTTAAATTCTTTTGATGAGTTAGATGAGATATTAGATAATAAATCAGGTCTTGATTATAATTCAAGACCTTTAACTGATAATGAAAAGAAACTTCTTGATGAGTATTGTAAAAGATTTGAATCTAAATTTCTTTTAACTCATCAGCAAATTGATGAAGTATTACTTGATTTAGATTTAATTGATAACCTAAGTTTTGAGATAACAAATGTATTAGTTAAAGTTGATGGTGAAGATGTGAGTAGTACAGAATTTAATTACAGAAATGAAGTAAGAGATGATATAAGAGGTTTGGTTGCTATGAGAAGATGGTATAATAGTTTCACCAATGAAACTATTAGACCATCACATTCAATAATTATTCAAAAAACACCTAAAACTCCTTTTGATAATGAAAAAGTTTATGAATATCTTGAGATGGTAAAAGAAACCTTTGAAGAGATGTGTGAATGTAATGTAATACTTGATAAAGGTGGTAAATATTCAATGCAACTTAGAATTGAATATCCTGAAACTACAATTGTATAGGATAGGGAACATGTAACATTTAATAAATAAGTTATGTTAAATATATTAAACAATTTACAGATATTACAATATATTAAAAAATCACAATATTTTAAACTTAATCTTGGTTTAATTCCAACTATTGAGAAGAATGGTACTAGAAAGTTTAATGATAGTGACCAATTTGCATTTACTTATAATAATGCATACAATACAACCATTTATGGTCAAGGTAATATAGGTAATATAAAACTATATACATATCATTATATTACTGATCCTATTTTTGTAGTTTATACTAATGATTTTGAAGAGTTTATATTTGATTTTGATAGAATTATGTTAAGAGATAAAGGTATTGATAAATACTTAGGTTTTATTCTAAAAACTGTTGAGGAACAATATGATGCAAGAGTTGAAGCCAATGAATTAAAAAAGAAAGAAGAGAAACCTAAAGGTAATGCAGAAAATATATTTTTAAATCCAGGTAATGTAAACTATGAAGATTTAAAAGAATATCTTAAAAATAAAAATAAAGAAAGATATTCATAGAAAGTTATAAAGAGTTTTATAAATATCTATCTTATCATTATCTGGTAAATCATCAAAATCCTGAGTATATTCCAAGTTTTCACTAAAAATATGTAAATATATTTTTTTGGTATCCTTATCCCATTCAATACTATCAAATTCAGCAATACTTAATGGTAAACTAATTACCAATTCATTAAAACCATCACCTAAAGTTTTTATTAAGATTCTAACCTTTTTTCTTATAACTGAATTAAATAATTCTTTCATATGATATATATTAAAAAACCCAGTAAAATTACTGGGTTTTTTAAATTATTTTTATTTTTCTGTTACATCTTCATAGCTGACATCTTCAATGTTGTCTCCTTCATTTACAGGTTGTTCATCTTTTGAAGTTTCTGCTTGTTGGTAAAGTTTTGTACTAATACCTCCCCAAGTCTCATTTAGTTTAGTTGAAGCAGTATCAATTTTAGTTAGATCTTTTTGTGAATGTGCTTCTTTTAATACCTCCAAATCAGATTTTAATGATTGTCTATCTTCATCAGTTAACTTTTCATCAAACTCTTTCATTTGTTTTTCTGTTTGAAAAATTAAGTTATCTGCACTATTTAACTTATCAACTAATTCTCTTTCAATTCTATCAGCTTCTGCATTAGCTTCTGCATCTGCCTTCATTTGTTCAATTTCTTCTTTAGATAATTGAGAACCACCTTCAATTCTAATTTTGTTTTCCTTTCCAGTTGCCTTATCTTGTGCAGTTACTGATAATATACCATTTGCATCTATATCCAATGTCACAGAAACCTGTGGAATTCCTCTTGGTGCAGGTGGAATTCCATCTAAATGGAATCTACCCAAAGAACGAGTATCTTTTGCCATAGATCTCTCACCTTGAAGACAATGAATTTCTACAGACGATTGATTATCAGATGCAGTTGAGAATGTCTCACTGTTTCTTGTAGGAATAGTTGTATTTGCTTCAATTAATTTAGTGAATACACCACCCATTGTTTCAATACCTAGTGATAATGGTGTAACATCTAATAAAAGAACATCATTAATACCACCATTTAATACAGCACCTTGAATTGCAGCACCTAATGCAACAACTTCATCAGGATTAACAGATTTATTTGCTTTTTTACCAACAAATTTCTCAATTGCATCTTGAATTGCAGGAATTCTTGTAGAACCACCAACTAATATAACTTCATCAATATCACTTGTGTTTAATTTTGCATTTTTAAGTGCAGATTTTGCACAATTAATCGCTCTTTCAACTAATGAACTTGTCATTTGCTCAAACTTAGCTTTAGTTAATTGTTTAACAAAGTGTAAAGGTTGACCGTCTCTAGATGTGATATAAGGAAGGTTAATATCAGTTTGAGAGGAAGATGATAATTCAATCTTAGCTTTCTCCGCTGCTTCCTTTAATCTTTGTAATGCCATTGTATCTAATGATAAATCCACACCACTTTCAGATTTAAAATCTTCAATCATCCAATTGATAATTGCATTATCAAAATCATCACCACCTAAGTGAGTATCACCATCAGTAGATTTAACTTCGAATACACCATCACCAATTTCCAATACAGAAACATCATGAGTTCCACCACCACAATCAAATACTAAGATTTTAGACTCTGTTTGTTTTTTATCTAAACCATATGCAAGAGCTGCTGCAGTTGGTTCATTAATAATTCTTTCTACTTTTAAACCTGCAATTTCTCCAGCTTCAATCGTAGCAGTTCTTTCTGCATCACCAAAGTAAGCAGGAACTGTAATAACAGCTCTCGTTACTTCATGTCCTAAGTAGTCTTCCGCAGTTTTTTTCATTTTTTGAAGAATCATTGCAGAAATTTCTTGTGGAGTATAAACTCTATCATCAATTTTTACACCCGGTACATTTTTACCAGTTTTTTCTACTTTATAAGGTACTCTTTTTGCTTCATCTTTCAATGATGAATAATCTTTACCTATAAATCTTTTTATTGAGAAAACAGTTTTTTCAGGATTTGTAACTGCTTGTCTCTTTGCAGGATCACCAACTTTTCTGTCTTCTTTTGTGAATCCTACTATTGAAGGTGTAGTTCTTTTACCTTCTGAGTTTGAAATTACAATTGGCTCACCACCTTCAACAACTGCAACACATGAATTTGTTGTACCAAGGTCGATCCCAATAATTACATCTTTTGTCATAATTTAATTTAATTTATTTTTTGTGATTAATAATTAACAAATAATGTGCCAAATACTTTTTTATGTCAAGATTACATAAAAATATGACAAATTGTCATATGTTTTTAACACTAAAATATATATGATTAAAGGTATAAAAAGTTTAGAATTTTTTATATATAGTTAATGAATAAAATTATAAATGATATAGAGAATATTTTAGTTGAGTTAACAGATAATAATATACTTTTTAATATTAGATCTACTGGAGTGAATATAACTATAGACTTTCAAAATAGTAGTAGTCTTTTTACAGTAAGAGACCAGATAAAAGAGTATATACAGGATATTTTTATTATGTTAGATGATTATTGTAAGGAAAATTATTTAGATATTAAAGTAATATATAACACTAAAAAATCTGGTAAAGAATATATGAATTTAAGTATAGATGAATTATTAAATATGTCTAAAAAAGGTTTTTTTTGGAAAAATTCTTTAAGTTTATATTTAGAAATTCATAAAAAAAATAGAATAGATAAGTTTTCAGTTTTTAAAACATAAAACCCCATCAAATTGATGGGGTTTTATTTGTAATTCAATCTGTCCACATAGGTCCCGTCCAAGTAACTATCTAATTACAATTATTCACTTACTAATTTATCTAAATTAGCATTTCTGTTGATGATTTTATCACCACCTAATCTTTGTTTTATGTCTGTTGCACTATATTTATAAGATTTACCATTTTGTAAACACTCTGCAATAATAGGATAACTTCTATTTCTTGTTTTGATGTCAATGATTTTCATTGTGCCATTTTTACCTTCAAATGTCATACCAAGAATATTTTGAGTAAATCCATATCTTTTACAAACTGATGTATTTAAGTTAGTTACTTTTTCACTCTTTTCTAAAGTTTTAACTTTCATAGTTGTTGAGTATTCAGCACTATTGTATCTAATACCACCAAATACAATACTTACATTTTCTTCCTTAGAAATTTCAGCAATTGCTTTATTTAATTTGGCTTGAATTTTTTTAATCTTAGCTTCTGTTATCATAAGTATTTCAGTTTTGTTTATATTAATTTTTTCTCAATAAGATTTGACTCAGTAACTAAGTTATATCTATTATACATTACTTTTTTCATTTTTAAATCAATAGTATCAACATCATTACCATAAGTTAGTTTAATGAATACATCTTTCATATTGGTAGGAAGACCATTCCACCATTTAAGAACTAATTTTTTAGGAGCAAATTTTTCTGACATATGATATATTTTGATGTATTTTTACAAATATACAACTAATTTTTAATCCAACAAACTTTTAGCAACAGAATATTGTCTGTCACTCAGAACTTTTGTTGTTTTACCATTAAAATCCTCTTTAAGTAATTTAGTATTAGTTTTTAATTGTTTCTGTAATGAAAGAACAAATGAATTGTGACCATCATAAGCTCTAATTTTTTTGTTTAACTCTACTTTCTCTGTTATTTCCATATTCTTATACTTTAAGTTTGCAAATATATATAAAACTTCAATACCAATTTGTATATAATAATAAAATATTTATTTATATATGAAAATTACAATAACACCAGAAGAAATAATAAAACGTTGTCTTTGGGACACATACGTTTACTATGTTGTTGGTTCTGAGAAAGAGGCAGAGAGAATGCTTAAAGAGAATACTGAAATTGAAATATCTGAAAGGGATGCTTTAGTTATGGGTTTACTTAAAATAGTAGAAACTACAAACTTAATTCATAAGTTTAATACTTATGTTACAGAGTTTTTATCAAATAAATCTATAAAAGATCCTAAAAAAGATGGTTTGTTAATTAGAAAGAAAGCTTTGGATCTAGCAATTGATAAGTTTTTGGATAAATTTCCAGACTATTGGGAACCTAATTCAGCTTGGGTTAATGCATTAAAAGAATTAGTAGTTTATATTGATGATATGAAAGTATTAGTTGAAAAGTTAGAGATAACACAGATAGAAGATAAAAATGTTGTATATGAGTTTTATAACTCAAATGCAATTAAAAAATTACTTAAATTTAATTATTAATAATATGGAAGAAAAAATGGAAATAACAATTGAGGAACAATTAAAAATGTCTGAGGATAAATATCTAAGACTTTATTCAGATTTTGAAAACTATAAAAAGAGAGTTCAAAAGGAAAAAGAAGAATTAGTGTTAAATACCAAAACTAAAATGTTATCAGCTGTACTAGATATGGATAGTGATATAACTATTGCAATAAAATCAATTGATAAAGTAGATGAAGGCTTATTATTAATTGTTCAAAAATTAGAAACATTCTTGAAAAATCAAGGAATAGAAACTATTCAAACTGAAACCTATGATGAAGACTTACATGAAGTTATCTCTGTATTAGAAACAGGTGAGAATAAAATATTAGATGTTATATCAAAAGGTTATTCATTAAATGGTAAACCATTTAGATATCCTAAAATCGTTTTGAGTCGATAATGAATGTGTTTGACTTTAGAGATGATCTTGTATTAAGAGAAGAAATGCTTGATACATTATCAAATATGGTAAGACCTCTTAACTCTGATTTTAGAGATATAATAAATTACGTATTGGATAATAAATTAGATGTTATTAAACAATTTGATTGTATATTTTATGATGGTGATGATAATATGTTAGATTTAATTCTACCTGCAATAGGAAGATTATATGCTAAATATTTTATTGCACCACCAACTATTCTAAAATCTGATAATTTACATCTATATCAATTATCATTTGATATAGATGATTTTATTGATTATTTGGTTGATATTATGCCTAAGGTTAAAAATTCACTTGTTGCACTTGATTGTCTGGATAGAACAGCCGAAACTATATCACTTATAGTAGATAATTATATAGCAAGTAGATTCAAACAGGCTTATGAGTGTGAGAATATTTTAGAAGAAATAAGAGAAGTAAAATTAAAAAAAATAATAAATAGATAATGGCAAAAGATTTATACAATGTTTTAGAGATTGATAGAAAAGCTACACCAGATGAAATAAAGAAAGCATATAGAAAACTATCAAAAAAGTATCACCCTGATGTCAATAAAGAAAAAGATTCAGAAGATAAGTTTAAAGAAATTGCAGAGGCATATGAAATCTTATCAGATGAAAATAAAAAATCAAACTATGATAGATTTGGAACTACTGATAGTGCCAATACTGGGTTCAGTGGGGGTTTTGGTGGATTCAATATGGAAGATATTTTTAGTCAATTTGGAGACATATTTGGTTCGAGAAGTAATCCACATCAAAGAAGACAATCAAAAGGTGGAGATTTAAGAATTAAAGTTTCTTTAACTATTAATGAAATAATCGAAGGTTGTACGAAGAAATTAAAATATAAAAGACAAGAACCTTGTAAAACTTGTTCAGGTAAAGGTGGTTCAGATGTTAGAGATTGTATTCCTTGTAGTGGAAGAGGTAGAAGATCAGTTACTCAAAATACCCCATTTGGTCAAATTAGAACAGAAGCAGGTTGTCCTGATTGTAATATGACTGGTAAAATAGTACATAATAAATGTAATGTGTGTCATGGTGATGGTACTACATTAACTGAACAGACAGTTGATGTTGAAATACCTAAAGGTGTATCAAATGGTATTCAACTAACTATGCAAGGATTTGGTAATGCAATACGTGATGGTATTAATGGTGATTTACAAATTATGATTGATGAAATAAGAGATTATAGTTTTAAAAGAGAAGGAGGTAATATTATAATTGAAAAAGAAATATCTGTTCTTGATGCAATTATGGGAGCTAATGTAAAAGTTAATACACCTCATGGTGAAATGGTTGTTACAATTCAACCAGGAACTCAACCAGGAACAGTAACAAGAATACAAGGTAAAGGTATACCAGATATTAATTATGGATTAGGTGATTTGGTTATTAATCTGAAAATTAAAGTACCAATTAATGTTACAATGGATGAAAGGTATTTATTAGAGAAGTTAAAAAACTCAAGTAATTTCAATGTCTAAGAAGTACATAGTTAGTTGTGACCCAGTAACAGAAGATCCAATAATGTACACATTTGTATATGATTGGGATGAAGTTAAACTTGGTAAAAATATCTCTCGTATGAAAAGTATAGAGAGAATATTAAAAGACTATTCAATTGAATAGTCTTTTTTATGTTTAGGTTTTCTTATATAATCTTTTTCACTTTTATGAACTTTATGTGTTGATACCCACCCAATAGAGTTTTCAAGTTCAAGTTCTCTTGAAAGTTTCTTCCTGGATTTTATAATTTGTTCTTTAGTTATTTTGCCTATTGTTTTCATAAGCACAAAGATAATATTTTATTTTTAATATATACTATAAAATATATTTTAACTTATGGCAGATACAGCAGATTACGTTCCATTTCAAGGAGGTTGGACAATAGATGAATTTATCGATTTAGTACAAACAGAAATTAGTGTATCTTGTGCATTACCTAAAACTTTACCTGATGCTAATTTACGTCAGATAATAGAAACTAGAGCATTACCTTGGTTCTATAGAAATTATCAGTATGCTGTTCAAAAAATATATTATTTAATAAAGAAAGAAGCATTTATCACAGAAGATTTTACTAAGTATAATTATGTTAATGTACCTTGTGAAATTCAATCAGTTGTTTATTTATATGAGGTAAAAAGTGCATCATTATTTTCATTAGGAATAAACTCACCTAACTTATCAGTAAATATGGGTGTGACAAATCAACCTTATTTATCATCTTATGTAACAACAATTGGTGAACTTGGAGTTTATAAAACATTATTGGATAATATGTCAGATATGTTAAATCAATTAAATAAATACACTCTGAAATATTCTTTCAATCAATTAAATCATAGATTGCATATATTAACTAAAGTAGAAAATGATGTTATTATTGAAGCGTATGCTAATATACCACAGGAAAATCTATTTAAAGATGATTTATTTTTTAAATTTTGTGTTGGTTGGGCTAAAGTTCAATTAGGGAATATGATGGGTATGTATGATTTTACACTACCTGGTGGTGTGAAAATTAACCATGCAAACTTGGTCACACAAGGTCAGGCAGAGATTAAAGAGGTGGAAGAAGAAGTAAAAGGTCAATCAACTTCATCTTGGTTTATAATGGTTAAAAAATAAATAAAGTATGAGACATTTAAGAAGATATAACGAAAGTAAAGAAGAATTTGATATTGAGTATTTCAATGAATGTTTCATTGATTTTATAGATGAAGGTTCAATTTCAGAAATGGGTGATGATTATGGTGATGGTAGGAAATATTACGAAATTACTATAAATCTACCAGGTGTTCAGTATAAAGATGGTGATTGGTCATTTGATAAGGAAAATACATTATCAGGGAACTTAAAATATGCAGAAGATTTAGTGGAATTTTATAATGAAATTGATAGTTGTATTGAAAAAGCTAAAATAAAATACTCAAATATTGAAATTGATTTTAATATTGAAAAAGAAGGGAATACAACAGATAGTATAGAGGGTAAATACACAGAATTATTTGATGCTTATGTTATTTTAGCATTAGTTCAGGGTAAAAATGTTGTTAAAAAATCTATGACAAAAGGTTTGAATACCTATTAACCTTTCTGATTTAGATAATACTTGGGATGTAAGTGCTGAAAATTAAATTATGAGATATATTAAAATATTTGAAGATTATAATACTATAAAAGATATTGAATTATTTCTACAAGATAATTTAGCTTATGTTTTAGATGATTATGAAGTATCAGTTAAAGATAAAGTAGAGGAATATGGACATGATGGTAGATATAAAAAAAATTATATAGAGATTAGTATTAAAAAAGATATGTTTAAATGGGACCAAATAAAAGACGACTTTATACCCTTTTTAGATCTTTTAAATAATAATTACTCAATAAAAAATATTGTATTTAATAAGAAAGTAAATGTTCTTGGTTGGGTATATTATTCATATGATAGTGTTGATGATATATTGAATGATAATATATCAATGAAAAATAATCTAAGAGAGATTATTGTAGTAATAAATAAAAATAGTTAATGATTTGAAACATTTAAGAAAATTTAATGAAAACAAGGATGAGTTAATGGATGTAGAATATCTAACTAGTTGTTTTGTTGACTTAATTGATAAAGGTGCTACTATTGACTATGGTGAAGAAGAAAAAAATAGAATTACTTGGGAAGAGTTTGTTATAAAAATAAAAATACCTATGCCAAAAAATTATTCAATTAGTTTTAATACTTATAAAGTTAAAATTAATGAACTGATTGAAAGTTCTAAAAGAGAGTTAGAAATACTTGAAGATATAGAATATAGTTTAGAAAAGGTTGCAGTTAAATATCAAATAAATCATGAAATTGTAACAGATAGAAAAACATATTATGCTGATAATCTATTTGAGATTTCAGTAATGTTTAGAAAATATTTATATGGTGAATAATATGAAACATTTGAGAAGATTTAATGAGAGTTTAAACAATATAGATGAGATGATACAATATATCAAACTCTGTTTTGTTGAGTTTTATGATAAACTTGGAGATAAAGGTATCCTTACAGAAGAAATTAATGATGGTGAATCAATTACATTTAGGCTAACAATGGATGAACCTGAACTTGGTGATTATAGTAATGATATTGCAGAAATTGTAAGACATGCTGATTAAGTTGCGGAATTTTATAAAGAGATAGAAAACTGTATAGAGAAAGTTGCAATAAGATATGATATTAAAACTAGTTTTGAATATCAATGGGCACCAGAAGGTTATATAACAATTATATTTGTACTTGAAGGTGATTATGAAAATGATGAAGTTAGTAGAGAAGACAGGCAAAGTGTGGTATATTTTAATGAAAGTAAAGAGTCAAAACAAAGTAAGATTTTAAATGACTTTTGTTTAGATTATCTAGCATATTTATTAGATTATGGATTTAAGATTAATATAGTTACAAGAAATCATAACCCATCAGATCCTTCTTCATTTAACTCCACTTTATCTGATTCAGAATATAGAATATCAATTAAGAATAGTTATGCAAGTTTTGGAACTCGTAATAAAAAATTTACTTGGGAAAGTGTTAAAGATGAAATTGTTCCATTTATAGAAATTTTAAATGAAAAATATAAAGTTAATAATATAAAATTTGTCACACCTAAAGAATTAGATAAATATATAAATAATACTTTAGAATATGAGGATATTATTGATGATGAATTTTCATTTTCAAAAGAAATAGTAAAAATAGAAATAGTAGTTGAAGAGAAATGAAACATTTAAGAAAATATAATGAAGATGTTAATCAAGAATTTGAATTTGATGAGGAATACATCAGAGAATGTTTTATAGAGTTCTTTGATGATCCTGATAAGTATGATGTATATGAAGAGGCAGATGTTACTAATGAATATATTGAACATGGTCTTGGTATAAATTGTCCTGATTTACAAACAGAAACTAATTATAGTGTTGATGACTTTATAAAAATAAATGAAGAGTTGTTGGATTTTTATAAAGAGATAAGAGTTTGTATAGAAAAGGTTAAAATAAAATATACAGATGTTAATGTCATATTATTTCAAGATAATCATTCACAAGGTCAAGGTGAATTAACAGGAACAAGATTTATCTGGATAAAATTTAGAAAAAATAAATGAAGTTTTTAAAAAGGTTTAATGAAGTAAACGATCCTTATGATGAGTACATAAGTAATTTATATAAGATATGTAATGATGCATTGGCATATCTTATAGATGAGGGATTTTCAATATCTATACAAGATAATAAAGTGAATTATAAACCAATTAGAATCGATGTTAATCCAGAAGGTAATGGATTAAAGTCAAGCTTTAAATGGAGTGAAGTAAAAAATGATATTATACCTCTTTTAGAACTTCTTTCAGAGAAATATGAGTTTGATGATTTTGAACCTATACATTTTTCAGAAGTACTTTCAGATACATATACTTATACATACACATTAGATGATGTTATAAATGACTCTGGTTATTTTATAAATGATGAGGTCAGTTTTTATAATGATAAAATGAGATTAGTTACTTGTCCATATACTTAAAACAACCAAAGCCACTTGATTAAGTGGCTTTTAGTTATTTATTAAATCTATTAAATGAATTTTGAGATATTCTAACCCATTGTGCTTCACCAATAAAATCATCCATGTTTCTACAATTTGAATAAGACATAGCAGATCTTAAATAGTCAGTAAAGTTTTCACTCCATCCAGATAAAGTATATTCTACTTTATTGTATTTAGTAATACCCTCACCTGTTTTAAGTTCTTTTCTTTCCCAAACTTTTTGAACTTCTTTAGTTGACATTCCTCTATAATACTTATAAATAGTCTCACCACTATTAACATTCTTAAAGAATCTTCTTTACTTATTAAGCTATATTTACCATCAAATAATATATAAGAATCACTACAAGACTCTAAACATTTATTAAAAATACCACCCAACATACAAGCATCAGCACCTAAAGCAAGTGCCTTTATAATATCTGAGAAGTTTTTGAAACCACCATCAGCTATTATTTTAGTTGGTTTATCAAATTCTTTAGATATTTCATAACATTCATTTACTAATGATGCCATTGGATAATGTATTGAAACATTTGCAGATGTAGTACAAGCAGAACCACCACCAATACCAACTCTAATCCAATCAACACCAATCTCACAATATTTTCTGTAAGTTTCAGGGTTAGCAATATTACCAACCATTAATTCAATGTTATCACCATACTTCCCTTTAATTCTTTTGGATATTTCCCAAAGTTTAAACATATGACCATTTGCAACATCAATTAATATTTTTCTTGGTAGAGGATAAGAATTTTCAAAAATTTCAATAATTTCATCTAATCCATATGAGTAAAAGTGTTCAGTACTTTTACTTATATCATATTTTACATTTCTTGGTAAACAAATATTAATTCTATTTAACTCAAAATCAGATATATTATTTTCATCAATAACCATATCCATAGGAGCAGTAAATATTGGCAACTTTCCATTTTTGTATGTATTTATCTCACTTCGAGATGCAATAGTACTCAGAGTATCTGGTATTATTGTAAGATCATTCCAATCAAATTTTTCCATTTTTAGGATTTGTTTTTTTTTTATTAATAAAAGGAATACTTCTGCTCTTTAATACAATAAACAGAGATTGGATATAGTCTTATATCACCTTCTGTCTCATCAATCATAAATCTCATTGAACCATCAATTACTTCATTAGTGATTTTAACAGTAGCATTGTTTAACCCTTTAAAAATTGTGTAGTTAATTTCATCACTTTCATCTATTGTTAAGTAATGTTTTTTACCTAAGATTTTACCCATTCGCCCATCTTCAAAATAAGCTTTCTCAATAACCTCTTGGATAGAAGTAGAATCAGATAACTCTACTTTAATTTCATGTTTTACCATTTTTTAGTTTTTATATTAGACATAAATTATTTACTTATGTTTTATATCTATTTTAATAAAAGTTGAATAACTAATATGATTTTTTAATATATAATATTATGAAACATTTAAAGAGGATTTTTGAAAGCAATACTAAAAACTATGTTTTTAAAGGTACTACAATAGATATAACTTATTGTAGAGGTTTATTAACAGAGGATGAGAGAAAAATCATAATGAAAAAAGCAGGTGGTCAGAACACTTATTGTAAATGGTACCCTTGTGATGGTTATTTTAAACCTATTAGTGAAGTAAAAGATATATCTAATATAGTATATTATGAAGAGTCAGAAAAAGATAATCCCAATGCTTATGTTTATGAAATAGGTGATGAACCTATTAGTGATTGGTTATTAAAAGAAGGATTCACACCACAAGATGAAATTGTATTTCTTGTTTGGTGGTAAAGTTTAGGGCTTAGGACCTGTTTAGTTACCGCGGCAAACCGAGGTAGGTAAAGAAAAAGGCAGAGTGTCGCTACCCTGCCTTTTTCATTTATAGTAATAACCTATTACCATTTACCTCTTCTAAAAGTGCTTTATCTCCCAATTTAGATTTTACTTTATGTAGCCAATCATTAGTTTTTATCTTAGCCATCCAAACTTCATCTTTACCTTTAGTTTTTCTCACTCCTTTAACAATAACTCCTTCTTTTAAGTCATACACATCTTTTCTAATATCTTTCACCAAATCAAATGTAAATGGTCCAGAATAAACAATCTCAGGTACATGTAAGTGTCCAAAGTTGTCTATAAACTCTCTTGGTGGTACAAAACCTCTCTTAAATTGATTAACATCAAATAAAACAATATCTTTCTTATCACCAGGTTCATGAAACCCAGCAAAAGAATTCTCACCATAATATTCAGCAAAAACTACAAAGTTATCTATATTTCTATATTCTTTTTTATCTCTAAAAACTTTTTGTAGTTCATCACCATACTTATCTAAGAATAGTGGTATAGCTTCACCAAAATTATGATCCATTGAATTAATCATTGTATTTCTGGTTCCAAATTTATACCAACCTCTTTTCTTAGACCATTCTGCTCTTATATTTGACCCATCTAATTTATCAAATGCATAACATTGTTCATTAATAGGTGCTTGGTCAAAGTATAATATTTTAGGGTATTGTTTCATATCTGTTCTTTTATCCAATTTTTTAACTCATTCTTCTCAGAGCGCTTGGCAGCTCTTTGCTCTCTTTTCAAGTCTTTCTTCATTTTCTTAACTAGTGAACAGTCTTGAGTATGACGAAGAGCTCTTTTTCTTTTTTTGATATCCTGAACTTTTTCTTCGTACCAATTTATATCTTTAGTTTTCATAATAATTTTGATTTTTCTATAGCCAAGTCTTTACTTGACTTAATTAATTTATAAAGGTCATCCGGATGTAATCCTTCTTCCCATTCATTCCCACCACTGATATGATACTTCTCACATTTCATATGACAAGAAGTTTCAAAACTTACTAATGGTTCTTTACAAACTGTAATACCATTTTCTTTTACATATCCACCATTAGGCATTTCTGATCTATCAGTGATGTGGTGTGCATCAAACCATTCAGGTTTGGTTGTGAATTGTATTCCACATAATTGACAAGTATAATTGTCTCTTTTGAATACTTCATTTCTAAAATTTACTCTAATATCTTTCTTTGTTTTCATTTTTCTTTCTTTAATTTTTTTACATAAAAAACCCAGTCAATGATTTGACTGGGTTATATACATAACACTAACACTCTAATATTTTAGAGCCAATCAAATCTTTGATATGTAGTTAATGTTTTCATAGTATTATATATTATATTTTTTTTGTTTGTTTTTGTTATTTCTTAATTTTTTATGCACACATTATTTTAAATCCTAATTTTGTTCTACCATCCCACTCTTCTCCTTTATATGGTTCAATATTAAAGATATACTTCATATCTTTCATAACACTTTGTATTTCACTTTCAAATACTTTATAGTTATCATATAAATCAAATGAATGGTTACAGTTTGCTTGAATAAGATTCCACTCTAATATTTTTTTACCATCAGAACTTTGTGGTAATTCACATTGTGTGAGTTTAAACTTTTTGGTTATATCAATAGCAATCTCTAATTGCTTTTCAAATGACATTAAAATTTCTGTTTGAAGTGAATGATGTTCATTAACACCATCACGACCAGGTAGTGACACACCACCATTAAAAAGTTGATCCATCATTACTTTAACAAATGTATCACATTCTCTCTTAGCATTCATTAATCTAAGTTCATTGTGAGAAATTATCTTTTCTATTTCTTGAACATACATTCTTTTAATAGTAGAAGTAATTATTTCAAATCCTTTTTGTGGTTTAAAATTATTTATAGTTTCTACTTCTGATTTAAAATCAGAAATTTGTTTTTCTATATTCTCTATAAATGATTTGTTCATACTTATTTTTATACAAATGTATAATTTATTTTATTCAATTCCTAATTCTTTTAAATTTAATTCTCTTAAAAGTGCAATTATTGGTGCCTTTTTATTTTCTTGAACATAAGTCTCATTTATTACTTCTCTTACCTCTTTTAGAGTAAAGAAATTAATTTTGACCAATTCAAAAACATAATCAATTCTTTTTGGGTTAGTTTCAACTTTACTAACATCAGTTAATCTCTTGATTACATCTTTTTTATCTAAGTTAAAGATTATTTCTTCATACTTTTTAGACAATTCTTTTAAAAATAAAAAGTTTTCATGAACCTTATCCCATTTACAAGCACTAAACGTGAGTGACATATTAGGTATCTTTACATCATGATATTCCAATAAATATTCTGTACAATTTTTAGAACACTTAGTAAGTGCATAATGAAATAATTCATACTTAAATTTAGGATTTAAAACAGGTTGATTAGTAAGTACCATATACTTTAATAGATTTGTTTTGAACTCATCAAGTTGGTCAGAACAAACATTATTTATAATCATACTCTTTAATCTATTGGGACTTCTATATTTATGTTCAGGATTCATTTTATTAAATTTTAGTATTAATTGCAAATATAATAAATTAAATTAAACTTAGTATCATTTAATATATAAAATAAAAACAAAATATTATATAATTATGAAAAAACAAGAGCATATCTTAGAAGAAAATCCAAACAGATTTGTAATTTTCCCTCTGAAATACAGAGATATATGGGATAAATATAAACAAGCACAGATGTCAAATTGGACAGCTGAGGAAATTGAATTAGGACCTGATTTAACAGATTGGGATGAGAAGTTAAATGATAATGAAAAACACTACATTAAAAATGTATTAGCATTCTTTGCTGCATCTGATGGTATTGTTAATGAAAATCTAGCAGAAAATTTTGTTAAAGAGGTTCAATACCCAGAAGCTAAATTCTTTTATGGATTTCAAATTGCAATAGAGAATGTTCACTCAGAGACTTACTCTTTATTGATTGATACTTATATAAGAGATACAGAAGAAAAAAATAGATTATTTAATGCAATTGAAACTGTACCTTCTGTTCAAAAGAAGGCACAATGGGCATTAAAATGGATTGATTCTGACTCATTTGCAGAGCGTTTAATTGCATTTGCTGCAGTTGAAGGTATTTTCTTCTCAGGGTCATTCTGTGCAATATTCTGGTTAAAGAAAAGAGGTTTAATGCCTGGATTAACTTTCTCTAATGAATTAATTTCAAGAGATGAAGCTTTACATTGTGAGTTTGCTTGTTTATTACATAACAAATACATTCAAAATAAAGTAAGTGAAGAAAGAATTAAAGAAATAATTTGTGATGCAGTTGAGATAGAAAAGGAATTCATATCAGATTCATTACCAGTATCCTTAATTGGAATGAATGAGAAGTTAATGGCACAATACATTGAGTTTGTTGCAGATTTCTGGTTAGTTGAATTAGGGTGTTCTAAAGTATTTAATTCTGAAAACCCATTTGAATTTATGGAAATGTTATCTTTACAAGGTAAAACAAACTTCTTTGAGAAAAGAGTTGGTGAATACCAAAAGGTATCAGATAGAGAAGTTGACTTTGATAACTTATCAGAAGACTTTTAATTTAAACCCACTTTAGAGTGGGTTTTTTAATATTTAATAATTTATAACAATTGCAGTTGGTTGATTATATGCAAACTCTGTAGTAGATATACTTTCATCAAATTCAAACTCAATTTCATATACATAATTATATTTAATTTTAACTTTGTCAATACAGGTTTGTAGTTCACTATATATTTCATTCAATATATTATTCATCTCTACAATTTTATTAAAATCTATTTCATTTAATACTGGTAAGTCAATATGTATTTCAATATATGAATTTCTTTTAGTTCCATTATGGTCTGATATTTCATCATCATCAGTATATGTATAATTGTCAGAATTATCTAAAAATTCTACAAAGCAGTCTTTTATATACTCTTTATCTAAAGTATTTTCTACACTCTCATTAAATCTTCTAAGTCTTTTCATAATTCTATATATTAAATTTAATATATAATTCTATGAGAATAATGAGTTTTAATGAAAGTAATAAGTTTCAAGAAATGAAATCTATTATAGATGATGTAAATAATATTTTGGTTGAAATAAGAGATGAAGGTATATCATTAACTATTGAACCATCTAATGATATTAGAGTTAAGATGGCTACTATTCAAGATGGTCACTTCTATATACATTTTTTAGGATTATCAGAACCTTGGCCAAAAATGATGAATATTTATCCTGTGATATTTGAGAAAATACATATGTTAATTGAATATTTAGAAGAAAAAGGATTTTATACTGAAATAAGTTCTAAAACATACTCTAGTCATTCTTATGAAAGAACTATTACTATTGAAGAATTAGAAAGTAATTTAGTAAAGATACCTGCATATAGATTAAGTTATATTACATTAAAGTTTTTTCATAATGACTTAAATGAATCATTACCTAATCAAATATCAGTTGACCAATTAGAAAGGGTAATGAAATATCTGCTAAGACCGATATTGGAAATAGAATATCTGATATGAATAAACAAGGTGCTAATATTGATTATATAAAAAATCCTATTGAAACTGGCATTGAATCAAGAGAAGAATATGACAAACATAATAAGAGTTTTAGACCATCTTGGAATCTTAAACATTTATTAGGACCTTTTGTAGAGAAGAAGAAAAAGAAGAAAAAGAAGAAGTAATGAACTATCTAAAGTCTTATAAATATTTGAAAAAAATGAATCAGGATTAATGGATTGTTTAGTTGAACTATTTGACTATGGATTTGAACCGGAATTGACTGGTTTAGATATTACAAAAGAATTATCTGACTGGTTAAAACTTGAATATGGTGATGATGACTTAATAAAAGCAATTAAATTAGTCAAAGGATTCAAAGGCTTAAAATTCTCTAATTATCTTGAAGGGGATTTTGATAAAGATACTTTTGGTCCAGATAAAAATCCATCTACTAGAGAATATACTATTCAAAGTATGCATATTGAAGATGAAATATTAGAATTGGTAGATGATGCATCTAATAAGATTATTAATACTTATATTCCAGAAGCTAATAGAGGTGAGTATATGATAAAAGAATATTATGTAGAGTATGGAACTTGTGTAACAATAATATTAAAATTTTTCAAGTAAACATTTTACTCTAAATAAATAAAATAAGTATGAAAGTTAAAAAGTATATACAATTTGTTAAAGAATCAACAGGTTATAAACTTGGTTGTGTTATGGTTGAAGTTCCTGTTACAAACTGGAATGAAATAATATCAACTATTAATAAAGATGACCTTTATGAAGTTGAAGGAGAAAAATATGGCATTCAAGAGAATCCACACTTAACTTTGTTATATGGATTGAAGTCTAATATAACTAAAGAACAAATAGAAGAAGTATTAAAGAGAACAATAGATGGTGATAAAATCATTATTGAAATTGAAAATATAGATACATTTGAGAATGATAATTTTGATGTTGTTAAGTTTAATATTAAAAAAACTGAACTACTACAAAAACTATTTGATAGTCTTTCAGAATTACCAAATGAAAATACATTTCCTGATTATAAACCACATATGACAATTGCTTATGTTAAAAAAGGATTAGGAGAAAAATATAAGAAAAAATATAGTCATAAAGTATCATCTAATGAGATTTGTTACTCAATGACAAATGGAGAAAAAATATACTTTGAGATATGAAAATATTAAGACTCGAACAGCTAAATGAAAATAAAATGTGGTATAAAACTATACCTGAAATACTTAGTTGGTTAGAATCTAAAACCATACCTTGGGTTTGGATTGATACTGAAACTACAGGACTTGGAGGACCTAAAAATGAACAATTAACACAAGTATCTGCAATTTCTACTAAGTATAACTTCTCATCTAATACATTTGATGAGTTAGGAACATTTGATGAGAAGATAAAACTTACATCTGAAATTAAAACAAGATTTAAACAACCAGATGGTGGTAATAGAAGAGTATTAAGTTTTAATCATTACGGATCAGGTAATTATAAATATAAAGATGAGAAACAAATTGTTAATCAATTTTTTGATTGGACTGATGAGTTCTCACCTTGTTTATTTATAGCACAAAATGCGGAATTTGATATGCAGATGTTAGTTGGTAGATCTGGTCATAAGATTAAGAATGAAGTATTTGATACTAAGATGTTAATTCAATTATATTTCTTACCACTTATTCAGAAATTGGCAGAAACTGATCCAAAATATAAAGAAATGGTTGAAACAATTGGAACATCAACAAGAGATAACGGTTTAATATCATCATCAATGAGTAAAATTGGACCTGCAACAGGTGTAGTAATGACTGGTTATCATGATGCATTAACTGATTGTCGAATCACAATTCAAATGTATCAAAGAATTGTTGACTTACTTAAAAAACATAAAAGTCTTGATATTAGTAAATATCAGATAGAAAGAATTAAATCTATAAGAACTAAGTAATGAAAGTAAAATCATATGATAAGTTTTTAGAATCTAATACTGATGAGTATTCAATTTATGATTGGTATTTTGATTTAAGAAATAATTCACTTTCTTATGAAGAAGATAAGAAGAGGTCTGACCAATTTATCGGAGCAGGTATATTTACAAAAATAGATAAAAAGTGCACTGAGATGTTTGCAATCTTTGATAAGATTGACCTTGGAATGATTGATGATATGATGGTTGATTTGTATGATTACGTACCACAGGGTAAAAGTAAAAGAGTTTTATATTGTATATTAAGTGGTGATTCCAAAGACATTGATGAACCAAACACACAATCAAAGTTCAATGGTGCAAGTTGTTATAGTAATAGATTTTATAAAGATAAATCTAATTTTATAAGTGAACTTCTATTAGATATAATAAAACCTACATTATATGTTAATTTTGAGGGGGTAGATATTCCATTAAGGACTGGTGATGCTAAATATGGAAGTAAGTATGATATTAAATATTCTTGTGAATATTTTAATTGGAATGATTACTCATTAAAATGGGATGGTATTGAAACAAGTATTCATAAAGTACCAAGTTATAGAACAGAAGTATTGAGAAGATATGATGTTAAAAATTATATAAATATGAGACAACCTGGTTTATACATAGATATTGATAATGGAAATACTGGACCTTATCAATATTTTAATCTACAGAAGACAGAAGATATACTAGATGATATAATACCAATGATAAAGGATTATTTAGAAGATATTGGTGTTGAGGTTGAAGAGTTCATGTTTGATAACTCAAGAGGTCGAAGACAATATGATAGCAATACTGATATTATGGATTATACATTAAAAATACTATTAAAACAGAAGAGAATATTCATTTAATATTAAACTAATAGACACTCTAATTATATAAAATAAAATTATTAATTAGAGTGTTTTTTTATACAAAATTTTTAAAAAAACCTAATAAAAACACAACTTTTTTTAATCTTTTTTATATAAATATTAATCAGGTTAAACTGATATAGAAAAACAATAAAAAGCAATAATGGAAAACTTTGATGACCTATTTAATGGTGGCTTAGATGCCAAAATGGACTTCTTAAATGAAGCAAAAACAACAAACAATGATGGAATCTATAGAGTAGATTTAAAATTGGCAAAAGACAAGAAAAAAGGATGGAGATCTGTTGTAAGATTCTTACCTAACTTAACAAAAGAGGGTAAAATTGGACAGTCTGCAATTGAAAAAATAACTCACTATGTGGATATTAAAAATCCAAGAGAGTTAGCAGGATGGTTTGATAGTCCAAAAAACTTTGGTGATAAATGTCCTTTAACTGACCTTTACTACACAATGCAAAATTCAAAAAATGCAATTTTGATTGAGAAATCAAAACAATTAAAGTATTCTAAAAAATACTACTCTTATGTGTTAGTATTAGAGGATGAACAACAACCAGAATTAGTTGGTAAAATTATGATTTTCCAATATGGTAAAACAATTAAAGATAAAATCTCTGCTGAGAGAAATGGAGAAATTTCAGGAGTTCCTTGTAATGTATTTGATTTAGCAGCAGGTAAAGACTTTGTATTAGTTGTTAAAGAAATTCAAACTGGTGATGAAACTTATCCAGATTACAAAATGAGTATGTTTAAAGGTGAATCTGTTTCTCTTCCAATTTACTTCAAAGAAAAAGGAGTATTTCAAAATGCACCTTTACAAGATGGTAAAATTGCAGCAAATGCACAAGCAAAAGTGAAAGATTTCTTACTTGATAGAGAAGTTGAGTTAGAAGATTTTGCACCTAAAAAATTAAATGAAGAACAACAAGCTAAGATTACAGAAATTACTAATTTCTTAACTGGTAAAAGTTCTGCAACATTTAATACATCAGGTTCAAAACCTGCATCTGATGATTTTGAATTTGAAGATAGTTTTGCTGGTAACACAGCACCTGCTTCAACATCAACAAGTGCCTCTGCAGATGAAGATGATTTCTTTAGTGATCTATAATAAATAGATTTTAAATAAAAAACCCTCTTATGAGGGTTTTTTTATAAAAAATAAAAATATATAAAATTATGTTAAATTTTAATGAATTTAGTTTAAATGAGAGTAAAAATAATTCACCTATAGTTAAAAAAGGAGAGTCTGTTATAGTTAATCTTTCATACTTAAAAGATAAGCCAGATTCAACAGTAGAGGCATTTAATGATTCTTTTTATAGTGATTCAGTAGAGTGTGAATGTTTTAGTTTTTATTTGGTGGTGATATGATGATGATAGCTAAATGGAATGGTAATAAATGGATAAGTTAATACAAACTTATATAACTTTACTATATATAATAAAAAATAATAATTTTAAATGGACTATATACTAAATACTTCACAATTTACTCAATTATGTAAAACAGGTTTTATGACTAAACAAACTTCTGAGGGTAGAGGTGATTTACAATTTTACTCAAAGGATATGACTGACTTATGTAATGGGAAAATTGTAGAAAAAGAATTATATAATTAGAAGTATAGACTTCAAGTAACAGGTATTTCAAAGGATGATATTAAAGAGATTGTTAAGAGATCACCTATATACTCAAATATAATTGATAAACTTATATAAGTTATTATATATAATTATATAAGGAAAAAAATAAAATAGATTATGATAAATTTAAGTGGGAAGAGTTTTAAGAATAATTTAACTGGTGATGTGGTTAATATTATAGACTCTTTTGAAAATATTGCAATACTTCAAGATAAATCAAGAGTAGATGTTAGACACTTACTTAACCCTGGTTTGTTTACTGATATTAGTTCTCAATCAATTCAACCAGTTCAAAATTTTAGTGAAAGTATGTTTAATACTGTTGAAGTTGAAGAAGTAAAACCTGAAAACTTTTTTAGTAATCAATTTGATTATAATTCACTTGCGGATAAGATTAAAAGTATACCTCAACATTTAATAAAAGATGATCCAAATGCAGGTCAAGCATTTGTTAGCATAGAAGATCCTGATGGTAATCCTACATCAACTGCATTTGATGATGTTGTTAGAGCACCTAATAATGAAAGTGCTATAATTCAGATTAATCCTGATGATGAAAGGGCAGCACTTGCTGCTAAATATGGTGTTGTAAATCCAACAGAATCAATAAATAAACAAAATGAAGCTTTTGCTAAATTATTAGGAGAATCTAATGAAGAAGATATACAAGTTGTTGAGGTTAATAGAGAAGAAGAGATTAATAATTTTAATAATGAAGAATCTAAACAGAATTGGAATAATGAACAAATTAAAGTGATTCAACCTATTCAACAAGAAGATCCAATTTTAAGAATGTTTAAAGGAGTTAAAAGAAGTTTAGACTTTAAAGTTTCAATTGATATTAATAATAAAATACCAAGAGTTGATTTCATTGAGATGATGGAAGATTCTTACGAGACAAGTATAATTGATTTCTTGGCAAATGAGTTTACTAATAATATTATTAATAACCCAGAGATGATTAAAGAGATGATTAAATCTAAAATTACTGATATTGTTTATGATAAAAAGGATAATAGAAAAGAGAGAACTACAACAAAAAAGGATAAAGTAACAGATTCTAAAATAAGTGATTCGGTGACAGTTGTTACAAAAAAACCAAGAGCAACTAGGAATAAAAAAGAAGTAGTTAAATAATGATAGATGAAGTTTTTTTACAAAATGCAGTAAGAATTAGAAGAACTTACTTAAAAATGACTAATAATATGGATCTTTATCAAAAAAAGGCTAAAGAGATTGTTAATAGACTAGATGAGACATTAACTAAGATAGATGACTTACAAAAAGTGGCAGAAGAAAGTAAAAAAAATTCTGGTATAGGTAGTCAAGGTTTATTAAATGATTTACTTGGTATTTTAAATGATATTGATATAGAAGGTAAATCTTTAGAGGACTTAGTAAATCCTCTAAATAAAGAAATTGAGAAATTGGCATTAGAAGAACAAGAACTATATAGACAAATAAAACAAAAACACTATGACTTAACAGATGAACAAATAATTAAATCTGTAAAAGATAGACTAATTAAAGAAAACCTTTCATAATAGAAAGGTTTTTTATTTAATATATATACTAAAATTGTTTTAAAAAGTAATGTCTAAAGTATCAAAATATGTAAAACTAGATAAGAATATTCTTCTTGAATATATTTATAATGATAGTAACCTAATTAGCGAATCTTATAATATTTTAGTTAACTCTAAATATAGAAATCAGTCTTATGTTGCTGGTATTTCAAGTGTAACTAATAACACAAAAGATAATCAATTGTTTAAAGTTGATACTCTTTCAAATAGATATGGTTTAATTGATACTAATTATTACTCTTTCTTACAAGAAAAAACTTATTCCTCTGGTAATCCTATTCAACATGATACTATTAAAATACATTTACCAATTAACTGGACCTTTGGAGAGTATTTAGGATTTTATATAAGGGTTTATGCATTTGATTCATCAAATATGAAAACTTATGATTTATCTAATTTTTACTTTGATATGACTGATGTAAATCAAACATATTTACTGAATTTTAGTTCACCACCATTATTGTTTCAAGAAAAATTATGGGGTAAAAACATATCAATAGATATTCCTGCATTGAATGCAATATCTTCTCAATTGACAGGTTCTGATCCAAAGGAAGATAGTATAAATTATAACTTAACAAATGGTGATGGTTTAAGTACTACATCTCCTATATTTATAGACTTTCATTTTATTAATAACATTCAAACTATTAATAATGTTTCTACTTATTTATTAAGCAGTAATTCTACAACTACAATATCTCAAACACCGGAATATGAAAACTTAGGGTTAGTTATTCAACATGCAACAAATGGTGACTATTTTGAAATTTATGGTATTTATGCAGATACAATAGCTGGATTTAAAAAGTTTATAGATGACTCAGTTGTACTTGATCGTAGATACTATGTTCAATATGATATTACTTTATATGAACAAAACATACGTGGAAAAACTACAACAGTAACAGTAACTGATAATTTTAATGAAACTATAGAATACAGACCAATAATAAAATACTCTACCACAACTGCCATAATTGATGTTGAGATGAGAATGATTGATGCAGTTGATAATAGTATAATTATCAGAAGAGCATCTTATGGTATGTTACAAGATGAGTTATCAAAATATTCATTAAACATGATGAAGATCAATGTTTCTAATGTTTCTAAACCAAAAATATATAATTTAAAGAACTCTATTAATACTGGATTAATTGGTGGTTTAAATAATACTGGTGGTGTTTTAAAACTTGGTGGTTCATCCAATATGAATTCAACATTTAACAATGGACAATATGGTGTTATTGTTGAGACAGTTAAAATTCCTTACCCAGTATTAATTGATAGATTTAATATAATTGCTAAGTCAGATAATGCACTTTTTGATAATAAAACATTCTATGGTTATGGTAAAATTCAAATATTACTTTACCCATTTGATAATGTTGTTAAGTTTTCTATTGCAACTGGACCTGATAATAGACCTGAATATCTTAATATGACAGGTATAAATGAGATTAAATTGGTTATAAAGAATGATCAAAATCAATTCACATTTCCTTTATTTGTGGAGTCAGGAGACATTGATTTATCAATAGGTCAAGTTATTTTTAAAATACCACAAAATAGATTCAATGATATTAAAAAGATATATGATTCAGGCATAAACTTATTCTATATAGTTGGAACAAGTCAATCAACAACATCTGGTATATATACAGGTTTATTTAAGATATATGATAATAAAGCAAATGTTACTTCATTAAATGATCAAGCAGCAAATGCTAACTTAGGTAATCCAAGTATAATATTAGATCCATCACAGAGTAAAGAAACTGCAATTGTTACAAGAAAATTAATAAATGAACAAGCACCAATTATAAAACCAGGTAGTAGCATTTAGTAATCTGTATAAAAAAATAATAGTTAAAAATGAGATTAAGTAGCCAAAGTAGCCAATTTATATTTAATTTACCTCAAAGTTTTTTAAAACCTGAGGTTATAAGTACTTATACACCAATATTAGAAAAGAATTGGGTTCAGTATGAGAATGTTATTGATTATTTAAACTCTACTATTAAAAGTGTTAATTTTCCAGGTATATCAATTGATCTAGTTAAACGTATTGAGGTTAGAGGTAAGGAAAGATTTTTAAAACCTGCAAAAAATATACAGGATATAACAAGTACTCATGACCTAACAGTTACATTTAGATCAGTTGATGCTGACCTAAATTATTGGTTGATGTTTGATATTATGAGTAAACATTATTTAGATGTTGATAATGCATTTTTAGAACCATTTACAATTACTTGTGTTGATATACATAGAGATGCTATTTATGTAATTCGCTTTTATGAAATAATATTAAAATCCTTATCTGACAATACTTTTAATTATTCACAACAAAAAGTTAATGCAAAAGAATTTACAATAACTTTTCACTTTAACTTTTATGATATTGAGTTCTTACTTAATCAAAGTAAGGTTCTTGAACTAGGTAATGTACCTCAGATTATTCAAAGGTTCTAAGAATATTCTCAATTTTTATTTTTCTAAGGTTATTTTTACCAAGGTTGTAAATACTTTGTAATATTCCTTTATCTATTTGTTTTGCAAGCTCCTCTGATAACATTTCACTTAATTGATCTGTAATATCTATACCATAGTTTTTTGATACTTTATGCATTTTTAACTAATAACTTTTCAACTAATTGATACCTTTCATTGTTTGGTAATCCCCAAACATCAAAATTGTTATTCCACTGTCTAGTATACCACATATGTATTCCTATATCCAAAGAATTTTCATTTATTCTAGGATTTGTAGATTTAAACATTTCATCAAAGTAGGGGTATAGATAATCAAACTTACATCCAATTTCTTTCATTGTCCATAAAAAAGAGTAATATGGTTCATAATCTATATAATTTTCCCCACCTTGTATTTTATGATTATATTCAAAGTCATCTTTATATTTATCTTTAAATATTATATTTTTATTATTAATCCAAAATTGGTCTTTACCATTAAAAACATATTCATATTTTAAGGATTTTAACTCTATATTTATCTTTTTAATATCATCTACTCTACCAATCATTAGAAATGTATTTATTGCAACTGGGTTAGCACCTCTAAAGTGATGATATCCATCAGAACAACCTATTAAATCAATATTTTTAATTTCCATAAGCTCTATAGTCTTCATAAGCTCATCTTTTGAAGTTATGAAAAAGTCTTCATCTATATGAATATAATATTTTTTGTCAGACTTTTTAACATAATCAATCCAATAGAACCAAGAGTTGGGCCAATTTCCACGACCATCAACAATTATATGTTCACTATTTGGAAATAGTTTTTTTATTATATCTGATTGATATTTTAACCATTTTGTATAAAGTGTAGTTGTTACAAAAACAATATCTTTTTCATCAATATTAACCATTTATTATATCACATATTTTTATTATATCACTTTCTTTTAGATCCTGATGATTTGGTATATAAAATCCTTTATTATTTATAATATCACAATTGGGTAAATTATCGACTTTACCTTTCCAAAAAGGTTTTCTTGCCATAGATCCTGCAATTAAAGGTCTAACTTCTATATTACTTTCTATTAACCTTTTAACTATAGATTCTCTATTTTTGATACTATAGGATAAGCAAAGTTTGATATAAAATTGTTATTATTAGTTTTTATATTCAACTCATTAATCTTGATATTATCATTATATAATTTGAAATTAATTTCTCTACTTTTAGAAAAATTATCTAATTTATCAATCTGTGTCATTCCTATAAAAGCCTGTAGATCAGTAGACCTAAAATTAAAACCAGGATAATAGAAGGTATATAATGAGTTAAAGTCATCTATATTATATTTATCTCTATATTCTTTTTGTTTTTCATTTGACCAATCTCTATCCCAACCATGAGATCTCATAGAAACAATTATATCATTTAATTCAGAATCATTAGTGCAAATTAAACCACCCTCAATCGTACTTAAATGGTGACCATAATATAAAGAGAATAATGACACTAAACCAAATGTCCCTAAGTATTCATCTTTATATTTAGAACCCATACTTTCACAAACATCCTCAATTAAAATAATATTATTCTCTTTACATATTTTAATAATTTCAGACATATCAGGAACTAAACCTAAAACAGATACCAATATAAGTGATGAAGGATCTTCTTCTTTAACTAATTGTTTAAAATGATTTATATCAATTGACAAATCCTGTAAATTACAATCACATAATATAACATCCATACCCAATTGTATTGGTGATGAAACATCAGTTAACCAACTTAATGCAGGGACAATTATTTTGTTATTTTTTAATTTACCAGATTCTTTTAATGCTGCGAGAGTTAATAATATTGCGGATGATCCAGAATTAACATATGTAGTATGTTCTACCCCTATTTTAGTAGACCACTTCTTTTCAAACTCTATAGTTACATCACCTTTTGTAAGTCTAGGTATCTCATCTTGAGATAACCAATTAACTAAGTTATTTATATCATTCTTATCTATTGTATCAGATACTAGCTTTATCATATTCTTTATATACTTTTTTTATACCATCTGTTAGTTTAATTGGTTGATAGTTTTTTACTATACTTAACATCTTTTCTATACTAACATCTTTTCTATATTGGCCATTAGGTTTTGTCAAGTCCCATTCTATTTTAAGTTCTTTATCACAAGTTAATATAGCAATCTCTGCTATTTCTTTTATTGTCAAAGTTTCAGTTGTTGCAACATTAAAACTATCAAATATATCATTATCAATTACATATTTTATTATTCCACATAAATCATCAACATGTAAAAATTGTCTAATTGATGTTCCATCACCAAATAGTGTTATTTTATCATCACCATTAACACTTGCATTATATATCTTTTGAACAAGTGCAGTGACAAAATGACTATTATCACCATCTTTATCTCCTTCACCATATAAATTACAAGGTGTTAAATAGTTATATTTAGTACCATATTCTTCATTATAAGAATCTATTTGTACTGCCAAACATCTTTTAGCATATCCATAAGAGAAGTTTGTTGGTGTTGGCGGTCCCATATGTAACATATCCTCAGTTAAAGGATATTTTTCAACAGTATCAGGATAGATACAAGTACTTAGAATACCTATAAACCTTTCAACTTTATATTTATGTGCATATTCAACTAATAAAGTATTCATAAGAACATTATCTGTAAAATATTGAGCAGGATGTTTAATATTATCAATAATACCAACTCTGGCAGCTAAGTGAATAACACAATTAGGTTTTAATTCGCTATACATTTTATCAACTTCATTCTCAGATGTTAGATTATAATCTTTTGATGAAAGGTATATTGCATCAGGTAATATTTCTTTCAGGTGTGATCCTACTAATCCTGAACCACCAGTTACAACTATTCTCATATCTTTATCCATTTTTCTGGAATTATATCACCTGTGTATAAATTGGCATGAGGTCCAAACCAATTTATTGGTGCTATAACTTTTTTATCTTTATTTTCATTTAACCAAGCACCCCACCAACTAAATGATGAGTTTGCAATTATATTGTGTTTACATAAAGACATTATATACATATCTACTATATTTGTTTCACCTTCAATATATGTTATATTATTAAATCTAAAATTATCTTTACACCATTGTATATCATTTGATAGAACAATAACATTTATATTCTCATCATTTATTAAATTATATGCATTTTTATAATAATCTATTGTTTGAACAGGATGATAATCTTGTAAATTCAAATAATCACCTCTTCTTACATGTATAGATAATGTATTTTCATTTAAAATAGGATATTTGGATAATATATAATTCTTTATATCATCATCAATTTTTAAATCCTTTCTTATTATATTTTCTATCTCATAGAAATATTTTCAGACTGCCAGTACCCATTAAGGAATGAATTATCTTGAATTATCTTAAAGTTAAAGTTATCAGTTATTATATTTAATGAAGAAGTTGGATTATGTTCTTCTATTTTTAAATTTTTAAATTTATTCAGCTCCAGATTCCATTTCATTTCATTAAAATAAGAAAGTTCAAAACCATAATTAGTATTATATTTAATTGATAAGTATTTTGTTACTGCCCATTGAAACAATTGGTTACCTAAACCTCCTTGTAATTTAGTTATTATCATATTTTTATATTTATTTTAATATAACCAGGAAATGTGTATATTTTTACTTTCATAATATCTTATTTATTTCATATTTTTTTGTATTAAATTTACTATTACTATGTAATCTATGTAATACTAGTTTATCAGGAATATTCTTAAATATTTTACCATTTCTAATTAGTCTTAACCAAAAATCAAAGTCTTCTATTCCATCAAGACCATTTCTCCAACCACCTATATCAAGAGCATCTTTCTTTTTAAATATTGCACTCGTATTGGCTACTTGATTATCACCACACAATGATAATTTATTTATCATTAATGAATCAGTTACTATATTTGGACTACCTATTATATTATCCAATTCATCAATATAATTTATTAAAGTTCCTATTACATCAAAATCATTAACTAGTTTAATTTGTTTTTCTAATTTTGTTTCTAACCAAATATCATCATCATCTTGTAGAGCAATCCATTCAAACTTTGCTTCAACTATAAGCTTATTTAATGTTATGGCCTTACCTTTCTCATCATAGAAAAAAGTTTTAATCCTTTTATCATCATAACTCTTTATAATTTCTTTTGAATTATCTGTAGTTCCATTAACTCCAATTAATAATTCAAAGTCTTTAAATGATTGATTTAATATAGAGTCTATTGATTTTTTTAAATACTTCTCTCCATTATAGGTTGCTAACAATATGGATATCATGATCTTACTTCTGAATGATTTTTATCTAATGCAATTAGTTTTCTTTCAAATGGTATATTCATACTTTCACCATAACAATAACTAGGATTAAGTATTTTAGTTGGTTTATTATCTATAAAATATCTATTCATGTGACTTTCATCATGCCAAATTGCAATTATACCTTTAGAATAGTCTATATCAATATTACTAGATATTTTTTTAGACATTTTTAGAAATTCTTCTGATTTACCACCATTAAATCCACCTGCGAAATATTCCATACTCTCATATGGATAAACACAAGCAAGTGATTCTGGATTAGTTTCAGGAGTTCCTCTTCTTGAATAGTATCCTGGATGTTGTGTTGCCACTAAATCACCTAGTATTTCATCACCAACTATATTAACAAATCGCATATCTGCATCACAGTAATATATGTATTCCATTTCAGAAATTTCGTTAGAACTATTTGAGAATATTTTATATCTACCTAATGTCATCCAAGGCCATTCTTTATGTTCAACATTAATTTTTATAATATTTCTATTTGATATTATATCAATATCTTGATTTGTAAAAATAAAGTAGGTCACTTCTTGATTTGGTAAAAAATATGAATCTGCACTGTCTATCAATGGTTGTAGAAACTGAATATACTTATTTGTAGCTATTATTAATAATCCTATTTTACTCATTATTTAATTTATTTTATTTTTAATATAATCTATTACATCTTTGACAGAAATTATATTTAATTTTATTTTTTGGTTCATTACAATATCTACACAAGTCAATATTATTATTTCTATTTGTAGTGTTTGTAAATTCCTGTATTCTTTTTGGTTCAACTTTACTTGATGTAATTTGATTTTTATGTCTTCTATAATATATCATTATATCAGGTAGTATAAAAAAATTAAAACTTTTTAAAGTTCTTTTCCAAAGAAGAAAGTCTTCCTTAGGTATCTCACTAGAAATATATAAGTTATTCTCTATAAAATTTCTACTATAACAGACACCTGGATGACATATAACATTATGTTCTTTTTCAAATTCAGTCTCTATATCATATTCTGATAAAATCATTTTTTTACCTAATTCTCCAAACTCATCAATAAACTGAAAATTACAAGAAACAATATCATATCCTTCTTTTATCTTCTCTATTTGTTTCTCAAATCTTTTATGATTATTAATATCATCTATATTAATATTTAAGACTATATCTACATTATCTTCAACATTTTTTGAAGTAGAAAATTCATGGCATCTGCATGATTTTCAAATTTGTTTTTAAAATATTTATACTTATCAAATTGATATTCTTCACATATGTTTAATTCTTCATCACCATAATTTAACTCATAAATAGTAAAATCTTGATAAGTTTGTTGTTTTATAGATTTTACACAATCTAATATCCAGTCTCTACTATATAAAGAAAGTATATTTTTGTGATATATTATAACAGATACTTTTTTATTCATATATTTATTTATTTATGGTCTGGACTAACCAGATATTCGTTGGTTTCTATATTATGAGGTTCTATTCCAATAGAATTCATTAATATACCAATATAGACATCCTCATAAATATGATCTAGATAATTGAAGTTTGGTAAAGTCTTTTCCAATACATATCTTGAAATCACATAACCATATCCACCCATACACCAAGGTTTAAATTCTCCGATATATGGTATTTTATCCCAAAAGTTATTACATCTACCCATATGCCATTGACGACTACCATCACCATAATGAACTTTACCAATATAATCCTGAGTTATTTTACCAAATCTTTTAATAACTTCCATATCATCATCTAATTTACAAAAATGTGTGTACTCTTTAAATCGATCATCTGATATTAAAAAGTGAAATGTTTTCATTACTTTTTCAGGAAGACCTATATAAGAATCATTACAATTAAGATTTATAATTTTATTATCATTATCTTATGAATATTTAATAAATCCACCTTGAACTATTACAAAATCTGTAACCATCATAGATTTTATTTTTTAATAACAATTGTTTATATTTTTTTGATGTGTTATAAAAATATATAATGTCATAATTAATTATTTTTTTTTAAATCATTCTTCATCATAATAGAAACAAGTTCATTAAATTGAACTTTTGGCTCCCATCCTAATTTATTCTTTGCTTTTGTGTAATCACCTAAAAGAACATCTACCTCTGCAGGTCTGTAATATCTCTCATCAATTTCAACAATTACCTTACCATCTTTCATTATTGCCTTTTCATTAATTACTTCCCCTACCCAATCTATGTCTATTTCACATTCTAGTAATGCCTGGTTAACAAAATCTTTAATTGAGTATGTTTTATTAGTTGCTAATACATAATCATCAGGTGTGTCTTGTTGTGTAATTAACCACATTCCATAAACATAGTCTTTTGCATAACCCCAATCTCTCTTAGAGTAAAGATTACCCAACTTTAATGTTTCAAAATCTGTTTTATTATTAAGTGCACTCTTAATTTTACTTAATGCAATTGTAATCTTTCTAGTTACAAATGTTTCACCTCTCCTTTCACCTTCATGATTGAATAGAATTCCATTACTGATATGCATTCCATAAGATTCTCTATAATTCTTTGTTATCCAAAGACCATACATCTTTGCACACCCATAGGGAGATCTTGGGTGCATAGGTGATTCCTCTGTATATCCAGAAATAGGCATATTATAATCCATTCCACCATATAGTTCAGATGTGGATGCTTGATATATTCTTGCTTTAGGACAATGGTTTTTTACTGCTTCTAAGACTGCTAATGTTCCAAGACCATCAACTTGTGCAGTATAATAAGGAATTTCAAATGAAACTTTAACATGAGATTGTGCAGCTAGGTTATAAACCTCATTAGGTTGTATTTCTGATATTAAATTAGATATAACTAAAGGGTCTGTTAGGTCACCATAATGTAGTTTTATTCTATCAAAAATATGGTCAATTCTATCAGTGTTGAATGTAGAACATCTTCTAATAATACCATGTACTTCATAGTCTTTTTCTAGAAGAAGTTCTGCTAAATGTGAACCATCCTGACCAGTTATACCAGTTATAACAGCCACTTTTTTATTTAACATAGTTTTTAGTATTTTTTATATACTTAAAGTATTTGTAATTATAGATATTATTTAAGTTTTGTTTAAAAAAAAAGAAGAGTATTACTCTTCTTTTTCTTCTTTTCTTTTTCTTGTTTTCTTTGTTTCTACAAAAGAAACATCATTTTCTTTATCATAGTCTAAGTTAAGTATAGTTCCTTGCTTAGGATTATTCTCAATGATGTATTCTGTCACTGTATCATCAATCCATCTTTGAATAGCTCTTTTTAATGGTCTTGCACCAAATTTAGGATCATATCCAACAGTAACTAAGTTTTCTTTTAAGTTATCAGAGATAGTTAAATTATAACCAATTTCTGTTCCTCTTTTTAAAGTTTTAACCAACTCTAAATCAACAATTTTAAGAATTTCTTCTTTACCTAAATCTCTAAAGTAAATAATTTCATCCAATCTATTGATAAATTCAGGAGCAAATTTCTTCTCTAATTCTTTTTGTAAAATACCTTTAATTTCTTCTGTTTTTGAATCTTCTTTACCTTTAGTAGAGAATCCAACTCCAGTTCCAAAATCCTTAACTGTTTTAGTTCCAACATTTGATGTCATTAAAATAACACAGTTTTTTAAAACTAACTTTCTACCATGTGAATCAGTAACATGACCATCATCTAACATTTGTAAGAATAAGTTAAATACATCAGGATGTGCCTTTTCAATTTCATCAAAAAGAATTACTGAGTAAGGCTTTCTTCTAATTTTATCCAATACATTAGCATCTTCATAACCAACATATCCAGGTGCAGATCCTTGAATTCTAGTTAATGATATTTTCTCCATATACTCAGACATATCTAATCTGATTAAAGCATCCTCAGTTTCAAACAAGTATTTTGCTAATTGTTTTGCTAATTCAGTTTTACCAACACCAGAGTTACCAATTAATATACCACTAAAGATTGGTTTATTAGGATCTTTCATACCAACTCTACCTCTTTGAATAGATTTTACAATTTTCTTAACTGCATCATCTTGACCAATAACTTTACCAGCAATATTCTCATACATCTTAGAAAGTTTTGAGTTTTCATTTTGATTAACTTTATGAGCAGGAATTCCTGTAATCATAGAAACTACCTCAGCAACATTTTCTTCTGTAACGGTTTCCTTATTTTCAATACAATATTGTTCCCATTTTTCTTTCTCTATTTCTAGAGATTTCTCAAATTGTTTTTCAGTATCTCTTAACTTTGCAGCATCTTCATACTTTTGTTGTTTAATAACAACACTTTTCTTTTCTCTAATATCTGTAAGTTTTGCTTCAATTTGTGTAATTTCATCAGGTACTACAATATTTGATATATGAATTCTAGCACCTGCTTCATCTAATGCATCAATTGCTTTATCAGGTAAATGTCTATCTGACATATATCTAACTGTTAGATCAACACAAGCAGCAATAGCTTCAGGTGTATAAGTTACATTGTGATGTGACTCATATTTATCTTTGATATTATTTAATATTTCAATTGTTTCTTCTGGACTAGCCGGTTCAACAATTACTTTTTGAAATCTTCTTTCCAATGCAGAATCCTTTTCTATATGTTTTCTATATTCATCAAGTGTAGTAGCACCAATGATTTGAATTTCACCTCTTGCTAAAGCTGGTTTAAACATATTAGACGCATCCATAGAACCTGATGCACCACCTGCACCAATCATTGTATGAATTTCATCAATGAATAGAATAATTTCTGGCTTATTTTCAACCTCTGCCATAAGAGCCTTAATTCTTTCTTCAAATTGTCCTCTGTACTTAGTACCAGCAACCATAGAAGCTAGGTCTAACATAACAACTCTTTTATCAAAAAGAATTCTACTTACTTTTCTTTGAACAATTCTAAGTGCTAAACCTTCTGCAATAGAAGACTTACCAACACCTGCCTCACCAAGTAAGATAGGATTGTTTTTCTTTCTTCTTGAAAGAATTTGTGAAACCCTTTCTATTTCTTTTTCACGACCAACAATTGCATCAAGTCTTCCTTCCTCTGCCATCTTTGTCAAATCTCTACTATATGTATCTAATACAGGTGTGGTAGATTTTTCATTTGATTTTTTAGGACTTCCAAACTTATTGTCATATTCATCTTCATCATCTTCTAATGATGATTTGATATTTGGTAATGTTTTAAGATAATTTTTGTCTATCATAGTGTTTTATTTAGTTAGATTTATATAAAATATATTTTTTAAGTTTAGTCATTTTCATTTAAAATTTGGTTTATAATATCTTCTCTTCTCTCAACAATATCAGTATCAATAACATCACAAACTATTTGTAAGTGTAATTTTGTGTTAAATATAACATCTATACTTTTTATTACACAACTACTTGCTACAAATTTATTATTATTTATTGTAAATGTACACCAATTTTCATACTTTTCAACAAAGTAATCATAATATTCAGGGTATTTTTGAATATCAATTTCCAAACCAATATTGGCATGAGACATTATTGTAAATTGTACATTAATATTTGAGATATAGAATATATCTTCTTCAATTTTGATCCACATATAAATGACTTTTTTAATTATATCATTTTATATCTTTAAAGTTTCTTAAATTCTAACTTTATACTATTATATAGGTTTCTATCAGGTGTGCTAAATAAACAGAAGTCTATTGAATCCCATAGTTCTTCCCAGTCATTTACTTTTAAATCACCATCAATAATCTTACCTTTATTCGTATCAATTCTTTTAACATCATATGTTTGACTATAATTTATAGTAACTTTAAATACATTATATTTATTCATTACCATAAGATCATAACATTGGTGTAAGTAATCTTCTAACTTATCAATTTCTTCACCTGAAAATTTTGGTGTTCTGATACCTATAGAAAGTAAATCCTTATCAGGTATATTTATATTTTTTGGATAAGGTATTTGTATATCTACATTATAACCTTCATCTACAAGTTCAACAAGTGAATCTTCAATATCCTGTTTTAATTTACTCATTTTTTTTATTCTTTTTTTCTAACCAAAGTTCATATAATGTTTTCTCTAATAAATCTTTAATAAGTATTCTCTCTGGAAATTTAATCTTATCTACTTCTGTAGCCACCCATTTATCAATATTTCTATTGGCTATATCAATTGAGCTTTTACCACTGGAAGAATTATCTCTATCACCATCATTATATTTATCTACTATCATTTTTCTTTTCTTTTCTGGATCCTTCTGAGATTCTAAACATTTTTTAACTAAATCTAAATATTTTTCTTCAATAAGATTATGAAAAAGTGGTGAATAGTCTCCCATAGAAGTTGTACTCATAAATCGACCAGTTTTAATAGCTTTATTTACTTTACTCTTATAATCATTATATTTATTACTTTTATATCTTTCAGACCTTTCTTTACCCATTTCCACATGTTCATTTGTGTGTTTTGCAGCAACTACATAAAATTCAACATTCTTATCATCTGTTGATAATCTTTCTCCATGTATGGCATCACCTTTCTTTAAAATATCTTTAGATAGATATATTGGTGATTTACCATCATGACTTACTCTATCTAATCTATATACTTTCCAATTTTTTAATAGACCTGATAACATAAGAGATTTTTTAACTTTATCATCTTTAATATCTGAAAGTTTTATTTCTTGTATATCAACATCTATTTTTGTACCATGTCCACTATTAAAACTTGTACCAGTATCAATTTTAGCTGCCATACTATTGTAAAGGAAATTTAACTTTGGAATATAGTTAAGTATTTTTGAAAGTGCTGTATCTATTATTAGTGCAGGTATTCTAAGATAAGCTTTAGCTTGTCTCCAACTTTCATTGTGTTTCTCAAAAGATTTTATATGTTTCATAACATATATATAAAATAAAAAACCCAGACTTTCATCTGGGTTTACTTTTATAATATTTGTTGCTTGACTAAGTTTATAGCTTGTCCTAAAAGGTTTAATCCTTTCCAGTTTATTGGATTTTCAACACCTTCATCATTCTCTGCCATTCCAATACCCCAGATGTTATCTAAAGGTGATGCTTCAACTAACATTCTATTTTCAGTATCCTTTAGTTGTTGAAGTAAATCAGGGTTTTGTTTAAATTTATGAAGGTTACCTTTATAAACTATAGACAAACAAACTTTGTCCCAAACTGACTTATCAAATCCTTTTATTTTTCTACCAAGTGCTTTGTGTTCTCTTGGATTTATTTCTTCTAATACTTCTTTGGCAATTTCTTCATCATTGAATGTAAGTGCTTTTTGATGCATCATATACTGTTCACAACAGTTATATTGAATTCCATCTATTGTCATTGGTGCAATATACCATTGTGAATAAATGCCATTCCAAAAGAATACATACTTATTAGTTACTCTCATTTTATTAAATTTTATTTTAAATATTCTCTTCTATTATTTTCTCAAGTTTAGATATAATATCATTATTGACTTGAATTAATTCACCATCAATAAACACTTCATTAATAGTAACTTCTGTTTCTGTAACTTCCACTTCACAAGATGGTGGTGTCCAATAATCACCATTATCTTCATCAATAGTTCCTTCAACATAAACTTCATAGTTTATAGTAACATCTTTCCCATCTACATCAAATGACATAGATTGGTCTTTTTGAGTAAAAGAACCTTCATTCTCATAAATCATATCACCAAGGCTTTCATTATTTAAGAAGTCACCATCTATAAATTTTAAGTTATCTAAGTTTATCATAATAAGTTTTTATTTGTTGATTACAAAGATATAAAATATATTCAAGATAACAAAACTTAATTGAATTTTGTTATTTCAGAAAATATGTTTTTTCTAGGTTCTCTCTTCTTAGTCTTTGCTGTTATGGCTGCAGTATCTTTACTCGGTTCTGCTTTAAAATCACTAATTTGATTTCTTGAATTACTTGAGACAGTGTTATAACCTGGTTTATAATCATAAATCTCAGATAATTTTTGATAAATTTCATCATGTTTAGATTTATTTACACCAACTTTAGTAAGATAGTCAGTTATTGAACCTTTTGGTATATCCTTAAAAGGCTTACCAGTTGCTAAAATTGCATCACTTAATGCATCGATTATTTCTTTCATATTTTTTTGTTTTTCTTGTTCCTTTGTTGGAAATCCTTTTGGACCCGGAATTCCATTTGGACCTTTAATACCCTTAAATCTTGTTAATTGGGTTGCCATTATAATACAATTATTTCATCAAACCCTTCATCTAATGTAGGAATAACATAGTTTGAAATCATACTTCTCAATACATTATCGGGTATGTATTTGTTTTCTGTCTCATTTCTATAATCATTTCTTCTTTTATATTCTTCCATTGGTAGAATAGGGAATGCAACTGCTGCTTTGTAATAATCTTTACCAAAGTAAGATAGGTTAACTTTTCTTGTTTTAGTTGTTAAGTTAGTCATGTCAACTAAGACATTTCTTCCTTCTTTACCATATTCTGTCATTCTATCTTTTAAAGTTTTATCTACTTTCTTTTGGTCAACATTTTTAAATGCATCTGAATAGTTTCTTGAACCATATACTTCCATAAGTATTTCATCTCTTGAAATAACTTCTGTATCAGGAAAGTTAGCTTTTACCCATGTGGATTTACCACTCATTGGTGGTCCTGATAATATAATAACAAATGGTTCTTTTAATGTCTCTAAATTCATAATAACAAAGATATAAATAATTTCTGGATTAACAATTTTTATATATAGAAAAAACAAATTAGTTTTAATGATTTTTAAATATAATGATTTCATATTAGAGAATATGATTAATGAATCAAGACTATACTATTCACCTAAGATAAGAAATATTTTAAATAAATTAAGTAATGATCCTATTGCCAAAGACTTAGTTGAGTTGGAGACTACTGATTTACCAATTGATGTAACATTTGTTGACTTGGATGAAAGTAAAGAAGGTTTTCTTACATTTACTACAATGAAATCTGCAGAAAAATACCTTTTATCATTAGGACAAGGAACTTTAGACTTCTTTAAAGGTACTTCATCAAATCCTGACTATTAATATCAACAAATAAAGGAAATTAAAAGTAATGATGATATGGCAAATTATAACAATTCACCATATATAAAATCTAGAAATCCTGTTAGGTTAGGTAAGTTTGTAAATAATTTATTACCTAATAAATACGATGAAAAACAAAGAGAATTATTTGTAAATAGATTTAAGGCTGCAGTGGGTGGAGTATCGGAAAAATTTATTTTAGTTGAAGGTAGAGATATTAACCATTATTATTGGCATGAAAATTATAAAGAAGGTGGTGGTAGTTTACATTCATCTTGTATGCGTAATGAGAGAGGTATATTTGAATTATATATTGATAATCCAGAAGTTTGTAAATTACTGGTTCTTTTAGAAGATGATTTAGTGATAGGAAGAGCATTAGTTTGGAAGTTAAGTTATATAACTGATGATATTGCTGATTATTTTATGGATAGACAATATACTATAAAGGATTCTGATGTAGAAAAATTCAAGAATTTTGCAAAGAAAGAAGGTTGGTCTTATAAAGATGAAAATAGACATAGCTCTTTAGGTGGAGTTGTTTTTGATGATACATTATACCATGTTTCAATGGAGGTAGAGGTTAAAAGAAAGGATTATGATTATTTTCCATATATGGATACATTTAGAAGTTATAATCATTATGAATATAAGTTGGTGAATGATTCAATAGAAGAAGATTCAGATTTTTATATACTGGATGATACAAGTGGTGGGTATAGAAATAATTCAGTAGTTTGGTCAGAATATGAAGGAGATGAAATTGATAGAGATGATGCAGTTTGGTCAGAGCCTATAGGTTCTTGGATAAGATTTGATAGGTCTTTTGAAGTTACAAGAGCAAGTGATTATAGAAATAAAGGATATTGGCCAATAGGACATGAAGATATTGTATATGATGAATGGAATGATGATGAGATACCTTTAGAAGATGCAGTATATTCAGAAGAGTATCAATATTATTTATATGAAGATGATGCAGTAAGTGTTATAAACGAATTAAATGAAGAAGGTGATGCAAATGAAGATTTATATTTTATGCACAAGAATGATAATGATATTATAAAAATTTCAGATTTAGAAAATAGTAATTGGTATAATAAACTTTCAGAATTAAATTCTGAAAATTATTGGGATAATCATAGATATATTAAAAATGAGTTATTAAGTAAGGATTATAAAGGAAATTTTGTTCCTGATGTATTCTTAGTTGATATTTATAGGATAGATAAAAACTTAAACTTATTTAATTCAAATAGAATTACTGATGATTTTATTGAGAAATTTAAAACTATAGATATGTTATCAGAAATTGATGCAAGAGTATTTGATTTCAATGGAATAAATTATGATGAGGAACAGGAAAAGGAAAAAGTAAAAACATCTGAAAGAATGGATAAATGGACTTATGATGATTATATAAACCCTATTAGACGTTTACTTATTCAAGAATTAAAGAGAAGAATAGAAGAATTTATAGAAGAAAAGAATTATAAAATGGTTAATCAATATAAATATAGACTAGAAGAGTTAGAAGTTGAAGAAGAAGAAGAAAAAGCTGAGGATTAACTCAGCTTTTTTGCTTTAAATACTTTAACCATTGGACCTTTAGCAGTGTGTATTCTGTGATACCCATCTATTACTCTTAATTTACTATCTTTCTCAAGAACTACACCTCTAATACCATCATAACTCTTTTCATCATAGTGTGTTAAGTCTTTAAGTTTTACTTTATCATAATGATTTGTAGAACCAAATACTATATCTGCCTTATATAATTCAACTATTTCATAACTACATTTTTCTAATTCAGGTAATAATAATCCATACTCTAAACCTAATAAATATTCTATTCTACCATTTAATTCATCTATTGAGAAAGCAATAGTTAATTCTTCTTCAATTTTTTGTGCAATATTACTACAGATATTTATACCATTTAATTCATCACCATAATAACCACCACATACATCTATGTCCCAACTATATTCATCATATAGTTTATATTTTCTTACAATTCTATCAATAGTATAGATGTCAAGTTCTTTACCTGTGCCAAATAGAATACTTTTTAATTTATTATCTCTTTGAGTTACTAAATCGTTTGTACCTATATACTCTTGATAGATTCTTTCTACAATCACAGGTATATCAACTTCATTAATACATGTGTTTTGAATTGAACCACAACGACATATAGAATCACATCCATAACTTTCACAGTCATAAATATAATCATAATTACAATCTACTCCACTAAATTGAAAATCTATTTTATCTAAGTTCATCTATTTTTATTTTATATGTTGTTCCATTTATGTTCTTTAGAACATAAACTTTTCGTTCTATTAATTTTCTATGTATTTTAACTAAAGTACTTCCTTTTAATAAATACCAACTAATAGGAAGTATTTCCTCAAATTGATAAATTGAGTGTATATTAACTCTATCAATAATATACTTACCTTCTATTATAGGTTCATCAAAAAATAGGAAGTTTTTATTATTAGCTTCTACATTAAGATCAATTACCTCTTTGATAATTCTGTTAATTGTATGTTCAGTTAAAAAATTTGTCATACTAAAATACCATTTAAGATACCATTGTGGAAATATCTAACACTTGATGTATCAAAATTTTCAACTCTTTCTAAGTAATTTAAAATTGTTCCTCTAATATTTTGACGTCCACTTGTGTTATCAGTATGTGCATACCAGTTTGGTAATTTTTTATTATTATCTAAACAATAGGTAATTAGGTAATCTACTGCAGTTTTACCAGTATATTCTACATCATTTTTATAACAAGCTAAGTCATGATCAAAAGAAACCAAATAAATATCATCAAATCTTTTATTTACTAAATCAATAAATTCAAAGTAATTTCTGACAATAATCCATTTGTTTTTATCAGAATATTCTTGACCTAAACCTTTACTCACATTATGAGACATGTTTGGCATTCGAATATCATCTAAGAAAATATTAATTTTGTTCATTATTATAGTTTTTTAAAAAGTTCTTTTCTATATCTTTTAGTGAGTCAATACCCACTTCTGTTATTCTATCTAGAATTATATCTATTTCTAAGTTGTCATATATCCAAATTTCTAAATCATCTAAAAAAAGGTCAAATTTAAAATAATTATTAGAATCTATTTTTTCCTCTAATAAAGGTTCTAAATTTATTTAGTTTTTTAAAATCTTTTTTGATAAATTATAACATTTATGTTCTATTAAATTATTACTAAGTATTTTAGAATACCTATCTAATTCTGTTGGTTTAGTTATTACATAACAAATGTAATTATCTAATTCATCTTCATAATCAAAAAAAGATTCTGTATTTAATTCTGATATTATATCTTTTTCATAATCAGATAGTCTTTCATAGTCATCATTTAATTCAAATGATGATTTATCAAATTTTATTTTATATACTTTTGTCATAATAGTATATATAATACAAAGATAATCTAAAAAAGTTTAATTAAAAATTATTTCTTCACATTCAAACTCTCTTTTAAGTAGTTCATAGATTTCCACATCCTTAGATATGATTCTATATTGATTATCCATCAATTCTTTCTTATCAGTACCACCACAATTACAACCCTTTATATACATTTCTGCAATATAAATAAACTTTTTTAATGATTGGTTATCCTCAAATAATTCTTCTCTACTTTTAATTAAAGACCAAAAGTGTGTAGGTGATTCTACATTAATTGTTTTCATAATTGATTTTTATTTTTAAAAAATAAACCTCACATCTCTGAGAGGTTTTTGTTATCTGACCAGGACTCGAACCTGGAATAATTGGACCAAAACCAATTGTGTTACCATTACACCATCAGACAATAATAATAATATTATATTAAATTTATGTAGCGAAGACAGGGTTCGAACCTGCGACCTGGAGGTTATGACTCTCCCGCTCTACCAACTGAGCTACCTCGCCATATTGTACCGAGAAAGGGAGTCGAACCCTTCTATAGACGGATATGAGCCATCCATGGTCACCAGGACCTCTCGGTATTAGCAGTAGATGTAGGATTCGAACCTCAACGCCCCATCATACGAGGAATTTTACCAATTAAACTATACTACTTTCTGATTATTTTTTATCTAGTTTTTGCGGGACCAACGGGATTCGAACCCGCACCACACACCGTGACAGGGTGGTATTGTAAACCATTCAACCATGGTCCCATTTTAGCAGACATACCCGGACTCAAACCAGGATCCACCCTCTGACACGAGAGCACTCTAACTCAATTAAGCTATATGTCTATTTTAGTGTAGCCTTAGGGAATTGAACCCACACGTCACTATAAAGTGCATCCTTCTTACAGACTTATGATACCAACCAATCGTGGCTACAGTCGGGATAGCAGGATTCGAACCTGCGACCTCTTGCTCCCAAAGCAAGCGCGATGACCGGACTACGCTATATCCCGAAAATTCTAATTCTATGATTCCAATCGGTCCTTGAGTTCTATGAATTAGTAACAATCTCCTTGCGGTCTATGAGGGATTCGAACCCTCTCCGAACAGCGTGACAAGCTGACATCTTAGCCATTTGACCTATAAACCAATTTTTAGCAGTTATAACGGGACTCGAACCCGCGACCTCTGCAGTGACAGTGCAGCACTCTAACCAACTGAGCTATATAACTATATTCTTAGTCGAGAAGATGGGAATCGAACCCACTAACTGATGCCTCCAATGCACCCGTGCTTAAAACCTTAGTCACTTCTCGTATTGTTGAGATACCAGGGCTCGAACCTGGACTATGTGCGCCAAAAGCACATGTGCTACCATTACACCATATCTCAATATGTTTTGTTGGAGTAATAGGAATCGAACCTATGTTACTGCGGTCAAAGTGCAGTGTAATAAAAACCACTATACGATACTCCAATTTTAGCGGGACCAACGGGATTCGAACCCGCACCGCACACCGTGACAGGGTGGCATTGTAAACCATTCAACCATGGTCCCATTTTACTTCAAAAAAAAATCTCATAAGAACTAACTTATGAGATTTTTATATTTTATTAATATTTTATTAATGTGATATAAATACATAGTTAGTCTGGTTCGTTAAACGATCCTGATCCTGCATTGGTTGCGGCATAACTACGATATTTACATTTACATTTTTCATATTACTATATATTAACTTTTTATTCTCTCTTTTTGTTATTTTCTTATTTTTATACTACAAAAGTAATATAAAGTTTTTAATCTACCTAATTATTCTTTAAATTTTTTAAAGTTTTTTATTTTTTTTGTCTTTTTCTCAAAATTTAACTCATTCCTAAGATTATTAATGGTTGCATAACTTGCACCAGTCATTAAAGTAATACTTGTATTACTTTCACCTTGTTTTATTAATCTTTTGATTTGCTCATTCATTTGACAAAGATACTACTTTTTTTTAAATCACCAAACTAGATTAATTCATTTTTATAATTATGATAAAGTAATTCATTAATAATTATTTATTTTATTCTAAATGATTCAAAAGTTTGAATATATTTAGTTCTTTCATTATATATGTAGCTATCTTTATATTTGTCAATAAATGTAAAGTCTTTAGAATCTAATTTAAAACCAAATCTATTAAAAAAATCAACCAATTCTTTAATGGTTTCATCTTCAAATCCAAACTCTGTTTCTTTATCATATTTAGATCCATAACCAGTATAGTGAATTACTTTTATATCACCTGGTTTTGATATTGTAAACTCAGATACCATTGAGTCTCCATATGTTATATCAATATTTAATTTAAGATTATCAGGATTTGCAAATGTACCATCATTTGTTTTAACCATGTGAATATCAAATTCAATATAATCAGGTTCTCCATCATCATTTACATCATTTGGACCTTTAAATGTTTTTTGATACCAAGTTATTTGTATTATATCACCATTCAATATTACATCTGTTTGACTTAGTAGAAATTCACCATTGTCAGTAACTAACTTTAATTTTTGTGGTAGATATTTTCTCCAGTTCTCTTTATCAAAAATTGATATAGCCATTTTTAATTTATGTTTATTTTATATATTAAAAAATAAAGTCAAGATTACTCCTGACTTTATTTTTAATATAATAACTCACTTTCTATATAAACATCATAATCCTCTAGTGTATCACCTTTAAAGTCAAGTTCAGGTAGGTAATCCACAATATCATTTCTATCACATTTTGTTTTATGACCACCATTCTTTGTATCATAGAAAACTTCTAAATTAAATCCATCCCATTGAATTTTTGAATAATGAACTTCTAATGAAGTCAATAGTTCTTCAATTCTTCTTTTTTCGTAAAGAACCCTTTTTTCATGTAAATCTACATCAATAATTTTCTTAGTTGAACTATTATAATCTATATAAGAAACATGATTAAATGGTTTATCATGAATATACTTTCTTTTTATCTCTGGTTTTGATTGTAAAGAACCATATGCATAAGTTTTATCAATATTCTTAGCCTGATAGTTTGCCAATGCTGCAATATTTTCTTTTTTACCTGAGTAATTTCCGGTATTATATTTACTATCATCAAAATAATAATCATCCCAAGCAGCACCCCAACCATATGAACCTCCCCAATTATCATATTCAACTTTTGAAGGATCTCTATCTACAGGTAATTCATTCCATTGAATTTTCAAACAAGCAACTGCAAGTTTTCTTAGGTGTTCAATATCTTGTCTTTCTGAAAAGGTGTGTTCTGAATAATAACCAACTGAAATGTTTGTACATTCAGGATAAATATCTGTAAATTGAATTGAATCTGTTAAAATTCCATTTTTATCTAATTTATAATCAAATGTTTTATTTATTGAGTTTAATTCATCTGCAAGTGCTTGACCAAATTTATCAGAACAAGAACGTTTAGAACTTTGAAATGTGATAATTGAATCATTACCTCTTCTATCAAATGAAATAACTTTATTTATACCTTGTATTTTCTCTAATTTTTGAACACTTGCTACTTTTTTAGAACCGATACATCCTACTTCTTCTCCTAAGAAGAAATAATATAAACCTGGTATTTTATGTTCAATCATATATAACATAATTGTAACACCTGCCTTATCATCTGCACCTAATATTGATTTACCATCTGTTTTTATAATATTTTTATCAAAGACATGATTTACTTTACAAAGTGCCTTAGTTGCAGTATCTAAATGTGAAGTAAACATAGCATCACTTTCACCTATTTTGATAAATAAGTTACCAAATTCATCCTCTTTCAAATCTTTGTCAAGAAGGTGAAATAGTTCTTTCTCAGTACCATGAGGATATGTTCGTGTAGTAAGTTCAATAAACTTTTTCGTAATATTCATTTTGATATATTTTGCTCTATTAAATACAAAGAGATAATTTTTTTTAGTTATATCAAAAGAATAGCTAATTTATTTTAATATATACCTTATGTTTACAATAAATTCAAATTCTTTAGATGGTATAATAACCATATCAGATAAATTCAATACATCTGTTGCATTAGGTGAAGCTGATGCAACCCCATATCTTAATGATATAGATTCAGAATACATACTTAGTTTTATTAATTTAGAAGATGTAAGTAAATTTACTAAATTTACTTATGATACATTAGGTATGACTGATAGTAGATATTTAATTCAATACTATAGAGTTTCAAGAGATGGTGAGAAATGGAGTGAATGGTATGATCTTAAAAAGAATATTGATAACTTTCCAGTAATCGATCCAAAAGATAAATTAAATATTGATATTAAATGGGTAAGAAAAGGAACTAATAAGATAGGTTCTATTAGAATTTTAGAATACTCATTAGAAGGTTTAATTTCTAGAACCATAATTGATGATGGCTCAACAGTTACAATTGAACAGGGTGAAAATCAAATAATTAAACCACCTTATATATACAAAATATTTAGAATTGATGATTTAGAAATTATATCATCAACTGGTGTACCAGAAAATAGCCTAAAGTATAGATATTCTCAAGATAATTCTAGAACTTGGTCTAATTGGGAGGTTTTAACTAAAGAAAATATTAAGACTAAAAGATTTAATCCTGTAAGATTTTTTCAAATAGAATATTATATAGAAAATTTATCAAATTCTCAAATTAGAATACAAGATATTAATCTAATTGGTGATTTTCAAAATGTTACATTAGATTCACAGAAAAGTAACTTATATGGTATAAGAGAATGTTGTCAGTCAAATATTAATGGTGTTTATGATTCTAATGGAAATTTTATACCAAATACTAACTTAAATTCAAGTAGTTCAAGCTCAGGGGCAGATGGTGGTGGAAATTGTGTAACTCCTGCAACTTATAACCCTATGAGTTCAGATCAACAAGCACTACTTTATAATCCATATAATCAAAATACTGCAGTCAATCTTCTTAATCAATTAAGTAATGATGCTCAGTTAATGTTTGGTCACCAAGTTATTTATTTTGTAACAGATCCTGATAAAAATGGTTATGATTATTCTTTACATGAATATTCTTTATATAATATAGTTTGTAAAGGTGATCTTAAAATATCTGTAGAGAATAACAATTTTCCAGATAGTCAAGTAGTTATGAATCAATTTGATTTAAACTTATTTTCAACTATGGAGGTTCATGTTACTAAGGAACAATTTAAACAAATATTTGGTGTTCAAAGAAGACCAAGTAAAGAAGATTTTTTATATTTCTGTAACTTAAATAGAATGTATATAGTTGATCATGCTCAACAATTTAGAAGTTTTAATAACTCTGCAGTTTATTATAAATTGATATTGAAAAAATACAACCAAAAAGCAAGTGTTCAATCTGGAACTATTGAAATTCAAAATCAATTAGATATGCTTACACAAAATTCTACAATTGACTCACTATTTGGTATTGAAAATTCACAAGATAAAGCAAGTATTGCAAATAAAGAACAATTTAAACCATTATCTAAAGATCCAATTAGATTAAAATATCTTTCAACAATAGATAAAGAATTGGTAGAAAATTCATCAACCGTAATATCTAAGTCTCATTATGATCTATCATCTGTTGATTTTGGTACCCCTGCAGTTGAATACTTTAATCTAGATCCTTTATTAGAGGTTTCTGATAATATTGGATTTACAGTTTGGTTTAATATAAATAATTATATATTAGATGAATACTATAATATGTTTGATTATTATGATAACCAAAATAACTTAGGTTGGTCAGTTAATCTTAAAAATGATAATATCATTGTAATGTTAAATGAAAATCAATATAACTTTGACTTTGGTACTGGTGATGTAGTTGAATTACAGGAAGAAGTTTGGTATTGTTATGTACTTAATATAGACCAAAGAAATAGAAAGATGTCTCAATTTATCTATAAAAGAAATGTTGAATTTGAAGAAGATGCTGCAAGATTAACAAGTACTATATTAAGAAACGTACATTCTAATGAACAAGATATAGTTCCTATAAATTACCAATTAGAAGGAATTGATCCTGTTATATTAGGTTGTGATATGAAATTAACTAATGTTAGATTATTCCTTGATATAATACCAGAAGATACACATAATAAGATATTAAATCAATATGTAATGAGAGAAGATTCTAAATATCTTGTATTTGCAGACAATGCAAACTCAAGAATCTACTTACCTAATTTTCCTTTATTTGAATAATGAGAATAGTTAACCTTAATCCACCAAAATCAAATCCTTACTATTAAAGGATTGTTGATAACCAAAATGCTTATCAGTTTCTGGAAAAATAACATGAACCAAGTCACCTACTTTACAATTTTCTTTATCTATTGACCAAATAGGGACAATTCCTGATACTATTCCAGGTGTATCTTTCCACAAACTTAAATGTGATTTAACTTTATCTTTAACTTTTACTTTCATAATTTATTTTATTAAATAGTCTGTAATTGATTTCCAATCAGGAAAATCTTTACCAAAATGTAACCACTCCCCTTCAAACTCAGGTTGACCTGCTTTATTATCATCATCAATTAAAAAATCACCTTTCAATAAAGACTTATCACCTGCCATAATGGTTTTCTGTACAACATCATAACCTAAGTAATCCCAAACCCATTGAGCTTTCTCAGTTAATGAATTAACATTTCTAAATGATGGTCTTGTTAAAATCCAAACATCATAATGTTCTTTAAGTAAATTAAATGCTTCTATTGCACCTTCCATTGGTTCAAGTTTTAAGAAGAATCCCCATCTAGATTGTGGGTATTTTTGACTTGGTGTTTCTAATAAGTCTTTATCAAATGCTCCTTTGAAATTACAAAGTACACCATCCATATCTATGTATAATCTTTTCTTTTTCATAATCATTATATAAAATTATTTTACAAAGATACAAAAATAAAAAGACATTATCCTAATTTGATAATGTCTTTTTATTGAGCACTCTACCGGACTCGAACCGGTGTCCCTGGGTTACAAAGCCAGAATAATTAACCAAACTATACGAAGAGTGCATTTATGAGCCAATAAAGGGAGTCGAACCCTCAACCTTCTCCATACCAAGGAGATACTCTAACCAATTGAGCTATATCGGCATTTTAGAGGTACTTACTGGATTTGAACCAGTGTGTGTGAGTTTGCAATCCACCGCCTTCATACCAGACTCGGCCAAAGTACCATTTTAGAGCTTCTGGCCGGGCTCGAACCGACGACATCCTCATTACAAGTGAGGTGCTCTACCAACTGAGCTACAGAAGCATTTTAGAGGTGCTGACTGGATTTGAACCAGTGTAGGAGGTTTTGCAGACCTCTGCCTAACCACTCGGCCACAGCACCATATTTTGGTGATTCCTGTAGGATTCGAACCTACGACCTCTTCCGTGTAAAGGAAGCGCTACTGAACCAACTGAGCTAAGGAACCTTATTTTGGTAGTCCTGGACGGATTCGAACCGACGACCTCTTCCGTGTTAAAGAAGCGCTCTAAACCAACTGAGCTACAGGACTTTGTATTAAAAAGGTAAATAAATTGTACCTCTATATTTTTCAATCATTTCTTCTTTTGATAGTTGTACTCTAAAAGTATGAACTAAATCATTACCCTTTCTATCAACAGATGTCATTTTAGTATTACCTTCATTTCTTTCTTTTTGTGCAATAACATATAACATCAATCTAACATATATTTCAGGTTCATTTTCTATTAACTTTACCATTGAACCATTTTTAACTAAAGTGTAAGTAAATGCATATTTAACATTAGCCAAATTATCATGCTCTAATAGTTCTATAAAATTATCCCATTCTTTATCCCATTTATTATATTCTTTCATTGTAGGCAAAGTGGGATTCGAACCCACGTTTTCAACTTACCGCTACAGTTCTCCAACTTATCAGGTTGGGCTGGTATTTGCCTATGTTGTAGGTAGTAAGGGAATCGAACCCATAACCTCTTCGGTATCAGCGAAGTGCTCTAACCAATTGAGCTAACTACCTATTTCTTATTTCTTCATGTATTTCAACATGGCAATTTGCACATACTAGAATACATTTATCAACTTCTTTTTTTATTCTTTCATAAGACCAAGACTTACCACCTATTGTAAAGTCTTTCTCATTTGGATCCAAATGGTGAAACTCTAATGCACCAATTGATTTATTATATCCACATTTACTACAACAACCACCTTTATATTCAACTAATTTAATCTTAGTTCTTTTTCTCCAATCAACTACATAGTCAGATTGTGTTTTTGATGTTTTTATTTTTTTACTATTATCAAATATCTCATAGTTCTCGGAACTTAGGTTTTTAATAATTGTATTTCTATCCATTTTTAATTCCTTTGCAGTTCTCTTAACTGATAAGAATTGTGAATATGTATCATTTATTAACTTTATATCATCTTCTGTTTTACTTCTGTATTTACTTAATTCTAAGTTACTACAATGGTAGGAAACAGTTGATTTAGCACATTTTAGTTCTTCAACTATTTGGTTGTAACTATAACCTTTTTCTCTGAGTTCTAATATTTTTTCTTTCATATTATATATATAAAATTATTAGAACTCCCTTCCCTATTTTTAACTCAAAAAGTTAAACTTTGCTACTGGGGTGGGATTCGAACCCACGGTGGAGCAGTGCTCATCAGATTAACAGTCTGAACCGTTCGGCCAACTACGGCAACCCAGTAATTTTGCTCTCCCACCAGGACTTGAACCTGGAATAACTGATTAACAGTCAGACGTGATACCATTTCACCATAGGAGAATATTTGTTGACAATACTGGATTCGAACCAGTGACCTTCCCCCTCGACAGGGACACTCTAACCAGACTGAGCTAATCATCATAGTAAATGTCGCACCCTTTTGTAATCTCTACCTCCACTCATGGGAGGACACAATTCTAACTTCCTTATTTCCAATTAGGTGCGAACTAATTTTTCATATATCTGTTCCAATAGGCATTTACTTTGCTCTCCCACCAGGACTCGAACCTGGAATAACTGATTAACAGTCAGACGTGATACCATTTCACCATAGGAGAATATTTATAAAGAAAAAGACCCAAACTTTATGTTCGGGTCTTTAGAAATTTTTATAATATACTGAATTTATACTATACATAACTGCTTACCCGATGTTGTGTAATTCACACAATTCGTAATCGTAATCACATTAATATTTGTAGTATTTGTTCTCATTATTGTATATATTAAATTTTTATTGTCCCTTTTTGGTTTTTTGTTTTTTCTTTGATTATTTATAGTACAAAAGTAATATAAAGTTTTTAATCTACCTAATCTTTTATTATTTATTTTTTAATTTTAACTAACATTGTATTTTCAGTATTATGATGTATAAATTCTATATTAAATTCAGGAAATAATTCTTTGAATAGTTCCTCATTATATTCTCTATAATTAGATGTCCAATAACTTGGTGAGTCAGAAACATAATAATCATATAAACAAGTTATTAAAACTTGCTTATTACAAACTTCATATAATTTATTTATAGTTTTTATAAAATCATCCTTAGTTATAAACCAGGTAAAAACTCCAATTGCACATACAGAATCCCACTTACCTTTAATTTCATTAACATTTTTTATTAATTGAAAATTATTATCAGGATAATCTTTTTTTGCCATATTTATAAAGTTACTATTAATATCAACTCCTAAATAATCTGATATTTTTTTATTTTTATCTAAATACCTTATAAAATCTCCTATACCACAACCATAATCCAATACTGAATCATTTTCATTTATCAATTTAGAAAATAATCTAAAGTTTTTAATCTGTGATCTAGGTTCTGACCATGCAACTTTATTTGATCTACTTTTTGAATTTCTAAAATAATTGTCATACTCATAATTATTTTTACTTAAAGTTTCTTCTGTAAATTCTTCAAAAAGTTTTATATAATTCAAAATATATTAATTGTTTTTCTTATATATTAAATCTATCTTATCATTTCTTTCTTCTCTAAGAGTAACATCTTCTGCTATTTCTTTATTGAATATAACATATGATGAAGTACAATTATCACAATACCACCCATCAGTGTTCCAAGGTAAATCCTCAGGTGAATATTCTATTTCATCCTTCTTACAATGTAAACAAGGTTTAACTTCATATATCTTATCTTCAACTTTAATTAGTTTCATATCTCTTATTTTGTACACCAGGTGGGATTTGAACCCACAACGTTCACCTCAAAGGGTACTGGCTCCTAAGGCCAGCGCGTTTCATCCAGTTTCGCCACTGATGCATATTTTTGTACCGAGAGCGGGACTCGAACCCGCACATCCTTTCAGATAATAGCTTCTTAAACTACCGTGTCTACCATTCCACCACCTCGGCAGGTGATTTAGTACCCCAGATAGGATTCGAACCTATATTTTCAGTTTCCAATTACCCGTAGTTGTTTAGAAGACAACTGGGACTACTGAGGCATATTTTGTATCGGGAGAGGGACTCGAACCCTCACGGACATTACTGCCCACTGGGGCTTAAACCCAGCGTGTCTACCATTCCACCACCCCGACAGGTGATTATATTTAATTAATAGTAGGACTTGAACCTACACTAAGTTTATTTCATCCTTAGCCATATCCTCTATATCTCTGTATAAAGTTAGGTGTTTACCAGTTCCACCATATCAATTGTGACCCCACAGGGATTCGAACCCCGATTGAAAGCTTAGAAGGCTTTAGTCCTATCCATTGAACGACAGGGCCAATTTAAAACAAAAAACCCAAAACTTTTTGAGTCTTGGGTTTTGTTATTTGTTATAAAACTTTTAATTGATTACCAACTAAAATCATTTCCAAATTGAGCAAAACCCATCCCTTGTCTTAAAGATAAGACAGTCAGTGTTAAGTTTCTTCTATTTAGAATTGTTGTGTTCATAATTGTATATATTAAAGTTTTATTCTCTCTTTTTGTTTATTTGTTATTTTTATAGTACAAAAGTATAAAAAGTTTTCTATTGTACCTAATTTATTTTGTTTTTTTTACTTTTTTTAACCATTTTTGATTTTGACCTGACTCAAACCCATCTTCAAAGACAAAGAAAACTGCTGATCTACTTGGCATTGTCTTTGTTACAACAGCAGTTTGACCTTTTCTAAATCTATCTTCAACTTCCTTTAATATGGATGGACCACTACCAGGATGCATTATACCATTCTTTACACATTCTCTTGCTCTATCTACTTCTGCTGTATTAAGAGTTATGACATGTCCCTTTCTATATGTGGTATGTTCAATAAGGTTTCCCTCATTAGCATCATTCATTTTTCTTCTAAAGTCTTCAAAATTCATAAATAGTTATTTTAATTTATTTTTAATTTTTTCTGTAATCTTGATTTAGATATTTATTTTAATATTTCTTTTAATTTCTCTTCTCTCTTCTCTTCTACAGACATGTTTTTCTATCTTTTCATTAGTATAATTTGACCAACCCATTAAGGTAAAAAATAAGATAAAATATATCAAAATAAATGTTATATTATTAAGTAATGAGGTTGGTAAAAAGAATGGTATTACAAACATCATTAAGATTGCTGTTATACCTGTAATTAATGTTAATTTACTTTTTATTTTAGATGTCATTACTCTGCTTTTAATTTAGCTAGTTTATCTTCCATTTCTTTGATTTGTCTTTGTTTCAATAACTCTTTTTTTGCTTTAGCTTCATATTCTACAACTTTAACTTCTTCATAAGTAGATTTTCTGTAATTGAATCCATAAACATCAAGTTCTTGGTGGTCACAATGCCAATCACAAGCAACATAGTTTGATCCTTTATCTTTTAATTCTTGGAGAATAGTAATTAAATCATCAATTTTTACTAAACCTGAATCAGATTGATTTACATCACCAATTTCTCTATAATCATCATCACTTTCATAATCAAATCCATTATCTTCTTGTGGATTGGAAGTTAAATACTTTTTCTCAATAAATTTATTTGTAAAGCTAGTTATGTTCATAGTATCTCAGTTTTGTTTTACAAAGATAATAATAAAAATTTAATTTCTTATTGAAATATTCCAAAAAATAATTGATGATATGAAAAATAATTCAAATATTCCATAACCATAGCCAAATGTGGTTATGAATGATGATAATATTATGAATAATGCAGAACTTATAGATATAATTGCATTTTTTAAATTATACTTTATATTTACAAATCCCCACCAAAATATAAATCCAGTATATGCTAAGAAAAATATGGTAGCAAAACCAAGATGAAATAATCTTATATCCATTGTAATAAAACCAGTTAATGATAAAAACAATGATGATATTATATTTAGTGATTTAATTAATAAACTTTGAATATTATTTAGATTATGTTTTATTTTATCAATATGATTAGTATTATTAATATATAATAGTAATGCTATTATTTGAATAAACCACATCCAAATTAATTTGGTTTCTTTTTCTATTCCAAATTTTGATAAAGGATCAAATAATATATTTATATCTGGTATTATATAAAAACAAAAAATAGGAACTGCTATTCCAACAATAGCTGTTAGTATTGATAAGTCTTTCTTTAAATTTTTCCAGAATTTACTATTCATCTCTTTATTATTTTATTTTACAAAGATACAAAAATAAATTTAACCTTGTTGTTGTCTTTTTCTCCAAGCTGCTATATCATTTTCCATATACTTTCTAATTCTCTTTGATGCATTCATTGAGTTTTCATCACAAAACTTTTGAAATTCTTCCAATAGTTTTTCAGATACTCTTATTCCAAATATTCTATCTTTACTTGCCATAATGTTTATACTTATTTTTACAAGTATATATTTATATGTACATTCTATATTTTATATTTTTTTCTCAACATAGGTAACTATTTCACCTGTTTCAAATCCTTTTTCAATAAGTAATGGCAATGAGCTGTTTTTACACCAAGCATATATAGTGTAGTCTTTGTAGTTCTCTAATACATATTCCCATCTGGTTTCCCATAACCATCTATAAATCCCCATTCTTCTATAATCTTCATGTACCCAAGCATCAAGAAATTTTATTTTATTATCTTTTTCAATATTCATAAAGATATGACCAACTGAAATATTATTTGTTAGGTCATTTGCGACCCACATTTCTAAGTTTTGTGTGTTTGTTTTAAGGTGAGTAATAGTAAGGTTTTCCATAAACTATATATCATATAATAAAATGAAAAAACCTACCAATTCCAAAATTCATATCCTACTCCTACAAAGTATCTTTGAGATAAAAGTATATATTCTTTACAATCTATTGATATTTCAGATGCATCTTTTTTTGAAGTATAATTTGCATCTTGTATATCATTATCTTTATATGTATTTACAATATTTTTAATTTTTGTGGAGCTAAGATTATTCATTTCATCTTTCCATTCATTCTCTCTATATTTTGGGAATTTTGTTTTTATGTCCATTGTTAAGTCTTTATATTTAGGAGACCAACAATATTTAAAATCACCAACAGGTATTAAAAAATATACTTCTGAATGACTACCATTTTTATAAGAAGCATTCTGTGCATAAGAAAGTGCAATACCTTTATCAGGAAGACAAAAAACTCCATCTCTTACTGGCCATCCAAACTTTTCAATAAATGCCAAGTTTAATCTATCATGTAATTCTGATGGTGTATCTATTGGTTTTCTATCTTTATGCTTTACTCTATAAGCAAGTTTGCTTATTTCAGTTGAATGTTTATCTATGAATTTGTGTGTGTAACACCCCTCCATAGTTCTATATTACAACTTTTTGATAGTTCAATAAATGGTCTGCATTCTTTTTTAAGAATTTCTGCTATTTCTTTGTGAAATTCACTATTGGAATATGATTCATTAAAGTTTTTAATATACTTCATAAATGTATATATAAAAATTTAGTAAATTTTTTTTGAAACTTCTATACAAGAGTTAACATCTTTCTCACAATAGGTTTTAACATCATCTAATCTACCTTCCCAAAATGCAACATGAACTTCTGATCCATTCATATTATCTTTAGGAGATTCAACACCTAACTCATAACACATTTCATCAAATGAGAGAGACCAGGCAAATTTGCCTTTCCAATCATCTGACATATCAGTAATTCTCATTTCCCAAGGCTTTTTATCATGAGTTATAATAATATTTGCTGGTTTAATACCATATTTATATAGTTTGTGAAGTAACCAAGGAATATCAAAGTACATTATTCTAAAACCTGATAAGTTAAATGTTTTAGTTTCTATTTTTTTAAGAAGTTCATTAAATTTATTTACAATGTCTTTTTCATCAGTTCCATAAAAACTTGAAACTCTATTGATACCTTTATCAATATAACCAAATGATATACAAACTATTCTACCATAAGTAGGTATAATTCCAGCATTATCAAGATAAGCATCATCTACAGATGAATATTTTTCTTCCCAATTCATTTTAGTATATTTTTTCTTGAATAGACTTGCACCTCTTTCATCTTCTTGTTCAAATGTTTGAAAGTCTTTATATTGACCAGCAGTTTCTATATCCCAATGAAATAATTCCATAATTTTTTTATTATTTATATCATGTTATAATTGAAAGTTTATATATAGTAGTATGATATACTTAAAGACATTTGAAGGGTTTTTACCAAAATTTGCACTGGTTACAAGCAATGCAAGAAAGATTAGAGAATATAGAGAATTAATACCTAATCTTAGAGTAGAAGAAGGACAGGACCTACCAGAAGTTGATGCAGATGATGAAACTGTTGCAATATATAAAGCAATTGATAATGGACCATACACAATATCAGAAGATACATCTTTAGAAGTTGAAGGTGAAAACATTGGTGTTAATTTAAAATGGTTCAAAGAGAAAATACCAACATTTGTTGGTAAAAAAGCATATTGGAAAGTTTTATTGGCTAAGAATGATGGTGAATATATTAAAGTATATGAAGGATTTGTTGAAGGTGAAATTGTAGCAAGTCAAGATACATCATCATTTGATAAATACTTCAAAGTAACTAAGTTTGACCAGTTATTAGGAGAATTGAAAATGACAGACACTGATCCTGCTTTATATTCTGCAAGAGCAATGGCTGCCAAAAATTTAAGGGAAGATAAGTTTATTGTTAGAAAAAGAGTTAAGTATATTCCTAAGTGGACAGGTAAATATCAAAATTCTTAAACTAAATATTGTTTAGTCATTTCATAACCACCAAATTGTTCAATTTTTCTAATTGAAGATGATGAAATATGTTCATATTGTTTATCACAAGTTATATAGATAACATTCACATCTTTCTTGAAATCCTCAACAAATCTATATTGATTTACTTCATAATCTAAATCTATTCCATTTCTTAAACCTCTTATGATAACTACATTATAACCTTCATTTTCATAATCTTGAATAAGTTCATGTAGAAATTTACTATAAGTGATTACTTCTCTATTTATCCTTTGTCCCAATAAATAAACTTCATCATCTGACTTAAGCTGGTTTTGTTTATCAGGGTTAACTCCTATTGCAATTATTACATTACCTCTACCAAATATTCTTTCTGATTTCTCAAGAATATTTAAGTGACCTATATGCATAGGATTGAATGAGCCTGGATAAATTGCTATTGTTTTCATAATAGTTCATTTAGTTTATCCTCTCTTACATTTTCTACACTATTTACTTGTAGATGTTTAATATCAGGATTATGTTTCTTTTGTAAGGTACATTCTGTTAATATCTCTAACAAACTAGCATTCCTTTCAACTCCAATATATTTACCATCAGGTTTTATTTCAGAACCATTATAATAATGTTTCATTTTACCATCACCATATTCAATTTCTAATATAAACTCAATCATTGGATCCAAATTATATTTTTCTAAAAGTTTTAAAACCTCTTTTGGTTCTACTAACATTTTAAGACCCATAATGGTATTATGACCACCAATATCTTTTAATTGTTTAAAGATATTTTTCCACTGAGTTTGTGATATATCATCTAATTCTTTTATAAAGTTACTCATTTGTATATGTTATATTACTTAGTTCTTCTAATTTTTTCCCAATATTATTAATAAGTTTCTCATTATAGATTTTTTCTATAAGTTTAGTCATGATGTCTCTATATTCAGGTGCTATCTTAGTTCTTACACCATTATAGTTACTTAAATCTTGTACTTTAACCCATTTAGTTTCTACTTCTTTTAAAGCAGAATGACCAGTGCCAAAGTTATAATCAGATAACAAAATTGTAGCCATTATACTTGATGATTCTCCTCTATGTCTCCAGTCAGTGAATTTACAACTTGTTAAGTATCTAACATTAGTAACATTTATATTACTATTTGTTACTTCATTTAGATTTCTTTTAGATGTTGTTTCAAGGTTATCATCTTCTGTTTTGGTAAAATCACCAATTAAATGATAGTATTTTTCATCTTTATACTTACCTAAAAGTATCTCACCTTTAAAGTTTTGTACCGAGCTAAATACATATGGTTTAACCTCAGGTTTATGATTAACGGTTGAGTAGATTATACCTGCTCTAAAGTCCTCTGAGTCTAAAGTTTCTCTTGCAATTTCTTTTCTAATATTTGTTGCATTATAAGTTTCACTTGGTTCAAGTTCAATAACTTCATTTACACCAGAGTAGAAAGGGATAAAAGAGTCTCTACTTCCATATATCACAGTTTTCTTTTCACCATAGGGTACAGCAACAATTTTATCTACTTCTTCTGACCATTTCTCATTTGTTTTAGTATCACTAATAGGTAGAATCATAACAGATGGAAATTCTTTTTGTATCATTAGTTTTCTACTTGCAAAATCTAATGGATTTTTATTTGTATCAGGCATTTTAGACATACCAAGTAGTATGATTACTTTTTTATGGTTATCTAATGCAAAGTTAATAAGGTCTCTATGACCTTGGTGTAGTTTATTTGTTTGGAAACGACCAATTATGGTTCCTACTTCATAATCTTTTGGATCAACTAATGGTTTAATTTTCATATCTTTATTTTATTTTATTACATTCCTAATAAAGCCATAAGATTTCTATGTAGGCTCATTACTCTTATATGTGTAAGGAATTCCATTTCATTCATAGATTTGGAACATCCTAATTGTTGTTTTACATTATCTTTCTGATTACTATCTAATTTAAGATATTTATCTAACATTTCTCTCATTTGGTCAGTGCTAACACCATCTTTATTTACAAATTTCATTTGTTATTTAATTGTTTAATACTTTCTACTTCATCACTATATTCTTGTTTATAATTACCACAAGGACATACCCAAAATTCTTCTGTAGCAATTAATTGCCCCCAATTTGGTTGTTTTTTTCGTTCACAACCATTATAAGAGCAGCAGGTATAAGGATGGTATTTTCCACTATTTTGATGTTTATTTAGAACATCTATGTCTTCTTTACTTATCATTTATTATATTTTTAATTTTATTATCTCTAATTATAGATAGAATTTCTGAATATGTTTTATATTCATCAACTTGTTCACCTTTATAATAGATTAAAAATTCTTCAAAAGAACCTGTATCTTCATCATCCCTTGGTAGTTCACCTTGGTAACCTTTATAAGGTATCATTGTTTTACCATAAAATAAACCCCAGCCATCTTTTAATCTGGTGGTTGGTAGCCAATCGGTACAATCAGATATTAATTTTGTTTCACCTAAAAAGTACCATTCACCTTCACCAGTTTTTGCAATAAAAGTAAATTCTGTAAAATCAATTTTCATTATTAAGAATTTTATTAAGAATTTCTTCTCTGATTAAGTATTTAGGTTTAACAATAATTTCACTAAATTTATATGCAGTACCATTTTTTGATTTAATAGTATCATATCCAACTTGTGCAACTTCACCTGATTGTGTGGTTCTATAGAGTATTTTGATTGGTAGAAGAATATATCTCCTACATTTGGTTTGTTTCCACATAAACAGAATTGTGGTTCTTTTGGTTGTGTTGTATTAATTGTTAAATTTGGTAGTTGTGTAATAGTAGTTGGTATTGGATAAGCAGTAGTTTTAGGTTTATTGGCTGCTTCAATCAATCTTTCACAATGTTTTATTACATCATCTAACTTATCATCTTCAATTTCATCAATAGATTTCTTGTATAACAATTTAAACACCACTTTATGTAGTGGTGTTAATTTATTGTATAATGTGTTAAGTTTTTCTCTATTCATAATATAATATTATTTAATTCTTCTATCTATTATTTCTATTTTGTTAACCTTAGATAATTCAATTTGTTTATAACCAATTATGGATGTAGTAATTGCAGTAACTATTGTTATTACCTTTAATATATTATCAAATTTTAAAAACCAAGGTAAAAGTCTATTTGAAAGCATGACCTTAAAATGTTGATAGATATTAAGTTTTGCATATCCCATATGTTTAAATTTTAATCCACCACCAACTCTCTTTATATGATAAAGATACTTTAGTTTGTTAATAGTAGAAGGTTTATACTCTAATATTATCTCATCAATTTTATTATCACTTTCAGTTTCAAATTTACCAAGTGAGTATCTATAAAATGGAAATAACCATTTTGTTGCTTTCTTTAGTATAATAATTTCAGTAAAACTAATCTCTTTTAAGGAAGAATTAATAGTAAATATCGAATTACTTGTTGCTTTTATTTTCATAATTTTATTAAAATCTTTTTGTATTCAAATTCATCATCAACTATATTGTAAAATATAACATAATTTTTATACTTTATATTATCTGATATTTTTTTTATATCATTGTCTTTAATCATATCTTTTAATACACTTTTAATTTTTAAAGTGGATTTATATCTAACATCACATAAACAATGGTCACAAACACAAGTATTTGTATTCGTCATACTTTCACATATGTAAAGGTTTGATAATATTTCTATATCATTATCTTTTTTAATATAAACCCTATCTATTTTATTTGATATTAGATTTCCAAAATCATTATTATAATTAGATTTACCAACTATTATAAAATTAATTTTATATCTTAATCCATTATCTATATAAGTTAAATAATGATGTATAATATCACATTTAGTAAAGAAGTTATTATTACTTTCTATTATTATCATTATTAATTAGTTCAATTTCTTCTTTAGTTAATTCAAAATACTCAAATAACATTTCATCTGTCCATTCTCTATCTAAAGGAACTATTGGTGTCCACTTAAATGTATCAGGTTTTATTGCAGAATCTATTTTTCTAATACCTACTAAATATTTTACAAATTTTGTCTTCAAGTATGTTATAAGACTTTCAGCCTCTTCTTTAGTTTTTGTTGTTAAAAACATATATGAGTCTGATACAAATTCATCAGGTGTTGCATAAAAAATATTACCTAGTCCATCTTCTGCAGTCATGTATGCTCTTGGTGTAACAACTTTATGTAGGTCACATTTTTTGATAACATCTTCTTTTTTAATGTGTTTAGTAAATCCTTTTTGTTTTGAAACATAACATTTTGTAGTATTTTCATTTTCTTCATTTAGAAATCTACTATCATTTGTTGCAATATTATAAAATGATCTGGATTTACTAATACTATCTAAACAATTTTTAGGAAGTTTATCTATTAATTTATAACAATATGGATCTCTTACTATAATATCATATTTCTGAGTAACTTCCACACCATTAAATATAAATTTATTTGAATTATGATTTTTATCAAATAAAAAATATGAAACTCCACCACCAATTAGTACATCTTTACCAAAGATTTCAATTCCATTGTTACCATAATGTTTTAATAGTTTTATTGAATTTGAGTTTATCATCATTCTTCTAAATGAATCTAAGCCTTTACCACCTGCAAACCATCTTGATGGTACTATCATAGTTATTATATCTGTTAAAGTTATTGACTTTTCAATAAATACATTATAAAGTGGCTTAGCAGAAGCTCTATTACCACCATCCATTTGTTGATATGGTGGGTTACCAATAACAACATCAAATTTATCAACATTCCAAATATTTTTCATATGGTAGTCAAATCCATCCTCTAAAAAAGAACCTGTATAGATATTACAATTATATTCATCTTTTGGATCAATTGCACATAGATATAAAAACATATTTTTAGGTTGTAGTTCACAAACATAAATCATATTTTCAATAATATGTTTATATCTTAGTTCCTCATTAGGTTCCCAACTCTCTAAACCTTTCATTAATTTATAAATGACCATAATTGGATAAGGTCCTGTACCATTTGCAGGATCTAACCATTTTAAATCAGGATTACTCCATACTTCAACAGGTAGAGTAGCTAACATTTCCTTAACTAAATCAAGTGGTGTCATTACTTCACCAAACTTTTTCTTTTCAACCTCAGCAATCTTAACATACTCTCTTAACATTAAGACAACATCTTTAATTTGGTCTACTTTGGATAAATTCTCACCACCTATTAATGATTTAAGTTTTACCCACATATTATTATCACTATCCAACAGAGAAAGAATTGCCATTCTTTTATCAGCTTTTGGTAGTTTCTTTATAAATTCTGTTAGTTCTGGTTCATCTGAATATTGGTCTAACATTAAAGAGTCAATAACCTCTTCAAATATTTATTATTATCTTTATAATCAGTATAGTTAGTATCTGAATATGTTGCACCAATTCTATAATTATCTTTACTTAATTCAATCATTATATTTTATTTTATTTTATTTATATATTAAGATATACCTAATTTCTCTTTAAGTAAGTCTAATTTACTTAAAGAAGCAATCCTTTCAGCTTCATAATCAGCTTCAACTTTTTCAATATATTGACCAATATTTGGACATTTCTTTTTAACCTCATTTAAAGCATCTGGACCATCAACTGTTGGTAAACCATTAGTTGTATCTGTAGAAACAATATCCTCACTTGGTTTAAATCCATAATCTCTCAACTCTGTAATCAAATTACCAATATGCACTTTACTGTCAGCATTCTCATGTATAATTGTAGGTACAATTACCCAGGCATATGGTTTATTAAAATCATCCAAATCCATGAACACCTAATTCACCTTTACTAATTCTATCCCTATCATCAATATCTAAACGTGCTGCTCTACCAAATGTTTGTAAGAATTTTGACTTACTTAATGTTCTAAATAATAAAATTGAGGTAATTCCAGGAACATCAATACCCTCTGCTAAAATATCATAGTGTAAAATGATGATCTCTTTTGTTGTATCAGCACCATCAATTTTTAATCTTCTTAAAAACTCTCTTCTACTAACTTTCTCACCATTAATATTATTTCCAATAACTTCATCTGATGCCACTGCATATATCATAACACCACTTCTAATAAAACCAGTATATTCTTTTGATTCAAAGAATCTTTTAATATCAGCAGTGCCTTTAACAGCAACTAACATTTTTGGTTTTGAGAAATGTCCTAATGCATATCTATGTTGTGAGAAGGCTTCTGCAATAATTTTACCAAAATTTGATTGTATATCATCAGAATTATAACTTTTAGGACTTGTTAAGAAGTGCATTCTTGGTCTAACCATTTTACCTTTATCAATTGCTTCTCTTGGTGTCATTAAATAAATTATTTCACCATAAGAGTCAACATTATTCATTCCTCTACCTTTATCAGATGGAGTATTAATAGTAGTTGCTGTAAAGAAGTAGCATCTATCAGTTTTTAATGTATGAATAATATCATGAAATTGCTCTTGGACTAAATATTGTGCTTCATCATTTACAACAATGTTAATTTATTTGTCATAGAAAGCATCATTAATTCTTTCAGCAGAATTATATGTTGAAAAGAAAATCAATGGTAATTTTTGTCTTTCTGCAGTTTCAGTAAACTCTCTAATTAAAAAAGGTGAAGTACCATTCTGAATTTCAGCAAATGGAATACTATAACCTTCATTAAGGTTAGCATCAATTCTAATTTTTTCTAAGTCTTCTAAGTCTGTTGTTCCACCAGAGTGAACTGACATATATCTTGCTTCAATACCTTCACTAACAAGAAATGAATAAACTTCTTTTAGCAATTGATATGATAACATAATACGAGGAGCATTTATAACATAAATACCAAACTTATCTCTATTTTTAAGTATATCTCTTGCAATTACTGCTGCTTGCACAAAAGTTTTACCAGAGCCAGTTGGCATACAAACAATTCCTTTTTTGTTATTATCAGTTGCTGTTATAGCATCATTCTGATAGTCATATAAGTTTTCTAACATATTATTTTTTAATTTTTGAGTCTTCAATTTCTTTTACAATAGATCTACATAAGTTCCAAAAAGATAAGTTATTATCTAATAAAGCTCTTAGGTGTTCAAAACCAATACAATGAACAAAACCTTTAAAGTTTTCATTGTCTGTATAGTGGTGTAATCCTGTTGCAGTTGTTACAACATAATGCCTTGGAATTTTAGTATTATCCTCTGCAATTACAACTCTATGTTTAATCATACCATCAGAAATCATATTTGATAAGTGGTCAGTATTTGCAGTTAATACAGTTTTGCTATTTGATCTATATTTAACCTGTACAACACACTTCTCACCTGCTAAGTTTACACCTACACCATCTACTCCATTATCATCTGATTGAACAGGTTCATAATTGGTTATACCAAGCCTATTGTCATAAGCATGGCTTTTTAATAGAATCTCTACTAAAAACTCAAATCCATCACATTTATACTTATTTGAATTGTACCTATCAGGATCAATTAAAGATTGTTTTTCTAATTTACCCATAAAGGTTGATACTTTATTTGTCTTATTAAAAAGAGCAGTCAAATCATGAGCTCTTAATCCAAATCCATGAGAAATCTTCATATATTATTTAATTTTTTCTATTCTATTTGTTTTCATATTCAATAACATATCACCACCAATAATCTCATAGTTAACACCATTAATTACCTTAACCTTACCATGGTCTTTATGTGAACTTATCTTTTTTAATAATTGTGAAGTATCTTCACAAAATACTCTTACTGGTACTTTTCTTGTCTTAATCATTATTTATCTGCTTTACCTGTTTCTCTTAATCTCAATAATCTACCACAGAACTCAGATGTAGTTAATACTGTCTCACTCTTATTCGTTTTACCCATTGAGTGTGTTAATGAACCATTACCACTTGCCATTAAAGCCTTTCTAAAACTATCAGATTGTTGATACATTGCATTATATGCTTTGTCAAGTAAATCTTGATACTCTTTAGACTTTCTATTAATTTCAACACCTTTCCAATATAATGTCTGTGTTTTTTGCCAGTTTTTACCTGAACCCTTTCTTTTAGCAGAACTACCAACTAATTTACATACAGCTTCTTGCATTTCAACAGATTTGAATTTTAATGATTGTAAAAATCCTTCCATAGAATAACACTCTACATCATCAATAGTAAATCTATGACCTGCAAAGTTGCTTAATGATGATGCTGGGTAACTACTACCTGAACTTATATTCATTTTCTTTAAATTTATTTATTACTCCCAAATTAAGTTAATATTATTATATTCATAAACATATATTATTTTTCTATTTGAGTAAGACTCTATATAATTAATGGCATCCAACTCTGTTTTAAACCAATTTTCAATATCAATATCAGGGTATTCTGAACTATCTTCCATAAACCAAAAGTCTCCATTTCCTTGATCTTTTAGTGTAACAAAACATTCTTTATCTTTTATATTTTGCTTACTTATTCCAAAATATTGACTATAACCAATATTTTCTTCTGTTTTAAAAATCTTTATCATAATCCTATTTTTTCTAATTGTTTATTTCTAAAATCTGTTTTCCACTCGTTTTCCGTCATAAACTGAAATGCAGAAAAAACACATATATAATTACCATCTATTCTTATTTGGTATCTATATGGATTAGTATAACTTTCATTACCAACCTCTACTTTTTTAACCTCTAATACTTCATACCAAGTTCCTATCTTTCCATAAAAAGATCTACCTGAGTTATCACCTTCTACATCATGATTGATATAGATTACTTTATCACCAACACTAGCTATTTCAAAACTACCTCTATCATATGTAAATATCATAATCCTAATATTTTATTTAATTTTGTTTCTCTTTTAAATTGTATATAATCACTAAGTAAGTAATCATACCAATCTTTATTAAGAATATCAACTGCAGTCTTATCAAAAAATACTCTTAAATAAATAAGACCATCATTGTTCATTTTCATGTGCCCATTTTCCTTGTACCATTCTTATGTGAATAGAAAGTATAAAATTATAATTTCTAATAAACTTTTCAAGTTCTTCTTTATTAATATCCATTAGTACTCTACCCAATTCTCAAAACTATTAATAAAATCAGATAAATCAAAATCTTTCAAGTTATCAGACTTCTCTTTGAATGAATCAGACTTACAATAATCTAAAAATATTTTTGTAATCTCAATTCCTTCTTTAACATTTATATGTTGTGATAAACCCAAAGTTTTAGAGTTAAATTTGTCTGTTAAAATAGTTCTTAACTCTGAAATCTTTGAATCATAATACTTTAATTGTTTAGATGTAGTAACATCTATTTCAATATCTAATAACTCTTTGTTACACTTATCAAAGTCAAAATTATTCTCAATCATATCTCTTGAGTATAAATATCCTCTAATAACATGTTTTAACTTCTTAGATTTCTCATAATAAGTCTTTGAACTAAAAAAGTGTTTGGCATCTCTTCTTGCTAATCCAAGGTAGGACCTAACAACTGTATATGTTAAAAAGGTTTTTCTATAATTGTAAAGAAATTCAAGTTCTGTTCCAATCAAAGAAGTTGAATTAATAACTTCAAAGTTAATAGTAGAATCACCATTTAAACAATTATTTAAGAAATTATGTAAAGAAACAAAGTTGTAGTCAATACCATCTTCTTTGTATTGTAATTGGTGATGTGTTTTGATAAATGAACTTAATTCATTTTCAGAAGTTGCATAGATATATAAATAGTCAACATCAGATTTCTCTGTATTAGTACCATACATATTAGAACCAATAACAACCTTTGCAATTGTTGCTGATTTTAATTTATTTAAAAGTTCCTTATCTGTAAAGTGTATATTCATATCTTTTTTATAAAGTACAAATATACTAAAAATTTTTTAATTTATATTAAAAAAAGGGGTTTAAATTACCCCCTTTTCTTTTTTATTCATAAAATGTTACTAGTTTTTCAACTGGTTTAACTACAGAACCATAACCATCATCAAAGTAAGTACCATCATAAGATGAATACCAACCATCAGTTCTGATATAAACATCATGTTCTACAAAGTATTGAACTTTATACCAAGTTGATCCCATATCTGGACCACCATATTTATCAACTACTGTTACTTCACCTAATCCTAATTCCTCAGGACTATAATCTTCATAGGCAAATTCTTGTACACTCATGTTTTCTTGGATTTTCTCCAAGATTTGTTCTCCTGTTAGTTTACTTGTCATATACAGTTTTTGTTACTTGTTTTGGAAATACTTGAGTTACTTTATCATTATAATAATGATCATACTGACCATAAGAGTCATAAGTACCTGTGATTTTAACATAGACATCTTGTACTGGAAAGTGAATTACTGACCAAAATTCAGATGTATCACATCTACCATCAACCTGTTTAAATTCTGTTGGAAGACCTACAGATTCTAAATAAGCTTCAACTGTTTCAAATTCTCCTTCTTCATCTAAATCTTCTAATTGATCATCAAAATATTCAGGTTCAAAAAATGCTTGTTGTAAACCTTTATCTTGAATAACTTTAATAATTTCTTCTCCTGTTTGTGCTACTACTGCCATACTGTAATTGTTTTTTGTGTTTGTTTAACTTCTTTCATTTCATCCCATTCTTCACCTTGATAAGAACATCTTGTTCCTGAGAACATAACATTAATGTCATATTTCTCAAAGTAAATAACTCTTTCTAAGTCAGTATCTTCATTTCCATAAGAATCATACTTTACATTATCACTATTTACTACTAAGGTACCTCCAAAAGGTTCTTTTCTAAAATTATCTATGTAATCATAGATTGATTCAAATTTTTCATTGAACTCTTTTTCAAATTCTTCAAATTTAGTCATATTATATTTATTTATTATTAAAAATTTTGGTAATCTGTGATTGTTTTTGTAACTGGTTGTACAAATTGTAATTCTGTCATTTCTTGTTCATTTCAATAAGAGTCAACTTGAATAGTTTGTTTAAGGAATAATCCATCACCAACATCATAAATAGTTGTTGTACTTGGTTGGTATTCACTATTAGTTTCTGTTGCTATTACTTTGTACTTACTTGAGAAACTTTGAATGTTGGAAAGAATCTCATTAATTTTTTTAATTTCAATGTTCATATTTATAGTTTTTATTAATTAATTCTCTGTAATTTACCTTTGGTGTTTCTAAATTCTTATAATTTAGAATTGCAAACATAGAAATATAAGGGGGAAAGTGTTTAATAATATTATCCTTTAATTGTAACTTATAACCTTCTCTCCAATGGTTATGTTTATATCTTTCCCATGCCATTACTGCAGTTTCTTCATAAACTACTTTTGACTTATCCTCATATGATAATTTATACCATTTGTTTTCATCCAATTCAACTTCTGCACCATCTTTTAAAAGTAATGTGTACATAGGAATTGGATTAATAAGTGTATGAATATAATCATGTTGGTCATAATCCTCATTAACTGCATTATCAAAAAAATCTTCCTTAGATAGTTTCAAATTAGATTTTTTGATTTTTTTATGAATGTCGTTCCAAAATGGAATTAATTCGTTTAAAATATCTTCATTATATTTTACTCCTTTATCTAAAAGGAATTGTACATCATAAATATGTTTAAACCAATTAATATCATGAAATAAGTGTGATATTTTAAGTGTTAATAATAATTCTGGTTTCAAATAGCCAGAATTTTGATATTTTAATATAATTGGGTTGTATAGATATTCAACACCTTCTGAGTTTTTGGTGTCTTGATTATCTACTACATAGTCTAAATCTTTTGGATTCCTTGGAAAATCTGGAAAATAATTTTTAATTGCTGTTGATCCTATTACTAACATTCTATCTGTTTATTTGTACAAATATAAGGACTTTTATTTAATAACATAATATAATAACAAAAATAATTTATAAATATGAAATTAAGAGTAATTGAATTGTTTGCTGGTATAGGAAGTCAACATAAAGCACTTAAAAATATTGGAGTTGATTTTGAAGTAGTTGGTATAAGTGAATGGTCTATTGACTCAATTATAAGTTATGCAAATGTTCACCACAACTCAAATGAAACTACAGAGCTTTCTAAAGAAGAAATACTTGAAGAACTTAAACACTTTACTTTTTCTTCTAATACAAAAACACCTATTAAAAACAGTACACTAAAACTTGATCGTCTTAAAAAGCTATATGTTGCAAATAAAAACTCTAAGAATCTTGGTTCTATTGTTGATTTAAAAGGTTCTATGACACCAGATCATGATTTATTAACTTACTCATTCCCTTGTCAAGATCTATCCAATCAAGGGTCTCAAAAAGGTTTATTTGAAGGTAAAACATCTTCTTTATTATGGGAAGTAAATAGACTTTTAAATGAGTTAAATACTGAAAATAGGTTACCTAAATATCTTTTAATGGAGAATGTACCTGCAATATTTGGTGATAAAAATAAAGAAGGTTTCAACATCTGGAAAGAAAATCTTAAAGAAATGGGTTATATTAACTTTGACTTTAAATTGAAAGCATCTTACTTTGGAGTACCTCAAAATAGAGAAAGAGCTTATATGGTTTCTATATTAAATGGTACAGAGAATGATTTTGTTATACCTACTCAGGAAAGATTAACAGAATTAACTATTTCAGATATTTTAACACATAATCAAGACAAAAAGTATTATTTAGACTTAAAAAGGTTTTATCCATCAGTAATTAAAACTGATAAGACCAAAAATGGTATTAGTTGTTTTGATTTGATTAATTATACAAACTTTGCAAGTGAAAGAAAAGTTTATCACTTAAATAGTATCTCACCAACAATTACTGCAACTGGTGCTCAAGCAAGAATTAAAGTATATGAAAATGGTGAGATTAGAATATTAAGTCCAAGAGAATGTTGGAAGATGATGGGATTCAATGATTCAGATTTTGATAAGGTAGAAGGAACTTTAATTGATAGTATCTTAACTAAACAAGCAGGAAATTCAATTGTAGTAAATGTATTAGAAGTAATCTTCTCAAATTTATTTATAAAAAATTATATTTCACAAAACCAATCATAATCTTTAGTTTCTTTATCACCAGTTTCATTATCACATTTATAGAATGTTAAATATAAATCTAGTGAATTACCTAATCTATTTTTTAATGATTTTGCTCTTCTTTTAGCACCTTCCCAATTACCTCTTCTGTTACCCATTGAGTATGAGTTATATGCTTCATCATGAAGTTCTATAATATCTAATATTTCGTTATCTGAAATATACTTCTCTGCAAATCTCCTTGCAATCATTGCATGATGGTTTTCACCAGTTTTTGACTTTGTTGTATCTACTAAGTTTTTAAAAGTATCATGTATAATTGCAATTAATCTTAATTTCTCTCTGTTAGATTTGTTGCTATATTTATCAACATTTTTTAATACTTCTGAGATATGAAATATCACTTTACCCTCAGGATGTCCATTTCTTGCTTTACCCCAGTTGGCACCAGTTATGAATTTAGAATCACTTGTTATTCTTTTTTCTAAATCTGTTTCTTGTTTTATTAATTCATTTATCATAGTACAAATATACAACTAATAAATATAATTAAAAAATTAAAGTACTATTTTCTCAGAATAATCACTAATTAATTCAATATATTTTTCTAAAGTTTTTAATTTGTGAGTATCATTTACTCTAATTATATTAGTTGTTTTTTCAAATCTTTTTAAGTCTTTATTATCAACAATATTATCATTATTAGATATTATCAATAATGCATCCTTTATTTCGGTTATTGGTTTTATATACTTTAATATTTCATTAGGCATAATATCAATACTTAATGATTCAATATTTAGAAGAGGATTAAATAAAACAAGTTTTGAATAGATATTTAAGTTATTTAATTTATTTCTTAACTGACAAGCAAAATTACCACCTGTTGAATCACCAATTAATATTAATTTATCTGATGGATTTATATCTTTAATAATTGCATCAATTTTAGAATCAATGTTGGTTTGTTTATCCCATTCTAATAATAGCATCATATCAAATCTTTTCTTTAAAATTTTATATTTAGATGAATTCTTAGAAGAGTTTAAACCATGTATATAAATATATTTAGTCATATTTTTTATTTGTGTAACAAAGATAGTGAATTTTTTTCAATTATATAATAAAATTAATATCTTTCTTTAATTGTACCCATCATTACTTTTTCATGATAGTATCCACCTATCATTCTACTGTATCTTGTGTCACTTATTTTTACTATTTCTTTATCTTGTAATATATTTGATGCTTCTTCAACACTAAGTATATAATTATTATATTCATCTGGAAAGTTTCTCAAAATATAATTTTCAAAAGATAAAGATGTTTCAAATATACTTCTATTAAATTCTTTCTTCATTATATTTCTAAGTTTTAATCTACCAATATCTAAATTATCTCTTGATATACCTAATGCTATTAATTTTCTAATTTTAACATCATTTACTTTTATAAACTTATACATAAATACAGCAAGAACTTTACCTTCTATAATATCTATTTTCCAAAATGGTATTTCTAACATTTCATCAGGACTATTAAACCCATTACCTTTTATACCTCCTTGTTCAGAATATGCATTTTGTAATAAATCCCATACTTGTTTCTTATATTTATTTTTAAGATATAAGTCTTTTTCAAATAAGTTTTTAACTGATTCATTGAATTTTGTATATTTTATTATCTTCATACTTTATATATAAAAATATGTCAAGAAAAAGTTCAATAAATAAAATAAAAAGAGATAATTCAAAGTCAAAGAACATAGAAGCTGCTCTTTGTATGTATCTCTATGAGAAGTCACATTCACCTATAACCACTCACTTTACAGGTATGGGTTTACAAGAATGTGATGTTATATCTATATCTAAATCTGATTATATATATGAATATGAAGTTAAAATAAGTAAAGCTGATTATAAAAAGGATTTTATAAAAGAAAAACATACTCATATTATAAATGAAAAATACACCAAAACCAGAAAAGGTGAATTGGTGTATTTACTTCCAAATTATTTTAATTTTGTTACTCCAAAAGACTTAATAACAGTTGAAGAAGTTCCTGATTATGCAGGATTGATTTATATGAATGAAGATGGTACATTTGATATTATCAAGAAACCTAAACTTCTACACTCAACTAAAGCAAATGATGCTTTAATTAGAAAGTTGGCACATAATCTAAGTTGTAAACTTGTATTTAAGAAAGTATAATTATTTATTTTGAACAATGTTCATGTCCACATTTTTTATGTCTGCACTTATATGAAGTGATTATAAGAGGTCTAAGACAACAAAAAATGTGATACTTAAATCCATATACTAAAATGAATCCAAACCATCCTAACCACCCAAAATCAAGTGTGTGTAGATTTATATCAACGATATGAGAGATAAGATGTTCTAGTAAATAAAATAGTATAAATGATACTATAAATGTGATTATAAATTTTTTCATATAGGTTTTTTATTGTTAGTATTTGTTTAAAACATGTAACATCATGATATATAATAATAAATAAATATATTACTCTACCAATCTTAACATTTTATCTACTCTTGATTCTGATAATTTAATCAGTCTATCTAAGTAAGTATTCATAGTTTTATAGTCTTTTTCTGATAGTTCTTCTCTTCTTAACATTGGAGCTAAGTCTGGATAATTTTGAATTAATCCATTTTTTGTATAGGAATCTTTTTCAAAACCATCAACTAAAGAGAATAACTGACCAAACTGAAAAGCCATTACTTTATAAATGTCTTTTATTGATTCTTTTTTACCAGGGAAGTCTTTCATTACTTCAAAGTCAATCATTTTCATAACAGGAATTTTATCTCTTAAATCACCTCTAAGTGCTGGTTTTATTACTGCTCTTAAATGACTTCTTGAGAAGAAAGATAAGATATTTCTATATGCTCTAAGTATTTTCATATCATATTCTCTCACAATAGGCTCTTTAACTAATAAAGGATGATATTGAGTATGAAAATCATAAGTATAGAAAAGTGCATTGTTAACTTCATCAGTAGTACCTTTGAATACTTTAACAATGAATCCATCTTCAACAATAGCTAAGTTGCAGTTTAATGGTTTGTCAGTTAAAATTTTAGACAACTCTGTATCATACATTTTACATAATGTATGAGATTGATCAATGATTTCTGGTATTTCATCAACAAATACCATTACATCATAATCTAAACTGTTTTCACTACCAAAAATTTGAAATCTTTCCATATGCAAATATAAATAAAAAAATTAATATTAATATTAATTTTTAAATAAAAAAGTCCAGATTACTCTGGACTTTTCATTTCAACATCTTTACCAAACAAAATTACATCAACTCTATTTGAAATTTTACCAAGTGGTGGAAGCTCCACTGTGTCAACTACCCATCTTTCAATGATATAGTTTGGATCCTTTCTTGCATTGTGTTTTGCAGGAAGTTTTTCAATCTCTTCAAATGAGAAAGGAGTAAGAACTCTCTTTCTTTGAACATAAGTACCTCTTTTGAAGAAGGTTGGGTAATCATTCCAGTTTACTCCTTTAGTAAATAACATTTCTTGTTTATCTGAACCATTCTTTCCATTAAGAGCAGAATGTGAGAAATAGTGTTGAGCTGCCATACTGATAGAGTTTTTAGTTGCATCTTGCTCTCTCCAAAGGAAAGAGTTCACTGCTTCATCAAGAGTTGGTACATTGTACACTCTACTATCAAATCTTGGTAGTTTATCTACCTTTTCAGGAAGATATTTACTAAGTTCTCTGTTAAAAAAAACAGATGCCATTGCAGAAAGGTCACTAATCATTTTAAAAAGTCGTCCATCAAAATAGATAGAGGAATCAATTTTATCAGTGTACCATACAAGAGTGATTTCATCAGATTGAGTGTAACCACAATTTGCATTGGTTTCTTTCACAAGATACTTGGTGGTTTCAATCATAAGATTAGATAATCTTTCATCATAAGGTCTTTTCAGTCCTTTAGTGAATTTTGAGAATCCTTTTCCATCAAGTCTTGCAATGACTGGAATTCTTGGCATCATTTTGATACCACATGTTTGGGTTTCATAAACCTTCATTCTGTCTCCGAATGAATCTTTTTGTTTGTTGTTTTCATAAACTACATTTTCCTTTTTTTTCAAATTCCTTTGAAATTTTTGTTAACTCACCTTTTGACAAAGGAAAATGATAGTTAATTAATTACTTTGGTTACTTAAAACCGATACAAAGATAAGAATAGTTTTTAATTATCCTAATTAATTCTTCATATTTGTGGAGCCAATGGGTATCGAACCCACCACAGTCTGGTTGCAAACCAAACTCGCCTGCCTTGGTACATGTGACCCCTTATGTGGAGGATACCGGAGTCGAACCGGTGGCCTCTTGCGTGCAAGGCAAGTGCTCTAGCCATCTGAGCTAATCCCCCAAAAATTCACTTTTTCTTTCTCTGCTATTCCGCTTCTAGGAAATATAAAAGTGTAAAACCCTACATCGAGCAGAATGAGGGACTCGAACCCTCATCACTGACGTGGTAAGCCAGTGTAATACCCTTATACGAATTCTGCAATTCATTTGTGCAGGAGAAGAGGATCGAACTCTCATCTGAACATTGGAAGTGTCCTATACTACCATTGTACGACTCCTGCTGAGTGTGTATTCACCTTTGCAAAGGTTGTTGTGACATACACAGCCCTAATCAACATTCTAGTAGTCAAGACAGGATTTGAACCTGTATATCTAATCACTCGTAAGTTTTCAACACAATACCCATGGATTTACATGCTGTGGCTACCAATTTCACCACTTGACTAATTTTTATATCTTTTTTTACGTCCATTTCCTTTATTCAAAGCACCAAATGTTGATGTTAATGAATGACAATTTGGACATAATAACTTTAAGTTACTTAAAGTATTATTTTCAGAATGTCCATCAATATGTTCTAATTGTATAGGAACTTTACCAGTTGTCTCATTAACTTTATTCCAGTCACATTCCATACATTTATTACCATATTTATGAATAAGAAACCGTTTACAAGTTTTATCAGAAAAAGATGTATCACCATTTTCAATTTTTGTAAAGATTATTTGATCTTGATAATCTCTATAGCATTTACTATTACAATATAAACTTCTACTATTCTTTAATGGTTTATTACAACACCCACAAAATATTTCTAATTTATTAACAATTTTATTATTAAAAGTATTACTACAACTTCTTGAACAAAACTTCAAACCATTTTCAATATTTTCACCACAATTTAGACATATTTTATTATTATCTATTTTCTTGTATGTTGATGATTTAATATTAAACTCATATACTTTATTCCTAATACTTGCTTCACTTCTTTTTATAACTAAAGATATATCCTTATATGAACTACCTTCTTTAATTAGAGTTAAAGCAATTTCTATTTCTTCTTTATTCCATCTCATATAGTATATATAAAAAGAGCTACTTTCCCTATTGAGATTTATTGATATTTATTTTTTATAACACTCTCATATTTGAGCATTTTGTTGAGCAACTAGCCGGTCTCGAACCGGCCCTATTCCTGATTGGAAGTCAGGTGCCATACCTACTAGGCGATAGTTGCATATAAGGTGACTGAACTCTTAAATAATCAATTCGCGACTATCATATCTAAGTTTCGTATTAATAGTATTTTAAATTACTTGGTATGTATAGGATTCGAACCTATGTCTCCCGCCACAATGCGGACATCCTAACCACTAAACGAACAGATTGCTAATTCAATATAAAATTAAATCACCTACCGGTATTTTTAATTTTGTAGTCTATAGTTAGTAGGGGATTCTCACCATTATTTACTTATAACCTAATCTAACTATAAATCACTTTTTGTAGGCAAGGTGGTTATCGAACCCACTATCTTCTGTGTATAAGACAGATGCTTTTACCGTCTAAGCTACTTGCCTAATTTTAGTAGTCTATACGGGATTCGAACCCGTGTCTTACCCGTGAAAGGGGCACGTCCTGACCTGACTAGACGAATAGACCATTAAATTTACTATTGACGGGGGTCGAACCCGCATCTCCCACCCTGAGAAGGTGGTTTCCTGCCATTAGAAGACAATAGTATTTTGTGGGATGTGAGAGACTCGAACTCTCCTGCTAGCGTTTTACAGACACGGCTATCACCATAATCCATCCCAATATTTGTACTAGTGACGGGACTCGAACCCGCATCTCCCGGTTTGAAAAACCAGTTTCCTGCCATTAGAAGACACTAGCATAATGATTTTTTGCCTTCCTCAGAGAAGCTTAAAATCTAACAGCATACAGTGGGTAGAGAGGGATTCGAACCCCCGAACTCAAATGAGAACAGATTTACAGTCTGTCAGCTTTAACCACTTGCATATCTACCCTGTTGTAGTCTATACGGGACTCGAACCCGCGTCTCTACCTTGAAAGGGTAGTGTCCTAACCAACTAGACGAATAGACCATTTTTTGTGGGAACCCGAGGACTCGAACCTCTCCCGTTAAGACCAGATTTACAGTCTGGCTGTCAGATCCAAGCTGACTTTGAACTCCCAATTTATTTCAATAAAAAAACCCAATCTGTTTTTGTCAGATTGGGTTTTGTTGTTTAATAATGTTTTACTCCATTACTTTATACACATAACGCTTCTGACCGATGGTATTCTATACCCCGCCTCATATCCGCCTATCGCTTCTATTGTTATTGTTATGTTAGTAATTGTTGTCATTTTTTCTATTTTTAAATGTTTGTTGTTTTGTTTTCTAATTCTTCTACAAAAGTAAGGTGACTTTTTTAATCTACCAAATCTTTATGTAATTTTTTTTAATTTATTTAATCTTAGTAGCGGGAACAGGACTCGAACCTGTGACCTCAAGGTTATGAGCCTTGCGAGCTGCCTACTGCTCTATCCCGCGATATATTTTTGTGAGACTAATCTCAAATTTGTAGCGTAGCGTGGATTCGAACCACCCCTTGGAGTTTATGAGACTCTAATGCAACCTTTACACTTTAACGCGATATATGTTTTATAGTTGTATATATTAAAAAGTTTTTCTCCCTTTTGATATTTTTTACTATTTTTTTACTATTTTTTTACTATTTTTTTCAATATTTGATCAATTTGTTGTTTAGATTTTTCTAAATCAACATTTTGTATGACAAAATCACTTAATTTAGCTTTATCTTCATCAGACCATTGACTTCTTATTCTTATAATAATATCTTCTCTATTAGAATTATCTCTCTTGATAACTCTTTCAACTCTGACATCTTCTGGAGCAGTTACTAAAATTGTTACATCACAATCTTTATAAGCACCACTCTCAAATAAGATTGCTGCTTCTTTAACTACAATCTCACTATTAGTTTGTTTTATCCAATTAATAAAGTGTTCTCTAACTTTAGGATGGACAATCTCATTTAACTTTTTGAGATTGTCGTCATTCCCAAAGACAAAAGAAGCTAACTTCTTTTTATCCACAAAACCATCCTGAACTATTTCTAAACCAAAGGTATCAGTTAATTCTTTTTTTACATCTGGTGTATCAAGTAATTTCTTGGCTTCATCATCTGCAATATAGACAGGAATACCCAAAGATTCAATATACTTTGTTATTGTAGTTTTACCACTACCTATTCCACCTGTTATACCTATAATTTTCATTTTAATATTTCTTCAATTCTTTCATTTCTCATAGATTTAAGTGATTTATATACAGCTACTGATTTTGAACCTACTTTATTATCCAATATTTTTCTATATGAATATTTTAGAGGTTCAACTTTAACTGATATGTAATACACACCTAAGTTACCTTCATTTACTAATTCTTGTAATAAATTTTCAGTATTATATGTTGAATAGTAATCTCTATAACTACTATATTCACATAATTTTACTAAATCTTGTTTTGTGAATTCTAATAATGAATTCTTCTCAACAATTTGAAGAATGTTGTGTTTTTCTAATCTTTTGTATGACATAATTCCTAATTTTATTTTTAGGAAACTACTATCGTGAATTTCTTTAACGCCGCCAGTTGTTAAATCAACACTGCAAATATACAACTATATTTTACAATTACAAATTATATATTAAATAAATGAAAAGATAAATGAAATTACATCTACAGTCCAACCATTACCTAACATTGAATATCTATGAATGTCTGCAATTCCAGTATTTGTATAATCTACAGGAACTGTTTGTAATCGTTCACACTCATTAGGAGTTAGTTTTCTAAACTTACCATCTTGAAGTAATCTTAATGAATTGTGATGTGGTAAAGTCAATGTAGGACTTTTTCTATCTTTCTTGAACTTCTTATTATATACATCAATACAACAAATATCTGGTGCACCTTCTATATTAACTTTCTTAGAAAGTAATTCAGCATTTCTTTCTTTTAACCAATACTTACTATCAAAATTAGTATCGAGTATATCTTCAATATAAATCTGTTTATCATCAGGTAAACCTACAACAGGAATATTAGTCCAATAAAGTCTCTCACGATTTTGAGCACTTACAAGATTGGAATTTATCTTTATAGGTTGTACTCCTAATTCATTTGATATAATATCTTGCCATTCCTTTTTAATTTTAACATTTTCAAGTAGAAAGTAAGTAGGATTACACTCTTTTAATAATCTAACATATTCATAAAATAATCCTGATTTTCCATCAAACCCTGAACCATTACCAGCATTTGAAAATGATTGACAAGGTGATCCACCAAATAGTAAATCAATTTTTGGCAATTGAGAACTTTTAAGTTCTGTTATACTTCCCATTTGAATAGTATTAGGATAATTATGTTGAGTTACTGACATAGCAGGTTCATCAATTTCTGATGCATAATAATTATCATATTTAATATTTAATTTATTTAAAGCTATTTGTCCACAAGACATACCATCAAACAAACTTAATACATTTTTTATTTTCATTTATAAATAAATAATTTTAATATATATAGTATAAAATATGATATAAGTTTATGATTAGTAGTTTTACTAGGTTTAATGAAAATGTAACAAGTGATATTGAAAAATTAAAAAGTGATATTGATGATGCATTTGCATATATCTCAGATGATAGTAAAGTATCAACTTATATTAGAGATAATGAAGTTTATGTAGATATTCTTTCAACACTACCAAATAATGTTGTATATAGTGATATGGAAGATTATATAAATAAACATGAGATATGGCATGAAACTCTTTTGGATATTAATGTTGCAATACAACAAATAACAAGTAAAGATAATGTTGGTGTCATATCAAATATAAATACAGTTGGTAATGTAAAGATAAAATTTCATTTGATTCATAATAAGATAATGAAAATTGATAAAACAAAAATAGAAATTAGTGCCATTAATTTAACTAAAGCACTTATAGAAGAGGGATTAGAAGGTCCTGAATCACCTACTAACTTTAGTATGAGAGACGATATAAATTGTATTAAATTTTATTCAAAACCAAATATGGACGTAAGAGAGGTTCAAAGTAAGGTTACTAAAATATTTACTAATGATGGATTATCAAAATCCTCTTTTCAAGTTAAAAGTGAAATTTATTACTATGATGGTAATATTTCAAATATTGTATATTTTTCAGTACATAAAGTAAATAGTAGTGGTGGATTATTAAAAACATTTAAAAGAGTAAAATTAAAAAGACAAATATAATGAGACCAGAAGTAAGAATTATAGAACCTCAATCAGAGGAAAGTAAACCAGTAGAAGTATCAGGATGGGAAGCTGAGCAACTTCTTAGAAAATATGGACATCAAGAACAAGGTTTTTCTACAAGAAGTCAAATACAACCTCCTACACCAGGATTAACTTTTGATGAAATGATTGTACAAGAGGAATTGAGATTGAAAGAAGAACAACTTAGGAGAAAACAACAAATGGTAGGTCCTAAACCTGTTACATTTAATGGTCAAAATGGATATGATTCGGATGTGAGATATGGATCTGATTCAGATAGTGGATTTGGATTTAAAATTGAGATTACTACTGATATGAATTTACCTAGATATTAATTTCTAAAGTTTCTCATAGTACTATTTATTGCAATATCTATTGCAATATCTTGATATTCATCTTCTGTAAGGCCTAAACCATATGCATCCTCAATTTTTTTAATTAATTCATATTTACCTTTTTCAGATTCTGCTCTTCTTCTTTGAGATTCTATCTGTTCTTCAACACGTTCATCACTCCAAGTAGTTTCTCTATCAAGTATTTCAATATCCTTTAAATTTACTATACATCCAGCAACACCTGATCCACTAACAGCATTTGCGAATTCTTTTGAAACTGCAGCCCAAACTCTACCACCATCAGAGAAATCATATACATATAAATAACCTGATAATCTATATTCATTAGAAGAATACATACTTTTCTTTTCTCTTGTATCTCTAAAACAAGTTCTACCAATTTTTGTTTTTTCTAAAATGTCTTGAGAGACCGCTTCATTAAATTTTCTCAAATGTTTCATAGATTATATATAAATATATTAAATTAACTTTTAGTAATAAGATTAATTTTTGCTTCTCTTAGTAGTACTTTAATAAGTTCGAAATCTTTATCAGTTAATCCCCAATGATCTTTAGGATTATTTAGTAAATTAATAAAATCTGTAATTGTGGCATCTGATTTAAGATAATCTAATTGTTTTTCACATTGTCTTATGTGAGCACTCAACATAAATTGTTGTCTATATAAAGCTTCATTTTTCATGAAATTTATTACATCTTGTATATTATAATTCATCTAATAGTAATATTAATTTTATATCTCTAATTACTGAACTTTTATTATTATACTTACTAAAGTATTTAAACATTTTAGTTAATTCCAATTTTAGATTTTCTTTTGTAGGTTCAAGATGAATTTTAGCATGTTTACTTTTAGTGAATGTGTTTTCAATACTTCTTAAATGTGAACATACTTCAAATTCTTGTTCTTTGATACCAATTACTTTTAGTTCAATTATCTTATCAATTACTTCTTGGTTACTCATTTAATAATCTTTTTAATTTAATATCTCTTATTTCTTCATCACTTCTTCTAAACCAAAGAGTTTGTTCATATGCCAATTTCAATTCCTTCCAAGTAGGTTTAACATCCCAAACTCCATAAACATACATTGAATCATCCCAACAAATACAACTTCTTATTTCAGACCTTTCATCATCTGCATAACTTTTATAAGTTTTACCATCAATATCACTTACCCATTCATATTGTGTATTGTTTTCCCAAGTTCTTCTTATATCAACCCATTCAACTTCAACTGCCATATCAACAATAAAATCACCAATATGTAGTCCTAGTTTAGGATAATAAAGAGTTTCTTGATAATCATCAACTCCAATTTTCTTAATTGGATTTGTAATCTCATATAAAAAGAATTTACCTGTATTTACTGAACATTTTAAAAAGTCATATTTATCATTATGTTTTCTTAAATAATCACCATTATAAGTAACTATTTTACTTATTTTCCTTTTCTCTGCTATTTGTTCTTTAGTTAAAATCATTTTACAAATATAAAAAATTAATATATAAGATACAAAATAATATAGAATTAATTATGGCTTTAGTTGTCTTTGGTGAAAAAATAGACTTTACTACAATTGACCTACCTGAACAAGGTGGTTATGTAGTAGGTTATGATGTAAATACAGATTTACTATCACAAATGGATTACCTTGGTAATGTTACTGTAATAGGTAGTATTAGTGGTGGGGCATCATTATCGACAACTTTAGGATTGGGTAATTCTACAGGTACAAATTCTATAGTTTTAGATAGTTCTATAATAAAAGGTACCAATAAACTATCATTGGATAGTGGTTCTATCTCATTAACAACTGATAATGGAAGTTATAATGAATCTTATTTATTTATGAATTCTGGTAATGTTATTATAGGTAATGGTTCAAGTAAAAGTTTTAGAATAGAAAATACTGGTATAACTACCAAATGGTCAGAAACAGATAGACAAACAATTAACTCAAATTCATATGAGTTATTTTTAAATAATTTTCCAACATTACAATTTGGTAAATTATCATCAGGTGTTGGTACTAAATTATCTGTATTTATGTCAACTGATAATTCTACAATTAATTCAGGTATTTTTAATACTGCAGTTATTGGAGGACAAAATATAACAGCAGTAGAAAATAATTCAGTTTATGTTCCTTACTTAATAATACAGGATGGTAAATTAATAAAAGGAACTAAAGGTTCAGGAAGAATAAAATTTAATGAAACTGGAGATGTTATATCATATAACAATAATAGTGTTATTGGTGTATTGTCATCCACAAGTTCTGTTATATTTACACAAAATGGTATCTTTATAAAAGATAGTGCAACTGCATCACGTACACCTGATATAAATAGTGGAATTGCATATATATCTACAAGAAACTCAAGTGCAACTGCAAGTATTAAAAATTCTGTTATTATAGGTGGACAAGATTTAATTGCTACTCAAGATGATACAGTTTATTTAGGTAATAATGTAAATATAAATAATGTATATAATCTACCTTCTATTGATGGAACTATTGGTCAAGTATTAAAAACTGATGGATTAGGAAATGTAACTTGGGTGAAGTGGGTGCAACATTAAATTTAATTACTTTAGATTATAATACATTTGTTTCATTGAATGGTGTATTTCAAGTTGATACAACTTATGTTATTACAGATGCTGATTCATCTTTATATGGTGGTACTGAAATATATCTTAGTACAAATTCATATGGTATTTTAAATGATGAAGGTATTGGAAAATTTTACAATCCATTGTATGATCAATTAACCACTGGTTTTGGTATATTTAGTACATCATCAACCTATTCAATTGGTAGTAAGGTAATTTGGGGTGGTTTTGTTTGGCAAAGTATAAATGGTGTAACAGGTATTCCACTAAGTATATTCTCACTGGATGTGACAAACTGGACAAAAATTACATTTAATACAGTTGATTATTTAATATCATATGATAAGATTAAATTTGATTGGATTAATAACAAAATAGTTTATAGAAATGAGAAAAATACTAATATAGTTAGTACAAGTAAAATAAATATTGATATATTTTTAGATATAAATCCACTTTATAATCCAATTAAAGCATTTCAATGGGGTAATACTTATGATTTTAATATAAATAAAGGTATTGGATCTCAAAATATAATAAACTCATATAATGAGAATATTAATTTTAGAGGTTCTTTTCAAATAGATATAACAATGAATAATTTATCTGCTCAATATAATTTACCTAACTTAACAACTATTTCACAAAATAATTTAATATTTGACAATTATCAATATAATAGACAATTAATTTCATTCACTTCTGAAAGTGGATTGGTATTCCAAGGGGATTTACCAAATATAAGTGCATCAAAATTAATGGGTAAAGTTAATAATCAACAAGTTGAAATAGATTTAACTCCAACCTCTTTAGTTACTCCAATAATAACATCTATGTGGAATATATTTATGAATGATGGTGTTACTCCATTTGGTCCAACTTCAATTGATGGTTCAATTATAGAAGCATTTAGTATATCAAATAACATTATTGTTCCTGTTGGATGTAGATTATCATTTACAGGTAATAGTACTATCCCTGATGCAACTAGTGGATTTTCTATACCAACAACAAGAACAGGTAATTTCACATTTTCAGGATCAACGTATCCATTAATTAGTGCGACATTATCAGTAACTGATATAGTTTCTAATGTAACATATACAACAACCATAACAAAACCAAAAACAGGACTAATTGTTTCAGGTTCTCAAGTAATTGCAGCAACTGGAAGTGATACTTTATCAGTAAGTACTCAAGTAACATTTAGTAATTTATTTTATTATGGTTATTTGAATATTGGTCCTATCTCATCAAATATATCACAAATTACAGTTGATGGTTTAACTTCAAGTCAAATTGAAGGACTTGGTAATTATAAATTTGGTGGTAAAGCACAAACATTTGTGGCAAATGATGGTGGTTCTGGATCAAGATTAATATTTGCATACCCTGCATCATTAGGCACTATTTCAACATTAACATATACAGGTTCAACAGTAAATTCAATTGGGGCATTTACAATTATTACAACTCCAATAACTATAACAACAATAAGTGGTATTTCAACACCATATATTGTTTATGTGGCTAATGCTGATAATACTTGGGGTAATGGTACAACAGTTACAATAACAACAACATAAATATAAAAAAATAATTAATAAAGAAATGAGTATTCAATTTGGTGATATTTTAAAACACAATAATTTACTTTATCCAATAGTAGATATAAATGATGTTAAAGGAGGATTAAGAAGTATAGCTACCTTTAGTAGTGATTCATTAATTTCTGAATATACATCAATTCCTGAAAAATATAGAACTGGACATAGTTTGTTATTAGAAACAAGTACTAGTACAATTTATTATTTATCTGGAATAGATGCAACCAATCCAGAAGATTGGAGTCCAATAATAGGACAAAATGCAATTAATACAATTATTGAGAGTACTGGGTTTTCAGTAGATATGAATGAATTAACTATGAATGCAGAATGGATATGGAGTATAAATAATGTAGAATATACTAATTTAGTTGAAAATGTATTTACAATACCTTTAACTACAAGTGGATTCATTAGAATAGATTTAATAGTTGCTAATACTAGTGGAACTTTTGATAGAATAGAAGGTATTGAGAGTGATACAGTACCTGTGGCACCAGAGGCTCCGTTTAATACTGCTCAGGCAACATTTATTACTGTTATTGATTCAGGTATAGATGTGGTTTCTGCACCTACTAATGGTAATTATATAATTAAGGATGAAAAGTATATTACTGATGTAGATACATTAACTATTAATGAAGAAGTTACTTTATTTAGAAATTGTAATTATAAAATTAGTGATGGTATATCACAAATATCAGGATTTAAGTTTTATTCATCTATATTAGCTAGATATGACCTACAAATTTATGTTGGTAAGGAATATATAATATACAATAATGGTTTATCTGATATAAACTTAGTTCATAATTCTGGTAGTGTTAATTTACCTATGATATTAAATGGTGGGATTGATTTTAGTTTAGCACCTGGTGATAGTGCAAGATTCCTATTACAGAAGGATAATACATTATTACATATTGATTATGCATTTACATTACAAGAAATTCTTAATAAAAGTCATTATGGTGATAAAATTGAATTGGATGTTACTGATTCTAGATATGATAAAGATTTGTCTTGGTTGAACTCAAGTGCAACCGCATCACATTCTTTTGAAGGTCAATATGTTTCTACAATAACAGGTAAAGTTTATGTTTGGGGTAGAATTGACACAGTAGATTATGGTGTACAAAAAATTGTCAGACTTAATACTGATGGTTCATTAGATTTAACTGCACATTTTCATGATGAGTCATCATATGAACATGAATTTTATGCAAGTATTTCAACTGTAACAGAAGACCCATCAGGAAACATTTATATTGCACATGCTTGGGATAATGATGATTACCCTTTGATTATGAATCAAGTTTTATTTATTTTTACACAATCTGCAGGTCTAATACAATGGTCACCATTTAGTACAAAAGTTAGTAATCCTTTATATGGTCAAGATTCTTATGACAAGATTTCTAAAATGTATCATGATGGTACAGGATTGTATTTGTCAATAACATCTAATTCATGGCCTAGTGATCCATTGTCATTTTCATATGAAACAACACCATTAAACGTACGTTTACTTAAAATTCATCCATTATCTGGTGTAACATTACAAACATTTTCATCAATTGATTTTGTATATTCAATAGAAGATTTTTTAATTTCTGATGGTTACATTTATGCTGTAGGACTTAGTGATATTGGAGATAAATTAGTTTTCAGATTTAATGCAACAACAGGTGTTAGAGATGAAAGTTGGGGTACAACTTTTGTACATTCGGGTTCTGATGGATCATCATTTTATGGTCGAGTATATAGTATTTTACAAGTAGCAGAAGATTTATTATTAGTCACAACATCAATTAATGTTGAAATATCAGGTTCTAATTATCAGGGTATATTATTAATAAATAAAACTGCAGGTACCATTAATGAAAATTCTGTTACAGATTACAATTTTGAGGCATATAAAATATGTAATGTAAATGATGAATTTATACATTTTAAGAGTATTAATCTCAGTCAATCTTTTAATGTTGATATAAATGCTTTAGATATAGTACAAAGTACTTTAATATGTTCTAAAAATGGTGTTCTTGATAATAGAATAGCAGCCATTACTTCTGATGATATTATTGTCTTTAATGATAACTCTATAATTTACTATATACACACTAATATTCATGCAATTAGAACAAAGTTGTATGATATGTACAACACAGAAGACAAGTTCATTGTTACTAATTGTTTCTTTACACAGACTAAAAATACAGGTCTAGTTAGATATTCAAATAAAACATTATCAATTATTAATCAAGATGTTAGATTGGCATCAGAAGAAGACATGATGAACAAGAAAAATGTTCAAGAAATTGTAGCCTATTCTAAAATAACATCATCACAAATAATAAACACACAAAGAGACATAAATCCTGATGTTATTATTACTGGTATATCATATCATACAGCAGAATTTGATGATGATGATTTTTTAATTTTAAGAGTTAATAATAACTCTACACAACCTAATTTAGGTGATAACATTAAGTACACTAACTGTATTGCTTCTGTATCAACACCAGCAGGTCATGTTTTTGTTGATTGTCAAATATTTGGAGAAGTTAGTAATGAAACAAATACAGTAAGTAGTCAAAGATTGTTAAGAATCAAAGACCTACAAGACAATTTAATTTCTCAATTTGGACAATGGTCTGTAATAGATTTATGGTTTAATATTGAAAATATATCTTTATTAGATGAACCTGCAGAAGCATATGTTAAAACAATCAATAGAGGTTCTAGAGTATTGATTAGTGATGCATCAGAAAGTCATTCTATTGTAATGACAAATTGGTTCAATGAATATTATACAGGGCCTTACACATCATTGGCAGTTAACACATATTTAGAAGGAGCTACTTCAACTATTACCAGTAACAAATTATGGCAAGATTATTCTGAACAATTTGATGCAGATTTAGTTTTTCAAGCAATAGCTAATAGAGCAGATGATGGTCGTCATGCCAAGTCTAATGTATTATTTGTACTTGCACACAATTCTAATACAGCAATTGAATATAATGTATTTCAATCTTCTAATGAATTCTATCCACATTGTGTACTAGTTTCTGCAGGTGATGCATCAGATCCTTTATACACAACTAACTGGCAAACATCATATGGAAATGGTGTAGAATTTTGTGAAAGTACATATCCATCAGAATCAGGTTCTCAACATGAACAATCTCCAGCAACTGCTATTGTTGCTGCTAAACTACAATCAATTAAAGATTTGACAAATGTTTCATGGAGAATTGTAAGAAATGCTGCAAGACAAACAGCATCCAATTCAGGTGTATGGGATAAATTTAGAGGTTTTGGTGTTATTGATGTAGATGCAGCAGTGGCTTTAATTGAATCTTCAAATTACAGCCAAATTCTAGCAAAACGTCATAATGATAAAAACTGAATTGAACCTGTAGTCAAAGCTATTGATATTCATAAAGATGCTTATGTTGCAAAACGTCACTTACCATTTGTTGGTGAAGATGCTAAAGTCTTGATGACTTCAATGACTGCATCCTATGCTACTGTTACAACAGGTCATACTTTTGTTATTGGTCAAACATATTTAGTACCAACGTTAATGGTTGGAGATGATTTTACAAACATTGGTTTTATTTCACAGAATTCACCTTTTATTGCTACAGGAACAACACCTACTACATGGACTAACCTTTCTATTGTATATCAATTATTTGCAAATCGTATTGATTTTCAAAATACATTTGAACAAGATGATATAACTATTAATTTCTCTGCAAGTAGTGGAGGTGATGATGGATCATATGTTATTACATCAAACACAATTGAATTTAGTTATGATAATTTTTTCATATTAGGTACAATTGAAGGTGACTCTTTCACAAGAGGACCAGGAGGGTCTGTAACATATGCAATTAATACTTTAGAAAATAGAATTTATCTATACTATGGTGGTGATGTTACTAGTGATCTAAAATGTCAATTATTAATAGCTATTAAACCATAATATTATAATAAAAAAGACTTTGAATTATCAAAGTCTTTTTTAATTTGAAGAGAGTAGGGGAATCGAACCCCAACCAGTTTCCCGGTCGTCACGCTTAGCAGGCGGACCCTATCACCATCAAGGTTTACTCTCCATATAGCAGTGAGAAGGAGAATCGAACTCCATACATTAAAACGTACGTACTGCTTTCCAGGCAGACCCTATCACCATCAAGGTTTACTCACTATTTAGAAGAGAACGTGGGACTCGAACCCACAACTCAGATTACACCGAGTTACTAGTTTTCAAAACTAGCTCTTCATCCAGCCAGATGTTCTCCATATAGCGGAGGAGTGAGGTATCGAACCCCATACAAATAAATGTACCCACAGTTTTCAAGACTGGGTTTAACACCTGCTAAATTACTCCTCCCATTATTTTGTGATTCCAATAGGATTCGAACCTATATCTGGTCGTTCGTAGCGACCTATCCTGTCCAATTGAACGATGGAACCAATAAAAAAACCCACAAACTTTTGAGGTTTGTGGGTTTCAAATAACTTTTTAACTTAAAATTATGAATACACAAGAACCTCCCTCAATTTACTTGAGCGACTTGAAGAACTTGACGATGTACTAATAATTGTTTTCATAACTTATATATTAAAAATTTATTCTTTGTTTTTTATTGTTAATTTTTTTGTAGTCTAAACAGGAATCGAACCTGTGATGCGCAGAAGATACCCCAGAAAAACTGGATCGACTACATAATGTTACCACTACATTATTAGACTGTTGGTTGACAGACGGGACTTGAACCCGCAATCCCTTGGCTCACAACCAAGTGCTTTAACCAATTAAGCTACCATCAAAGTAACCCCGGTGGGGCTCGAACCCACGACCCCCTCATTAAAAGTGAGGTGCTCTGAACCAACTGAGCTACGAAGTTATTTAGTTCCCCCTGTAGGATTCGAACCTACGACCCCCATATTAAAAGTATGGTGCTCTAAGCTTTCGCAAACCAACTGAGCTAAGAGGGAATATTGCACGCCATACAGGACTCGAACCTGTAACAATGGTTTTGGAGACCATCATGATACCATTTCACCAATGACGTAAAATTGTGCGGACTGACGGAATCGAACCGACCTCTTATGGGCTTCAACCATACGCTAAACCGTCTCAGCTAAATCCACAATTTTTGGGTGAATGACGGGGCTCGAACCCGCGACAACTTGAACCACAATCAAGTACTCTACCTACTGAGCTACAATCACCATATTAAGTGGAGAGGGTGGGGATCGAACCCACATCATCGGATTTTCAGTCCGCTGCATAGACCAACTTTGCTACCTCTCCTTTTTTTGTTCTCCCGATGGGCCTCGAACCCACTACCCCTCGGTTAAAAGCCGAGTGCCCGTCCATATGAGCTTCGAGAGAGTAGAAACAAAAAACCCGAACTTTTTTAAGTTCGGGTTTCTGTTTATGTTTATTATTCTCTTTTTATCTATATAACTAACTATTTAAAGTTATATCTGAGAACGACATACTCATACATCCGAACTTGTGGCTAAACCACTTGAACGACTTACTAAAGCTTGTATGTTTTAAATTTGTTCTCATTGTTATATATATTAAAGTTTTATTCTCTCTTTTTGTTTTTTTGTTATTTTTATAGTACAAAAGTAATAAAAGTTTACTTATCTACCTAATTTTTTCTAATTTATTTTTAATTTTTGTGGATACAACAGGATTCGAACCTGTGATTGCTTTCAATATTTACTTCTCTACTTTGCAATGGTGTTTTCGTCCTGTAGTAAAATGGACTTGGACTCCTGTATTTGGCCACTCTACCATATACCCTTTTTTAATTTTTTCTTAAACTATCTAAAATTTCAGGGAAATGTTTAATAGTAAATTCTTTAAAATTTGTATTTTCTAATGGAATTCCACCTTCACCACAATAAACTAATATTGTTTCTTTTGTTAATTCCAATAATTTATTAATACGTTCTAACTCAGAATCATCTTCTTTTTGCTTTGACTTTGAGAAGAAACCTTCATGATCCTCAACTTGTTTAATCAAATCTTCTGCAATTTGTCTAATAGTTCCATAATATATATTACTTAAAATATCTTTAGTTGTCATATTTTTTATTTTATACAAAAGTAATACTAATTTTTTATTCTATCTAATTTATTCTATAAAAAGATAAACATATGGTGGTCTAACACCTCAACTTTCAACTGATACTATTTTATGTGTGCCACACTTGGTCTAATTGTCACTATCACTTTAATGTTTATCTATTTTTTTATTTTATATATACTTTATGTCTGTAAAATCTCGTCAACAACTTAAATATATTTTTGCCATGCGCAAGAAGTACAAATCAAAAAAGAATACACCAAAAGATAAAAAATGGGTATTCAATGATGAATGGACTAAAGGTGTAGAAACCATTGGTTTACCAACAAAGGTAAAAGATTTTAAGACTTTTAGTGCTGATTAATAAAATCCTTCCCAAGTGTCAACACTTGTTTGTTTTGGTTGTTCATACACATCAGTTGTTTCATAAAAATTAGACATTTTCTTTTTAAGATTATTCTCAATTATTTTATTTACATACTCTATAATATCTTCATCTGCACTACATAAAGTACCATATTTATCAACCTTATCAATTCTACCTTTAGAGAAATTTCCAAGTTTTACTTCTTGTTTCTCTGATAAAATATCTGCTAATAATTTATCTCTATTAACAGATAAAGTATCAATTTCATTTACCTCTAAAAATTTATCAAATGATGTTAGGAATTTTGGAACAATTAATCCTACTCTTGCCAATGCAGTACCAATTGTTTTATATTTTTTTGCATCAAACCAATTCTTTGAATAGTAATTGGAAGATTTATCTTTATATGAAACAAAATATCCATCACCTTGTGATTCAGAATAATTTGTAAATGGTTCCAACCAAACTATATACATTTTATACCAATACTTCTTTGATAACTTCTGATACTACTTTTCTATCAACTTGTAAAGTGGCAAACTCTTTCATAATACCACCAACATTTGTTACACCTGATGCAACAATTTCATTTACTTTAACAACAATATCTTCTCTTGTCAATGCAGTAGGAAGCATAGCTTCTACAATTGCTAATTGTAATTTAGATTCTTCATCACCACTTGTGTTGATAACTTCATTTAAAGACTTTGCAGTTTTATTAAGGATTTTAATTACCTCTCCATCAGAAAGACAATCAACACCTGTATTCTTTTCAATAGTTTGAATTTCTCCTTTTACTACAGAAAGTAAATTTTTTGCAACTGTATTTTTTTCTTTAAATGCAGTCATGTAGTCTTTGTTAATTTTTTCTTTTAAACTCATAATTTTTAATTTTTAGTTCTGCAAATGTAGAACAATTATTTTAATTAAACTAATTTTTAATAAAATATGAAGAGGGTGGAACTCCTGTTAAGTATGGCCGGAATCCGAGAGCCTAACCTTAACTTTTATGATCTAATCACTTGGGATTGCCTTTTAATGGATTTGTGTCCTTGGTTTAGCAGTGTTACCATTCTGCGTTTATTCTTCATAGTGTTGGATTTAATTAGTAAGTTATTTTCATATTATAACTTATTTTTTTCATAATTTATAGTATCTATTACCATCACAATTTCAATACTAAAATCCTTATATCTATCATATATTTATATACAGGGTAGTTCACTAATTTTATCAAGGATATTAACTTATTTGTTAGCTACTTACTACCATAAACATTATTAGAATTATGTGACCTGTTTTCTTATTCTATATAATTGGTCAACTCTAATAACTTATTATTATTTATACAAATATATAACAAAAGTTTTAATTTGAGAAATTTATTTTAATATATAAGTAATGAAATATATTAAATTATTTGAAGCATTTGAATCACAAGTGATTACTAGTACAATAAAATTCATAACAAAGAAAATAGATAATAAGACTTCTAATTTATATTCAGATGATATTAGAAGATTAATGAATGATTATAATATTCCAATCTCTAAAAGTAGTGAAGATGATGTTAAGTATTATAGAAGTAAAAAAGCAGTAAAAATTAAAAACACAAAAAGTATTGAGAATGATATATATTTTTTTTGTATTAAATATTGGTTCTCTCTTGAGAAAGGATTTTTAGGCAAAACAGCAGTTGGTAATCTAAGAACTACATTTGTAAAATTGATAAACAATTATCATGAAAAGAATAAAGACTTTAGTGAAGAACAATTAGATTATATTAAAAATAGTCTTGATATAAACAGTGGTAAATTGACTTCTGTTTTGGATTATGGTAATTTAAAAGATGGTGATTATGTATTACTTACTTTTGGTGATAGAAGTTCTGATGAATTATCTATTTCCATAGGAAGAATATTTAATGATATATCATCAGGTGGATTATATGTATATAATGATTTTAGATCTGATGGAGTTTCACCTGATTCAAGTCCAAGTTTTTCAGTAGATTATGAAAAAACTTGGAGATTAGGTCGTAATAATAGTAATGGATTTGATGCAGATGGTGATCATTTCAAACTTCATGTTTATACAAAAGATAATAAGCCATTAAGACAAGAAACTAAAAAAGACGAGTTAAAACATAAACCTAATTTAGCAGACTATAACAAACCATTAGATGATGGTAAAATTTCTGATTGGACTATACGTAATCAAAATAATATTAAAGATGTTATAGAAGAATCAGACTTTGCTATTATTGTTTATTTAGATAGACTACTTAAATTACCAAGTACTAATTTAATAAATAATGTAAGAAAGGAAGCCAGAAAAGGTGCTACTGCACTTATGTCTAATGATGAAATAAAGAGAATTAATATTAATAATTATACTAAAGGTTTGGTAAAAAAATACGGAATTGATAAGTATGTTGAAGACTTCTCCAAGTTAAATAAACTAGTAGATAGTATTATGGGTAATAAGTTTATTATGTTTAATATTTTTGTAGGTAACTTAAATGCAATGGATTCTATTATAAACTCACTTTATAGTTTAATAAATGAAGATTATGATAAGGAATACTATTTTAATGATCTTTTATCTACATTTAAAAATGTTAGAAATCAAACTAAAAGATATAATCTACAGTACAATAAAAATTTAGATTTAATTTATAAATCAGGTGATGATAATCTTATAACTATAGTAGAAAGAACTGAGAAAATAGGACAAGATATTAGTAATTATATTAATACTATAGTTACTATTGAGAACATACATGATTTAATAATTATTAAACATAAGATATTGGCAATTCAAAGTTTTATAATGGATTATAAAAATAGATTACCAAGTTGTTATAGAGATATTATATCTAATCTAGAAACATCAAATATAAAAGCATATATAGAATATTGTGATGGTGTAGATGATCAATTTGATGATTCAATGAATAAACTAGATATAATGGAGAAGTTTGTTAATAGTATATTAAAGTAATATTAGATCATTAATTCTATCATTTATTTCATAGAGTAAACCCAAACATTCTCTTTTTAAATCCTTTAATATATTAAAGTCATTTATGTTAGTTGTTTTACCTAAAGTATCATCAATTGTTCTTATTTCATATTCAATATTATCTCTGAGTAGTCCAATTTCAAATAAAATGTCACCTTTAATCTCACTTATTAATAAACTAAAATAAGGATTACTCATGATTTTTTCTTTGTATGAGGATACATTAAAACTTTTTATAATTTTTTTAAGATTCTTTATTACTTCTTCCTCATTTTGTGAATTATATAACTTTTCGAGGAAATCTTCTATATTATTTTTCATTATACCATCCCTCTTTTTATTTCTCTTTCTATATCTTTCTTTTTAATATCCTCTCTTTTATTCCAAAGTTTTTTACCTGTTGCAACACCAATCTTAATTTTAATTCTATTATTTTTAATAAAAATACTTAATGGTATGGCAGTTGTTCCTTTATCCTGTAGATTTCTTTCTATTCGGTTTATCTCTTTCCTATTTAAAAGTAATTTCTTGTCTCTATTCTCATCATGTTTTGTTAGTGGGTGTGAAGATTTATACCTAGCAACATTCATATTCTTTAACCATACTTCTCCATCTTTAAGATAGATAAATGAATCAGCTAAAGTAACATTACCCAGTCTAATTGATTTTACTTCACTACCAACAAGTACAACACCACATTCAAACTCTTCATGAATTAGAAATTCATAATAAGCTTTTCTATTATTTACTATCATATTTTTATATCTATTTGAGATTCAGTCTCCCTGTTTTTAATTATTCTTACTCTATCTTCTCTAATTATTCCTACAAAGTCAGCCATATATAGTCCGTAGTTACCACCACTAAAAATATATTCATTTCCATGTTCAATAGGACTATTGTATATTGGACAAGTTATTAATAGTTTATAATCACTGTCTATTAATTCATCTGTAATTCTTCTTAAAGAATTCTTTTTTATATTTGCTCTTCTAATATCACCCCTAACAAGCATAAAATTACTTATATCTAATAAATAATGTGTAGTCTTTATGCATTCATTATCTAATATAGAATTAATCTTACTATCTCTTATATATGAATGCATAGAAAAAGATGAATCTATTTCTGGTAACTCATAGTGAGAAACTTTGGAAATAATTTCATCTTTAATTCTTTCATCCTTATATGAATAACCTAATAGAGATATATTTGAATTATTAATTAATTCAAATAAATATTCTGTTGGTTTCATACAATTATTCTAAGTGAGTGTTAATCAATTCTGTTAACTTTTCTATAGTGGTCATACCAACACTTCTTTCAACCACTTCTCCATTTTTGAAAAGAAGTAATGTTGGAATATTTCTAACTCCTAAGTCAACAAGAATATCTCTATTCTCATCTGCATTTAATTTACCAACTTGTAATTGTTCCATGAAATCTAAAGAGATTTGGTCTACAATTGGTGAAATTTGTCGACATGGGCCACACCAAGGTGCCCAAACATCCACTAATACTAATTCATTTTTAATAAAACTTTCATAAGTTGAAGGTGTTAATTCTATTGCATTTGTTGTCATAATTTTATATTTATTTATATTTATATTAAAAGGTGTGTAAAAAGTTTTTATTCTATAATATTAACACATATTTATATTGTAAAAAGTTTACCTTCTTCAATGTCATCTTCATCCTCATTAAGAATTTTATTAACTTTACCTCTTGTGTCATTAATAATGTTTTTTCTAACTGATAATTCAAGTAATAACTTAGTTTGATCATCAATTAGAATATCTTTATCTAATTTATTTTTCTCTAATACAGATATTGCAATAATAGGATCATCCTTATATGTTTCAATAAGTTTTTTTACAAGATTAACTTGTTCAGATAGTTTTAAACCTTTTAAATTTGATATTGAATTAGGTGCATTATAAACAAACCTTGAAAGAAGTTTAATATCCTCTTCACTTACATCTTTATCTACATAATCAGGTGTATCATAAAAATAATGTAGATTTTTCCAAATTAATTTTAATTTTTTATCTTTACTTACATAGATATTTCTGATATAAAATAAATAATTATCTGCCCTTAATTCTGCTAAATTATTATCACTAAATACTCTTTGATTACTTGATACTAACTTCCAAAGTTTTACATCTTTATTTTGGGAAGCTCTAAGCCATTCAATACATTGTACGTCTTTTTTTATGTAAAAGAATTCACTTAACTTATCAATATATTTAACAAATATATCTAAATATCTTTCTTGGAACCTAACTTTATATGGACTCAAATTGATATTATCACTTAATGTATATTGTAAAATATTTAACTCAAATTCTGTAAGTTTTGCATTCAATTCATCTTCTTTTTTTATTATTCTTAAAACAGTATGAGAAGGAGTTTTAATGTTTGTTATTCTAAGTTCACCTGTTTTTAGAAATTTTTCAAACTCTTTAGTCCAATAAAATTTATCATTATCAATTGAATATCCAATTGCAGTACAATTAATATCAAATGAATCAATTACTATTCTTGGATCTGATGAATTAGATTTATATTTTATATAATTAAACATACCATCTTTAGTAGATTCACTTATACAATAGAAGTCTTTTTCCTTAGTCATAAATGCAATACCATTATAATCTTCATACCAAATATCTTCTTTAGTGGAGTGTTCATATAGTGTCTGAGATTTATCTTGTACTAGTTTTTCTAAAATACCATCAAATAGAAATACATCAATATCATTGATAACTGCTTTATTACCTGATACTTCTTCCCAAATTAAATTTGCAATAGATCCACCTGCAATAAAACCACTTTTAGGAAGTCCCCAAGTGGTTTTAATTCTATTAATTGCATTTTGTGCTAATGTCTCTATGTAAATATTGTCTTCCATTATTGTTTATTTTTAATGTCATTGATAACTTTACTTTTAATTTCTTCTCTTTCTTTATATGCCTCAAATGCTAGATTCATATCAAAGTTATCTTTATGAAACCTCATAGATTGTCTTTGTATAGGTCCATCAAATGGATCACTTATCTCTGGTTTCTTATTACTTTTAGAAATTTTATATAATACTGAACCTAATACTATTAATATAGTTATAAGTATATAATTTATCATTTTAGTTTAGATACATTTCATCAATCTGATCAAACTCTCTCTTAGACTGTTCCATTAGAATATGACGACCATTTCTTATTTGACTTTTTATTGTACTTAAAGATTTAGGATTCCTTGCGAATATTTTATATTCACCTGGAACATTAAACATAATATGTGTAAAGAATGGAGTTTTCTTTGGATCTCCTTCTACTAAAATATAGTCTGTTACAAAGTTATTATCTTTATCAAGAATATGATAAACTTCTGATAATTCAGAATCTAACTCATATTTATTATTATTAATAATTGACATATTTATTTCTATATCTTTTCCCATTTTTGATGCAATGTCTTTATAAACCATTCTATCAATCTCTCTCATCTCAATAACTGTTTTATAAGGTTCTTTTAATTCTGAGATATGTTTTTTTAACACATTTGCTTTTTTATTATACACATCATAGATAGCCTCATTACTTTCAGTTTCTTGAATAAAGTCTTTCAATGTCGTTCCGTCATCATCAAATTCAATATCTAATGATATACTTTTGTTTTCTATTTTTAAGTCTTGTAGTGCAAGGTTTCTTGCTATTGTAAATAACCAAGTTGAAAATTGAGCTTTTTCACTATCATACTTGTCTATTTTTTCTAGTGCAACAATAAAGGAGTCTGTAGAAATATCCTCTGCTTTTTGTACATCCTTACATATCTTAGATACAAAGTATATTAATTTTGGATAATACTTTTGATAAAGTGTTGCAAAATCTTTACCTGTTTTTTGTTTAAAAATTACTTCTTGTTCACTAAATGAACTGATTGGGGCTGTTGATACCATTAATTGCTTTTTATTTTTATTTGACTGCCATGATTGTTAATTCATAAATTCTGTCAATTGCCTTTGATTAATTTGATTGCTTTATATGTAATAATATTATATTACAAAGTATATAAAGTTTGATTAGTTATCTATACTTTTTTATAATTCTGTTACTTCAAATTCATCTAATGGATATTCTCCCATTTCAGTACAAACCAATCCTTCATTTTCATCTGCCATATCTGATAGATTATCCATCCATTCATCTGCGGTTGATTGTTTACCAAATGAAATAATTCCATCCTCTTCATCTACAAGATATGATCCTCCTTCATCCTCACAATAGAATTTCCCACTAGGTACATGTTTAATTGCCCATCTTTTCATAATTTATTTATTTTGAGTTAATACTTGATTTATTTTTTATACTTTTTTTATATTTTTAATTATCAAAGAAGAATACACATCTAACTTTCTCAGGGTTAGGATCTAACTTCTTCATCTTTTCAATAGTTTCAAGAAATTCTGAAACCCATTCTTTTTCATATATTGACCAATCTACATCTAATAGTTCTTTTAATGTAAAGTTAGATTTTGAGTGTGCATCTCCTTCACATTGTTTTAATTGCTCTCTATATGCATCTGATATGTTATCAGGCACACCTCTTGGAGCAGAAATCATAGAAAGACCATTGCCTCTTACACCTGCAAGTATATTAAATAAATAGTAATTTCTACCACTATAAAATCTCTTATCTCTTACAATAGACCAGTAGAAAATATCATCATCAACCTCTTCCAACTCCCAACTATCTGCAGTAATCCACCTAAAGTCAGATTCTGTTTCACTTTTGATAATTTTTGATAATTTTAAATTCCTTTCTTCTTGGACACTTCTAGGTCCCTCATAATCTGTTTCTGTTGAATATCTCTCTACAAAAAAATGTATGTCACATCCCATAATTTTAATTTAATTTTAATACTTTATTTATTTTATTTTCTCTATTCTCTTCAATTATCTCATAGATATAATCACTAAGTCCTTCTTTTTTAAGAATATCAATATTATTGAATACATTAAGTTTTTCATAATAATCTTCAATATAGAATGGTTGATTTTTTCTTATCCATTCAAACCATTCTTTTTCACTATTAATATCAATATTTGGCTTGTTCCATTCTTTTTCAATAACTTCACACTTATCAAATGATGGTAATGGTTGACCTACACTATGTGTATCTTTAATTTCAATTTTTACTTTTAATTGATAATCATTTCTAGGATCAAACTTATAACTCTTTAATAGAATGTCTTTTATTGTTTTACCAACTAAGGTAAATTTTATCTCACCTTCATGATAAATACAAAGAGCCAACCTATTAACTTGTTGTCTATAAAGATTATTATAAGAATCTTCCTTATATAACTTATTTGTTAGAGCTTTTCTTAAAATTCCATCAGATGTATCATATATTATCTTATTACCAATATAAAATCCTTTTAATTCTTCTATAGTTAAAAAACCACCTTTCTTTGTTAAAATAGGAAGTACTTTGAATATATCACCATCTTTTAGTTTATAAATCATTATCTAATATTTTATTTAATACAATTGATCTTAACTCTGATTTTGCAGGTTTCCATTGTATCATATGTGAATGTATTCTATCCATACCCAATCTTTTCCAAAATTCTTCAACTGTTTTATAATTTTCTCTTGGACTAAATCCACTACCAGTTTTAGGTTTCTCAAAAACATACCATTTTAATTCAAATCCACCTGCAAAGAAGTCCATTATAAAGTTAGCAAATTCTTTTAAAACCTCATTCTCTAATTCATAATTATATTCATCATCATATTCATCATCATCATTTTTTTTAACTATTCCACAAATTTCCAACTCTTCTTTTACATCACCTTCAATATGAGAATTACCAAAAGGTCTTTTATAACCCATCATTATACATCTATCTTCATAATCTTCAACATCAAGATAAAGTTGTCTCATTAAATTAATAAGATATTTCTTATTAGTAAGATTATATTTTTCTGACAATTCTAAAGTAGGATTTGCAGTCATTGATAAAAACTGCATTGTGATCCACAAATCTTGTAGTTCTTCATCAGTTCCATCAAAATGCCATTTTACCATGTCATTATAGTAAGTAGATTCTTCAACTTTACCTTGAAGAGTCTTAATTTTATCTAATACAGATTTCTCTATTGTATATGACCTTTCTTCCCAGTCATAAAAAAATTGGCTATCTATCATATCTATTTTCTAAAGTATTCATTAAGGCAACTCTAATAACCTTCTCACCTACTAAATCAATTCTACTTTTGAATAATTCATAGTTCTCTTTTGTCATTTCAGTTGTGTTGATTTTATCAATTAATGATTTTACAAATCCTTCACCAAAATTACTAATATTTGTAGAATTACCATCTTGAAAACTTTTATTCTCTAAAATATTATATCTAATATCATGAATGTTTGCCATTAAACATTTAATGGGACAAGGTACAATATTTCCTGCTTGAGTAAAAATTCTTACATTATCTCCAATCATTTGAGTTATAATTTCATTACTTGTTGTAATTATGATTACTTCCTGTTTAGGACTAGCAACAATCATTCCAATAAGTGAACTTAATCTATCTCTTGGTATGGAATTTTCAGGAAATACATAGATATTGTCAGCCCACTCTAAATTTTTTTCAAAGTATTCGCTTGTGTGATAGGGTGCAATTAAGCATTTAATTACTTTACCATCATAGAAGATTTTGGTAAAATCCTCTTGTTCTTTTTCTAATTTAAAAATCTCTTTATTTATCATATCTTTATTTTCCTAATATTTGGTCAATTTTATCATTTCTATTTTTTGATGTATCATCAATCCATTCAATATCAGATGATGATAACCAAGTATAGTTAATCATTCCAGAAAGTGTTTTCTTAGTGGATTCGTTATTAAATTCAGATTTACTTGCAGACATAGATATTACTTCTACTTTTGATTTAGTGGAAGTGGATTCTAATTCACCTAGTTCAAATTGAACTTCAAATGATTTTTTATTAATACCTATTCCACTACTATATTCATTTACAAAAATACCACGTCTAATATAGTTTGATTCAGAATTTTGATCCTTGTTATCTTTATCTTTTACTTTATTTGATTTGGAGTTTCCAATAACAAATCCTAAACCCCCAAATATTAATCCACCTATTAAAAATCCAATTATAAATGTCCACATAATTTAATCTATTAATTTATTTAACTTTTTTTCTCTAATTCTTCTTGTTACCTCATTTCTGAGTAATTCTTTATCAGTATTAAACTCTCTATAATACCTAAACTTATATCCAGTCATTATAGTATTAAACTGTTTTTCATTTGCATTAATCATGTTATCTAGTATACCATCTTCAACACCTTTATAAAAATCTAATGGTACCAAAATCCTCACCTCTATGATTATTATTATATCTTTTAAGAATATCAGTCATTTCTCTCATATTCTGAATCATATTATCTAAATGTAGTTCTAACTCTTCATTCATACTAAATATTCTCTAAAATTGATTTCAATGTTTTTTCTCCTAATTCAGGCTCAATCTTTTTTGTAACTACATATATAGATGTCTGAAATATTTCACCTTCTTCAATTGGTTTTGATAAAATAGTTCTTTGATCATATACATATAAAACTACACAATGATAATAAGTTGATTTATTACCAATAATACTTTTGAAACACATAACATCACCTTTGTTAGGTATTCTGTCTGTTTCAAAATCTGTTGGTAAATCAATTTGTTTATCAATATCAACAAATGTTATACCATTATAAAATGCACTTTTTTGTTTATCCATTATTTCAACATATTTTCTAATTCATCAACAGTAAGAATTGTTACTCCTAAACTGATTGCCTTTGTTTCTTTACTTGAACCTGATCCTTTGACTTTCATTACAAGGTGAGTAGTATTTTTTGATACAGATGAACCAATTTTACCACCTCTTGATTCAATTACTTCTTCTAAGTCAGCTCTTCTTACTCCAGTGAATACAAATGAAGTGTTTGCTAAATCATCACCAACTTGTACTGCTTCTACTTTCTCTGCAATTGTTACAGGAAGACCTTTAACAAAAGTAAAGAATTTATCATAACTATCCAAATAAGATTTTGCAGAAATTTCAGCAAATCCTTCAATTGACATAACTTGTTCTAATGTAGGCTTTTCATCAAACTCTAAAAGAGCTAATTTTTTACTACCAAGTCCTTTGAAGAAACCTGTTGCATGTTGTAGTTTAGATAACTCAACATTTGTAGTTGCTTTTCTGATTGAGTCAAAAACAATAGCTGCTTTTCTTTTACCAAATCTATCAATTGATTCTAAATCTTTTTTAGTTGAATTTAATACAGCTTCAATTGTTTGAAAACCAGCATCCCATAATTGAGTAATAACTCCTTCACCAACATTGTCTGCTTCTAAAATTTCAAAGAAGGCAACAATTTGTTTTAATTTTTGTTCATCAGTTTCAGTTAAGGTGATTACTTCAATACCTGCATCATTCCATCCAAGTTCAACACCTTCAATATTAGGCATAACAAACTCAACAGATTCTAAAACTTCAACAATTTTAGGAATAACCATACCACTTCTTTTGATTACCACTTTTGCACCAACTCCTAATCCATTATCTTTAACAAATTTGTAGTTATTAAGTGTACATCTTGAAACAGTTACACCATCTAATTTAATAGGTTCAATGATAGCAACAGGTTTAACTAAACCTTGTTTTGAAATATTATCCTCAATAGCTAAAATTGTAGTTGCTGCTCTTTGTTCAAATGAATCATGTTTAAATGCTCTTGCATAACAAGGATTGTTAGAAGATGTTTCTCTTCCTAAACTTTCTTGTAAGTAAAGGTTATTTACTTCAAGTATTATACCATCAATTTCATAGTCAACAGACCAATTGTGGAATAAACTAATAAGTAATTCTTCTGTAAGTTCATTTGCTTTACATGTGTAGTAGTTAACACCAACTCTTTGGTTGGCATTTAAAACATCAAGTATTTCTGATTTTGTAGTGAATGTAATTCCTTTATTTGGAATTGCACCATATTTAATATATTGACAATCTTTTAAAGATTCTCTTGCATCTGGAGAGTTAAGTAATCCAGCCACTAAGTTTCTTGGATTTGCAAACTCACCTGTTCCTGCATCTAAAGAGTATTTCTCTAAGAAAGTTTGTTTAGGCATAATAACTTCACCATAAGTATAGGCAAAGTCAATAGGACCAAATGGGTCTCCATTTTCATAAATATCTTCATATAAATGATTTTGGATTAATTTGTAGTGTTCATGTGATTTTTGACCATAGATACCATCACCTCTGGTCCAAGTTCCTGTATTGATTTCATCTTGACATAATGAAAGACCATCAAATTTAGGAGTGGCAACAATTTCTGTAATTGGATTAATACCTTTTAATCTTAACCAACTATGAATTTCTTCAATAGTTTTAATTTTATTCATAGAAGCCATATCAATAGGTAATTTAGATTTTCTTGTTTCATCAATAACTTCTAAACCTACTTTAGAGAAAAATTCATTCTCAGGGTCATATGAAAAAAGTAAATCAACCATTTCATCATAATCTTTATCAGACATGATTGAATTACCAGTTCTATATTCTAAGTTTGCTTCTTCTAATTTTGCTACTATTTTATCTATCATACTTTTTATTTTTTACAAATATACAATTTTATTTTATACCTAAACTTTTTATTTTATCATTTCTTATTTCTTGTAAATCTAGTTCAATACTTTCACCTGTATGATTATAGAATATATTACAAGAATCATTGGTTGTATCCTCACTATTAGGTCTAGTTACTCTACAGAAACCATCACCAATATGTATTACAATGGCCTTCTGTTTATAGATATTACTTATTTTTTTAGTAATTATTACTTTATCACCAAGTTTAAACATTATAATTCTATTTTTAGTCTTGTACAGATTTCATTGAATTTATCTTCAATTACACTATCACTATTCCAGTTGTCTAAAATAAACCTAGTTCCTGAACAATGTTTACTTTCTATACATTGTATTTTATCATTTATATAATAACCACTTGGAAACTCTAAGTCAATTTTAATAACATCCTCAACAAATTTAAAATATGCTCTTTCAATCAACATTTTTTTTAATTCATCTTCTGTCATAAACTCACCTAACTTTTCATCAGAGATAGTACACTTAACTCTATATAAACCTGATTTATTTCTTCTAATATCCAATGCCATAATTACTTATCTAATATTTTTTTTAACTTTTTATTTCTTTTGTATGTTTTTTTATCATAAACTTCAATCACATAGCCTTTAATTTTAAACTCACTTGCCCAGACATCATATCCTCTTTTATAGGAAGGATTTTCTTCTAATACTTTATCAATTGCTTCTTGTTTGTTTTCTGCGACTACTTGAAAACTTGGACGACCACCAGAACTATACCAGCCACCATCATTAAATGTTACATTATATATTTTCATAATACAAATATACAAATAAAAACTAAAGAAATAAACAAAAATTAATATATAATAAAAAAACATTTTAGAATAATGGCAATTCAAAGTTCATTTCCAAAGGTAGCAGACCAAATAATATCTTATAATAAAAATATTGTTGAAATACTATCAAAAATTAGTTCATTAACAACAACAACTGAATCATCAGTAAATCTACAAATATATGATGCAAATGGTGTATTGAGAAACTTCACAATGCCTTCTTTTACATCACTAAAAGGTGAGATAGATAGATTAAATAATAATATAAATTCATTATATGGTATTGATGGTACTGGTTCTTTAATACAACCAACTACACAAAACAAATACAATAAGTTTGTTTCTGTTGATTTGAACAGGGATCCTACTCCTATTAGTAGTATTGGGTTTGTATCAACTTTTAAATAAAGTCCAAACTGGTTCTTTGATTCACTTATGTATCCAATGGTTTCAGTTGAATTAGATTTATCTAATAAAATTGAAGATAATGTAAGAAAATGTTTAGTAAGAAGATATATTGTTGATTTTGAGAAAAATGCAGATGGTTCATTAACTACTAGTGGTCAATCTGCATTAAATTCGTTTAATCAATTATTTAGAGGAAATTCAAATATCATAATTTCAGAATTTGAAAACTGGCACAAAACCAATACAGGTATTTTAAATGCAACTAATCCTAAGTTTGATGAGCAAATGTTTGATTTAGAACCTAATAATCTACTTTATGATGGTCAGTTTAGTGTATTAAGAATTCAAGAGGATAGATTAAATAAGAAACTTTGGTATGTATTAGATACACTTGAGTATTTAGTAGTTGATGCAGGACAAACTAGACAATTGGCAATTGGTGATGAGTTAATTATTAACACTATTAAATCATCTACTAAGTATAAAATAATTGAGGTATCAACAGTTGAAAGTAATCCAAGAGTTAGGGTTGAGAGATTAGAGGGAATTGAACCAATTCCAGTAGGTATTGGTACATTAAAGATTTATTCTGATGTTATTTATTCTAAAAAATGTAGAGTTAGTATTGGGTATAATGAGAGAAATGTTCTTTTTATCAAACCTATAAATACTGATAATCATTTAGTTGCAAAAAAATGGAGTTTAGGTACTGGTTATTATACAAATGATTTAAGATTAGATTCTACATCCACTGCAAATGGATTATCAATGGAGCAGTTTTATATTGATTATGTTTATGATTATGGAGTTGTCTTACAAGACTTAGTTGCTAAAAAAACACCTAACATATTAGGAGGTACTCCAGTTGCACCTTCATTAAATATTGATAACTTTAAGGTTGTTCAAATAAATAAACACCTAACAGATTCACCAGATTCTAATCTAGTTAAACAAAAACATAATTATCAATTATCTCTTAAATCTGAGATACAGCAAATACAAGAAGCTATTTTATCTAGAAATAAAACTGCAAAATTTACTAAGTATAAGTCTGACTCTGCTAAAAAACAAGCTGAATTAGAAATTGAAGGTTTGGTATCTAAAAAAGATAGTAAAAGTAAATTACTTGCCTCAGTAACTCAAGAAATAATTGACCTTTCTAAAGATCCAAAAACTAAAGTTGATCCACAATTTAATGTAAGAGGTTTCTGGAATATTCCTCAAGCGGTTATTACAACAGGAACTAGACCTCAAGAAATTGTACAATTTAGAGTTCAATATAGAAAAGTAAGTAAAGATGGTAAAGAATCACCAGTTGAGACATATTCAATAACAGATTCACAAAGTAAAGCTGCTTTCTCCAACTGGTCAGAATATAAGACAGATGCAAGAAAAAGAGTTTATAATAGCACAACTGGTGAATATACCTGGCAAATTGAGGATGTTACTGCTGCAGATACTCCTAATATAAATCAGATTGACTTACCTATTTTACCTAATGAAAGAATTGAGTTTAGAATTAAATCAATATCAGAAGTTGGTTGGCCAGAGGCTGCAGTAGAATCAGATTGGTCTGATATATTAACAGTAGATTTTCCAGATGAATTAAATACTGTTCTTAATGAAAATGATTTTATATTAAGAGAAGCCACTAAAGAAGATTTGAAAACTAGTATGAATGCAGAATTATCTGCTAAAGGATTGGATGAACACTTATCCGATACAGTTACAGTTAATAATATTACTTATCATCATGAGGCTAAGAAGGTACTTTCAGGATTTCAAGATGAAAATGGTGTTTCATTAGATTTATATACTTATATTCAAAAGATAACAGATAGAATTATTGCATTAGAAGAGAAAATTAAGAGAGCTAAAGGTGAACTTGAGATTGTTATTCTTAGAAATAACCAAGAGTTTATAGTATCAAATGGTTCAGAAACAACATTTAATGTTGAATGTGAAGATTATTTAGATTCATATACTGCAACAGGTGCACCAACTGGTAGAGTTTATCAAAATAATATTTATGTAATTAAAGATTTTATTGTTAAATTTAGAAATAAAGCAACTGAATCAGCACTTGGTTTATTATCAAATAGAAATTATGTTGATGGTAGTGGTACAATTTATAATTCAACTGCACCACAAACTTTTTGGGTAAATAACCAAGATGAATTAAAAACAGTAGATATAAGTGGTCAAACAAGAACACAATTAGATAATCAATATATTTGGATGGTTAATTATGATTCAATTACACAAACAACAGTTTCTAAATTATCTGAAAATATTGGAAATTCATTCAATAATGATAACTCAAACTCAGTAACAAGTGTATTATCATCAACAGAATATAATCTTGGATATAATGAGTCATCAATATTGACATTTATTGGTAATAATAAATCTTTATTAGATCCAACAAAATGGAATGATACCACTGTGTCAGTTGCATCAACAACTAAATTTTTAACTACAATTCATCCAGTTGTTAAAGATCTTGAAAGTATTCAAGAGGTAAATAGTGATAGAATTCACACGGTTGTGGCAGGAGATAAAAATTCAATAATTGTTCCTTTAAATATTTATTTTAAAATGAATTCACTGGATAGCAGCCAAAATGGATTAAATTATCAATATATTGATTTGAATAATTCAACTCAAACAGTAAAACATGTTAAAAAGTTGAAGTTTTTTGTAGAGAATGAGTCTGAGAATAGACCATTCACATTTACTATTAAATTTAATTTAAACAGAAATAAAGTTGCTGTTAGAAAGTTCAATAATATAGGTGGTGGACCTGCATACATTGATGATTATTCATCAACAAGTAAAAAATAATAAGTCATATTGAAATCATTTGCAATATTAAGAACAAATGTTGGTTTAACAACTAATATAAAAATAATGATTGATACTAACTATAAACTAAGTTTAGATAGTATTGAATCAAATATGAATTTGTCTTTTGATAAATTCAAAAAAGTCTCATTTAATAAGAGTAATTATTATGATGAGTTAATACCTTATTTTTATAAAGATCTACCATCAGAGATAGCATATAGTATAAAATATGATAATGATTCAGAAACAATGTCTAATGATTTTGCATATCAATATGATGAGTTATATAACTATGGTGCAAGAAATATTATAGATAATAAAAATTACTCAGAAGAGTATGAATATTTTGCACCTCTTTATATTACCAAGACTGGAATTCCTAAAAAGTTTATAGTATTTAGAGTAGATGGTCCAGGTATTGGAACTTTAGCAACTTCAAATTTTAGAACTGAGATAATTAATAAATTAAAAACAGTTAGGTTATTTGATCTAACTAAGGAAAGTGTGTTAGGTGAATGGTTACATACTAACTTTATTGACAATAAGTATTTTCCTGATTCACCTTTAGAAATTGACTTTAGAAGTCTTGAATTTTGTAGATGGAATGGTATTGATTATCAAAATGGTGGTTATACTTCTAAATCTTTATTTATTGATGATATTTTAGATGAGGAAAAAGAAATATTTCAACTTGAAAAATTTGTATTTGATTCTTATAAGAATAATAAAGTAGTTTTTCCTAATATATTAAATTTATCATTTTTATTTGATGATACACCTTCCACACCTGAACAAAAAAGAAAATGGTCTATAAATAGATATTATGGATTTTACTTAGATGATTTAGAATTAGTAACAACTATATCATCATATATACCTGTACCTTTAAAACAAGATATTGAGGTTGTAGATAATATACTGTTATCTCCAAGTGGTTATCCATTTGAAGAGATTTGGACTGATAAGAAACCATTTTATATTGAATATGAAGGTAGATATTATAAAATAGAACAATATACAGAGACTATAAAAAATCAGTTAATCAAAGTTAAAAATGAAATTACATCAGAAGATAGAATGCAGAGAGATTTGGGATTTAGTTCATCTAAAAAACAAGCATCTAGTGTTAAAGTTGTAAATACTAAAGACTTAACTACTAATACAAAATCATCTGTTGAAAACTATGGTGAGGTTATTGTAACTAAATATAGAATAATATCAGATTTAGATTTCACAGGGATGACATATTCAAATTTCAATAGAAATTTTGGTGAAATTAAAGATAATATATTAAAAGATTTAAGTGGTAATTCAATTACTATTGAGGATTTTGATTCTGGTGATATTTGGTTAATTAATATTGATGGTATTTATCATAATTTAATTAGTAATAATAATTCTATTATTGTTAATAGTGATTACTCATTTCAATTTAATGAAAATAGTTATACTTATAAAGTAAATGGTGTGGAAAAGACAATTAATACTATTGTTGATTTTAATAATCCACCAACTATATTTAATATCTATAAAGTTAATCTAACTGATATTAAAGATTTTGATGATAGATTAGTTGATACTGAATACTCTAAATATGAATATGAGAAATTAACAGAACTTACAAATACAGATGAAACAAAGATGTATTTTGAGGACTTAACAAGTAAAACAGATCCTATTGATTTAGATGATTTTGTTTATAAAAATGAGGTTGTTAAAATTCCTGTTTCCTCTGAATATACTGCAAACTATGAGACTTTTAAAGTTGATGATGTAACAGGTAATTTATCTGATATATGGAGAAAAAATCCAGTTTATTGTAGATTTGGATTTCAGAATTCTATATCAGGAAATGATATGCCTTACTTATTAAATAATTCATTAATATTTGAAGATTATAATAGAACGGTGAATGTTTCTGATATTAATCCAAAAAGAATAGAAAGAAATTTAGATTATTTTTATACAATAAACTCATCATCATCATCATATATACATCATACATTACATGTTGAAAGTTTTAACAATGATAATACTATTGATAATGGGTTTAAGTTTGAGTTAGATAAATACTTAAATCAAGGAACATATTCTTATGATTATTTTACTTATTTTTTTAGTAAGAAAACTCAGTTTTTGGATGGTAATATTAAAAAGAATACTAAAAAATATTCATATTTTAATGTTGGAGATGATTCTGTTCCTAATCATAGTTTATTTAGAGGTATTAGATTTGATATTTATAAAGTAGATGGTATTAATCTAAACTCTAATAATCAAATTGATAAAATAAACATATCAACAAACAATGATTTTATAGATTATAAAATGTCTGTTTTATTATCAGATAATGATTTATCTGTTACTAATTCAGGATCATTAACACAATCTACAAATTATTTAGAATGGATTGTAATTGATGAATGGAAAATGGATAATATTTATCCAGCTAATTCGGTTGTTATATTTGATGATATTCTATATAAAAACAGAACTGATTTACCTTTAGGTCCTTGTGGTCCAACTATTGAACTAAATGGTAATAATGTTATTTCTAATCCTAGTAATCAAGGTTGGACTTTATTCAGTGATTATAATCCAAATAATGAGAAAGTATTTTGGACACCTAATACTAAAAATGAATATGTATATAACTTTGGTGAATATTGGCAAAATACAAATACTGGTTCAATAGACTTTTGGAACCCTGTTACAAACCAAAATATTTCAAATTATGCCATAGGTAGTATTGTTATGTATGGTAATAAAGTTTACATCTCTAATACACATAATAACAACTTTCATCCTAATCAAAAACAATGGGTTGATATATCAAATATAAATAATTTTAATTATAATGTAACATATTCTAAGTCAGATATAGTAATGGATAATTCATATTATTATATTTCATTAATAGATAATAATAGTAATAATTATACTACAAATCAACTTGCGTGGGCAACAGCATCTATTATTCCTACTACAGATGCATTTAATTGGAAAGTAGTAGAGATTTGGAATCCTACTAAGAAATATGATACACTATCTTATGTAGTACATAATGATATTTTATATAAGAATTTATCACTTTTAAACGAAGATAACTATATAATATTACCTGGTTTAGAACCTGGTGTTTTTAACGGATGGAAGAGACAATATAGTTTTATTCCTGATACTGAATTCTTATATAGTAAGTACATAGATGGAAATTCAATAATTTTATTAAATGATAAATATTATATGTCAATAAATGATAACACAAATTCAACACTTGATAATGGTATTATAATCTATATAAATAAAAAGTGGAAAAATATATTAATTAATATAAATATATCAGACAATACATACTCTAATGTTTCATCAACTAATAGAGATAGTCTATATAATGAGTTATATAAGAAATTAACTGCTACTAATTTTATGATGGTTATAAATGATATAACTAATAAATATGGATTTACTGATTATATATCCTATGTGATTATTGATGAAGATAATACTATAAATAAGTATAGTTATAGTAGTAATATAGTTAACTTACCATATATAATTAGATGTGAAGGACCTGATAGTTTAGATATTAAAATACAATCTCTATTAAAAAGACCTATATATTTACCAAATCCATTAAATCCAATAAAAAAATTAGAGAATGGAAAGATATTAAATATAAGTCAGTTAAATTTTTATAATGATAATCCTGTTGGTGTTAATATAATTGAGAATCAATTTGCACCTAAGATTACTGAAAATTATCATGGTTCCAAAAGTATAGTAAAGAATACTATTTATAGATTTAGTGGTTATTATATGCCATTATTTTATGACATTGAATTGTTTAAGAGAGATTATGAATATAAAAAAGTTGGTAATTATTTATTTGATACTACTTTAACTAATTTTGGTATTATTAAAGAGAGAAAAGTTAGAAAGATAAATAGAAAGGGTAGTATCTTAAAATTAAAAGATAATCCAGATGAAAAATCAATTTATCCAATGTTAGATGAATTTGGATATTCTATTTATGACTTCTTTATTTTTTCATCAACTTGGGATTTAAAGTATTATTTAGAAACATCTACATTAACTAAAGCAAATAAAGACTATTTGGAAAAATATACTATAGATGAAAATGTTGTAAATAACAATAATATAGTAATACCTATAATAATACCAACAAATATTGGACCATCAAATTAATATAAGAAATGAGAAGAAGTTATATATCACCAGAGTATCAAACTAAGTCAGTATATGGTACATTAAATATGTTAGAAGAAAGTACATTTTTTGGTTCAAAAATGTTAGAAATTGAAGATAGTATAAGTATAGATACTTTAGATATAATCTATTATCAAAATCAGAATGGTGAACAATTAGACCTTTCAATTGAGTCTTCATTTGCATCTATTGTTTACTCCTCATCTGATAATAAACTAAAAAATCATACTTTAGTTTTAGATACATCTCAACCAAAATTTCAATTAGATAATAATACTAGATGGATATTAACAATAGACATGAAAACTATAATAACAGATTATTTGTTTGCGACACTTAAAAAATATAGGACTTTTGAAGGCATAAAAAATGACATGAATATTTATTCTAATACAGATACTGCAATTAAGAGTTATATAAATTATAATATACTTAATAGATATAGATATAAAAGTATTCAATTATATGTAAATTATGTAGATTTAAGAAATCAATCTACATTAAGGTATAATAATCAATGGAGTAGAAACTCAATATCAACATCTAATAATTTGACTAAATTACAAACAGAAACTGAGTTTGATGAATCATCAATTAAAGTTACTTTTAATCAAGAGATGCCAAGTTCAACTTATAGGTTTGATTATTTTTTTAATATTATATTTGAAAAAATATAAACTTACTCAATCTAAATTCATAAAAATATTATGAATGAAGAGTTTCAAAACAATCTTGTTAATTTTTTAAAGTTATTTAAAAATAGACCTTATCATCTTGCTAAGTATCTTATAGATAACTCTGCTCTAACAAAAGACTTTTATAATAAAATATCAAAAAGTGATAAATTAGAAAACAATAAATATTTTACTGATATAACTGAAATGAATGATTTTTATAATTCTATTTTAGATATTAAGAAGTCTAAAAAATCAGTAGAAGAAATCACTAAGGAAGTTAATATTAAAATGGATGAGCTTATTAAGAATGAAAAATTTGAAGATGCAGCAAAACTTAGAGATTATATGATAAAAAATAAAATAAAAAGATTGAAATAATTAAACTTTTTAAATTTTACTAATAAAACTAAAACACTTAAATTAAATAAATATGACACAAATTGAAATTTTAAACCCAGAATTAGGTAATCCAGACTTTGACCTTTTATATGTAGAAGATACATATAGAAAGGGAAATAAGATGCAGGATGAATATCTTGATTCACTTTATGACTCTATCAAAATAGAAATTCCGATTTCAGGAACTGTAGTAAGAGCTACTTATATTGGTATGATGTCTAACCAGTATGTGTTCAGTGTTGTTGGTTACAAAGATGATGTTCGTATTGAGAACAAACCAGGTGAGGCAAAATATCTTAACTCGATTGAAATTGGAGATCAAGTTGATTTATTAATCACAGAGGTAGTACAAAGTACTTATTTCATCAAAGGAAGTATTGCTTCTTTATATGAATCTAGAGCTCATGAGAACATGAAGTCTTTAGAGGAAGGAGAATCAGTAACTGCCTATGTTAGAGCTTTAAACCCTGCAGGTTACGATGTAGAGTTAACAAATGGAGGAGTTACACTTCCTGCATTTATGCCTAATACCTTAGCAGGTATCAACAAACTTTATGACCCAAGTTCTATTGTTGGTGAAACATTCCAAGTAATGGTTGAGTCATTCTCTGAACAAGAAGGAACTTACATTGTAAGTCGTAGAAAATATCTACTAACTTTACAAAGTGAAGAAATCAGTAATCTTGAGTTCAATACTCTTTATCAAGGTAGAGTTACTGGTACAATGCCATTTGGTATCTTTGTTGAATTTAATGAATGTTTAACAGGTATGATCCACAAAGCAAATGTAACTGACGAGTGGCAAAATAGAATTTCTGATATTAAACCTGGACAGGAAATTGAATTCTACATCAAAGAAATCATTAAAGATAAAATAATCCTTACTCAAGTTTTGAGAGAGACTTTGTGGGACACTATCAAAAATGGTCAAGTAATTGAAGGTAGAGTAAAAGATGTTAAACAATTTGGTACTTTAGTTATCTTAGATGATGAAACAGTTGGATTAATCCACACATCAGAAATGGAGAAGCTTGGTAAGAAGTTCACATCTGGACAAGATATTAGAGTGAAAGTTCTATCAGTTGATAGAAGCTCACGTAAAATCTTCTTAACATTGGGATAATAAAAACCTAATTCAAAAAAAACCTCATATGAAAATATGAGGTTTTTTATTTTAATATATAGTATAAAATAAAAATATATTAAATGAAAAATATAAAATCTTGGGAAAATTTTAATGAGAGTCTAACTTATGAACCTATAAATGAAGGCCTTGTTAAAAATATAGTAACTTTACCATTCAAAATACTTGGATTTATTCTGAAACCAATTACTAATATAGTGGTTAAAATTATACTAAAACAAATAAGTGTAGAGGCTAAATGGAAAGCATTTGAGAACATTTTCAAAGCAAAAGAAACATTAGCACTATCTATTATTGATGCACAGGCAAAATTAAAAAGTGATAATAATATGTCTCCAAATGAAAAGAGAGATTTACAGAAGAAGATTGATAAGTTTAAGAAAGAATACAAAGAAGGATTTAACTTTAATAAAGAAAAGGAGAAAACTATAGAATATCTTGAGAAAATTTTGAATAAAAGTAAAGATGATAAATCTAAAGAAGATTATGAATGGTTAATAAAAAAGGTTAAAAGTCTTAAACCAATGAATAGAAAGTCATTTACTATTCAAGAATTGGAAAATATAATAGTTGATTTCAACTAAATAAAAAAACCTCTATTAAAATAGAGGTTTTTTATTTTAGTAAAAGTTTTTATTACTTATTACTTTTCTTATCTTTTTCTTCAACAACCTCAGAGGTTGTATCAACTGCATTACTTGAAGGTTTCATACCTTTACCCATCATATCCATGATTTGCATTCCAAGTAATCCATCTAATGAACCATTACCACCTTGTCCACCATTATTGATTAATAAGTCTGGCATAATTTTCACTTTACCTTTACCAATCTCTTCTGTTACTTTGAATGTAGTAAAATTATCTTTACCCATTGCATCTACTGCTAATTTATATGCCTCTGCTGTAGATTTACCAACTGCTAAGATTGCATTTGCATCAGCCTCACCAATAAGTGTTTTTCTTGTTGCCTCTGCTTCTGCATTTAATTTTGTAGCTTCTGCATTTGCTTCTGCTGAAATTTTAACTGAACGTGCTGCACCAGTTGCTTTTTTAACCTCTGCATCGGCCAATCTTTCAGAGATTTCAACTCCTTGATTAGCTTTTACAACTTCACCTTGCATATCTGCAATAGCAGTTTGTTTCTCAACACCTTGTCTTCTAACTTGAGCTTTTTCTTGTGTCTCATAAGTAACTTGTTGTTCTTCTGCAATTTTACGATCAGTTAATGTCTTCATTAATGACTCAGGTGGTGTAATATCACCAATAAGTGTATCTACTGCGTGTACATTGTATTCTTCAAGAACTTCTGAAATATGTGATTTTGCAGATTCTTGTCTTTCTTTACGTGTACTCAAGAAAGAAATAACATCTTGGTCTTGTGCAGAGTTACGGAAATAGTTACCAATAGTAGGTTCAAGAACCTGAGATACAAGATTATTCATATTACCAAATCTTGCAATTACTTTAGGTGCTTCTGTCATTGGAATGTGAATAATCTGTGAAACATCTAGGTTAAATGGGAAACCATCTTTAGAACGAACAGTAATTGTACTTAAACCTTTATCAAGATTATGAGACTCTGTACGTGCATTGGCCCAGTTTAATACAAGGTTAGTTGTTGGAACAACTTCAATTTTAGTTGTATAAGGATTAATTGCATATTTACCTGGTCCAAGTGGTTCTGCCCAAACACCCTTTTGTCCTTTAGATACTAAATTACCATGTTTAAAATTAGCACCAGTAACATCAACACCTTCTTCACCAACATAAGATATAACAACACCAACAGTTCCAATTGGAATACTTGTCATTTCTACTTCTTCAACTTGAACAGCCCAAGGATTTAAGTTATACGAACCTGCAAGAATAACTTGTTGTTGTAAACCACGATTACCACCTTTTTCTAGGAAAATGTTAAAATCCTGGAAGTTATTATGACCATCTACTGATTTACCAGAGATTTGTCCAGAATCAAGAGGTTCACCATCCAATGTTGTAACAACACCAACCATGTTTTCTTGAATATGAGCTTGTTTGACGGTAGAGATTTCAAATAATAGAGTATTAATTTTATAACTACCATTGGTAATAAATGATGCTTGTCGTCCTTTTTGACCACCATTTTTAATAAATGCTTCAGCATCTTGATAATCTTCACATTCTACTCTACGACCTAAGATACGACCGGTTTGAGGAACTTGACCATCTTTAGCAGAGATTAGACCAATATGTCCTTCTGGAATAACAAGAAATGATTGCATATCAACTGAGTATTGCCAAGGCCACATCCACCAATGTAATCCTGTTTCAAGCATTTTTGCTTGAAATCCAGCTTCTCCATTTACAGCAATGATTCTATCACCACTTAATTGTTGGTTTGGACCAAAAAGTACAAACTTTTTCGTTACCAATCCTACTTTATTTTCAGGGACAATAACTAGTCCAAAAAATACTCTGAAAATAAACTTGTACATTAGAATACATACTAATCCTAAAAGTAATGGCCAATAAGCCAAAATTTGTGATACCATAATTTTTTAATTGTTTTTAATTGTTTTTTTAATTGTTAATTTTGTTGATTAATCATGTTCATAGTAATCAGTGTCAACACCACTTTTTCTTACAGTAACCATATTATGATCACCAAATTGTTCTTTAAAGAAATCATCTTCAAAATGAGATAGAAATAGTTTAATATCTTCTGTAACTCTTACTAAATCCTCATCATAATTAGTGTTTGGTTCTTCAACTCTACCTTCATAAAGCTTCAATATGGAATTCCATTTACCATAATTTACTACTTTAGTCTTGTCATACCAATCACAATCTTCAATGTAATCACCATTTACATAAATGTAATCTGTGTTAGCACTGAACTCACAAGTATCACCATCATTGAAATATGGTGTATATTGTGTCCAAGAAAAAGATTCTAATTTAGGATTTTCATCAAAAAATTCCTTTGTCAACTCTCCAAAGATTTTACTTGATTCCTCCTGCATTTGTTTTCTTAGTGCTTGAATTTCAGCTTTCTTCTGTTTTAATCTTTCAAATTTTTCACTATTCATATCTATATTTGTTTATAATAATATACTTTATTTATCAATTAGTTTTAAAACATCTGCTAATTTCATATCCATTAAATGTGAATAATCACTAATCTCTAAGTCCATTTTTCTACCTAACTGTTTTACTGCCCATTCTGTAATACTTAATTGATGTCTATTTTCATCCAATATAGATTTTGATAAAATATTAATTAGAATACTATCTTTATCTTCAAGATGTTCTATCTTTCTCATATTTCTGAAATCTGTTCTTGTTACCTTATCTGGAGAATCATGTAGAATTTGTTCAAGTACCATTTCTCTTGCCTGATCAGTAGGTAATTTTTTAAATTTCCAACTACAAAACATTAGTTTTCTAGAAACACCTTCAAACTTTAAGTAATTATCAACTTGAGTATATGTACCACCACTCCATCTATTAATCGTTCTTGTAATAGTATGTAAACTTTCAATCTTATACATACCTCCTTTTATTAGTGATTTATAATTATCTGAATAACATATAAGTATGTCTCCCTTAGAAAGATCAGAGAATTCCAATCTTTTTTCATCAAAGGTAGTTCTTATAATATCTAGCTTAGGTAGTTCCTCACCATCAATAGTTTGAAAATTACTGACTGAGTACCAACCAATTTTATCAATAAAGGCTTTACCTGAACGTGCTTTACCTGCAGTAGCTGCTGAGTTATTTAAGGCGGATAAATTATATTCAAATCCTTTAACTAGCTTTTTGGTTTGTTTTATACATACTACTCTCATTAGTCTAACATTGTCTTTTTGATATTTCCTTTTTCTTTTAACTTTTTAAATGATGATGGACAATCTTTAATACCATTTTGCATCCAATCTTGAAAATCCATATGTTCAAGATAATCTTGTGCAGTTGGGATAAACCTCATCCCAAAGTCCTCAAGAATGTGAACTTCACAAATATCTTTAACTGATACTTCTTTCCCATCAGAGTTAGTAATGGTATATCCAAAAATAGGTATCATAACCTCATGTATCCAAAATGCATTATGTGTTAATGCTCTATGACGATTATCAGAAATATATGCCTTTGAGCAATCCATCTTAATGTGTATTTCCAAATAATCTTCTAATTGACCACCAAATCTTCTTGCAGATGATTTGGAGTGTATGTGTGCATTTGCCATAATTTTATAATTTGTCTGTTAATTTGTTTGTTAATTCTATTAAATCTTCTTTACTCAATTTAGAAAGTATAAGCTCAAATATCTCATTACTATTAGTAAAATAATCTATGTTTTTGGACATGAAATCAATATAATCATCTTTATCACCTAATCCTAATTTTAGTAACTTATATTCTCTATCAAATTCAATACCACCATTTACTAAATAAAGACCACCTATTCCTTTTAAATCTTTTCTAAATTGTTCAATACTTTTATCAGAAGGTATATCAAACTCAACATTATCTAAACTATGTAAGCTATCAGCAATATCTTTAGATTCTCTTAACCCAAGACCACTTACTTCTTTTATTAACTTAACAAATGATAATAAACTTGTTGTTTTTTGAATACATTTTAATCTTACTTTTCTCATTACATTACTCTTTTAGTGGCTTCATTAAATAAAAAGGTGTCAATTATTTTTTGGTCAACTTTACATACTTGGTTAAAAGTATCACCAAATGCAGATGTTTCATCATTGTAGTTGTGTATTACAAAATCTGATAATCTATTTTTTTCAAGTGGATCCATTTCAGTTTTTGATAAATTATTAATTGGTAATAGTCCCATTTTAGTAACACTTTTACATCTACTTATTCTATCAGAATGTGATGCAAACACACTTATACTCTTATCCATTTTTTTATCCCAACCAGACTCAAATAGTATTGATGAATGAAAAATAGTGTATATTGAATTTTGTTTTTTGTTAAACTTTTCATATGCTCTAAAAATATCAGGTTCAACCATTTTAAGTACATTGTTGAATACTTCTGGATTTTTAATTTCTGTGAAATTTAAGTAATCTTCTTGGAATATTTCAGTTCCTAACTCATTTTTCATTTCACCTAATAGTTCCCAATTGTAGTTTAGTATAAATCGTAGAATGGTATCTGCATCAAATACAGGTATACCTATTTGTTTAAATAAATTTGTCACTCTAGATTTACCTGAGTATCTATTTCCTGAAAGTCCTACTTTTATCATTTTTATAATTTATAGTACAAATATATACATTTTATTAATCATTACAAAATTTATCATATAATTATTCATGAAATATACAATTGAAGAATTAGGCTTTATACTTTACAACAATAGATCGGTAAATGGTGTAGTTAAAAACTTTCTACCTACTGATATTAATCCACTAGTAATAATTAGAATTGAAAAAAATCTTGACAAAGTTAAGAATAACTTTTTATCTGATAATAGAATGGTTGAGGTAAATATCAATGAGTTGAGATCTACAGCAGATGATGTATTTGTTACACCTAATGATTTAGAAAATTTAACAGAAATAATAAATGAAAATATAGGTAGTTTCAGTGAAGAAGAGTTTGAATATCTTATTAATAGAGGTATAGGTGAACAAACTATTTTGGAATATAAGTTATTAGGTCTATCTTCTATTATTGACTTAGAACATCTTAAAATAATTGGTGCAACAGTTCACCCAGTATTAAAACAATTCTTAGATGATGGAATTGAAAATGGTGGTATTATTATTCCTCTTTTTGAAAAAGGTAAACTTGTTAATTGTGCAATAAGAAAATTAAATATAAGTAAAGATGGTTTAGTTGATAAATTTAATACTACAAAAACTAAAACTTTAAAATATTCATTGGCTTGTCCAGATATTCCTGTTTGGGGATTGGATAACATAGATAAAGGGGAAGAGATATGGATAACCGAAGGTATATTTGATATGATTGCATTAAGAAGACTTGGTAAGAAATCTGTAAGTTGTTCTAGTGCAATGTGGAGTGCAATACAACTATATAAAATTTTAGATAAAAACCCATCAAATATAATAATTGTCTCTGATAATGATAATGTGGGGTTTAGAGTATCTGCTATACTTAGAGATTTTTTTGAATATTATAAAATAAATACTAAAGTTGTAATTAGTAAAATAGGTAAAGATCCTGCAGAACATTACTTTCAAAAAGGTAAAGGATTAGAAGATTTTATAGATATAGAAATAACTAATGATATGATTGATTTAAAAGTTGATGATTCATTTAATTTTATAAATTATTTAAAAAATAGAAATTTTTAAATTTATATATATGTTATGATAAAAAGATATAAAGAATTTGTAAAAGAAAGTATAGAAGATTATTTTGATAATAGAAACTCATATACAAGGGATGAAATTAGAGAATTAAGAGATAATTGGGTTGATGAAGTAATGAATGTTTCACTTGAAATTGGAAGTTATCATAGTTTCTCAGAATTGTGTAGGAAAGATAATGTATTTCCAGAAGAAGAGTATAAGGAATTTCAAAATAAAATGGATTCTTAAGGATTTCCATTTGACTTGATAAAAGAAATTTTTTCAAAAGAATCAGATAGATTATTAGGTAGTATTGCATCTGATAGAACAGAAACAGACATATTTGAGGAAATTCGTCGTAGCCCACTTGATAGTCAAAATGGTCAAATAGATACCTATCTATACTTTACAGTTAAAAGATTAGGATTAGATTATAAAAAAGTTGAACTAGGTGGTCCTGGATGGAGTGGAATAGAAGATCATCCAGAAGAGGCAATTATTAGGTATTCATATGGTTATCATAAAACTAAATATGGTCAACTTATGATGGAGCAATTAGGTATAACAGAAGAAGAGTTTAAAGAATATGCATCTAAAGGATTTTGTGTAGAGTTAATTAATAACTGGTATGAATTTTTTAGTTGTAAGATGGAAGATTTTGTTATTATAGAAGAAGATAGAATTGTTATATTTACTAAAAAGTTATCAGATTATTTAGTGACTTCTATTGAAGAGGTTAATAATAATTTAACTGAATTTATGAATTTATATAGCTTTATTGAGTATGACATAACAGAAAATGAATTTCTTATTCATTGTGAATCTGATAAAAGATACTTTATTAATAATACTTAGAAAACTTTATAACTATTTGACTATATAATTCACTAAAACAATATTATATATGATAATAAATTTAAAAAGTCAAACAGACCTTTCGGGGTTCTATGTAGTTTATGAAGGTTCAACAAACTTAGAAAAACCAGGATGGTATGGAATATCTCACTTAATGGAACACCTTGTTTGTAAATCATTTGATCATTTACAGGAAGATTTTGACAAAGATGGTATTGATTGGAATGCCTATACTTCTTCCAATGAAATTGTTTTTTATTTAACTGGGCTTGATGAAAAGGTTAATAAATGGAAAAAGAAGTTTGTGGATTTACTAACTACTTTTAATATTACTAAAGAGCAATTTGAAAATGAAAGAAAAATTGTATTGGAAGAGTATATGGATTCATTTAATGATCAAAGTCAATCACATATGCTAAACCTTTCTAGAAAATTATTTAATGATTATTCACCAATTGGATCAAGACAAGATTTAGAGAATCTTAAATTTATGGATTGTCTTAACTTCTTTGAATTGCAATATGCCAAACCAACAAAAATTATAAATGTTTCTAAACATAAAGAATTTAAAGATAAAAGCATTGAATTTCAAGAAAGAGTTATTGTAAATGATGTTAGTTTTGGAAATCATAATACTCCAATGGAATTAAACAATGAATTTAAAGATAAAACTTCTATTGCAATTTTATCACCAGTTATTGAGGAAGATTTTGCATATGTTCACTTTATCAATGCTATGTTATCATTGGGTTTAAAATCTCCTTTGTATCAAGAGGTTAGAGAGAAAAAAGGATTAGTTTATTATGTTCATTGTTATCAATCAAGAGTCAATGATAAAGGTATAAATAACATATCTACATTAACATCCAATAAAAACTTTAATGAGGTAATAGATGCAGTTAAGAAAGTAATCACTAATCCTGATAAATATTTAACAAAGGAAAGATTTAATTTAGTTAAAGAGTATTATCAAGTTAGAAAACAAAAAGATGATATTAATAGATATGCATCAGTAAATCAATATATTAATCCAAAGGGTTGGTCTGTTTATGATATACTTGAAGATGTTACTTTGAAGAAAGTAAGAGAGGTTTATGATAAGTATTATGACTGTGATAAGTTTTATATCTCTTCTGATAAAAAAGAATTCAAATAATATGTTCATTCCTTATATTGGAGAGAAAACTAAATTTACACAATTTATAACACCCAACATTCCAAGTGATATTTCCACTTATGTGGAACCATTTGGTGGAATGATGGGTGTTTTCTTTTCTTTAGACTATGATAAATATACATATGTTGACTTTATCTATAATGATATTAATAATCTAAATTATAATTTATTCAATCAATTACAGAGTAATAAAGATTTTATAGACTTGGTTAAGTCTACCAAAGTAAATGAAGAATTTTATAAATTTTCACTGAAAGGAATTATCACTACAAAAGATGATACTTTATTAGCATTACAATGGTTAGTAATTTTAACTTGTTCTAATCCTTATAAGATTGGTCAGGATTGTTGGAAAGGTGATAGAGAGTTTGAAATATTTAAAATGAAGTATAGTACATATAAGTCAAATATAGATAGAATTACAAGTATTTATAATACAGATTATAAAGATATTATTAATAAGTATGATTCACCTGAGACATTCTTCTATGTTGATCCACCATATAAAGGTAAAGAGAAGTATTATATAAATCACAATTTTGGAACTAATTCACATTTAGAATTGTCAGAAATTTTGAATAATATTCAAGGTAGGTTCTTATTAAGTTATTATGACTTTGATGGATTGAGAGAATTATATCCTAATTGTAGATTTGAATCTAAAAAAACTATAATGGGAACAGAATGGATAATTATGAATTATTAATACCTAATTTGGATAATTTCTTATCTCTATCATCACGTAGTTTATACTTTTCTTTATACAATTTTTTTGCAGCAGTTATAATTTCTCTTGCTTGACTTTTAGTTGGATTGTCAGTTCTGGTGTTTGGTATTTCATCAAAGTCCCAATATAACTCATCATTAAAATAAACAGTTGCTTTTAATTGTGTATAATTTTTTTTGGTATAGTAGGTATAATCTACTTGCCAGTTATCATTTTTAGATGTAAAGTAGAATGATGATTTATAATGTTCCATATTATTATATGGAACATTATAAAATAAGTTTAAGTAAAAGTAAAAACCACTCATTTGAGTGGTTTTTATTTAGTAATTAGTTTTTACATATTCAATCAAATCAGAAATATTATCTGAATTATAGATATAAGGGTGTTTATCTAATAAGGACTCTAAAAACTTAACTCTTCCTGATCTATATGCATCATTTCCATAAGATTTATATTCATTATAAATACCATTTTCCCAATCTAATAGTTGTTCATAACTACCATTTGTAATAACATTCATATCAAATTGAATAAAGCTACTTGATAATCTATTACTTGGATCATGATTTTTTGTATCTAAAATCATTTGACTAATGTCTTTAATATCTTTATTTGATTTATCTTGACAACATTCTAAAAAGAACTCAGCAGATTTTTCTTCATTATCTTGTTTCATTGGATCATATACACAATCATGAAAAAGCGCTGTTATTAATAATTTTTCATATTCTTTTTCAGAAAAAGAATGAATATTTTCATTTATTTGATCAATTAAATCATTTAAGTGAGTTAGTGTATGATAAGAACGATGTGATTCATTCCACATTGCTAAAACAGTATTAACATCACATTTGATGTTCCATTTATTTAGTAATTCTTGTAAATTCATATAGATTATTATTTTTATAAATTTATATATTAAATATATGATGTTTTTAATATCTATATTAGATAATAGCTTTATAATCTTATTTTTTCTTTTATTTTCTTTTGCTGCAATATTAAGATGTTTATAGAAATTCTTAATTACAAAATCAAAATCAATTTCCTTCATATTATTTTTTTAATATTAAATCAATTTTTTCTTCTCTTACTTTTGCCTTTTCTCTTAGTAATCTTGCTTCCCTTTCTTGAGGAGTTTCATTTTTCTTAGGTTTATAGGTATTCCAATCACTATAACCACTTAAAAAGTCATCATAAGTTATATCTTTTAGTAATTTATTATAATCATACTTATCATACTTATCATTACTATAAGAACTTCTAAATATCTTATCTAGACCATTATTCCATTTTTCATTCATATTATAATTGTTTATTTAATTCATTATATAATTTCTCCATACCAGTAGTTGCTGGTTCTTGAATATGTTTAAATTCTAATTCTCTAAATTCAGGTACATAAAAATCTTTATCACCTGGATCCACATAGTAAATTAAAGTATTTAACTTTGTTAAAAAGGGAATCTCATTAGCAGGTGAAACTTGCATAGAAGTTCCAATAACAATACAAATATCACACTCTTTGGCAGCCAATACTGAATTATTCACATTATCTTCATTGAGTCCTTCTCCAAACCAAACAATATGAGGTCTCATTTGAGAACCCCTTTCACATTTATCACCAAGGTTTAAATCTTCTGTCCAATCATAGATTAGTTTAGAGTCAAGAGTTGATCTAACCTTAGTTAGTTCACCATGTAAGTGTATTACATTAGTTGAGCCTGCTCTTTCTAATAAATCATCTACATTTTGTGTAACATTAATAACTTCAAAATTTTCTTCCAACTTGGCTAATAACATATGTGCTTTATTAGGTAACACATTTTTTAATTGTTTTCGTCTTTCATTATAGAAGTCTAATACAACTTCCTTATTTCTTCTCCATGCATTTATAGTTGCAACATCTTCAATCTTAAAGTTATTCCAAAGTGAATCTTTGGAATCTCTGAAAGTTTCAATTCCACTTTCTTTAGAGAGGCCTGCACCAGAGAATACTAATATTTTCTTTCTGTTTGTCATATTTATTGTATAAAGGTAATTATAAATAGTTTAGACTATTAATTTTTTTATATATACTAAAAAGTTAATAGTAGTTAAATGAATACATTTTCATCAACAAATATAATACAAAAAAACATAATTACCAAGCCTTTCCTTTTAACAAAAGAAGAATTGACTGAAATGGGTTCTGGTATTAATCTAGTTGGTTATGATTTTCTAAAAACATTACCTACACCAATAGATGAAACTATTGTAAATTTTAGATATAATAATCCAAGTAGTCCAAGATTACTTAACTGGGTTGAACCATATGAAATAGCAGGTATTGATTATACTTTATTTTATTCAGAAGTAAATTCAGGTTTAAAAGTAGGAGATAAAGTATTCATTATTAATGGTGCATATGATAGTAATTTATTAGTAAAAGAAGAGAAATATAAAAAGGGTAGTGATGGTTATAATGTTCTTTTTGTAGATGAGTGTAGAATTGTATTAGATATAGAGTTTATCGGATGGTTACCTGCAAATGAAACATCAGAAAACCAAGAAGTATTTGATGATTTTATTAAGGTATATTATATTAATGACCAAAATGATTTTATACATGTGAATAGACAAGTTACTACAAGAGATGGTAACTTTGACTTTAAGTTTAATGCACATCAAAATAATATTATATTTACTGATGTAAATATCTTTGATTCAGTTCCTGTTGGGAATTGGGGTGAAAATCAAGGTTTAACAGGTGGTCCTGGATTTTTCATAAAAAATGGTACATCAAGTTGGATTAACATAACTAGTGATTTTATGTCAGGTTCATACTCTTTAGTAGAAAATAATTCTAATAATAAAGTACTTATATTAAATGGTGGTTTTATAACTACAGGATTTGAATTTAAGGAAGATTCAGTTTATAAGTGGGAATATAACACACTTTTAGGAACTTATAGTTGGATAGTTAATGTTAAACATGAAAATAACAATCCTCCAATAATAACTAAATCTAATTTTAGAAGAGGTAGATTTGATGGACAGTGGAATGGTGGTCTTTATGGAACCAGTGAAGAGAGAATTATATGGAATAGTACTACTGCAACATGGAATTCAGGTACTTTACTAAATACAACATGGCAAACAGGTATAATGAATTCATTCTATTCCCAACCGGAGAGTTATTTTGCAGAGTTTGATTATTCCTTTGTTACTTCATCTACACCTTATGGATTACCTTATCAAAAAGTTAATAATCCTGATAATAATGGTTATGGTTATAACTTTGTTATTAATTCAGATATTCAAAATGCAGTTATAAATAATGGTAATGTAACTAATTCAAAATTAGGTTCAAGTGCAAGTTTATATAATGTTGTTGAGAAATATTTAGATGGAACATTTGACTTAAATGTTTTTGATAATACAAATGGACTTACTATAAATAAAGCTCTTTTTGACAATTGTAAGTTTATAAATGCCAATATTGAAAACACAGAGATTAGAAATTCTAGAGCCATAAATTCAAGATTCAATAAAGTTAAATCAGTTAACTCACATTATAAATCTTCATTATTTTTAAATTCAAATTATATTAGTGATAATATAATAAAAGTATTAGACTATGATGAGTTTACATATACTGATGATGACTTAAACTCAACTCATAAAGTTTATAAGTTTTATATTAACAAAAGAAGTTATGAGAAGTTTAAATTAAAAGATAGTTTTTATATTAAAGGAATTAAAATAAATAATAATTCTGGTGAGTTAGTAAACTTCTTTGATACTAAATTTAAAATAGGACCTTGGAAAGAGTATATTGATTATAATTTACTTAATGGTGGATTTACTAAATTATCAGTTGAATATAATGCATTCATTTCAACACCCAAAGAAAATGAGTATAGATATTCTGTAGATAATACTGGAAATGTGTTGTTAGATTCACTATCTAAAGACTATTACTCAGTTGATATTTTCATAAGAAATGTGTTTGATCAATCTGTTTCTGAAACATATACAAAGAATTTTAATAATACATTTTTAGGAACAGGTATATTAGATTTCTCTGAGGCGTATATTGTAAATTCAGATTTTGAGAGTGGTATATTTGAAAATTCAAATTGGAATAGTGGAAATCATATTAATTATAGTAATGATAATAATATTACTAAAGATATTAATAATGGTGGAGGTTTGTACAATTTAACATTATCAAATACAGATTCAAATACAATTTTACTTACAAATACAATATCTGATTTGGGTGTTGCAAGTGAAGTAGATTATGATTATTTTGAAGATGATAATATTGTATTTCTAAATGCTGTAGATTATGATACAAGAGGTAAAGTCACTAGCTTTGCAATATTAGATACAGGATCAGGTTATACAAGTTCTGTATTAAACACAACAGGTGGTTCTGGTACAGGATTGACTATTGATGTACAAGCATCAGTAATTGGTGAAGTTACTGGAATTCAACTTATTCCGGATAATAATAATTATTATTATGCAAGTATTGGGTATAATACAAGACAAACAAGTGTTGTTGTTCAGAATGGAACAGGTGTTGGTTATGGATTAGAAGTTTTACTTACAGTTGATAATCAATATTATATAAATTCTATATCAATATCAAATCCTGGTTATGGATACAACATAGATGATGAATTAGAAGTTTTACATATTAATGATGAAACACCAACTACCACAACTAGATTTAAAATAACATCAATATTAAATGGTGAGGTTCTAATTACATCAACACAATCATATCAAGGATTAGGTTATAAAATAGGTGATATTATTACACTAAATGGTGGTCTTACTCCTTCAACTATACAAATAAATAGTGTGGAAGGTTCATTAACAAGATTACCTGATGCATATAAGATCAAAAGATATATAAATAGTACAAATCAACAGATTGAATTAATATCATTAAGTGTATTACCTACCTTACTAAAAGATGGTTTATTTCTAACAGAAAATGCAGAAAATAAATATGGATATTAACACAAAGCTAAGTTTAATAAATCTAGATTAATTTCAGGTATATATAAAAGAGCATCTATAACAACTACACTATTAAGAGATGACTCTTTTGATGTTAGTGATAAAGACTTTAATAATATTAAAAAATTAAAGAATTTAATTTTTATAGATACTATATTTTCTAATAATTCTAATATTTTATCAAAGGCAACTTATATGAATTCATATTTTGTAGGTGGATCTGATATATGGGAAAATGGAATATTATATGAATCAATTTGGAATGGAGGTGATTTTAGAAATGGATTAGTTAAGGAATCAGTTTGGATAAATGGTACTTTTAGTGATGGATTATTTTATAATTCTAGAAGTTTTGATAATGATATATTAACTAATTATAATCAAGATATTAAAACAAGATATGATAAATCCGGTACAGAGTCAAATACAAGATTTTCTTGGCAAAATGGTACTTTCTTAAATGGAGAATTTTTTAAAAGTGATTGGGAAAATGGATTATTTAATGGTGGTAAATTCTATTATTCTAAGTTTTATAATGGTGTTTTTAATAATGGAACAATAGGTGATAAATCAATACCAATGAGTGCAACTTGGTTTTACAATGGAACTATAAATTATGCAGTAGTAGAAAATTCTAAAATAATATCAGAGAAGTATAATGGAATTTCAAACTCTATTATTACTTGGAATAATGGTATATTTAATTCAGGTGTTTTTGGTACAAATGATATACAAGATTCAGTAAATACCGCAACTTGGAGTTATGGTATATTTAATGGTGGTGAATTTAAAGATAGTGCTAAATGGAAAGATGGAATATTCAATGCAGGTAAGTTCTTATCTAATTATGGATTTATTGGAGGATCAAGTTTAACAGATTTAGAACCTGGTTCATCACAAAAAGTGAACTATTCTTGGGAGTATGGTATATTTAATGGTGGTGAGTTTGGTAATGCCAATACTGCAACTAACTCAACTTGGTTTGATGGTGAGTTTAATGGTGGTCAATTCAAAGGAAGAGTTTGGAATAATGGATTATTTTCATTTGGAGAGTTCTTAGGAAGTGGTGATATTGCAATTGGTGGTACACCATCAATAATATCTAAATCAATGCCTGCAATTTTTACAGAAAGTTTTAGTCAGAGCCCTAAAAAACATTATGGATTATGGAGAAAAGGTTATGTTACTGATATTAAGGATAAGTATATAACAGATAAGAAATTATATACAGACCTAAAAAGAGCAAATGATACTACAAAAGTTATTAATAAAGCAGTGTTTAAGAATGTACTTTGGTTAGGTGGAACATTCTCACATCCTAGTGGTGAGATAAATAATTCAGTTTGGCTGGATGGAACATTTGAAAATGGTAGATTCTTATCAAGTTCATTTAATCCATATGTTTTAAGATCATATGATAATAATCAAATATCATTTAATTTAATAATTCTTGTTATTGGAAAAATGGTATATTGATGGTGGTGAATTTAATATTCTAATTGGGAAAATGGAACATTATATCAGGTACTGCAACAGGTATGATTTGGAAAGATGGTATAGCTAATTATATGAATGCATATAATGTATTCTGGGAGAATGGTTTGTGGAGAAATGGAAATTGGAATGGTTCTTATTTCAATCTAAGTGTAACAGGTTCAGTAACAGATGATTATATTTTACAAATTTTACATAATGGTATGTCATATACAGGTACTTCATCAGTTCATGTTTGGAATGTATTTTATAATGAATCATTAAGTGATTATAATTCATCAGAAATAACTCAATGGGGTGGATTTATAGAAGGTTTGAATGATGATGAAAATCCTTATTGGAACTCAAGTTCTACATTTAGTACAAATGGTATAAATACAAGTAGTATTATAATAAATAACATTACTTTAATATCAGGCGATCAATATGAATTAACATTTACTGCAGTTGGTAATTTTAATGAGTTCTTTTATAGATTTGATACTAATTTAGAAGAGAGTTGGGCTCTTGGTTTTGAAAGTAGTGTTTCAAGTCCTTTATATATTACGTTACCAACAATTACAGGGAACTTATAATGTACAAATATATGCATATGATAATGATGGTGCAGATATCAGTCTATTCCAATATTTTTAATGTAATAGTACTATAAAATAATAAATAAAATAAAATAAAATAAAATGGCAGATATAAACTTAACTTGGAATGGAGCAACAGATGATAATGGTATAAATGGTTATGAATTACAATGGAGATTATCAACAGATTCACCTTGGTCAACCCCACCTATTTTAATTAATCATGACTCTAGTTACAATACAAATACATTAACAACAGGTGGTGGTAGTTATAGTCATACACCAACACAATTTGTGGACCATTATTTTAGAATAATAATAATAGATAGTGTAGGTCAATACAGTCATTATAAAGAAATATTTGTAAGTGTTGATACAAGCAATGTATTAATATCATCAACTTCTTCTTTCAGTCCAAAAAATGTTTGTATTTCACAGACATTTAATCCCATTGATTCTATAGTTTTATTAGATACTAGTAGTAATATTGTAAGTGATAATATAGCTATAAATTATATAGTTAGAACAATAACAGATACCATCTTTAATGGTTATAACAGATTTTGGAGAATATTACTATTAGATGGTTCTAAATGGAATTGTAGAATAAATACACTTGGTGTAATAACTCAAGTTATTGCATGTGAGTTATCAAATATTAAAAGTGAATTAATAAGTGACTCATTTTTAAGTCTCTCAACCACAAATAGTTTAGTGGGTGAAGCTAGTTTATATTATGATGTATATTATGAAGGAACACTTGGGGTTGGTACAATAGTTTATAATATATTAGATGGTGATGTATTATCTTCTCCTTTTCCCGGTGCAAATAAATATTATTTAATTTCAGAAGGTATATCTACATATTTTGTTAAAATAGCAAATAATGGTTCTATTTCTTCAATTCAGACTTATTTGGCAGTTTGTCCAACAAATAATTCATCTGGTTATTGTTGTTTTGTAGCAGGTACTGAAATATCTATGTTTGATAAATCTATTAAATTAATAGAAGATATTAAGGTAGGTGATTCTTTAATTACATATAATGAGGAATTAAAAATACAAGAAATAGGTGAGGTTAAAAGAATTATAAGTCCTTATAGGAGTGATATAATTGAATATAAATTGTCTAATAAAGTTATAATTAAATCTACTTCCTGTCATCCTTATTTTGTTATTAATAAGGGTTGGTCATCATTTAATCCTGAACTTACTAAGAGAGTTTATGACTTTGATGTAGAGAAAATAGAGTTAAATGATATACTTATTGATATAGATAATAATGAGGTTTCTATTATTGAAATTATTGAGTTAATAACAAAAGAGGTTAAGACTTATAATTTAGAAATATCTGGTAATAATACATATTATGCAAATGGAATATTAGTTCATAACAAATTTGATACCAATGAACCAATACAATATGATGAGTTTGGTAATCAAACATCTTCTTGGATTAACTGGTATAATTCACAACAATTAAATTGTATTTATGCACCATAAGTATAAACTTAATTTAATATATAGTTTATGACAAATTATTTTTTTGATAGAAACCCAATACCTACTTGGAATTATATACCTAATTTAGGAGTAACTAGACTACCAATAGATGGTCTTTATTATATAAGTAATGAATTTAATATAGATGAATTTTTATATAATCAGAATAAGAATTACCAATTTGTAACAAGTGTTACTGGTTCTGCAACCTCTTCAATATCTATAAGATTTTCATCACCTTTTAAGTCAGGAATTGCATCAAAGACTAAAGAGATTACTACCTCTTCTGGAGTTTTATTTTACACTTATGCAAATCCAATAAATACTGAATTATCTAAGAATATTGTTAGATATGGTGCAACAGAAACCTTTGTAGGTAATTATATAAAAAATTCAACAGTTAGAGAAATTGACTTTCTAATAAACGGGTTTAGAGAATTTAGATATTTAAGTTTACCTGTTAATCATATATCACAACCAAATGGTTGGTGTTATGAAATTGCTAATGGAGTTGGATCATATAATTGGTATTTTTCATCTACTTCAAGTGTTGTATCTCCATCCTATTCAGTTTTTGGATCAGGATTAGAAGAAGTATCACTAAGAAATAATTATATTGCAACATTAATAGATTATGATTATTTCAACTTAGATTTTGACTTTTTATCAATTGATGTTAGTTCAGATGATATGATTGAGATGTATTTGGTTGATCAAAAAGATTTAAAAATTGGTAAAACTGCATCTTGTGGTAATCCAATACATTCACTTACTGCAAGTGGTTCATATAATGATGTTAATTTATCTTCTACTAATATTGATGGTACTAGGAAATATTTGGTTTTTTCACCTAGTATGGTAGGACCTAGAACATATCCATATATGGCATCATTATCTAATATTCGAATTGTTGGTGGTTATAATCCTATAAACAATTTACAAGTAGTACCGGAGAGTGATCTACATGTTAATATTGAGAATTCTGTTTATTTGTTTCAATCAGTTACAAATGGTGTTACATATAGTTTATCATCAAAAATAGGTAATGGTCATTTCAGAGCAGGTATTTGGGAGAATGGTGTTTGGAATAATGGTTGGAGAGATGATACAGAAGTAAGAGACTTTGATGATATATATTCATCTGTTCTTTATGCATATGATATATCTTGGAAAGTAAAAATTGGTGGTTCTACTTATTCTTGTGGATCATTTAATGTTGGTGATAAAGTTGCAATTGGGAACATAGTTGCAATTGATATTAATGAAAATAGAAAATTAATTAGAGATTATTATACCATAACTAATATTGATGCTAATTTATCTTGGATAGAGGTTAGTTTAGATACTACTTTTCCATTTAGAAGAATTGAGAAAGACTCACCTAATCATAAAATTAAAATAAGTAGAAATGTTTGGATGTCTGGTGGTTTCTTTAATGGTTATTTTTCAGGTGTATGGAATAATGGTTTATTTAAAGGATATCCTAAAATAACTGAAATGTTTGATACACATTGGATTGATGGATTTTTTAATGGTGGGCATTTTAATTCTAACTACCCTGTATATAACTTTACTGATATAACAGCAACAGATAATTGTCAATTTAATAATACTACTTTGGAATTTGGAAATGGACATGACTTATTACCAGGTGATTATATTATAGTTGATAAAAATTTAATAACATTAAATAACATACCTACATTACTTAATTCAGGTTATAATGGTATTGCAAAAGTTTTGGCAGTTAATGGGAATAATGTTACTATAGATAAGAAGTATTTACAACCAATATTTTCTCAAAATGGTAAAATTAAAGAACCTGGTAAGGTTACCAGATATACTGCATCAGGTGTTATTCAAAATTTTAAATTTTATGACACTAATAGATCTAAATTAAAATCAAATGAGAGTTCAATATCATCAAGTATATTTAGTTTTAATTCTTGGATTGATACAAATTATGACTTAACAAGATCAGTTACCATAGGTAGAGATTTTAGATCATATGAATCACTTACTGGTAAGTCAATTAATAGAAATAATTTATATGGATATCCTACATATGATGTACTATCAAGTGCATCACGTTTTAGAAATTCATTTGACTTAAAGTATGGATTATATAAATTAGGGACTAAATACAAATTATTCAATGATTTTATTAGTGATTCTTCTGACTTTAATGAACCATTTGGACCAGGTCCAGGTTATTCTAATTTCTATGATGGTGGTTGGACCTTCTCATATAAAGAGGGTAATATTGCATTTGATAGATCTGAATCTATTATATCAACTAATAATGCTTCAATATTCTCCACTACTATACAAGATTATATTGATGCAGGTGTTACTGGAAACGAGTTATACATAACTGCTACAAATTCAGGTGGTATATTAAATAATAATAAAATAATTACAAATAATTCAAGGTATACTGTTGTAGAATTTGATGTTGTTACATATAGTGTTATAAATGATAAATTTACTCAAACTAATCAAAAGCCATATGATATTGTTACTGTAATAAGTGATAGTTTCCCAACAATAGCAACACAATCATTAATTACAAGTACAATAATAACCAGTACCTATAGTCAAAGTTTGGGAATATTATATACTGATATTATCAACTTGGCAGTTGAGTTAAGTTTAGATTGTACACCTTCAAATGCTTATACTGGAACTGATTTACGTAATATTATAATTAACTTGAAGTCTCCAGATGGTAAAGTAATAAACTTGAAAAATAATAATGGTTTGAATAACTCACCTCTTGATTTATTGGCACAAACTAGTTTAGTAAATACGATATTTGATTATTCATCAACAAACCTATTTTCAACTGGTACATCACCATTTACAGGAACTTTTTCTATGGAAAAAATAACAGGTAGAGGAACTAGTGGATTTATATCAGACCCAATAGCAAGTATATCTGATTTAGTAACAAATACTCAAGGAATATGGACTATTTATATTCAAAATGATCAGAGTTCACCTGTATTTCCTAACTTAATAAGTTGTAAGCTAATTACTACATATAAGAGTTATATAGATGATCCTTCAATTGATATTACTCCAAGTGTTGACTTACCTATCTTACATCTAAATAATCTTAATTTTGAGATTGGATCTCAACCTACTGGAGATGGTCAAAGTATACCTATTTACAAAAGGATGTCTTATTTACCAATTTCACAAAATATTAATCATTTATCAGTTCAAAATTCATTTAGATTTGACTCTATTGAGAAAACATCACCAGAAAGATTTAGTGGATTTGGTACTAATACAATTAAAAAGAAATATGAATACTTCTATAATAAGACAGATTTAATGATGAGTATTCAAGGTAATGGAGATATGGGTTCAAGTCAATCTATGTTAGTTTTGGATAATATTAAAATGTATGAAACAGACATGATTCCCTTCTTTAAATATTTTGAAGATAAGAATATTTATAAAGGAATACAAGTACCATATGAAGGAATTGCACCTAATATTGACTATTTAAACTCAGATTTTATATTTGTTGATAATATTACAATTGGACTAGACTCTATTGATAATTCTAATTTACAAACAAATGTGGTTTGTTTACCTACTTCTATTAATATTATAACAGCATCTGCTAGTGTTATTACAGGTACACCATCTAATATAGGTACATCATCTGTTAGTTTAAGTGGTGAAATTTATGTACAAGGGAATGTTAACTTTCAGGCATTTGGACTTTATCTTAGTACAATTACACCACCTATAAATGTTGTTTATAGTACTTCAAATCCAAATAATCTAAACACAACTATTAATAGTCTATTACCTAATACAACATATTATGTTCAAGCATACTTAATTAATATTCAAACAACAACAAGTGGTGTATCATTGGGTACTATAACAACATTAGGTGATATTAAAACATTTACAACTATGGCATTACCTCCAGATTACTCACCTAATGATTACACAGTGGATTACTCACAATAAAAAATAATATATAAAAATAAAATTTATAATATGGCTATACCTACATATACAAGAGAACAATTGATTACATTAGTAAACCAATATTTACAACCTAATAGTAATATACAAGCAATTGAACACAATGAAATTGAAACTGCTATAGTCAATGCTATATATGGACAAATAGGTGATATTAAAGAAATTGCTTGTGATATTAATTATATTAATACAAATTTTGATATGGTTGGTTTAAATCCAGGTCTTGGTAAATCAACAGGAGAAAGATATGGTTGGGCTATATGTAATGGTAATAATGGAACAATAAATAAGATGGGTAGAGTTTCAATAGGATATGATCCTATTGATTATGCAATTGGAGCAACAGGTGGATCTAAAACACATACTTTAAATATTAATGAAATACCTCCTCACTTTCATCATACACCAGGTAGTGTATTTAAAAGTTTTGTTGCAGGTGCTGCAGATTTAGGAGGTAATACATCTACTGGTACTGGTTCAGATTCCAATGTTACTAATTCAGAAATTTCAATTGCTGGTTTAGGTTCTAATTATAATTCAGGTGGTGCTGCCTTGGAAAAAACTATTGGTGGTGGTCAGGCACATAATAATATGCAACCATATATAGTTACTTTATTTATTCAGAGGATTGCTGTCTAAAAAGCATTAAGAATCCAACTTTACCTGCCTCATCTTTTGAATAATGACCCATTGCTTCTAACTTAGTTTCATCACCAGTTAGTTTAATGTTTTTTAATTTTTGTTTACCTAAAATACGTTTATCTCCTTTACAAGTCTTACAAGGAGTTAAACCTACTTTTCCTTGACCTTGACAAAATGAACATTTATTTCCTATATAGTCTTTCCCTGTACCTTCACAAAAATCACATCCATCCTCAGCATCAAATATTTGTAGAACGTTACCTTCATTATCTCTGATTATAATTTTGGATGAAAGATCCTTTCCAGATCCATCACAAGTCTTACACATTACCCATCTTTCATATTCAACCTTCCCATCAAAGGTATCATCTATCTTAATATAGATGTTGAATACATCATTCTTTTTAAATTTTTCTAGTTTATCTTTAGTATTATTAAAATCAAAATCAAAATCTGTTTCCAATAATTCAAAATACTCATTGTAGTTATTACCAAACCTACTTTTCATATCATAGGATTCTCTTTGTTCACCACATAGAATATCATATGCCTCAGTTAAATCACCAAATACTATTGGATCTCCTCCTTTGTCAGGGTGGTGTGTAAAAGAGAGTTTATAATATGCTTTCTTTATTTCCTTTTCAGTAGAAGTATTTACAACTCCGAGTAAAGTATAATAGTTCTTATTTAGATTCATCAATTAATTCATTTATTTTTTCTTCAAGTATTGGAAAATCATAATTTAACACAATATCAGAAATTTCCTCGGAAAAATCATCCTCAAATATTAAACAATCTGTATTCTCAATAAATTGAACTAGTTTTGGTAGTCCCTGACTATAAACATTCATAATGTTTTCTTTGTTTAAGTAACGTTTGTTAAATCCCATATTTATCTAAAATTTTATCTATTTTATCTGTTCTTCTATTTATTTTATTTAGTAATTCAAATTTATATTCTGATTTGAATCCACAATCTTTACACTTTTCTTCTGGTCTTCTTGGTGGTTTATTTGTTGGTTTAATAGGTATAAAAAATGTATGTGATACTTTATCAGAACCACATTCAGGACAATTATATAATGTCTTATCATATATAATGTTTGAAGAAAAGTTTAATTCCATTATACTTTATTTTAGTGTTCATATTCTACTTCTTCTATATAGGAAAATACTTCTTTGTTTATTTTTATTATTCTATCAAACATTTCTTGATTCAAAATGGCATGATGTACAACAAATATATTTATATTATAGTCATTTGCAAATGATTTAAGAAGTAATAATATAGAATCTATACCTTCTATGTCAATTGATGAAAATACCTCATCTAAGAACAAAATATTGATATGTTTTTTAGTTCTTATTAATTTTAAGTAAGCTATCAAAATTGCAATATTTACTTTTTTAGATTCTCCAGTACTTAATGAATCATGTTCAACTATATTACCTAAGCTTTTTATCTCTGAACTAAATGTTTCATCTAATTTAACCTCAAATGGTAAACCCATTTTCTTAATATTCTCTGAAATAAAGTGATTAATAGGTTTAATTATACCTGCTATAATAGACTTCTTAGCACCATCTTCACTTAAAACTCTATTAAGTTCTTTATAATATAATTCCTTTTCTTTACAAACTGCAGCATTATCATGACTTGATGATTTTTTATACTCTAAATCATCAATAGTATTTTGAAACTCTTGTGTATTTACAGATTCATTTACTTGAGAACCTTTCTTTCTACTTAAATTATCAATTTGTGTTTTATAGTTTTTAAGAAGATAACTTAAATCATTGAATGATTTAGTTGTTCCATCTGCAATCTCTTTTAATTTAGTCTGTTTTGATCTTATAGAAACTATATTGTTTTGTATCTCAACTAAGATACCTTCATGAGAGTTCTTTTTCTCTACTAGAGAGTTTCTTAATGTAACAAAATGCTCCGATAAGAAATCTGTTGAACAAGTTGGACATTTACCTGAATCATAAAGGTCAATTTCTCTTTGTACATTTCTAATATCATTTTGAGTAGAACTTAATTGTCTTTTTTCAATATCCAACTCATCGGAAAGAATTGTTTCTTTTTCTTTAATTTTATCAACTTTTTCTTTAAGAAGTTTATATTCATCTTTCTTAGAGTTCATTTCATCAGTAAGAGTATCAATTTCTTGTTGTAAATTTTCTTTCTCTTTCTCAATTGCCTTCTCAATAGATCTTTTAATAGAATCAATAGAATCTTCTAATGTTCTTATCTCAGAATCTAAAGAAGCTAATCTTATTTTATTATTTTTGTTTATATCTTTAAGAATACCATTTAAAATATTGATTACTTCTAAGTTAAATAACTTATCCAATAATAATTGTTTTTCTTCATTAGTTAATGATATAAAGTTTTTGAAGTCATTGATAGACATAGATATAAATGATTTGAATGTTTCAATATCTAATCCAATATATTTTTCAATTTTATCATCAATATTTGCCTTACCTGCTCTTTCATTAGGTATTCCATTTTCAATTAAATTTAAAACACTTGGTCCAATACCTCTTTGTATCTCAACATCTGTTCCATTTGCACTAAATTTAATTCTATTTAATAATTCTCCATTTATTCTATTTGGTAAGGAAGATAATTTATGCCACTTTTTTGCCTTACCTGACTTTACTTTTCCATAAAGTGAGTATTCAAAAGACTCAAGTAATGAAGATTTACCATTACCATTATTCCCTACAAGTAGAACCAATTCACCATTTTCTGTATTTAATTTTAATACTTGTTCATTATTACCAAAAGATTTATAACCTCTAATTCCTATTTCGCTTATTAACATTATTAGTTTTACTTTTTTCTTTTTATATAAAAAAAGCCAACCTAAGTTGACTTTTATTCTTCTGCTTCTCCAAAGTAATAATCTAAATCGATTTCATCTAATGTATTTATAATCTCATTATATGGTACTAATTTCTCTACTATATCTAAGACAAGTTTATTGTATCCTTTCCATTTTTCAATATCACATCCAAGAATTTCTTCCAATTTCTCATCTACTGTCAAGGTAACAAATTGATTCTTATAGTAAAAGGTTGACTCATAGTATTCATCTTCATAATTTAACGATATGATTACTAAAACACCATCTTCAATTTTACCTAAATATTCAATTATATCAAATTTCATTAACCTAAAATAGTTTCAATTTTTTCTTCTCTTTCTTCTTGAGTTAAGTTTTTTAAAAATCCACCTCTTATTAAAGTATTCATAATACTTATAGCTTGTTTTGTTCTACCATCACCATGTAAAGACATCATATCTCTGTAATAGTTATGTATGTTTTGTCTTTCATCTTCTGTTTTTAGATCTGATACTTTATCAAGCTCTAAATAGTAATCTTCTAATTTCATTTATAATTATATTTTTTCTCCAACAATAAATTCAAGTTTATGAAATCTATTATCAGTACCAGTAAATACAACTTGAATTTTTTCAACATCAACAAATTCTCTAGCATTACCAGTTACTTCATTAATCATAACATCTTTTTTATATACAACATCTATAGAAGGTTCTTCTCCTAAAAATCTTCTCATATCCTCTAATATCTTTGACACTTTCCAGTCATCACTTTTGAAATCTATATTAGACATATATTGTCTAATTGAATGTTCTTTTAAATCCATATTCTTATTTTATTTTTAAAAACTACCCTTATCTAAATAGTATGTATTGTTGTTTGAGATTATCTCAAAATTATCATGTAATATTTGACATTTTTCCTTAAATGATAATAAATCTTCATCTGTTAAATTAAACCATTCACCTCTCACTCTTTTTTGTTTAAATGTCTTATGAAGTTGAGCTTCAATCTTTGTTCCCCATTTTGACCTAAATGAATCTATGATATAAAAGTCTGATGCATTACCTGTTTTAAACTCTTTTATCCTTTCTTCTATACTTCTTTTTGTATATCCTATTTTATGTAATTTTTCACCATTGATCTCAGCACATAGTAAATAAATATTTATCATCATAAGATATATATTAGTACCTCATGAATCCCTTTTAGTTTATTTTAATCCTTTTCTATTATGGGAACTCCAGGACTTATAAATATAGGCTCAGGAGGTAAACATAATATCTTTCTTATTTTAATTTTACGTAAATTATTCTTAGGTCTTCTGATATATGTTTCATCAGTATGAGTTGTATAAACTCCGGGTTTCATATAAATCATTATATTGTAGTTGAGTTTGTTGAACCATATACCATATCCATATAGAAAAGTTGACCACTTGGACCTTTTGGTTTAATATAATCAGGATGATCCTCAGTCTTCATTTCATCAAAATCTTTATTTTCAATAAGAGCATCAATTTTTCTATCTCTATTTTCTATCTTAACTTCTTGTCTGATTTTATTCATTTCATCACCAGAATTACCACCACCCATTGGTGCTACTGATACTAAATCTTGTCCTATTGTTTGAGCTGCAATTTTCATAGCGATTGGAAAAATAGTATTACTATTTGGTTGTGAGGTTATTATCTCATCAGGTGTAGAGACTATCTCATTAGTTTTATGTAGTTCTGCATATTGTGATAACCATTCCTTTTTATCATCACTTATTCCCATATTTTCTAAAAGAGAATTCCATTTATTTGATGTCTCTTCTATATTTGATTTTTTCATATTAAAAAAGTTTTCTATTTTATATAGAAAACTTTTTTAATTGTTTTTATTCTAAACCATATTCTGATTTTATTTCATCAAATAAATCTGAGTAATCATCACTTATATCTTTATCATAAGTGCTTTTATACCAGCTAATAATCTCACCAATAACAACATCTTGTGCTTCTCCATTATTGTGGTCAATATACCAATCATATTCAGAATCATAATCACCATCTTCTTCCCAATCTGAATCAATCCAATTCATCATCTCATCATCATATCTAGAGGCAACCTCATCATCAGAATATTCTTCCTTTACTCTTGTGATTGCTAAATCTAAGTCAAATTTAGTTATAGATGTTTCTTGTTCAGTATCATCTTTTTTTTCAAATCCTAATACATGATTAAAGTTTTCATCATTGTTGATGTCTTCAAAGGTTTTTATATATTTCATTTTTATATCATTTTATTTTATTTATGCTTTCCTTGTAATATCATTATATCAAACTCACCATCTTTCATAGCAAGTAAAAATGTGTGTCCTAATTGTTCTACTTTATGTTGAACATCTTGTGCAACCTCCATAAAACCATAAGTCTTGGAAGTTGGTATTCCAAATGCTCTTCCATTTCTTTGTTGATCTGCTGTCAGTATATCATAAGTTTCTCTAAATCTTATGATATATGCTCTATAATAACCTTTTTTATTTTCAATTTTCTTAGCAGTGTTATATTCATGTTGTTGATATAAATCATCAAAACTTTTATCAGATGTTCTAACCGCATATAAATCACCCGTTTCATCCTCTAAATTCCAATATTTTTGTAAATGATAACTTATTGTATAAACAAGATTATAATCACTAAACTCAGTTAATAAAAATTTTAATTTATCCTCATCATCAAATATATCATTTGATGATAAACTTTCTGTAAACTTTCTCACTTTATTATTTTAATTTTATATGTATATTTAACCAGAATGATTGAGCTTTAACACTAATTAAAACTTTATCAGACCATTTTTTACTTAATATCCAGTTACTAAAATTACCTTTAATATTAAATAATTCACCTTCGTCTAATTTACCATTATCCCATTTACCAATACCATAATATCCAAATGTAAAAACCTTATCAATTAAAGTAGGTTTTGATTTTTGTTCATGGTATCCTGGTGTAAAATCTTTCATATCATTTTTAATTTTACCCAATAGAATAATATCTTGATAGGATAAATTAACCAATTCTTTTTTCAAAGAGTTTGCAGATTTTAAATCTAATTGTACTATCCACTTTATAACAGATTGTGATAGTTTAAATTGTCCAATAGGTAGTGATTCTTCATAAGAAATACCATATTCAAATTTACCATCACATTTAATACCAAAATATAAATCAACTTCATTTTTTGCATAGTCAATCATATCTAAATATTTAGATAAAGATTTGAATCTACTGAATACTATTTTAACATCATCTGAAATCAGTTTTGGATAGTGATAGAACAATAAAAAATCATCAGGTGACTTATCTAATGTTGGTTGTCCATTCTTTTGTCCTAATGCAGTTAATGCTTTTAGAAAAGAATTGAATATACCTTTACCGGCTAATGTAATTTCAGATTCTAAAATATCTTCAACCTCTGTTGAAGCAGATACTTTAACTTCTGGATGTTCCTGTAGACCATTTTGTTGATAGTCTTCAATTTGTTTTTTAATATCTGCCAGTTCTTTTGAATCCAATAAATTAATAGCATTAGATAATTTAATATCAGGTGTTATTTCACCTAAAAATCTATTAACTATATTTTTAATATACTCATCATCATATAATGATTCTACCCATTCACCGACTGAATTAAAGTCTTTATTCTCTTTAATAAATTCTAAATATTTCTTTATCATAATGTATATATTAAATACTATGTTTTTAGTATATCAATTTGTTCTTTTAGTCTTATTAATGCAATTTTTGCTTCATTTACTGTAGAAAATTGTATTGAAATTACTCTTTGAGATTTTAAGTTAATTTTAATAATATTATTACTTATAGAAATATTATTTATATAAGATGGAACTATTGTATAATTAACATCATTACTATCATCTATTATATTTATATTCTTATCAGATGATGTAATTGGTCTTAAAAACTTATCATAACTATAACTCATCTTATTCTACTATTATTGTATGTTAACACCTTCCAATGAATTGTTTGCAATATCAGAGAAATTGAATGTTAATGAATAGGTACCAGTCATTGAAATTAAAGATAAATCTGATGAAGTAGCACTATTTATAATTATATTAGATGGTTGTATTGACATTGTTCCTTCTCTATTATCATTAATATTACTAATTAATAAATCTATCAATTGAGGTTTATCAATAATACCACTAACTCCAAATGTCACTAAATCTATTGAGGTTGAGAATGTTAGACCATTTGTAGTAGAGTAAGGAACACCAGATGTTGCACCATTAAATGCTATAAAATCTCCACTTGAAGTAGCACCAACATTTGTAAAGAAGGTCATAACTGGTTTATCTACATCTTCATCCAATGTAGAAATATCTACATTTGGATTCTCAATTATGTAACTTAATAATGAATTTGCTTGATATACATCATACTCTGTTAGAAATTGTAAAAAAATTGTTCCATAACTGGCATCATCAATAATTAATATATTTCCACTTTTTTGAATTGTTTCTATATTAGATATGTCTATATAAATTAAAGGTCTTGAAGGTGTTCCTTTATCCATTATTTTAATACTTTCACCTATTATATGAGATTGTATATCAGTATAGTTTAGACCAACAAATGATGTACTTGATTGATTAATAGAATCATTAAAGAAATTATAACTATCATCAATCACACCAACCATTACCTCCAGAGTAACACTATATTTTATATTTGGATTTGTTAAATATAACTGTTTAATTCTATTAGATGAATTACCTGTTAGACACATCATTTGTGCCATTGTATATACCTTTGTTAAGTCATCATAAAAACTCCAATTAATATAATTATCTTCTTCTATAACAGAGGAATTGTTATAAAGTACTTTTATTGCCAAAAAGGTGGCATTATCTCCTAAACCTAAGTGATTTAATAAATAATTTGTTTGTCCTGGTTTAAGTATAATTCTACTTTTAAGAAGTTGTTTATATGGCATTCTCAAATCTGATACAGTAAGTCTATCTACTATATTAGCACCATCAATGGCAACAAAATCACCACCATTTACTTTAATATATTGTGCACCACTACCAAATATTGTTGTTCCACATCCCATAATTAATTATTAGTTTTTAATGTATATATTAAAAACTAAAAACTATTTATTATAAATCAATAATATTTACAGAATATCTTTCTTTAAGAATATTAGAATTTGATATTCTTGTTAATCTAATTTTTTTACCTTTATTCAATGAAAAGTAAGGTATATTAGATAATAAAGATGACTGACTACCATGTAATATTATTGGGTATGTATTTATACCTGATGCATAGTTTACTAAACTACTATTTGATGAAATATCAAATTCAATAAAAGAATTATTTGAAATAACTGGATATTGTCCAGAATAATCATAAATTGATGCAGTACCAACAAATAAGTTATTTAATGTTAATATATCTCCTACTTTTATAGAATTTGATATAATATTAGTATCCATATCAAAATAAACTCTAAGTTTATTACCATATTCTAAAGTTATTTCTTTTGTAAAATCAATGTTAAATTTGAAATCTTTCCATAGATAGGCAGAGTTAGGAGTTTGTAAAATAGTATTGTAATAAATAGGTAAATCTATTCCACCAACTATAAGAACCTCTGTATTCTGAGTTGAAGTATTGGAAATATCACTACTCATATAAATATCTAATTTCTTATTTTGTGATGCATATTGACTACCATCAATCATAAAATCAACAGATTGTCTATAATATAAATCTCTGTCTATAACAAATGTTAAGTTACTTGCAGTAAATGAAAGTCCAACTTCATCATTATTAGTAAAATTAACCAAAAAGTCTCTATTGTTTGGAACAGATAAATTGGCAGGTATTATACCTTGTTCATTATACATATCAGTTGCATTATAAACATATACTCTTTCATAAGAGGTATTTATAGCATTCAATCTAATTGTTGGTGGGGTACCTGTTACAGTAGTAACCTCAATAGTATCTGTTGATACTATTTGATTGGTAGAATATAATCTTAATAAATTTTCTAAATTTTGAATTTTTGAGTTAATTGTTGACAAATCTGTTTGTGTATATACCAATCCCTTTAAAGAATTTACTTCATCTCTTATTGTTCCTTGTTCTGCAATTAGATTTAAAAAGCTATCATTAGTTGCAGATAATCTACTCATTGACTGATTAAATAAATTCATACTAAACATTGAATTTATTGCTTCTGGATTATAACTATCAACAGGATTCTCATTAATTATGTTAAAATTTAAGTTTAAACTAAATGCAAATGATGTACCATCTTGATTACCATTTGTTACAAACTTTTTATAAGTTGGAAATCTTAGTCCTGTTTCTTCTGTTATTACATTATTATCAGGATTATCTAAGAAAGAAATACCATATAAGTTAGATCTTTGATTACCTGCTGCATCTTCAACTGTATAATACCATAATATTGCATTAAACTCAAAATCAGATGGTGGTAAATTATTAACTGAAAGTGCATTAAATTGGTCAAAATTAGTTAAGTTTCTACCTAATATATTCATTTTAACATAGTGTGCTGTATTAAAATCCATTGTAATACCATCAATAGTATTACCATTAACGATTGGATTATTTGTATCTCCTGAAACACCATAGTATGCACCACTTCTTCTTATAGAATCACCTGATGCAGTTTCATAGGTCCAATCTAATGTATCAAATTGTCCTAAGTAAGAACCTGGGTAATTTAATGGTGAGTTAACAATTGGTGAACTAAATCCTTGATTTTCACCTGCACCGATTATCTCAGCTTGATACTGAGATGCAATTATAGGAAATGATAAATTCGGTTTGTAATTAACATCAAACATTGTTCTAAAAAGAACATCAGGAGTTTGACCTGTATGATCAGGAATATGTGCATAGACTTCTGTATAGGAACGATTTGCTTCTTGTACATTAGATATACCATTTACCTCACCTATATATTGTACTAATCTATTATAAACTAATTTTGCCTTACCTGTAGTCTCAGTTTGGATATCAGATAGATATTCAATATCAAATGTAATTAATTGACCTAAAATACCATCTGGTGGTATAATTTCTATAACCTTTATATTAATATCATTACCAATCTCACCTATTATACCTGAATTTGTTATACTATGAATATTAACAATATCACCAACTCTAAAGTTTGTAGTTCCATTGAATTCAATTTGTAATAGGTTGTTACCATCATTTCTAAATGAAGTTGTGTCCCAGTTGGTTAATTCTCTTTCTTTCCATAAGAATTCTGGAAAATATTCTGGATCTGTAATATTTGTAGATTGAAACTCAGCAATTGTACTAAAATATTCATCATCTGGTATTGCAGGTTCAAAATCTATAAGATTTAACTTCTTTGCCCACTTGTAGAAAATCTTCTCAGTTGTAGTCTCAAGTGCATTATTATCATAATAATAATTGGTATTATTTAATCTTGACTCTCTTATAACAACTTCTTGATTTGCAACATAATTTCTTAAAGATTCAATTATTTGGTCTTTAAAATCAGCAGGTAATGTTGCAGTGACTGATTTTTTAAATGCATTATCAAAGTCAAAATAAACTGGTTTTGATGCAGTACCTGAACCAGAGTTCAAATTTTGTTTAGGTAGGTTAAGTAAAACATATTTAGAAAAATACATTTTGTAATTAGAGTTCTGATATGCTGCTGATATATCTTCTGCTGCACTTGGAAATGCATAGAAGGATGTACCATTTGTTTTTACTGATTTATACAAGGGTGTTGACATAAAAAATTCAATATAAGTTTTTTCATATATATAAAAAAATCAAACCTCTTTAATATGAAATAACCTCTTTAATATGAAATAATCCTCAACATTGAGGATTATTTTTTATCTGGAAAAGTGGGTAAAAAAGTATCATGATTTGGTTGTTTATTATCATATTTTAGACCATTTGGTGTAAGTATAAAATAAAATTTATCACCCCATTCTTTCCACTCTATATTTAAAGGAATTTTTATACCATTTTGTTCAAGTATATCAAAAAAAGTAGGTATATTATTAATATCAACTTTTATAAATAATCCATTATTTAGATTATCTATTATTCTTTTAGATAATATTAAATATTCTTCATCAAATTCATCTTGTAAACCTCCATTGTTTAATAATTTAATTTCATAATTAGTCAATGATTCTATACCTTTACTTGAAATCTTATCAAGTAAATTATTTATGTTATCTTGTTTTCTACTAAAGGTTTCATTAAACTTTTTAATGTATTTCATTATTTATCTAACATTTTAACAATTTCCATAAAGGCTTTCTCTGTACCTTTTATTGTATATTCATAAAGTCCATATGCGTTTACTCCAGTTGGTGCCTCATCATAAAATTTTATACCATTTAAAACTTCATCTATATCATTTCTATATTTAAGATAAAAATCATATATATCAGCATCATTTATAAATCCTTCTACTTTAACATCTTCTGGATTCTTTTCAAATGAATCAATAAATGAATTAAATTCACCACCATTTTTAGAGATGGTATTATCAATCATTTTTTTAACTTCTTCTTTAAGTTCAGTAAACTTATTAGAGTCTAATGACTTAACACCTGGTGTCTCATCAATATTGGCATCATCTGCCTCATTTACAAATTGTGTGTATCTTTTTATCATAATCTATATATTAAAATTTTACATCCAATTTGCACCATCTTTAAAGATACCATTATACCAAATACCACCTTCCCATAATCCACTTTCATAAATACCATTTGTCCAAATACCTGATTTCCAGTTAGCACTTCTGAATCTACTAACAATTCTCAATCCTGTTTCATTATCACTATTTATAGTATTATATCCATTAGGTATATTAATATAAAGTTTAGTTTTCTTATTTGCAGAATCAACTTCACAATTAATAATTTCATATACACCTTCAATACTTGAAGTTAATCCAAAGGTATTTAAAATATTTATATTATCACCAATATTATAATAAAACTCACCATTAAGTGTAATATAACTATTTACAGGGTTTATTACATTATAATAAATACCTATAACTTGTATATCTTCTAATATACCACCATGCCAATTACCTGATTGAAAGTCTATATTATATGAAATACCACCATACCAGTCACCAGTATACCATGTTCCTGATTTCCAAATTGAATATTTATGTGATGTAGAAACTACAGGAATACCACTATTATCTGTTATCATTCTTGAATAGAAGCTTCCACTTAACCATTTACCTGATTTCCAATTTGCAGTTCTACTATTATATGCTTTAGTTCCAAATCTTGAAAGTGTATTTTTCTCTTCAAAGATACCATTGTACCAAATACCATTCTCAAAGTCTCCACCATTCCATTTTCCATTAAGCCAAAATGCAGGATCATTATCACAATTAAAAATACCACCATTCCAAGTACCTGTTGTCCATATACCACCAGACATAATACCACCATTCCAAGTACCATCATTCCAAATACCTTTATACCATTTACCAGTATTCCAAACACCACCATACCATCTACCATCAACCCAAGTACCATTATTCCAAGTACCATTATACCATCTACCACCAAACCAGGTTGATTGTATAGTGTCAGATACACTATTATCCACTTCAGCTGAAATTAAGTTATCCTTTATCTTCTTAGAATTCCAAATACCATCATACCAGTCTCCTGACTTCCAAGTACCTGATATCCAAGTACCACCAAACCATCTACCACACTCCCAATATCCTTTATACCAAACTAATCCATTAGTATCAAGTCCTATTAACGCACCTGAAACTTCTGCCTCTAATATCCAAGGGTATTTAAGTGATAGAGTCTCTATATTTAAACCATCAATTAATCTAAATCTATATTTGTTATAATCAACATTTTTTAAACTATAAACATCATTTGTTAATTCTAAATTATCAACATTTAGTTCAATTGCAACTTTACCTTTCTTGTTTACACCAATATCAATTATATCAACAGGTTGATAATTAAAGAAAGGATCATTTTTAATATATTTCAAAAATCCTGTATCATTAACAATAGTATTATTAACATAAGGAACATCAATCCATACTTTATAATCATCAATTATATTAACAGAGTGGTAACCAAAATATTGTTGGTTTAATATTTCAGATGAATATGTACCACCATTAAACTCTAATACAACACCATCACCATTTTTTAATTCATGTTTCTCACTACATATAATAAGTAATTTATTATTATATGAATCAGTATCAGTTATCTTGATATTATACTCTCTAGCAAGTCTTGTTATATTCATTGCTAGTTCATTTTTATAATCAGTATAAATAATTGCAGATAATTCTTTTATAGTATCTACATCTGATAATAAAATCTTAGTATATGAGTCAGTTGATATTTTAAAACTTGTTGTTCTATCATAATTATAGAAGTTATTATCATAACTATTATCTGTAATATCACTATTATCAATAGTTCTATTATTGAATCTTGGTCTTTGAATATTGTTTAATTCTTGTAGATCTTCACTTATTTGTAGTAAAGTTCTTCTAGATAGAATATCAATATATCTAGTTTGTACAGATCCATTAGTTGGAAAGTTTATACTTCTACCAAATTCAATATCATATGTATCATCAACACTATTATAGTACTTTTTAGAGACTAATAATCTTTGTGTACTATATGTTGTACCAACAGCAGGATTATAGTAATCATTATCAGAATACATTATTATATCAACAAATGTGTTGATAAATATACTCTCCCATTCTAATTTTAAATCACTACCAAATTGTAATATATTACTTGGTTTTACAATACTTGAACTATATGTCATTCCATTATAATTAAAATAGATTCCTGATGAGTTTGCATTTAGAGATCCTTCTAATGGAATTGTTTTATAATGTGGCATTGAATAATACTCTTTATCAGAAGTAAATTTTGCTGATGATAGATTTGTAGTATCATTTAAACCTTCCAAGTAATCCAATAAATTATAAGTTGGAGTATAACCAAATTTTAAAAATCCATCAGTATATACCATTTCATTTTTTATAGTAATAGGCACACTTTCATTATCAACCCCTATTGCAATTACTTGTGTTGCTAAATTGTAATAAGATGTTATATTATTGAATTTACTATCAATATTAATAGTAAAATCACTATATTTCAATTCATATGCATTAGAAATTGGATGTATATTAAATCTTTCCTCTAATTGTTTTAAGGATTGAAATTTATTTAAGTTTGTTATAGTAATAGTATTTTGAGTTTTTATTAACTCAGTAATTATATTATCATTGAAATCCATATACATATACAAATACTTACTTGTCTTATTTATACTTTTTAATATTGGACTTAGGTGAGTGAAGTTATTCATACTCTCAATTCTATTGACTATAAATTGACTATCCACAACAGTACTTGTTAGACTAAGTACATCACCTACATTAACAGGGAAACTACTACTAACTCTTATAATCATCATATAATCATAGAAATAAATATCATATAAATCATTAGGTGCAGAAATTGGTGTTAATCCATTACCATTAAATCTACTTTGTGTGTTATCTAGTAATGAAGGTGCTAACCTTGATATTGCACTCAGTGAGTTTGTTATAGATAAAATATTTATAATTGAGTTAGATTTACTTTTACAGAAATCTGTTGATATTTCTACCTTACTATTTTCATCTAAAGGCATATCTGAGTAATACTCAAATGTCTTCTGTCTATCTTTCCAGTATATTAACCAATTTGTTTCTGATTGTGTCATAAAACTTGGTGCAGTGGCACTATGTACTAATGGTTCAAATTTTAAACATTTTAAGTCTATCTCATTTGGCATTGAATAAACAAATGTTAAATCCCAACTTGAGAAAGTACCTAATGGATAAGTTGTAGGTATAAAAGGCCTTGTAAATATATTTACAGAGTCCCATTCTACATATAGTTCCCAATCACCTGAAAAACCACCATCTATTAATAAGTCATTTATATCTGTTGTATTTGCAACATAACCATATTCAATCCTTTCGGTTTCAAATGAGTCAAATAATATTGGAGTATCTTTATCCATTTGGTATGTATTGTTAGTATATGGATAAAATGAATCTTTAAATTTATTAACATCTGTTAATGTAGTAAATGTAGTATTTGTTAATGTTTTACCACTACCAGTATATTTTCTTTTTAAGTTTATAACATTTCCATTAGGCGATCTTAGATTAACAGAAATATAACTTATACCAACATCATTAGATAAATTAAGAGTAACCTTAATATCTTTAGGATTAATACCAGTATTATCAACATTTATAACAGAAATTATACTTCCACTATTATTAGGATCTATTGAATGATTATTATTATATGAATATGAAATATCATTTGAACTTGTTATTAAATTAAAATTTGTTGAGTTTGGTAGTCTATAATCACCAACATCAGTAAAAAAGTTTAATTTACTTGCCACATCATAATCAACGAACAACATTTTTGATTTCAATCTTGATTCAAAATTAGGGTCTAATAGATTAAACTCAAAAGGAATACTATAATTTGTGTATTTTAATAATGATGTATTACCACATATAATAAGCTCATCTGAATTATAATCAAATATTTTATTTACTGATATTTCTGAAAGGTTTGGTACACTTTCGGTATAAAGAATTTTATTAGAATAGATATTATCACCAATTGTTTTAAAATAATCTAAATTGAAACTCAAAATACCATTATCTCCTGAAAAATAAAAAGTACTTGAAGTTCCAACTTGTGTTATATTAGTTATATTATCATACTTATTTCTAAATTCTAAATAAAGAAAGTCAAACTTAGTAGTTGATTTTAAATCATTTACAATTATTTTACCATCATTTGTAACAATTAATAATAATTCCTTATCATCTGTTATAGATTCTGTATTCCCAATAGGATAATTATATTGTAGATTCCAAGAAATATTGGTATAAATAATATCATTGATGTTATCAACTAGTAAGTATTCCTCATAGTCATCTATAAATTTTGATATTCTTCTTTTATAAGCAGACCAACCTGAAACATCCTCCTCTAATTCAATGAATACACCAGTATCACCAACAATATAAATTCTATCTTGTTTAAGGAAAATGGCTTTATTGTAATAATATGATTCAAAGTCATCAATAATTATACTACTCCAATTTAGACCACCATCATTAGTGATTAATATTGTATTTAAGTCTCCTACCACAACACCATTTAGATTGTTATAAAAAGAAACAGACTTCAAATTCTTGGTTAAGTTAATATTAATTTTCTCAATTGTGAAATTGTGCTTACTTATTTTAAGTAATGTGCCATTATCACCACATATCCAGTAATATTTATCGGTTTGTGTGATGTTTCTTAAATTAACTTTATATTTATTATTTATTATATTAGAAATACCACCTTGTGTATTTAGTATAATTCCAAATTCACCAATTGCAATAACCCTTTCAGGAATACTATAAGTTATTGATTCTATATTAATTTGTTGTGACTCATGTTTTAAAACATCATAATAATTTATCTCAAATAAGTTATTATAATCTACTTGATTTCTTAATAACCAGTTATGCTTTTCTTTAAACTCAACAGGTTCATTTAAAGATGAGGTTGGATAGTATCCATTAAGTAGTCTATTTAGATGAAATTGTTTTTCTTTATTAATTATACCTAATTTAACTGATAAACTATATCTTACACAATCTTCATATAGTGATAAGTCATTAGTCTTTGTTAAAATTCCATTATTGTAAATATAAACACCGTTTTCGGAATTATAATAACTATATTCTATTGTAGCACCATAATCCTGTACCAATGTATAGTCTCCTTTAAAATAAGTATTAGGATCAACATCAAATGGTAATGTCTCAGTTGAAATTTGATCTTTTACTAAAAGTCTGTGACCATTAAGTAACTTAATTCCATCTATAATAAGATTTGTATATTTAGTACTTAAATTTATTTGCTCTGTTGTTGCAACATCAACATATAAATAATTAACAGAGTCTTTATTAATCTATCAGGTGTAAATAAGTTTTTTAATGTTAAACCATATTCAGATAGATATTTAGTATAATAGTCATTAGAAGTTATTCCATTAATTGGACTTGCATTTTGTGGAATTGAAGTATATGAATATTGAGAACCTGAACTATCTATATACCAGTTTCTAGGTTCATATTCACCTAGAATATCATAGATATTATCTACACTATTAATTGGTAAGTAGGTGGCACCACTAAGACATTTTGAATAGTATCTTGTTGATACAAGTTCTTGTTTCAAGTAATCAAAATTACTTTTAGTTAGTTGATCCTCTGTTATAACCCATTTGTTATAGTCTTTATTAAATATCCACATAAATTATTTTCTTACTTTTAATTCCCACATAACTGTTTTGCTGTCAACCAAGACTTCATTTTTTACAATGTAAACCTTTGATTTTTTTAATATCTCTCTTAGTTTAATTATGAAATCCTCATATTGATATATGTCTTCTATATAATCTGAAATATCAATTAAAAAGTAGGTTTCTTTTGAGAAAATTAAATCATAAATTAAATCATCTGTTTTACTCACAACAAAAAAATTTTTTTCATATTATATATTAAATAATATAAGTTCTTTTAAACAGAAATAAAATAAAAGAATATAATATAAGTTCTTTGAAAGAGAAATAAAATAAAAGAATATAAAATAAAAACTAATTTATGAGAGGAAGAAAGTATTCTAAAAAGGATGATGAAGTTGTAAGTTCACCAAAAAACTATATTACAACAAGAAACTCCTAAGTTTAATATGCAAAAAATATCATTTGAGTTGAAATGTAAAAATTCCTCTCAGAAAAAATTAATTAACCTAATAAATAATAATGATATTACTATAAGTGCAGGACCTGCAGGTACAGGAAAAACTTATCTTGCTTGTGCTCAAGCATTAAAACTTTTAAAGAGTGATAAGAGATATACTAAAATACTTTTAGTTAAAAGTGTTACTGTACTTGAAGGAGAAGATGTTGGATTTCTTAAAGGTGATCTGAAAGAGAAGATGTTTTCCTTTTACAATATCTTTTTTAGATAATTTCTATAAGTTAATTGGTGAAGAAAGTACAACAGCCATGTTAAATGAAGGATTGATTGAAGTTCTACCACTTGCTTATATTAGAGGTAGAAGTATTGATAACTCTATAATAATTGTAGATGAGGCTCAGAATATCTCTCTTAAAAATATGAGAAGTACTTTAACCAGAATAGGTGATAATTCAAAAATGATTATTACTGGTGATACTAAACAAATAGATATTAAAAATAAAAAACTATCATCTTTAGATACAGTTGTTTCTATATTTTCAGACAAACCAAATATTGGTACTATGGAATTTAAAACTAGTGATATTGTTAGAAATCCAATTGTTATGATGATTGAGGATGAATTTGATTCTTGGGAAGAAAATCAACCTAAATCTGTTAGATAATTAAAATAAAGTCACTTTTAGTGACTTTATTATTTTTATATATATATTAATGAAACATTTAATACTATTTGAAAATTTTGAAGATAGAAATCAAATAAGAGCTGGTTTAATACCTTATATAAAAGAAGATGGTTTAATCAAAATGTTATTTTTTATACCATCTGATCCTGCATATGGTGGTGATAAATTTCAAATTGCCAAAGGTAGAGTTGATAATAATGAAGATATTGAAGCAGCATCAATTAGAGAAGCTTCAGAAGAACTTGGATTAAAGAAAGATAATATAAAATTACTTAGATTAGTTAGTAAAGAAGTTTTATCAGGAATGGGTAATTACAAGTATGACTTTTATTTATATGTGGCAGAAGTTTATAATAAAGATAATTTTGATACATTCTCATATGAAACTGCTCAGATTTCTTGGTTAACAATGGAAGAGTATGAACATAAAGGTAGAAGAAGTCAGCTAGAAATAGTTAAAAAATGTTACAATAAGATAATTAATATATAAGTTTATGGAATTTTTATTAGAGTTTAAATCATTTTATCAAGAAGGTGACATTGTATTGATTGAATACTGGGGTAATGATATGATCACACCAGTTAAAATAATAAAAAAACTTTCTAAAACAAAATATAAAGTAAGTCATAACATTAACCAATCTGAAATAAAAAATGCACCGGATGAAGTTATTAAATCATCTGATATAATAGATAAATTAAAAAACCCATCATAAGATGGGTTTTTTAATTTATTTATGTAAAAAAGTGGTATTCATCACCTATCAATTCATCAACTAAATTTTCATAGAAATGTCTATCATAATCATCATCCATATCTAAGTATTGTTCTCTGACAATTTCAAGTTCCTCTCTGTTTAATTTGTTATTTGAAAACTTACTCATTATCCAATCATAATGATTTTTACCAAACTCACTATCAAGTTCAATTAAATCACTACCATTATCAAAATAAGTTTTGGATTTTTTACTACCTCTTCTCATTTTCTTTGGTTTATCAAAGAAGTCTTTTTCTAATAAATAAGGAACATCTTCAAAGTCTTCACAGTCTTCTTCTTCATAATTATAATCTCATGTTTTTGTAATTCCACCAGTTCTACTCCAACCATTGGCTTTTATAGGATAACTTCCTATACTTCTTCTTGAACCCTGCCAATCTACATCTTCATCATCCCAATCATCAAACTTACTAACTATTGAGGTAACCAAAGTTTTTAGTTCTTTAGGTTCATAAATTAATGGATCTCTTTTAGTTGGTAAACTTTCCCAATCAACTTTTAAACAAGCATTTGCTAATTTAACTAAGTGTTCTATATCTTGACTTTCACTAAATGTGTGTTCCTTGTAATATCCAACAGATACATTTGTGCATTCTGGAATAATATCAACAAATTCAGCAGAGTCAGTATAAACACCACCATCATCTTTTACATAGGAAAGACCTGATTTATTTAATTCACTACAAAATGCATCTGCAAATTCATCTGAACAACATCTTGACCATGATTGGTGTGTAATAATTGAAGTTGTTGCTTTTCTATCGAATGATATAATTCTATCATAATCTTTAAAATTTCCATATTTTGCTGCAGCGCTTGATCCAATACAACCACACTCTTCACCGATAAAAAAGTAGTATAATCCTGGAATTTTATTCTTCATCATCCAAGTAAGTATTGTAACTCCTGCCTTATCATCTGCTCCTAAGGTTGTTGTACCATCTGTTTTAATAATGAATCCATCTAGTACATGAGTAACCGGTTCATATACTTTTGATACTGTATCAAGGTGAGAAGCAAATATTGTTCTTGATTGACCAATTTTACAAAAGTAATTACCATGTTCATCCATATCTATTGAATTTGGAAATAAACCAAGTTTAATCATCTTATCAGCAATAATATTCTCAGTTCCATGAGGATATGTATTCTTTGTAAGTTCAATAAAAATTTCTGGTATGAATTTTGTAGATTTTAACATTATTTAGATTTATTATACAAAGATAATACCTTTAATTATTTTTTACAAACAAAAAGAGGAAATTATAATATATAATTTATAGCTGTTATATAATTCATGTCAGGTATCAATAGGATGCCTTTGAGATTTTAAAAGAATCAAAGATATGGATATAAAAATAAAATTAATAAAAATGGCAAAAGTCAAAACACAAACTACTGCACCTAGTGCATGGGTAGTTAACTCAAAGGATAGAGGAAGAAAATCTATCAAAAAAGGGAAAGTCTATCTAAAAGATAAGGAAGAATTTGTAATAGAATTATTCAACCCTTTACAAGACTGCGTACTAGCAGACATCAAATTAAATGGTAAATCAATTTCAAAAACAGGTTTGGTATTAAATCCAGGTCAAAGATTTTATTTAGATTGTTTTATTGATGATAAAAAGAAATTTATTTTCAATACTTATGAAGTTGAAGACACTACAGAGGTAGCAAATGCAATTGCAAAAAATGGTTTATTAGAAGTTTTCTTTTATAAAGAAACTGTTGTTACTCTTAATAACTGGAGTAATAGACTCAGTAAAATTGTTATTGAAAAACATTATCCTGCTTATTATCCTTGGTATCCTTGGGGTACAAACCCTTATACTGTTTATGGTAATGGTATTACAAGTGGTAATTCATTTAATACAACACATTAGGCGGAAGTTTAGTTACAACAACTGTGAATACTGGTAATGTTTATTGTTCAAATACTGCAGTTGATTTAACTAATCTTAAATCAACCAATAATGCATACTATTCAAGTACAATTGATTCAATTCCCAATTAACAATTCTATTCAAACTTCATATTCAAGTACCATTGAAACAGGTAGAATAGAAAAGGGTTCTAAATCTAAACAAAAATTTGAAACCGTTGATATGGACTTTGATAATTATTACATTGCATCAACTATAGTTCAATTACTACCAGATAGTAGAAAACCTGTTGAAATAAAAGAAATAAAAAGAACTACAATATCTCTTGATAGTATTACTCTTTTAGAAAAGCTTGGTGAACTTCACAAAGCTGGGATATTAACAGAAGAAGAGTTTACAACAAAGAAAGAAGAATTACTTTCTAAAATATAATAAAAAATAATAACAGCTATATAAAAAGAGAGTTTTTAACTCTCTTTTTTTTATATATAAGTTTATGATAAAAAGATATTTACAATTTGTTAAGGAGTCTAAACAACTATCATTATTTCCAATTGAAGAAGTAATGAAACCTGTTGAAGAAGTAAAAACGTATAGACTTGAAGATGATAAAATTGAAGAGTTATTTGTTGAAATGCAAGATGCTGGATATACAATGGATATTGAAAGAGGTTTTGTGGAATTAGAATATACTTATAGTGGTGGAAAATACCATAATGATAAAAAAGTATTTGGTCAAAAACTAATTAAAGGTAAAGTAAATCCTGCATACTGGATAAATATATATGATACAAAACCATCAAGTGATGATGTTACTGATGTTGTTTTAACTGCAATTGATTATTTTGAAGACCTTGGCTTTGATACTAAAGTATATGAAGATAGAAGTGAGGTAAATTTAGATGAATTATTAATACAAGGTGGATTCTTTCTAAAGGATGAAAGTGGTGATATAACTAAAGATATACAAATTGATAATAATATTGGTTTATTTGTAATGGATAGTAAAGAAGTAGAAATTGATGTTAAAGAACTTTGTAAATATTATGAATGGTTGTCTGAAAAGGATAAAGATACTTTTATAGAAGGGGATGATATTATATTGTTGTCAATATGGAAGATTTAGCAGATATATTATTAGGTGATGAGAAGAACTACAAAAGTCAATTAATTGATGGTATAAATGGTGATTACTATTATAGTTCGGAATATGAACCTAATATTATTTCTTTATTTAGTTATGATTTGAATAAAGAAAATGAGATATTAACAGTTAAAGCTTTAATTAAAGAATATGGTGGATTAGAAGAATTTATTAAAGAGTCAGATAATGATGAGTTGGAAGAATTAACAGAAGATGAAGTTATTGAATATTTACTTAAAGAAAGATTTTATAGCACACTGGATGACTTATGTAAGAATTCTGATTTAATAAGAGATATTAAACAAACATATGGAGACTTTGCAGTAAATGCACATCAAGATGCAAATTATCAAGAACTTGTTAAGGAGTTTGATAATATTGTTGGAGATAGAAGTTATGGTGCAGAATTATCATATACTAAGTATGATAAGGTAGTAGAAGTTAAAAAGACCTATACTAAAAAAGATGGTACAAAAGAAACATATACTTATCCTGAAATACAAACATTCTATAAGATAAAATATGAGAATAAATGGATTGAGGAATTTGAGTATGATTTCTTACAAAATGAAACACTATATGATATTTTTAGAGAGTATTGTCAAGCTTACTTAGGAACTTTTAAGTTTGAACCTCATTTTTCTGATTATGGTTCAGTTGACTTAAAAGATTTTAATTCTGATGTTACTTGGATGTTAAATAATATACTTGGTATAGAAAATAAAAAAATTCCTTCATAATAAGGAATTTTTTATATTGAGAAGTATAATCCCCACCCAGTTTTTGGATAAACACTTGTTTTTAACTTATCAAAACCATTATTACCAACAATAACCTTTAAAGAGTATTCATATATGTTATTTTTACTTTCTATTTCTGTACCACCTATACAAAATAAGTTATTATTTATATAATTTTTATCAATAATATCTTTTAATATAAAATGTATTCTATTCATCAACTCAATCATTTCATGATGTTTAGTTGGTTTATTGTAATTTTTTTCATATTCATCAAAATCTATAGAACTATTAGGTATGGTATCAAATTTAGAATCATTTTCAGTAAATGCTATATGATTAACAATACCATTAACTTCATCTATTACATGAATATCAAGTCTATATTCTATATCTGAATTGGTTTTAAATATTATTTTAAAAAAATTTTCTTTTAATTCTTCTATATCATATTTGGTTTCAATAGATTCATTAAAAATTTCTTCATTAACTTTATATCCAGAAGTAATTTTAAATAAATTCATCTTATCACTTTCAGGTAGTATTTTAACAGATTTTGATAATCTATTAGTTTTATTCTTCTCACAGAACATTTTATAATGTTCTGTTTTAGTATAAATATATTTCATATTATTTTTCAATTAGATTCATATATTCCTTTAGTTTAAGTAGTAAATAGTCTGTTATAAGATCGGATGTTTTAACAGAGTCAATAAATTTAGCACTTACTCTTACAGATTTACTCTTCTTCTCTACTTCTGAACCATCACCTGTTGCAGTTATTTCGGAATATTCTCTCTCATTTAATGGAATAATAAAAGGATGATACTTTGATGTCATTCCCTTAGAGATATACAATGGTTTTAAATTATCTAATTTATAACCTTCGTTAACAACAATTCCTGCTTCTTCTTCAAGTTCTCTTAATATAGCAGTTTCTATTGTTTCTCCTGTTTCTACTTGACCACCAACAACAGTTACATGATACTCTTGACCATCTACATATTTATAAGTTGGTACATATTCATATCTTAATATAAATTCGTTTTTTTCAATTAAATAAGGAATACAAACTACTAAGTCTCTTTCTTTTATAATTGACCAATCCTCAAAGTCAATAACTTTTATTGCATCATCAGAATAAAGAATTTTTTCTTTACCTTCTTCAAATTCATTTTTAGGTTTTATCTTACTAAACTTCTCCTCTATTTTATTTTATTTTGTATCTCCATAAAGGGTTTTAATGTCTCTTCATCAAGTTCTATTCCTAATATATACTTAAATGGAACATCTACCTTTTTTAAGTGTGATGATAAACTTACATTATACATGGTTTCTTTACCATTTTCTTTCTCTAACATACTTGCTAATAGCTTATAAGTTTGTTTATCATTTTCAGTTGAACCTTCATTGTTCTTTGCTTTTCTTATATATTCATCATATTTATCAAATCTATCTTGTTTAAATCTGACTTCTGTATAAACTTCTAATTCATTTAAGTAATGAAAATTTTCATCCCTTGCCCAAGTTTTTATTTTATGATCATATTTAATATACTTTTGTGAAAAGTCTATTCTATAAGATTCTATTTCATCCTTAGACATATTATCTAATTCCTCCTTTGTTAACTTTGTTAACTTTCTAGATTTATGTTCATTAAAATTCTGTATATTCATATTATTATATATTAAAATTAATAAGCATAGTTTTTAGTGGGTTTTCTACATTTCAATTGAGATTTAACATTATTCATTTCATTTGTACCAAGTTCTAACTTAGCATTCTTTCTTTTCATAACTAAACCTTCATACATGTCAATTTTTATCAAATCATTATATAAGTCTAAGAAACCACCATTGTAAGATTTTACTCTGTAGATGTTTTCTGAAATACCATATAGGTGTTCTTTCTCACAGTCTAATTGACCATATAAATCATTTAAAATTGCAACTCTCTGTTCAAAAGTACTTCCTACTAAATAGTTACCCTCAAGAACAAGAATATCAAAGATAACAAACTTGTGATTAAATGGTCTACCAGTTTCATCATTCTGTGATTTATTCATATACTCACCATTTATTACCATCCACTCACCATTACCTCTATACATAGATTTAATCTCTGTATCAGTAATTCTAAAGTTAGTAAGTCTTTGATTGTGTCTATTCATTACAATATGTTTTTCACCATTTGTATAAATAGTAGTATTAGAACCATTCAACTTACACTGGGCCAATAATGATTCATTATCCCAAAAAGATAATTCATCTGATGGAATTGCATTTTTTGGTCTAGGTGGATAGATATAAATGAATTTTGAATATTGTGCCATAGATTAATATTTTTACAAAAATAAGTAAAGAAAAATAGACTACCAAATTGGTAGTCTATTTTTCTAAAATTTATTTAATACTTGCATCTTCTCAGCAATTCTAATTGCCATTGGTGTATTCATTAGATCAGGTCTTGGTACATAACCACATCTAACTAATTCAATTCTATCAGCATCAAAACAAGCACCAATTGTAATATCTTCTCTATTTACAACACCTCTGTGATGATATTTACATGCTGTCCATAATTGTTCTATTTGTTTATTAGTTAAAAAAGTTTCTAATTCAGATTGAATCTCTCTTACAAAATCGGCTGACCTATCACCATGTTCAGGATCTTGGAAATCATCTTGTCTTTTACAATCATGAATATGTGCAAATAACCTAACAACTGTTAGATCTACACCTGGTTGATTTGCTAACATAATTCCATTTTTCTCAACCTCATTCCAATGATCAAAACCATGAATATTATGGTCTTCTAATATAAATTGTTTTTTTGCTAATTCTATTATTTTTTTAATCTTTTCTTCTAATGATCCTGTCATATTTTTTATTTTTTATTATTAATTTTATGCGACATCATGATATATAAGTTAATATTATTTGATTCCTTTTTTTAAGAATTCAAAATCAATATTTTTGAATATTGAAAATAAATCTTTTTTATGTTTCTTTTCGCTATTTCTATTAGAAATAAAACTATTATCATTTTCAATATTTATTGACATAGATACTTTTTGTTCTAAGATTTGTAATGGACAATGAATTTTATAATTATGACCTTTATATTCAAAGGTATTAAATCTAACATCATTATCTAAGAAATAATCAACTTTAAAATTATATTCATTTCCAAATAATTTTATTAGATTGTTTATTAACAATGTAAATGGAAATAATAAATTATTTAATAATACATTTTTAAATTTCAATTCTTTTTGGTAGATATGGTCTTTATATCCTAATCTATTATCGGAGAAATCTATATCACCACCATAGGAATGGTCAATATTATAATATCCAGTATATCTATTTTTATCCTTGATAAGAACATCAATATCATTATATTCTCTATTTATTAATCCATAAAGATTTAGTGCTAAAGAACCTGTTATAATATCATTTGGGCAAGTTTTTTTTATAAAATCAAGTTCAGTTTTATATATATCAATATTTTGATTTTTGATTGAAAAAACAATATCATCATTAGTTATCATTTTTATTTTTAAATCTCTTAAAGAACTTTTTGGATCAAAATCAACTATCCAACTTGGTGTATCATATATTCCCATATCACTATCTGATTCAAACATAATTAAAAAGGTAAGTCATTTATAGTTTCTTTCTCAACATTTGTTTGAAAACTTTGATAAAATAATGGTTCAGATTGATTTCTAAAATCTTCTGCCATTATTAACAATTCATTTAATTGTGTTGGATCCATATTAGGATTTTCCATATAATCATTGATAGTCTCGTACATATTTATATTTTTAAAATTTATAATTTCTTCTTTCAAACCATTCATCTAAAGTATAAATATTATACTCTAAGTTGTCTATATCATCTTTATAAAGGTAAGCACCAAATAATTCACAAAATGTGTTATTTTTCCAATATTTGAATCAAATTTATCCAAAACCATTAATACAAAATCTTCTTTTGAAGAATATTCAAAAGGAATCATATCTGTTCCAGAGCAAGGTTCACCACCCCAAAAATGTTCAAATATTAGTCTCATATTTTTATTTAGACTACAAATATAATTATAATTTTTAATATATACAAATATGAAACATTTAAAAAAGTTCAATGAAAATAAATCTGATATGAAATTAGAAGACTATTTTGTAGAATTTCTATATGAGGGATTTACTATTGATAGAAAGTTAAATGAATTTAAACTTAAATATACAGGTGATATAGATTTTAATCATTTATTTGAAATGTACAATGATGTAATTACTAAATTACAAACATATGGTAGAGATACCAGCAAATCCAGCTCGCTACCTTTTTTTCACTCACCAAATTATAAGTCTGTACCAATGGGTAATGGTGTACAAGAAGTTTTATTAGATATATTTTCAAAAGAAATTACTCCAGAATTATTAGTCAAGTAGTTTATTAATCTTATTATATCTTTCTATTGATTTACTGAATACTGATGCCTGCTCTGCCATACTTTCACATTGTGATTTTACATATTCCATGTCTCTATAAATACCTTCTTGAGTAAAATCAACGCCTACTGATAATAAATAAGGGGTTAAGTCACCATAGTGTCCACAATCAAACCCGATTACCCAGTTTTCATTTTCATCATAACCATCATATGTTAATCCACCATGTACACTTATATTAATGTCATTATAAGAAACTTCATATAAGGAGTTGTCTTTACTTAATTTGATATATCCACATAATACTTTAATACTATTTCTATGAATAGAACAATGTATGATAAGTCCGTTATTACAAGTATAATCCCATTGTAATTCATTACCTTCTTTCTCTATTAATTTTCTTAAATCTTCTTTATTCATATAGTAAATCCTGTTTGTAAATTGTCAATAAATCTTTGTGGTAAATAAACATTCTTTAATCTTGTAGCCATTTTAAAAAGAGGTGCAATTTCCTCTACTGTAAAGTATGCTAAGTTACAACCTATCTCAACTACAAAGAAAGTTAAATGAGTATTATCTTTGGTAAATTGAATGAAATTATCAACACCTTGTTTAATTTCATCTAAAGTAACTGGATTGTAGTTACTTCTTAATTCTTTTGTTACTATTGCATATGATTGACCTTGTAAACCCTTAGAATGAACATAAATGGAACCAAACTTAGTTCTTGCAGTTAACGCAGCACCTTTTCCATGACGACCCTGAGTATTACTAACAAAAACAAAGACTTGATTTTTTTCAAGTCTTTTAATTATATTAGGTGTTATTCTTTCCATATATCAGCAAATGTTGGTTTATAAGTTACTTTAGTATTTGAATTATCTAAAATTTGATCAATTAATTTATTTCTCCTTTCTTGTTTTGAGTAAAAAGAATTCATATCAATTATATGATATGGGAAATATTGATTTATTGATTTCCTTCTTCTGAATATTGGACCTGATATTATTTCTTCATAAAACTCTTTTCTAATATATGAGAAATCATTCATATTATCATAATACCAATCATAATCATCATGATAATAATAGTCATACCATTCAGTAAATTCAATCTTTAGTTCTTTTCTAACTACATCATATTTATCTTTTTTACTCGTCTTCTTCATTAAGATGTTTAACTATTTTATCAATTCTCCAATCTCTTATATTTATTTTGAAATCTTCAAATGAATTAGATTGTCCTAAAACTGTAATTCTTTCATTTATTTGTTCAATAAGTCCTGCTATCTCTACATCTTTAGTTTTACCTTTGCCATCATAAACACATTCAATTTTTGTTGGTTCCTCAGTTGAAACTATCCACATAGTGATATTACTATATTTATCAAATTCATTTTTAACTTGATGGATATATTCTTCTGATCTTTGCCTTGACATACCATTTACACATATGTAAAATACAAAGATTGGATTATCTAAATTCAATTCAACTCTTGTTTGATGTTGATAATTTAAACTATATGAAAAGTTTGGTTTTGGTACAGACATAATAATTTTTTATTTATTATATAGTACTATTCAATTAAGTTTAATAGGTGTTTAAATCTATTAAATATTTTAACTTCTGCATTTTCTTTATTTAGAAAACCACACCAATCTACTTCATTTAGTTGTAAAATATCTTTTGATAAAGTTTCAGATGTTAAACCAATTTCAGATATATCATCTATATAAACTTTATAGAGATAAACTTCTTTATAAACAACACCTGTTTTATCATCATAAAGAACAACTATCGGATTTTTATCCTCTATTTTATCCTTTGTTATGATTATTGATGTTTCTTCTTTAAGTTCTCTTATAGCAGCATCAACTTTATTCTCATTTTCTTCAATTCTTCCTTTAGGAAAAGAATAAGTATGTGACCAAAATGAATTTGTTGGATGTGCTAAAAGTACTTTACTTTTATTTAAAATTATTATAATTCCTGCTGATCTTTCCATTATTTTATTCCTAAATCTGTTAATTTTACATCTCTAGCCAATGCAGTTTTTGTATCTTCTGGTATATCACCAACAAATCCATCCCAGTCTTTTATTTTTACAAATGCCTGATTGGCAGTAATTACATTTTTAATTTCCCTTTTAATTTCACTTGAATCAAGATTTATATTAACTAAGGCAGGACTATTCTCATTTATACAAACAATTTCACTATTTACCCTTCTTTCAGTTGGACCAAGTCCAAACCAAGTTTTTCTTTCAATCACTGTCTCTACTTTTTTATAAATAAATAAATTATGATAAGTATTTGTATATCGTTTTTTAATATCAAAATAATAAGTTTTACCATCTTCGAATAAGAATGGTGTCATTTCAATTATTATAGTATTTTCTTTCATATTTAATTAAATGTTAATTTATATATTTCTTCTATTGCTTTTATCCCATTAGGTTTAATTTCTCTTGTTCCAATACCTGCAAAGTTTTCATAACTTATTTTAAGAGGTTTTGTGACTTCAATAAACTTCAATGAGGTATATGACCATCTAAACCATTTGTCTTTAGCCTGTTCAAATACATATACAAACTTTCCATTATTTATACCCATTTGAACAGCATATCCAGTACCACCATCAACTACCTCAAACTTTGATTTATTATAAAACCCTTTTGAACCTTTCTTACCTGGTTCAACAATAATTCCTATTGCGAAAATTTCATCAGAGTATTTTACTTGAGTCCAATTTCTTGCTAGTAAATTCATAAATTTATGAATACCATATCTATTTAAGGTTCTATTGTCCTTAGTAATTTCTTTTATACCTTCTTCATAATCAGTATCACTAATTTCTACTTTATTTTCAGTAGTATGATATTTTGTTTTATATGAATATGCCTTTGTCTTTACACCATAGTTATCACCTATGGTTTCCCAATAAGTGTCTGCACCAGCTGCACCACCTGAATGACAAACTAATCTGTCTAATCTGATTGGTGTATTTCCAAATATATCTATCATATTCCCAACTCTTTTAATTTTTTTTCTCTATTCTTTTGTTTTATTTCTTCCTCAGATGGTTTATCTAACCTATAAATTTGTGAAGGATCATCATTAAGTGATTTTTCCATTTTAGTTTTATATCTTCTATTTATTGAAAATATATTAAATCTATCAACTGTATTATTTGTTCTTATAATCCAAACCAGAAAAATAAAATGATGAAAATAGAAATTATTATAAGAGCTATGAAATTTCCATATCCAAATTGTAAATTACAATAAAAATATTGAATTGGTGTAAATGATAAACCAAGTGCAATTCCTACTACATTTAATATCTTAGCTAAAATAACACTTATAAAATCAACTTTTTTCATAACTTACCTAATATTAATTTTAATTTCAAATCTCTTTCTCTTTGTGCTTTTGTTTCAACTATTATTACTTTATCACAGTTTATACTCTTTTCTATTTTAGGACTTAAACAATAGTTGCATTTACAAGGATTATTAGTTCTATTATCATCATAGTAAATTGTTAATCCTGTGCCAGAAAATCTTTTTATTATGAATCTTTTATCTGGATTCTTACAAGGATAATAGTAATAATTACCTTCTTTAGTTCTTCTATTCTTACCTTTGAATGGATTATCAATTACAAACACATCACCTATTTCCATCTAAAATACTATCAATTTTTATATCTCTTGTATATAAAACATAATCTTCTGTTTGTGTAATAAATAACTCATTCATTTCTTGTTCAGTAAAGTAATACCATTTAACTCTTTCTGAGTATGGTTTCTTCCACCAATCTTTCTTATCAGATCCAAAAAATTCATCTTCAATACAGAAACCATAACCTTCTTTATCAGTTGCTGCATTCCAAGTCAAGTCACCACAACCTTTATCTTGTAATGACTTTTTGGTTTTAAAGTTTCATATTGCTTTATACAAACAACACTATCTCCCATTTCAAATCTATCTTCTTTATACATGGTGATCAACTTTAACAATTTCTCTTTTCTCCATTAATTGAAGTATTTCATTGATATGAAATGGTCTGAACTCTTTGTGTGCATCAATACCAACATCCATTGATTTACCAAAATCTGAAATACTACCATGTGAGTGACCATAAAGATGAATTACACCTTTGTGAGAACTTGGCCATACTCTGTGTGCATAGTGAGACAAGTGGAATTTACTTTTTCCAATATAACCAGTGTAAGTATCTCTAACACTTGTAAATAATTCAAATGGATCAAATGATAATCTTTTTCTTTTTTCCTCATGGAATTCATCAAAAATTTCATCATGATTTCCTTTTATTAAATGGATAGTTTTACAAATTAATGATTTTCTAAAATCATACATCTTTTGTGGTGATCCAAATGAAAAGTCACCAAGATGGTAAAGAATATCATCTTCTTTAACATACTTGTTAATTGTTTCAATCAAACACTCATTCATTTGTTGAACTGTCTTGAAAGTTCTGTAACCAGACTTCCATTTAGATAATTCAGGGCCTGAAATTCCAGAGTGATGATAATGTGTATCTGATGTAAACCAAATGTTCATAATTTATAATTTTATCAAAGATAATAATTTATTTTCTAAAATAAAAGAATAATATATAGAATATGAAACATATAAAGATATTTGAAGAGTTTAGAGAGAAGATTGTTATTTTCACCAATAAGAGAAATCCAAGATTAGTAATAAAAGTTACTAAAACACCTGATGGTAGAATAACTGATATTGATAATCCAAATGGAATAAGATTTTGTTTCTCTGTAGGACAACTATTTAATAGAACTGCTGAGATTTGGGCAAGTAATAATAACTACTTAATGGATGGACAAGATATGACACCAGAAGAGAAAATAATGGGAATTAAAGTATCTGATATACCACCAGGACATGAGTTAAGAAGATTATACCCACATAAATTTAAGAAATAAAAAAGACCTTAGGTCTTTTTTATTTTATGTGCTAAATTATTCCATAATATTCTATAAATATCATCAATTTTATCATATCTAATTCTAATTAATTCAATATAGTGTTCTTCACAATATTCATTCTTTACTTTATCATTTGATTTAATACGTTCTAAATTATCAAAACCACCAAACTTTTCAATTGGTTCAAAATGTTGTCTACCATCAAATTCTATACAAACTCTAAGAGTAGGTAAATAAAAATCAAATATAATATCATCTAATTTATGTTTTTCCTTAAATATAATTTTATATTTTCTCAAAAAATTATGTATTTCTATCTCACCAAATAAGTCCATTTTCTTCATTTCATCATTGATAATTGATTCTTCTGTTCTTCTAAATTCTGGTGCCATTCCTTTTAAGTGTGAAGTTGGTCTTTGTAAATAAATTATACCATCATAAATTATTTTAACATCAATTAAGGCACCTTTATATTCAGTTAATGTATAATCATATTTGTTACCCCAAATCTCTTTAGATTCTAATATAAATTGTTCTGTAGTTTTTGTTGGTGTATTTTTTCAGGACATTTACCCATTAGATGTTTAGAAACTCTTTGTTCATATCTAACTCCATTATACTCAATAATAATTCTATCTGATAATATAATCTTATCAGATAAATCTATATACTTATATTTATAACCATGTTGATTATGTGCTTTTTCTAAAAAGTTATTTCTTGTCATTAACTATATATCAAATAGTTATACTCCCCTTCAAAACTTTTTTAAAAAATCTTGAAAGGGGAGATAAATAACTTTATATACTTTATAAAAATATTAAAAATTAAAATGGCTAAACAAGTTAAAGAAGCAAAAAAATTTGAATTCAGTAAAGTTGGTTCGATTTTGGATAACATTGCAAAATCAGTTCCAATTGTTATTGAGAAAGAAGTAAAAGAAAAACAATTTATATCAACTGGTTGTTATTTATTGGATGCAGCATTGTCTGCAAAGTTAGTTGGTGGTGGAATCTTAGGTGGTCGTATCTTTGGTTTATTAGGAGAATCAGGTGCAGGTAAATCGTTTATTGCATATTCTATTTGTAAATCAGCTCAGAAATCAGGATATTCAATTATCTATATTGATACTGAAAATTCTATTGACTTAGAAGGTATCACAAATTCGGTATTGATAATTCACAAGATAAATTTAGATTAATTAGATCTAATAAAGTAGAAGATATTAATATCTCTATTACACAATTATTAGATGAATTAAAAGAAGCTAAAATGGATGGATTTGAAATACCTAAAATTATAATTGTTCTTGACTCTATTGGTATGATGTCTTCTAATAAAGAGAAAGAGGATTTATTAAAAGGTGCAATGAAACAAGATATGACAAGAGCAAAAGGATTAAATGCACTTTTCAGAAGTATTAGTTCTGACTTAGGTTTCTTAGATATTCCAATGGTTTGTTGTAACCACACATACTTATCTCAAGATTTATTTCCTAAAGAAATATCTAAAGGGGGTATGGGTCTTGTTTACTCAGCATCAGTATTAGGATTTTTAAGTAAATCAAAATTGAAAACTGGTGAAGAAGATGATATGGATTTAGGTCAATCAGGTATTTCTGTCTTATTCAAGACACAAAAGAATAGATTAGCAAAACCTAAAAAGATTAGATTTGATATTTCATTTGCACATGGTATGAATCCTTATACTGGGTTAGATGCTTTCTGTAGACCTGAATACTTTAATCAAATTGGTATTGCAAAAGGTAAAATGGAAGTTGATAAATCAACAGGTGAAATGAAGTTCACCCCAGGTGGAATTAGATGGTATGTTGACCACTTAAATAAATCGGTAACAACTAAACAACTATTCACACAAGAAGTATTCACTAAAGAAGTATTGGAGAAAATGGCACCAATAGTTAATGATTATTTCAGATTTAAAAGTATTGATGAAATTGATGAAGTTGAAAAGGAATTTAATGCAATCATTGAGGAAGAAGATGATACAAATGGATTTACAGATGCAGCGGATGCAGATGATATTTTCGGATAAAAATTAAAACCTCTTAAATATAAGTAGGTTTAAAACAAAAAATAAAAATTAGAAATTATGAACAAACAAGAAATTTTTGAACAATTGGCTGCTTTATGGGCTACATTTGAAGCTAATCATGTTAAAACAACCAAAAAATCTGATGCTGATGCACGTAAGGCATTAGGGGAAATTAAAAAGTTGGTAACTCCTTATAGAGCAGCATCTGTTACAGAAGCAAAAGCATAATAAGAATCTGTTTTTCCATATTTTTTAAAATATGGTGGTGGAAGTTGACAGTACCAGTTGTCGACCCTATAATAAGAAGACCTCTATTTAGAGGTCTTCTTTTTTCTCACCAAATGATAAACTCATTTTATAATACCAAAATATCCAATAAAATATAGTATATAAGGAACCAATCATTGTGTGTATTTTAAAGTAATGTTTAATTAAAGAGTCTATAATTTGAATTACAACCATTAATATAAGCATTATGATTTGTAATCTATCTGATTTTTTAGAATATAATAGTTTTTTTATCTTATTAAGTCTATTACCATTAAAGAACTTATGACTTGTTATTTCTTCCAACTTATTGTCCCTATTACAAGAAACACATAGTTTAAAATCTTCTCTCTTTGGATTATCCTTTACCATATCATATATGGCACTTAGTTTATTAAACTTTTCCTCTATGTCTAAATCTTCATCTATATCATTCTTGCAAGAATAGCATCTTATACCCTGTCTAATATCCCAACCAACACTTTTTCTTTTCTTATAAAGAATGTATAATCTTATTGAAACTATTACAATACAAAGTATTGATATTCCTGAAACTATTGCAGATATTGTATCCATTATGATAAAATTAATGATAAAAACTTATCTCTTCTCTCTTGTTTAGAAAGAGATTTAATACACTCAGGTCCTAAACCATTTTCAATACTTGAAGGAACAGTTAGAGCTCTACCACATTTACCACAAGTTCCTTCATGCCAAACTTCAACAACTTCTTGAAGTTTTCCTATTTTAAGTTTATTTAAAACATAATCAAATACTTTAACAGATTGTGCATCTGATGAAATTGCAGATTTTTTTCCATGTTTATAAATACCTTCAATTGTAGTTCCTAAATAAGTATAAGTATCAGGTCCTGTTAAAACACTAACAAAGAAAAGATTACTATCTTTGTCTTTAGATTTTTTTACTTTAAAAGTAAATCTGTTTTCTGTCTTGGTATTAACAATAGTAAATGTTGAATTACCTGCAAACATAAATTTTAAAGCATCTGAGTTATTTAATTTGTGTCCTGACATATATCTTATTGTTTCTACAAAAGTAATAAAAATATTTAATATATACACTATGGTAGTTAAAAAATATAGTAAATTTTTAGAGACATTGGCATTAACTGATAGTAAGTTGGAAGTATTACAAAGAACAAAAGAACTTAATAATGAGGATTTTTTAGAAATATTAAAAAATAATTGCAAAAATTTTTCATTTAGTAATACACAACTTTGGAGATCTAAATATAAAAAGTATGATTTGGAATTATTTACCCCAACTCCAAGAAATGCTGATCCTCTTGCATTTAAAAAATTCTTTAATAAGATAGAAAATGATACTGATGAATATCCAGTTGTTAGAAAAAAATCATTAATTGGTGGAACTGATAAAGAAATTTGTAAGTTTTTAGTTGGTGCTGATATGTATTTAGTTATACCATTTGATGATAGTGAAATAGTATTTTGTCCTATATGTGATTTATGGGGATTGAGAGATAAGGAAGAAGATGATCAAAGATTAAAAAATTCTGAAAAAGTTAATGGTAAACCAATTAGTAAAGATAACTTTACTAAAGTTTCCTATACTAAAAACTTTAAATATTTAGATAAGGGTAAGTATGATAAAGGATGTGAGTTTTTCATATCAAGTCCTTGTTTGTTGGTTCATGAAAGTAAAATAGATTGGTTGAAGAAAAATATGAAATAGGGAGCATGTAGTTTACTATATATGTTTATGAAGTATAATATAGTAACAATTGATCCAAGTTTAATCTCTACTGCATTGGTAGTATCATCAGGTGATACATTTAAGATGTATAACTATTGTAGAGAATCAAGTGCCTTTGGTAAAAAAGGTATAACAAAATGGTTTGGTATGGCCGAACAACATATAACATATAAATTTATAGAGTATAGAAAATTTAAAGATTATTCAGAAGGTGAATTAATAAAGTTAAAAGACTATGATAAAATAAGTGATATTATTATAAGTGATATTCAAGAAAATATTGATATAAACAAACCAACTAAAATTGGTATAGAAGGATATTCATTTTCATCTACTGCAGGTGATATAATTGATTTAGTAACATTTTCAACCATTCTAAGAAAGAAACTATTTGATTTAATATCAGAAGATATTACAGTACTTTCACCTTCAACCTTGAAGCTAGAATCTTGTAAATTAACTTATCCACCAATTATAAAGGAAAGTGGTAAAAAGAAAATTACTATAAAAGAAGAATATAGAAATAACATTGGTATTTCAGGTGGTAAGTTTACAAAAACTGAAATGTTTTTAGCAATTGTTGAAAATCAAGTTTGGGATGATTATTGGACTAAACATTGTAAATTATCTAAGACTGATGTTTTAGGAATTGCAAAGATACCAAAACCTTATGAAGATGTGAATGATGCATTTTTAATCTATAAATACCTAGAAAAACAAAACCCATCATAGATGGGTTTTTTAATATCTTTTACTTTCTATATGATAATGGACCACCACCTCTAAGATTTTCTTCTGATTTTATTAAACTTGTTACTATACTATCAAGATTATTAATAGAATTTTTACTACTTAATACTCTTTCAAGCCAAACTTTATGTATATTAAGAAGTTGTTCAGCTCTAATTTCTGCATTATCCCCATAATTTAGACTTTTATGTATCTTCATTCTTTTTATCAACTCATCTTTAACTTCTTCTCTTGTTGTAGCTTCTGTTGACTTATTATCTAGTTGTTTAGGATCCCAACTACCCATTGGATCAAACATTTCATTAAATTTTTTTAGTTTCATTTTTTTAATTTATTTTGTTCTTTAAATCCAATAAAAATTGTTCAGTTTTCTTTTTATCATCACTATTTTTCATTTGTCTTGATATTCTTAACCAAGTAAGTAAATAATCCCAATCACTATCATTAAAATCATTAAAATATCCAAGTTCATAAAACTTTTTTAAAAATTCAATTCTACCATATTCTGTGGCATGTTTAAGTATATGTGACTTTGCATTATTATAATTACCATAATTAAACTCTTTAATTCTATCAATTAGTATATTAAAGGAATCTTTTAAGTTATCTCTAAAACAAACTCTTAATAAAATGTTCTGTGCAAAAGTTGGATCAAGGCCGGCATCTAATACACTGGTTAACTCCTCTGGATTGTTGGGTAATTTTCTAATATATTCAGGATCAGTATTTATTTTTCCTTTAATAGGTAACTCTTCATCAATAACTGGATTATCTTCTGTTCTTTCTGTTGACTTATTATCTAGTTGTTTAGGATCCCAACTACCCAGTGGATCAAACATTTCATTAAATTTCTTTAGTTTCATAGTATTTTATTTTTTTATCTTATTTTATTTCAGATAAATCATATTTAGGTTTCTTACCAGTGTTTTTCATTATCCAATTTAGAGTTTCTATTTTAGAATCTTTTAATCTTTTTCTACTAATTTTAATCCAAGTAAAAATATCATCCCAATCACCATCAATTATTTTTTCAAATAAACCAGCATCTTTAAAATATTCTAAACATTCAATTCTACCATATTCTGCAGCCCATTTAATGATTTGGTTTCCTTTACCATTTAATAAATCTTTCCATAAGTTTGTTTTCTTAATGTATTCCATTAATAGTAAGAATGGTTCATAATAAGATTCACCAACATTATCTACTTTAACCCAAGTACCTTTATAACATGCTCTTAATGGTAAGGATTGTCCAAAATTTGGATCTAAACCTGCAGATAAACAAAATTGTAATGGTTCAACTGCATTAACAACATTTTTAAATATTTCACCATTCATCTCAGCACCATAAGAAACTAATAATTTAATCATATCAATTCCTTTTGCTCTTAGTAAAGGACCTTCTTCTTTTTTCTTTAATGTAGTAAGTGCTCCTAATTTAAGAATTCCTTCTACTTTTACAATATCATTCTCATCAACTGCATTTTCAAGACATTTACCATTGTCTTTATTAATATCTGCATTATCATCTTTAACTAATTTAGTTATTTCTTCTAATGTTAATCCAGGTTGTATAATTTTTCTATTAGCTATTTTAGCTCTTTCTTTTCTTTCAATCTCTTCACTAGTCATTGGTTTAAGTAATGACCAAAGATCTATATCAATGTTATGATCATTCTCATAACTTTTTAATATATCTTTGAACTTTGTAGTACCAACTGATGTATCACGTCTATTATGACATGCTTTAACACGTTGTCTAGGTTCAATTGGTATACCAATAGTTGACCAGTCATCTGTAAGGGGAACATTGAAATCATAGATATAATACTGTTTATTGTCATGATTTCCTATATAACTATCCCAGTTACCTAAACTATCTTTAATACAGTGTGCAGTATGTCCATTTAACATAACATTTGCAGAGTATGATCTAACTTCAATAATTAAAATACCTTTTTTATTGATTTCTGGATCAAATCTATCTTCTGGTTTAAATGGATAAATAAACTCAGCACCTGCTGCCCCAAGTTTACCAACACATTCATCAACTTTTTTACAGAAATCTAAGTATCTTCTTCTAACAATTCTAATTCTTCTTTCTTCTGGAGTCTCACCTTCAATAACTTCATCTTTACTCATTTCAATTGAAGTTAGGTATTGTTTGGCTGCTTTTAAAAACTCCTCAATATTATGGTATCTTGGTAAAGTACTCATAAAGTGATAAGTGTTATATAATGGATTAGGTATGTCTGATACTTTTCCATTAACCATTTTGAATTGAAATGTATCTAGTGTAATACCTCCAAAAAAGGCATCTACATCTTTATCACTAAGTTTATCAAATCCTTCTGCAATTTCTGCAAATTTTTCCGCATTCATTTCTGATATACTTGCATATGATGCCTTTAACTCAGAACTTACACTCAATTTATCAGCAATCCTTTTAACCTTTCTATATTGTTCTAATCTATCTAAACCATCAGATAGATTTTCCATATTATTAGTTATATTTATATCAATAAAATTTAAGTCAAATGGTTTTTTAACCAAATTAGGTCTATCAGCAGTTCCTTTGTTTACACTAAGATTTTGTAAAATATCTTTATTTTTTATAACCTTACCATATAATGATGATAAATCTTCAAGTGGTGCACCCTCGAAGAAATAAAAGTAAACAAATGATGATAACCAACCCATAGTGTCTTTATCTAATTGATATGTTTTTTCATTACCATTAGGTTGTACAACTTTAGTTTTTAGTTCTCTTAATGCTTTTAATTGTGTGTCACCTTCAACCTTTTTTAATTGTTCAGGAGTTAAACTAATTTCTCTTATTTTTAGTTTTATTTGATTTCTCTGTTCCTCATTAAAATCATTTAAAGTAACAGATTTTATTTCACCATGTTTAAGTTGTTCACCTAGCTCACCATTTAGAAAACCTAATTGTTGAGCAGCAGTTTGTATAAGGTATCTATCTTTAAGATATTTTTTTGCCTTATCTAAATTTTCATTTATTGAATCAAAACCTAAAAATTGGTTATATCTAGCTAATTTCATTTATATTAAATTTTATTTTCTTCTTCTATTGTGATATTTTGTAGATTCAAGAATTCTTTGAATCTCTATATCATATATTCTTTTACCATCTTCTGATAATGATTCGGTTAATTTATTTAACTTTTTCATAATTTCTTGTTTCTCTTCTTCTGTTTTAGCAGAACTTAACTTATCAAGTAGTGTGTCAACATCATCATCATCATCATCATTAACTTCTTCTTTAGCTCTACTAATACCTAATCCAGATAAATAATCATTGAAGTCATTATCATCATCATTTGATTCTTCTGAACCACTAAATTTTTGTTCCATTTCCCATTTAGACAATTCATTCTCATATTCTTTCTCTGCTGTAATAATATCACTAATTATCTTTTCAATTTTTCTCTTAGCAGTTGATGAATTAAACTTTTCTTGATTAAGTGTAAATTCTAATGTACCTTCTTCTACTAAATCAAATGTAGAAAATATTTCCTTAGTTAATTGTAAAAATTCTTCATCGGTGAAATCACCACCTCTATCTTTATCTAAAGCCATTTTACCATATATTCTTAATCTCATTTGAGAATATTTGTTTGAATCTTTACATTCATTAATAAAATCTCTAAACATTGCTTGCATTGGAACACCATATCTAAAATCTTGTGCTTCATCTTCAAATGAAGATGTGTTTTGTGCAATCAATTGTGCAAGTTCTTCATCATCTTTAATGGCACCTGATTTAATCAATGCCCAAATACCTTTAACTGCTTCATGTATTAACATAGGAAAGTCAATACCAACTGCTTTAATAATTATTTTATCATAATCATCTTGATCACCAGTCATTATTGTACCATCTTCATCTTGATAACTATTTTCTTCATTATTCTCATCATCATTATCTTCATCATCTTCATCATCTTTTTCCCATTTAACCTGACATGATCCAGCCATAAATTCTTGTGCATCTCTCATCATTTCAGATTTTATTTCTATAGGTGATGCCCAGTCTAGTTTATTGGCCATATCTGTTGTTTGTAACCAAATGTTATAAATAGTTTCCCAATTATTTCCAAATATTTCACTTAGTCCTTCTTCAACAATACTCTTATCTTTTATTATATTCTTTGTGGCTTTAGCCTCACCTTGATTAATTACATTCAGTATTTTCTTTTTATCAACTGCTTTTCTTAATTCAGGATCCTTTATTTCCTCTTGTGATGGTAAAGATGGGACATCTTTCATTTCTGGTATTTCACTACTAACCTGTTTACCAGGTCTAAGCATTTTAATATCTAATTCAATTGGTTTTTCAGATGCATCTAATATATCTTTATACTCTGCTAATATAATTCTTTTAGCAAGTTCTTCAAGTTTAACATATTTATCTTCCAATTGTTGAGGAACTGGTCCTCTACCTTGAATCATAGGTATAATTTGTTGTGGTGGTATTCCTTGAAACATTATATTCATACCTTGACTAACTAGGCTACCCAATTGAGGTCCTATTTGTCGTTCTGATGTTGTACTATCAATTTCTACACCTAAATTTTTTCTAGCTTGTCTATCTGCATTGTCTGTGAAGTCATCAGGAATACCTTGGTTGCCTTTTATATCTATCTCTTCCTTTAAAAATTGTGAAAAGTTCTTCATATTATTTAATTAAATTTTTAAGTTCTATACCTTCTTCCTTAGTGACTTTAACTAATCTGTTAAAAACATCCTCTAAATTTGCTTCTTTACCAGGTTGTTTTAATTTGGCTAAAGGAGCATCTTCTTCACTTGGTTTCTTACCTGGTACTACAGATGGTCTTGAAGGTTTTGTTCTAGTTGGTGTATCAACATCAGGTTTAACTGTAGGTCTAGGTGCAGTTAATGTAGATTCAACAAACTTTTCATATTTTCTGATATATTTCATAATTATGATTTTTATATTTTATATATATATTAAAAGTTATATATCAAAAAATAATATAACAGAAAAAAATAAAGATATTATATGAAAAAATTTTCTAATATTAGAAAAGTATATGAATCGGAAGAAGTGGCTTTGGTAAATTCTCAAAATATTCAACAAACAGGAGAAAATATTCAATTATCAGAACCTAATGAAACTAAAGAAATTGGAACACCGGTTGCACTTTTCTCTAAATTATTTGAATCTAGAGAAATGGCACATATTTATCACTTACAGGTAAATGGTGAACAAGGTTCACATGCAACACATACCGCATTAGGTGAGTACTATGAAGGTATATTAGATTTAATTGATACTTTAATTGAAACATATCAAGGTCAATATGGTATTGTTGATGGATATGATGTGATTGATACAAATGATACAAGAACAAAAGAGAAAATAGAATATTTTGAATCTTTAGCAGAGTTTGTAAAACATGGTAGAAAGGCAATTTCTGTAGAGGATACACACTTACAAAATATTATTGATGAAGTTATTGCATTTATTTACAGAACACTTTACAAGTTAAAATTTACTAAATAATAAAAAAACCACTCAAATTGAGTGGTTTTCTTCTTTTAATATATTTTTAATTTTTCTTTTTCTTTTTTCATTCTTAGTTTCAATCATAATAGTAGAATATCTACTTGTTATTGAATTGTTTAGATTAGGAGTTCCTGACCAAGTTGCTGCAAGTGTTTGTATTGTGTATGGTAACCAAACTATACCAGGATTATTTGTTAAATTCTTCACTACTAAGTATTTTTAATATTTTAATTTTTCTCCAAATATTTATATTTGACTTATGTAATTTCTTTATATAATTGACAAAGTCATCTTCTCTTCTGTCTTTCTTTCCCCAACCTCTTGCAAATGTCATAAATATTATATAATTAAAGTATTATTTGTTTTCTGTATAAAGGTATTTGCGACCTTCTTCATTATAATTTTGAATATTTGTAATCACAGTATCTAGTTTATCAATACTATCATCAACGTTCTTTTTTATTATTTGTAGTGCTGCAATAGAATCATCTATTTGATCATTACTTTTACTTGATAAGTTTTTATAGTTACTTAACTCAGTTTCTAAAGCATCAGTTATTTTACTTTTCTCTTCTAATTGAGATGTAAACTCTTTTAGTTCTTTTAATATTTCATCAACTCTCTCAGTTGCAATATCCTTTTGTTCTTCTGCTTCAAAAAATCTTCTTATTTTCATTTTCTAAAATATAATTTTAATATATATATTAATTATGAAAAAGACAAATAAACTAATTCTTGAATTTTCTGAGTTTAATCTTCAACGTATGAATGATGATTCAGTCCAAGCATCTACTCATGTTAATGATCCAGCATTATCTACTAATGCATTTGACAGAGCACAGGATGCTATTAGACAATCAATGGCACGTATTAATGATATTATGTATAATATTAAAGGAACTAATGCATATAGATCTCTTAGAAGTAAATTGGCATTAGAAGAACAAGATATTAAATCAATGAAAATATTAAGAATTATTAAATCAGAAACTTTAGGATATGATATTTATTTAACTTTTGTTATTGGTGAGGAAGAATACTGGGGAAAGTTAGAAGATGTATTGGGTCAAAATCCTGAATTAACATCAGAGGTATTTAAAGATGCTGATTTATATCAACCAAAAGAATGGATTATAAAAATAACTGGATTAATTACTAAGACAATTAAAACTTGGTTAAAACCAGAACCTGGAAAGTATAAATTAATAAACAATGAAATAATTTGTTATTCAGTAGAAACAGGGAAACAATTAAAAATGGAAAATGGAATTATCATAGATGTTGTTAGATCACATAATGATAAGATAATAATAAGACATGATAGTGATACTTATACCTTAGTAGGTGATAATTATATTTATTTCAACTGGTGGTTTGAAAAACTAGAATAAAAAAGAGACTTAAAGTCTCTTTTTTATTTTTATATCCCAATGTATATTATAAATGCTAATGCATAGTATGGTGGTCTATTCTCAATAGGTTGATTATTACCATATGCACTTGTTAAGTAATGACGATTATCACCATCGGCAGCACCTTGATTATTTTGAGCACCTGTAGTTCCATATAAATAATTTCCAAAATTTTCACCTAAGGAATCATGTTGATGTTTTACCATTTGAGAACCTTCTAATACAATAGAATCAAAACCACCCTTATCACCAGTTGTATATCCTGTTGATTGTATAGTTGGCCAAACTATTTCAGTGAATGCTACTCTTCTACCATTATTAAAATGTTTATTATATGTTAAAGTGGTATCATTATTTAGTGGACGTAATGGATCATTACTAAAAAATGATGTACCACCTTTACTATTACCCATCCACTTAACTGTACCAGATACGGTTGCGTTAAGAGCAGGAAATGCACCCTGTATTACTTCATAAGAAGTAAATCTATTATCATATATTATATATAAAAACCCTGACATACCTGGTGATGTATTAGTTCCTCTATATAAGTGGTATCTAAATCCATCTGTATTAACACCAGATTTCAATTTTCCAGTACTGTCTATATAATAAGGTGTGGTAGTATCTACAATAAATGTATAGGTTCCAGGTGTATTGGCAGTTGGTATATATAGTGTAAAATTAGTATCATAATTAAATATTAATTTATTTGATTCGATTCCAGCACCAACCACAAATCTTTCTCTTAAATCTGGAATTGTTATTGATGTAATACTAGGATGTCCTGGAACAGAACCTATTGGTATACTAACTGGTGCACTACCATCACATAACCTCCATCCTGTTGGTATCTGATTTACAGAACCACTCCACATCATTATTGCACCAAATGGTACATAACCAGAATTACCACTATTCCATATTTTAACCCAAGGACTCCAACTATCTGTAGTATCTCTTAAACTTCTTAAAAGAATATCTCTGTCTGCATAAACAAGACCATTTTGTATATTATTTCCATACCAGTTACTTGCCAATTGCACAGAACCTTCATCTCCTTTACCAAAAGAGATAACACTCCAATGAACTTGTGTAGATGGTGTTATATTACTATTATATACATTATAAGTATAAATACCTTTTACTATTGAACCATCTGCATTTATACTTTGTGAGTTTGTATATCTAACATTTTCAGTTAATTGAATTCCTGAACTCTTTAATGTATATATATTACTACTATGCCAAACAATATTATCACTTGCAATCTGTGTTGAATCATCAGAGTCCCAAGCATTTGTTCTATATTTTAGAATATTTCCTTGACCTACAAATAATTTTTGAATATCAGTAGGACTCTTATAGAAGTCAATCTGTGCATAATTGATGTCATGTATTGTAATACCACCAGGTCTAATACTCACTGTATTTATACCATTGTTTGAAAAGTTAATATTATAACCATCAAAATACATACCGGTATTTGTACTATTTAAAAATGAATATATTGGATTTGTAACACTTCCATTACTTAAAAGTAATTGACCATTACTAGGTATAAATTGTATTTTACTTGAACTTATTTTAATTGGTAGATTACCAGTACTTTGTGCAAAAGTTATATAGTGTGATATAGTTGATGAAGTCTCATCAATTACATTTACATTTGTTGTATTTGTTGAATTTAAAACAGATATAGTATTTGTATTTGTCCAAGTTACATTAACTCCATTATTAAATAGAACATAATTATTAGTTGGTGTTATTAAACTACCTGATATAGATGATTGTAAATTTGAAATATATCTTATGTCTAATAGACCACTACTTACATTAGTTACATTAAGATTTGTGATATATGCACCATTTCCTACAAAATAATTGTTAGTTTTAACATTACCTGCAACATGTAAACTATTTTGTATAGGTGTTGAACTATGGTTTGCATTGATATTAATACCAGTTAATCCTATTCCTAATTGTTTAGTTGTTTGATTTTCATATATTAAACTTTTACCAACTACATTTGGTCCTGATGTGAACTTAGTAATGTATCCAGACTCTCCTGCAAATAATGAATTGGTGTCTGCTAAAACTCCAACAGAGTTTTCACTTAACCAACCACTAACAGTACCTGCCCAGTAATATGGTATATTATCATTTAAGTCCCATACTCTAAGACCTAAATATTTAAAGGTAATATCTTCTTTAGTTGAGTAAAAAGAACTACTACCTACAACAAATCTGTTGTCAATAGGTAATGGTACATTTACATGAAAATTGTCTATTATAATTGGCATAATCTATATATAATTTTTTTAATACTTAAATTGGTAATTTATTGATGGTGGACCTATTTGACCAACATTATTCAACTGATAAACTAAAAACTCTTTAGTTGCCCAAGGAAATTTTGATAGAGTCCTTAATGAATAAGAAAATTCATTTATATGATCAAATCCATAATCATCTAATATTTCTGTTAGTAATCCATATGAACTATCATAAACAAAGTAATAATTACCATATCCTGATATATCTATTGTTTTATCTGACTTATATTCTACTAATTTTGTTAGTGAACTTAATGTATTATTATCTATAATATTTGTATTACTAAATCCATAGAAATAAGGATAAATACCTTTAACACTTACACTCTCACTACTTGTTGAAGTACCATCTGTCACATTAATAGTAAATGTAGTTGATGTTGCTCCTATTGGAGAGATAACTATTCCACTTGATGTACCTGTTATTGTTGTTTGTCCAGGTGTTGTTATTTGTGGATAAACCCCAGGTATCATATTAATTAATCCAGTTGGTAATGTATTATTTGTTCTTTTTGTAATTGTATAAGTTAGTGTTGGTGTTGGATATGTTCCAACCTCATAATATTGTTGATCTACTGATATTGTACAAATAGGTCCTAAATAGGTATATAACATACCTCTTAAAACTTCACTTATTGAAATATTATTAAATGAATTTCCTATTGGTAAACCACCTATAGATAATGGCATGTATCTATCATCATCCAATTCTAAGGAATAACCATTTACATTAACAGGTGTTCCAAAAATATCTAATTCTGATCCAGTTACTCCAATGGTATCTAAGGATGGTAATGTTAACTCATCCCATACAACAGCACCATCTCTCCAGAACCATATGTTGCTATCCAATGCAGCATTTGAATAAGTACCATTTCCATTAACATTAACATCAATATTAGGTAGTTGTATTCCATTTAAGTTAAAACTACCTGTGGCAGGGTTATAAATATCTACTAAATTTCCTATTGTTAAGTTTCCTGTTCTTGTAACAAAATCAATAGATACAGATTCAGTTACACCAGATACTCTTTCAGATTGTAAAAAAGGAGCATTTGAATATAAACTAGTTTTCTTACCTGAGATGATTGACATCCTTGTTATTGTATTTGATATGACATCAGACTTAGTGTTATAAAGAAAAATATCAACTTCACTATCAAGTAATGTAGATGTCATAATATCATGTGAATTATTATATGAATAAGTACCAGAGAAAGATCTTTTACCTATAAATATTGTTTGTTTTAAGTCATTATTGGTAGGATCTAATGTATCAACACCAATATAAGAAAGTGTACTTATAGTTTCCTTAAATGGTACACTTGTCCACAATGATAGAAATGAATTTCTTAATGCAATTGGATTTATTAACTTATCTTCATTGTCCAATAAAGAAAATAATAAATCTGTATCAGGTGTAGTTGATGAGGTCAAAGATAAATAATCTTGAACTGGGTAATTTATTGCTTCTGTTATTGTACCTGGATTAAAACTAAATGTGGCTACCATTATTAGAATATAAATTTAAAGTTACTATTATCACTATAAAATCCACCTGGATAACTACATAATTCTTTAGTTCTCCAAATAATATAAGAACCTTGAGTTGATTGGGTGAATGTAGATAATTGTGGATAATCCGAATCATAAATTATATAACCATTAGGATCTTGTATCTGTGACAACTGTGAATATGAATTAAATGATGATGGGTAAACAAAATATAGATAACCTGAACCATTATAAGTAAAGGATATTGAGTTACTTAGACCTGGATAAGGTGTAATTGATTTTGTCAATGAGCTATAATCATTAGTTAATAATGAACTTGTAAATCCATAATAAACAGGAAGTATAAAGTTAATTGATGCAGTTGCTGTGTATGAATATGTACCTGCTGTTACACTTAATACCCAACTCTTAATACCTGTTACAGCACTAAATGTAGAGGTATTATAAGTACTAATTATTGAGGAACCAGGAATACCAGAAAATGATCCTGTTATATTTGTACTTGATATAGTATAAGGATCAATTTTTTCAGATTCATTTCTAGCATATGTTGTAACTGAATATGTTAAAGTAATTGAAGGAGTTGTACCTACCTCTGCATATGATGGATTAGTAATATTATTGTTATTTATTGTAGTTATTTCTAAAACAGGTGGTACATAAGGATATAATATTTCTCTTAATACCTCTGTAACTGGCCAATTTTGATAAGTAGTACCATTGTAAAATGAATTATTTGAAAATGAAGAACCAATAAAAACTCCACCTAGAGTCTCAGGTATTAAATTATTATCTATAAACTCTATAGAATAACCATTTACACTCACTGTACTACCATAAATATTTGTAGGATATCCTGGAGTTCCAATATTATTTAGTGATATAGTTGGTTCTTCCCATTTAAAATATCCATTTGGATAAGTTCCTCTATATCTTAAAATCATACCATTGGATGCACTACCAGAAGTTTCTGCTATTGTTGGAAATATAATTCCATTTATAGCAACTCTTCCACTTGTTGAAAGTAAATTTATGGCACCATTATCAGAAGGATTTACAATGTTTAAATCAATAGCAGATTCATCATTATTTACTTTAGACTCAATGTAGGGTGCTACCAAGTGTAAACTTGAGAGTGTGCCTGCTAAGATTGACAATCTTGTTGTACTTTGTGAAGATGAATCAGGTTTGGTATTAAATAAAAAAATGTCTGTTTGATTTGAATCACTTAATAATGATGAATTCATTATATCTAAACCACCAAAACTTCTTTTACCTAATAATATTTTCTGTTTAATATCTCTATTACTTGGATTACTTGAATCGATACCTATGTATTCATAATTAGACAATGAATTAGGTGTTGTAACTTTGAATGGTGTATTTGCCCAAATAGATAAAACTGCATCTCTAACATCTCTAGGAGAGATTAACTTTTGTGTGTTATCTTGTATATCATTTAAAACACTAAAAATATCTGTTTTTCTAGTGGCTTCTGTTAATTGACCTATATTAATACTAAAAGTAGCTGACATCTATAAAATTACTTTTTTAGTATATATTAAAAATATAATATCACTTATAAAATAAAAGTCCAATTTTAATTGGACTTTTATTTTTATATTTAAGAGAATAAGAAATCTACTTTTATTAAATCTTTGACTTTTGCAGTTGTTAAACCTAAGTCTTCAAATTGAATAGTGTCAAATGGAATTTCATTTTCTATTTCCATTAACTCACTCATTTCCTTAGTAAATTCTTCAACATTTGTTATGTTTACTGCACCTTCAACTAAAGTACCATCAGATTTCTTAGGAATAACAGGTTCTCCATTTTCATCCTTTTCAACCCACTTATCAAATATCTTTTTCTCCATTTTTAATTTATCATCAACAATAGATGATAATTCTTTAATTATTCTAGTTAATTTAAAGGCAGTTACTGCATTAATGTCTAATTCAATTAATGTATTAAGTGCAGCAATTGCATCATTAGTAAGTTGTGAATTTTTTACAATTATACTCATTTTATTTTTTATTTTTTATATATTTATATATCAACTTTGTTGATATTATTTAGTCTATTTTTTATTATTTCAAAGTAATTTTTATCTCTTTCAATTAAAATATATCTTCTATCTAATAAAGTGGCAGCATGACCAGTGGTACCTGTACCTGCAAATGTATCTAATACCAAATCACCTACATTTGAATGTTTTTTAATTAAATCCTTAATCAATTCTAGTGGTTTTTGTGTAGGGTGTTCATATCTTTCTTTACCATGACAAAGTGGGTACTTATATATTCCATTATCATACTCAGAATTGAATGTAGGCTTACTTACTTTAGTAAATGTGAAAAAGAATTCTACTGCATTTGATAAGTAGTTTAATTTTGAATTTATAGGTACTGGGTTATTCTTAACCCATTGACAAACTCTAGGTTGTTTAAACTTACTTAATTCTGCAGCATCTTTTACTATAGTAGATTTCCATATATCAAAAAAGAAAATAAGAGTTCCACCTTTTTTAAGTATTCTATAATACTCTTTAAATAGAAAATTCCAATCTATTTCATCTTTATCCCATTGTCCAAAGTCTATTGATAATTTTCCATATTTTGATTTTAATTCATCATTTGTATCTTCTGAATAATTTGTAAATCCAGATGATCTAGATATTTGATAAGGTGGATCAACTAGAATTAGATCAACTGAATTACTTTCAATTGTTTTTATATAGTTAAAGCAGTCATCATTTATAATCATAATGTATATATATGTCAACATGAAGTCCCTAAAAATAAATATATAAATAAAAATATTAGAACTATGATAGATTTTTTAAGAGAATTATTTGTAAAGAGAATAAAATTAGATACTAAAATCTTACCATCTCAAGGACTTTTTTATAAGAAAGACTTTGATATTAGTATCAATAGAGCAAGTAAAGAAGATATATTAGACTATGAAAAAAACTATGTTAAAGATGACATAGGAACTGTAATCTATCTAATAAAAAAGATAGTGGAAAAAAATATTAAACTTAGTAGTGGTTATGTCTATGGTGATATTAAAAGTATTGACATAATATTTATTTTTTTAGAGATTGTTAAGATAACAAAAGGAAAACCTATTAATCTACTTTATTTTGATAAAGAAACAGATAGTGAGAGTAAAATTGAATTTGGATCTAAATACTTTAATTATTTTCAATTCTCTAATAAATTATAACAAAATTATAATAGTGAGGATAGAAGCTTCACTATTAATGGTTATAAATATACATTACCATCAATTGGAGTTGAAAATTCATTAACAAACTTTTTAATAGTAAAATCAAATGAAGAAGATTCATTTAACTATAATAATTATAATTATGATTTCACATATTTTGTTGGTGATAAAAATAATTTGAAGTTTAGAGAAATTGAGAACCTTATACAAATATTTAATTTTGATATGGATAAGGAAGATATGAAAAAAATGAAGGATGTTATAAAAATATTTTTACCATTACAAAGATATTCTTTGAAGAAAGATGGTAAAGTTGTGGAAATGAATTCTAAGATTAATCTTGAGAAAATTTGGAAATGATAATTAATATATACTTATAAAAATAATTTTTAGTATGAGACTTAAAAAATTTAATGAAATACATTTACAAGGAGGAAATTATGAAAATGATGATGAACATTCATATACTCAAGTTGATGATAGTACAATAAAAAGTGAAGTAAACAATGATCTATTGGAGGAATTGATAAAATCATCAAAACATGTTAAATTATTAGACAGAAGTGAAATTGAAGTTATTGAGGTTGATGATTTAAGATATATTCTTGAAAAATATAATATAATATAATGAAAATAAGAAAGTTTAATGAAGATAATGGTGGTGACTTTGGTGGTCGTCCTAATGTGAACCCTTATTATAGACCAATGAAAAAGTTTGTCTTAACAACAACAAGTGAAAGTTCAGATCACTATATTTATTTTATTGAACATCCTGAAAAACCTACACAAGAAGAATTACAAAAGTTCTTAGTTGAGAATGGTAATGATGTTGAAGATGGGTATTCATATGAAAATGTAGATATGTGTGTTGAGATAAAAGATTTCAAAAAAATATAACTTATGAAATACTTAAAGAACTTTAATGAAGGTTTTAAGGATTTTTTCAAATCGAAAACCCAAAAGAAAATAGAAAAGTTCTTTGGAACCAAAAATATATCAAAAAATATAAAAATTGGTGATAGAGTAAAAGTTACATCATTTGAAGGTGAACCTGTTGGTAAAGTTTATGATATAAGTGGTAATGATAGAACTGGTTATAGTTATTGGGTTGATTTAGAAATATTTGGAAAAATGGGACTTTCAGACTTTGAATTGAAAGTTTTAGTTTAATATAAAACCACTCATTTGAGTGGTTTTTCTGTTTCTTTTATTAAGTCAAGTATTATTTGTTGACTATCTTTACATTGTTCTAAACACTTTTTAATAATTTCTAATCCATCTGGGTGATGTAATAATTTATCTAATCTCTCTTCTGATAATATACTAACTAAAGTCCAAAATGGACTTAATTGATTTCTCAATTTTGCCTGTGGAGTTTCATCTATCCAATTTCCATCAAAGTCTTTATGACCGCTATTTTCACTAAATTTCTTCATAGTACTAATTTATAACAATTTATTTATTTTTCCAATTTTTATTAAATGCAATTTTTATAAATACACATTTAAAATCATTCACATTTTCTAATTCATCTATTGTAATAATCTTATCTCTACCAGTAAATGGAGTACCGTTATTATACTCTTCGAGTTTATTTTCTGGAATATATTTATGTAATTCAATATATTGAATATTATATTTATCATTCATATATTCTAAGTATGTAATAAAATCTGTTTTAATATTAGACCAATTTAATTTTATAAAAGGAGTTGCATCAGGCACAGAGGTATAAAAAGTGACTATAATATATCTAAGTTCATCTTTACAAGTAATTTTATATCCATCATCTATTAGATATGCTAGACTATCAATACTATCTTCTTTTATTTTTAAATAAATTTTTCTAACAGCTTCACTTATTAGTTCATAATAACTTTTTAATCTCATTAAAATTTGTTATTTTTTAATATTAATTTAACATGAGTTGAATGTGTAATCTTAACACCAAAATCTTTACCAACTCTTTCTTTGATAAAAGGAACTATAAAGTCTTGTTCATATTCAATGCTATAACTTGATGGTATTTTTGTTTTAACTGTTTCTAATGAAACTGGTAGGTAATTTTCATTTACTTCTCTTTCCCAGTTATCTATATATCGGTATTTTAATAAGAAGTGACAAAATGTTCTATAATTATCATCAATAGAACCCCATCTCTTTTCAAAGTCATTTAATTAGAATTTATTAGCTCTTTTCCTTACTTTTCTAACATCTTTCTTAAAATTTTCTATTTCATTCTTATGTATATCAGTAGATGGTATCATATCTCTAATAGTAATCCACTTAAAATCACCATTAAATACTTGTTTCTCCCAGAACTTTTTTATTACTGATGAATGTGAATAAGAATAAACTTCATGTATAACAGAACTTAGATTAAGTAAAGGACTTTCATAATTACCTAATTCTTCAACTACTTTATCCCAAGAGTCTGTAAGTAAAGCATTTTCACCTAATACAACTCTTGCTTTGGATAACATTACATTATCCAAATCATATCCAATTATTTTAACATTAGGTTTGATTGTTTGTATTTTAGAAAGAAATATACCATTTGCACATCCAAAATCTACAATAACATCGAAATCTAGATTATTAACAAAAAATAATTTATCATCTATTGATTTGGCCATACCATCGGCATATGCCTGATAATTTGATATTTCATTGTCACCAACTAACTCTTCTAAAAATAATTCCCATTTTAAAATTCTCATAAACTATATATTAAAATGTAAATTCATATTATAAAAAAAATTCATACTCAAATGGATACATCCAAATGAATATGAATTTTTTGTTAGAAAAATAGATTTAAGAACCACAAGCTAAACAATCATCTGGATTGTCTAATGAACAGCTTATCTCAGCCATTTGTTCTTCAACTGTTTTTACTTCTGCTTGTGTAGTGAATTTAATAGCATCACCTGCTGCTTTATTTCTCAAGTAATATATACCAGTTTTTAAAGCTGATTTTTTCTCTCTATAAAATCTTGGTTTCCCTGTTTTATCATAAACAACTTCTACATTTTCTCCTTGTGGAATTATTGCAATTCCATTTTCATCCAAAATAAGATTTCTTCTACCCCATCCATAGAAATGCATTGCAGTTAATTTTGCAAAGTTAGGTGAATCCATAAAGATATTCATTGATTGTGTTTGGTCAATAAATGCACCTCTATCTGCTGCCATATCAATTACATCTTTTTGTTTAATTTCATAAACAGTTTTGAAGATCTCTTTAATGTTAGTTGGAATTTCAGGTATATTCTGAACAGAACCATTTTCAACAATAATTTTCTTTCTTAATGAATCAGACCATATACCTAATTTAACTAAGTCTTTTACAAGATATTTATTAACAAGAATAAAAGTACCTGATAAAACTCCTCTAGTGTACATATTTGAAGTTTGAGCTTCACAACTTGCTTCATTTCCTAGTATAGATGCAGTCGATGCAGTTGGCATAATACAGGTAGTTAAAGAGTTTCTAACACCATATTTTTTAATTTCTTCTCTTAACTTATCCCAATCCCATCTTTTAGTAGGTTTTGTACCCCATAAATCAAATTGAAATTTTCCTTCTGATATTGGTGATCCTTCATATGTAGCATAAGGACCATCAACTTTTGCTAAATCACATGATGCTTTAATTGATGCATAGTAAATTGTTTCAAAAATTTCTTTATTTAATGTTTTTGCATCATCTGAATCATATGCAGCACCAACTTGAAAGAAAACATCTGCTAATCCTTGAACACCTAATCCAATTGGTCTATGTAATAAGTTTGAAAACTTAGCAACAGTTGATGGATAATAATTAACATCAATAACTTTGTTTAAGTTAATAGTGGCTTGATATGCAACATCATATAACTTGTTATGATTATATGTTTTATTTTTATTAACAAACTTAGGAAGTGCAATAGATGCTAAATTACAAACTGCAGTTTCATTTACAGATTCTTGTCCAAAAAATTCACCTAATCCAAGTTTATCTAATAACTCTTTATTCTTTAATATCTCACCTTGTGTTTTAGTAATTCCAGTTGCCTCAACAATTTCTGCACAAAGATTAGAACTTCTAACTACACCAATGTTTGCTTGGTTAGATTTCTCATTAATAGAATCTTTATATAAAATATATGGAGTACCAGTTTCAATTTGTGATTCTAAAACTTTGTTCCAAACATCTCTTGCTTTGACTACTTTTTTGTATCTACCTTCACCTTCATACTTTGTATATAAGTCTTTAAACTCTTGACCATAGGTTTCTGTTAACCCAGGACATTCATGTGGACACATTAAAGACCAATCTTCGTCTAAATCTACTCTTTCCATAAATAAATCATTATTCCATAAAGCTAAGAATAAATCTCTTGCTCTTAATTCTTCTGCACCTTGATTCTTTCTTAAATCTAAGAAATCCATAATATCAGCATGCCAAGGTTCCATATAGATTGCAATAGATACTTTTCTTTTTCCACCACCTTGATCAACAGCTCTTGCGGTTTCATTGTATATTTTTAAGAAAGGAATAATACCATTTGATGTACCATTGGTTCCAGCAATATAAGTCCCTTTTGCTCTTACTTTTGTGAAGGATATACCAATACCACCTGCATTTTTAGATATTTGTGCAGACTCTTTTAACGTATTAAAAATTCCTTCAATTGAATCATTCTCAACATCTAATAAGAAACAAGATGATAATTGAGGTCTTCCAGTTCCTGAGTTAAATAGTGTTGGTGTTGCATGTGTATAGTATCCTTCTGATAAAAGTTTGTATGTTTCAATGGCCCCTTCAATATCTTCACCACATATTTGTAGTGCTGTTCTCATATACATATATTGTGGTCTTTCTGAAACTTTACCATTTATTTTAAGTAAATAAGACTTTTCTAATGTTTTAAATCCAAAATAGTCAAAGTTATGATCTCTTGAATGTACAATTGCAGAATCTAATTCATCAGCATGTTTTAATACTAATTTATAAAATTGTTCTGAAACAATTGGTGAGTGTTTTTTGGTTTTAGGATCTATATACTTATATAAATCAGAAACAGTTTCAGAGAAACTTTTTTTAGTTTCCTTGTGTAAAGCAGTTATTGCCAATCTTGCTGCTAATGTTGAATAATCTGGATGTTTTGTTGTAAGAGAAGCTGCAGTTTCCATTGCCAACTGATCTAAAACTGATGTTTGAATATCAGGCATGATACCTTCAATTACTTTTTGTGCAACCTCAAATGGTACAATCCATTTTTGGTCTAAACCATAGGTTTGTTGTGTGATTCTATCTAAGATTTTGTCTAACATGACGGGCTCTTTTTTACCATTTCTTTTTATTACTTTTATCATGCTCATTTATTAATTTTTGTTTTTTATATATTGAATTAATTTTTTTCTCTAAAAATCAATATTTTGTTTTTTATTGGTTTTTTATAATACAAAAAAATATTTTTTATAAAAAATCTATGTTGTTAAGTTTATTTAGGTTATACTTAAATTTTGTATTATTTAATATTTTTGTTATTTGTTTAATATTTACATTATAAATATTTTCATAAGAATCTACCTTAAAGTAATTCTCATCATAGTGTGTTTCAATTACAACACCTGTTATTATTTTTTCTTCTTCTGTGACTTGATCAACCCAAAAGAATTCAACCTCTGTGCCTTCATAGATATTTCTATTTGTAATATCTTTTGAGTTGAAGTTTTTACCAATATGTTCTTGTAGTTCATTTATAATAATGTTTCTCCATTTGTTGTCTAATAGTTTAAACATATTAAATAAATTATCAGAAAAGTAAACTGATAATTCATTGAAAAGTTCAACATTAGTAAAACTCTCATCTTTAAGATGATTTTTTAATAAAGAATAATAGTTATTAAAATCTACTCTAGATGGTTTTCTCCTATTGTTTAAAAAATTAATAGAAGTATGTTCTCCTAAGATAGCATATACTCTTTCTTTAACTAATTTGGTTCTAACATACATCTCATTGTCAATAGATTCATGATAATAGTTAGATCCTCTATCTACTTCTATTGTCTCTCTGTAATATCCAGAGAATAGATCTGCTGTATCATCCTCATCAACAGGATCTTCTTTTTTACCTTTGAATATGGAATCATATTTCAAAGAGTGTTTACCCTCTATTTTATGTTTAGAAAGTACAATTTCATCATTTTCGGATGTTATAGGTTTCACCTCTTCTATTAAGTCAAGTTCATCTTCATTAATTTCAATGATAATATCTAAATTATCATCATCATCAAAATCTAAACTATCTGACTCAGAGTCATTAGAGTCATCATCTTCAAATTCATCCATTGAAGGTCCTTCAAACTCATTTTCAAACTCATTTTCAAAGTTATCATCTTCTATAATTTTGGTCATATTTTTAATTAATTTTATCTTTTATATAGCATCAATAAACTGATCACCTTCTAAAGTTAAGTAAGTAGGATTTAAGTTTACTCTAATTTGAGACTGTGAAAAATCTCCATCTCTCTGTTTTAATAATTTGAATCTATATAAATTCTGTCTTTTCATTTCTTCTGTTCTAATAATAACAAAAAAACTATCAGCAGTCTCAGCAATTGCTTTAGACTCTGGTATACTCTCAAGTGTAATATCTGATGCATTCCAAGCATCTTTGGCAACTTGTACAGCGCTTAGTACTGGGCACTTCCATTTTGCGGCAAGTCCTCTTAAACCCTCTGCAAGTTGTTTACCTTTAGTATAAAGGTTGTCTGAACCAATACCTTTGATTGGTGCAATAAGAGTGATATAATCAACTATAACAAAGTCAATTTTAATATCTTTCTTTTCTTTTAATTTCTGTAAATAATTGTCAAAGTCATTAACTGTTGCAGTTCCTGCTGCCCAGAATTTACAAAGAATTTTACCAACTTTCTTGTTGAAAATGTCACCACCTTCTGCTTGACTTAAAGAGTCAATTCTTTTTTTAATAAAAGAACCATCTTTAGAGATATTGTCATAATCATTAATAGGAATTCTTAAACGCATAGAACCTAAACGTTTCATTACTTTCTTCTCAGTCATTTCTAATGAAATATAAAGTACATTGTAACCCATATCTGCAGCTTTAACCGCAAAATTTTGCATCCATAAACTTTTACCTGCATTTGTTGCAGCCATTAATAGATTTAGTGATGCCTGATCCCAACCACCTCCTAACATATGGTCAATAGTTTCATATCCACTTTTTACTTTTAATGCAGATGTGTTTTGATTGTGTGATTCAGGATCATCAAAATCTGAACCCATATCTTCATCATCAACAAAATTAGTACTTGACATCTCATTAACAATTGCTTTAATTCTATTTGCAGCATCCATTGCTTTATCAAAATCATTTATTGAGTCAAGTCCTCTGGTTTCATCAATTATATCAATAGTTCCTGTTTTAAGACGATTTGATAAAACCCATGCATTGAATTTAGGCTCAATGAATTTTTTTTCATCATACTCTTTAAGATCTACTTGTAAAATTGATTTTAAAATTTCTTTTGTAATAATACCATCTTTGTCTTCTATTGTGACCATATCAAGAATTTGTCTTGGAGAAGGTATGGCAGTATCAGAAGCTTTTAACATATAATCTCTGACAACATTGTACACAAATTGTATTTCAGCATTTCTATAAAAAAATGGTTTAACAACATCAAAGAATTTCTTATTCTTTAATATGTAGCTGAAAAAAATTTTTTCTAATTGTGGTGTCATTTATTTGGTTATTTACTTATTTATTATTATATAAAAAGTAATACCTAAGTTTGCAAATAAATTATTGTTCGTTAATCATTTCACCATCTTTTGGTTTAATTCCATAAGTTGAAACCTTTTGAATTGTGTTTGTTTCCAATTCATCAATAATTTCTTTCTCATCTTTGTTACTAAGATGAAGTCTTTTTTTGAGTTTATGTATAAGTTCAGTTATACCATGTTTAGTTACTATTGTTGCAATACCCATTGATAAACCTAAAAAGTTTGCCAAAAATGTATTTAAGTCCATATCATATTTACCTACAATATATGATATACCATTTAAAACCGGTATTAATATTGTAGTGTATGCAAACATATCAATGAAACTACCTACAACTGCACTTAAAATGTTTACTAATTATTTTAAATATATTCTTTATAGCATGAAATGCTTTAATCACATTTTTAACAATACCATCTCCCATACCATCATTCTTAACTCTTCTAACATAGATTTAGAATCCTTAGTTAGAATATCTTCTTCTTCTCCATTTTTAAATTTCTTCTCTTCTAATATATTATATAGTTATTGCACATATAGTAAGTAATACAACTTTGTTAGAATCCAATTCTATTGAATCTGTATTCATATTTCTAATAAATCCATCAACAATAGGATAAAATGCAGTCATTCCTGTACCAAAAGTAGAAATTAAACGAGTATTTAATCTCAAGTCTTTCATTGTTTTTATTTTGAATTCTTCTATAAGATGGTTTTTTCTGACCACCAGATGATTCTTTTATTGGCATATCAAATGAATTAAGGAAATCTTGTGCCATTTTGTCATAAAGAGCAAACTCTTCTAATCTTTGTATTTTCATAGACTTATATATTAAAATTATTTTTCATTTTTATTAAAAAAGTGTAAAAACCATAAAAAAACATTAATATATATACTAAAATAAAATAGCTAAAACCATGAAACACTTAAAAAAATTTGAAAACTTTGACTTTGGAAGATTCAATGATGAAGATGAAGTTAAAGATCCAAACTTTGAAGAACAAGATTTCACAGATTCTGATTCAGAAGAAGAAGAATTTGCGAATGAAGTAGAAGATGAAGATGAAGAAAGATATGAAGATGAAGAACAAGATGAAATAGAAGAGGATGAACACAGAATCAGAAGATGGGGTGATGAAGAATTAGTGGAAAAGAAAAAGATTAATGCAGGTTTTCAAGCTTATTTAGATAAACAAAAAGGTAAAAAAGAAGATAAAGAAGATAAGAAAGATTCTAAAAAGGATGATAAGAAAGATTCTAAAAAGGACTCAAAGGATGACAAGAAAGATGGTAAGAAAGGTTTAACAGCAGGTCAAAAGAAATTACCAGAGGCAATGCAAAAAGCTATTTTGAAGAAACAAGGAAAATAAAATTAATTATAAAATAAAAAAGACCCAAATTTGGGTCTTTTTTTTATGAAGTAACTTTAATATTAATTCTCTTTATTGCAGTTTGTACCAAATCAGGTAAAAATTGTGAACTATGTTTCATAACATCACCAACTGAACCATCTATAATTATAGTATCTGCATAATCTTTATTAGAACGTATAGGTCTACCACTCATTTGTATAATTCCAGAAACTGTCTTCCAAGCATACCAATCAGGATTATTACTTTGTCTCATTTTATTTTTTTGAGATCCTAATGTTGGATATGGAATCTTAGCTATAATTTGGAATCTTGCCAAATCATCATCAAAACTAACTCCTGTATCCATTGATGGTGATACTATCACAGTTGGTTTATCACTTTCACAATGCATCCTCAACATTTCATCCTTATTAGTTGAATCATGGAATATTAATCTTTTGTCTTTTATTGACTTTTGTATCCAATTTGATAACTCAAATGAATTAGTGTGTATGACACCTTTTGATGTGCTATATTTATCAAGAATTTTCTTGATATAAGGAATGTATCTCTCAAATGTTTCTTCTTTTTGTTTGAAAGACATCTTACCAACTGGCATATAATAGATAGGTCTATTTTTAACAGGGAAAGGTGACTCAATAGAATAATAAACTGCTCTTGTAACATCTAATCCATTTAATTGACAAAATAAGTTCTTATCTAATATAGTACCTGACATTAAGAAAACCATATCATAATGTGAAAAAACATATTTGTCTAAATAATCATATGCCCAGATTGGCTCCAATGATAATTCTTTTTGTCTTAACTTTTCATTATATGATGTTTCTAAAACCCAATTATTTGGATTGTCTTTATATTCTTTTAAGAATATCTCAATCTTTAACTGATATTGTTTAAGATCAGTCATTAATTGAATTAATTTAACATCACTATTTTTAACATTAAGAACTTTTGATATTTTTAAATCTCTTTTATCTGACACAACATCCCTTGGGGCTTTATACATACCTTTCTCCATTTGTTCTTGAGTAGAAACAATTTCAGTATTTAGATATTTTAAGAATTCAACATATTGAGAAATTGTTGAAATTTGTTTCAATTCTTTTAAAAGAACAGGTTCATTAGAAAACTTAAATTTTTTAACAACAGACTCTGTTATTTTTATCGAAACAAATCCTGTCATAACATCATCAAACTCATGTGCCTCATCCACAATTAAAACTCTTGCACCTCTTGATTCCATAAGTTTAGGATTATACATGGCATATAGAATATAAAGATAGAAGTTTGTAAGAGATATACCACCATTTATATATGATTCTCTTGCGGATGCATAAGGACAACTTTCACAAGATGTTTTGTTTAATCTAGCAAACTCTGCACCTTGTGCACAGGAGCAGGCATATTCCTCACATTCATAATTCTCTTTACCCTTTAAGTCACATATTGAATCATATGTGTCTGCATATTGGTCTTGTAGAAGTTTACTATTTGTAATAATATCCACTCTTGCCATTCTATTAATATTCTTTCTATACCAATCAGCAAGCATTAATGCTAAATGACTTTTACCTGTTCCAACAGGAAGGTTTAATAAAAAGAATTTATTAAGTGTATTTCTTTTATATTCTAAGTCTATAAAATCTAAGGTTTCTTGTTGTTCTTTTCTAGGATTATATTTTAAAAGGTCTTTCTTTAATGACATATTTTATTGCTGTTTTTGTTACTTTTATATGGTATAAAAGTTAATTGTTTATAAAATGAAAATTTTTAATTTTTTTTAATTTTTTAATAAAAAACAAGGTTTTTTATATTTTTTATATGATATATAGATTAAACTACCTATCTATTTATGGAACACATCTTACATCATGACGAATTTTCAATCTACACAACAACAGAAGAAATATTTGGATTTATTGACCAATTATTAGAAAGTGGAGTGATGAGTGAATTTGAAATATATGATAAATGTATTGAGAGATTTGGAAACTACTTTACTCAACATGTTGATCTGTTAAATTAATAAAACCCTCAATGAGGGTTTTATTTTTAATCCAATTCTGCTTCTAATTCTTTAATCTCATCCATTACTGCTTTTAGTTCATCCTTCTTATTCATCATAATTTTCTTATTATACTTTCTATCTGCATAGACATCCTCTAACATTCTTAAAGTTGGTGATAATCTTTTCTCAAATACTACACCATTTACACAAACAACATGTTTATCTTTATCAATAGGTCTTCCATTATCACAAAAATCTTTATTATTAGTATTTTGAACACCTACAAAGTTCTCAGGTGAGATAAAAAATTGTCTTTGAGTTGTTGGGTATAATGAAGCAAAGTCATATACAACAACCCATTGATTCATTCCTACAACAGGATCTTTAACCCAACCACCTGCAATAGTTGAATCACCATCACCTCTTTCATCTTTGAAAAGAACAATGTTATCCATATCTCTAAATCTGTTTCTCAAAACACCTTCTGTAATTGCCAAAGATGCCAATGCCCCATTCATTTGAGATACAACATCAACAATTCTAATTTGTGCCAATGATGAAATTGCGTAAACAATTGATATATAATTTCTTGAATCATGTATTTTCTGTACAAGAACAGAGTCGACAGCATTATAATACATAAATGTTTCAAAGTCATCTTCATAAAGTTTTTGTAATGAACCAGTATATTTAATCTTATCAACACCTACTAATTTACTAGAAACAAAATCTAAAGATGATGATTCTTTTACTTTAATAGAAGTATCACAAATTTCATATAGTTGCATATAGTCAAAAATCATTCTATGTGCAGGAACCTCAAATTCAGTACCCCACATTTTATTTATTCTTTTTAGTGGTGATGAAACTGCAGGATCAATTTTCCATTCTTTTCCATTCATCCACTTAGATAATTTTCTACTTCTATTTACTAAATATAACCAGTCATAATTTAAGAAGTTCCATCCTGTTAATATAGGCATTTTTGGAATCATCTTATTAAAGAATGCATACAACATGTCAAACTCATCTTCATACTTTACATATTTTAATTTGTATTCAGTACCAAACTTCTCAAAGTATTTATTTGTATTTTTACAAATTCTTTCTTGCATATCTTCTGGCATATCTTTCAACCCAAGAAGAATTATTTTATCATCATATACAATAGATATAGAAAGAACTTTTGTTGCAGCTCCTTCTTTAATAATATTACCATCTGCATCTTTAATATCTGCATCTTATTGAAACCCATCTACAATTTCAGTCTCAATATCTATAAAGTATATCTTTGGTAAGTTTAATTCAAATATCTCATCTTTTTCCGCTTGTGGTAAAGAATCCAAAAATTCATAGATTGCATATCTATCAGGGTGATTTACTTCGATTTGTTTTACAGACTTACCATCCCAAGATTTGAATTTATCATGCTTTAGAGGGTCATTGTCATCACAAGCAACATATTTCATTGGTGTGTCCCAATCATAGTACTTTAATTTTATATCACCTGATTTATCAACATAACTACAAACCAATTTTTTGGTATTAGTTAAATAACTTGTTTCTACTAGCATTTAATTTATTTTAATTTACATTTTATATAATAATTTTTTAAAAAAGTTATAAATAATATATTTTTAAATAAAAAAACTTATACTACAATATATAATATAATTAATTATGAAGATAATTATGAACACAGATGGTACTATTTCTTTTAAAGAGGATGAAATAGAATTTAATGACATAAACTTTGTTTATGAACAAATAGAAATTGAAGAATCTATTATAGAAAAATGTGAAGAACTCTCTGAACTAAATAATAAGGTATATTTTATATTTGATGATAAAATTTCTAATACAATTGAAACAAATAATAATAGAAGTAAAGAGATTTTAAGGGATGAAAAAATTGACCTAATATTAGGGAATGAAAAAGGTTATCATATAGGTACCGAAGATGATTTTAAAGGACTTCCTTCAAGATTTTCATATTATGATACAGAAACTAAATTAGTTGGTAGATATAGAAGATATGATTTTGTTACTGCATATTTAGGTGAGATTGGGTTTATACCATCAATTACAAATATTAGTCCTGAATTTGAACAATCTTATCTAATTGAACTTACTGACGAAAAATTTATATGTAGATTACAACCAAATCTAAGAGTGAATATAATCTATCAAAATACTGATTCTATAAAGACAATATTTGATGGATTTTTTAAAAAGAAAGAAATATTTGAAGTAATTAAAAGTGTTGCAGGTGCATCGTTTGCAAGAGATTTAAAATTATCTAAAATATTATAAAAAAGAGAGAACATTTGTTCTCTCTTTTTTTATGTAAGTAAATTATAATATTCTTTGAAGTGTTTAATTCGATCATCTAAACCAATTGTTCCACCATTTACCCTTTTTGTAACTGCAGTTACTGTTGATACATCATAACCTCTATCACAGATAGTCCAAAGACTATTATTATTGAAGAAGAATGCGGCTGATGCCAATGGATATTTTGTGGCAACTAAATCAGGATTATTTATAAGATCTTCACCAATAAATTTACTAAATTTACTATAATTATCCTTCCCGGTTAACTGAATATAACCTCTACCTCTAAATTTAAACCCATCTTTAGTTTGTTCATTACCATTTCCCATTCTTGAAGCATAAACCTTGGATGCAATCTTTTCAGGATTCTTTGCATAGTTCTTTGCAGTACTTGAATTAAAATACTTACCAAAAATCTTAACCAATCCTTCTGCAGAATAGTTTAAGTTTTCTGATACAGCTTTAAATCCACCAGACTCATGACCACATTGTGCTAGAAAATGTGCCAATCTAAGATTTGTAGTAATTCCAAACCTTGCAGCAGTTTCAGGAATCTGTTTAATAACACTATCAGGAATATGTCCTTTGAGTGCAGATATATTAAGTAATTCAATCTTAGAAATTTTATTCTCAAAAATTTTCCTCCAAGTTTCATCACCAACAATACCATCTGCATTTAGACCATTTTTAATTTGCCATTCTTTAACTTTAGCCTCTGTTACATTTCCAAAGTTACCATCATTGTTTAATCCTAATTTTTCTTGAAGAAGTTTTACATTATTTCCTTTTGATCCATTTTTTAATAACATATTTTCTTTAAATATTTTCTTATATATTAAAAGAAAAAATTAAAAATTAAATTTGACTAAGTAATTGTTTGATCTTAAAGTCTCTATACCAAATTATATCTTTGAAGACTATACTATTCATAGTCCTTATTGAAATTCTTTCACCATCTAAATCTATAAAATTAGATACATTTATAAATGAAATAAACTTCTTTTTTATTCTATATTGTTGACTAATTTTATTAACTAGTTTTTCTGAATGAATTAGATATGCTGATTGTAGTCCTATCTCTAGTTTATACTTTTGATATAAAGAAAAATCACCTAACTTTATACCATTACAGAATATTGGTATAGTTTGTTCAATATGAATCTTTTTATTTGATATTCTCTTTACTTTCATAATCACAAATATACAAAAAATGATTTTATAAATTAATATATACTTTATGAAATATTTAAAGAAATATCAAAAGTTTTTTGAAGATGGTGAAGGTGGTGGTACAGCAAATGTAACTGCTACTACTGCAGGAATGGGTGATGTAGTTAATCCACAACCAGGTCAATTTGCTGGAACTACAGGAACTACAGGTTCTGGTGACGTTAGTTTTGGTTTTAAAAAAGAGAAGAGAAAAAAAGGTAAACCAAGTCAAGTAAGTGATTTGAGAGATCTTAAAGAAGAAGATACTAATGAAATAAAAAATCCCATCAAATGATGGGATTTTTTTATTTATTATACCTAATTTTTCTAATTTACTATTTCTTGTTTGTGTTTTTGTCTTAAATTTAGGATAATTCATTAAATCTCTCAACCCATAGATATTAAACCTCTCTACTAATTTATCACTTATATATTTTTCATACAATCTATCAGACTTATAGACTAATCTACCCAACATCATATAGTAATACATTCCATCTTCAAGTTCACAAATAATTAATGTTGATAATGATCTTAACCAAATTTCATTAAACTCCCAAGATACATCATCATCATCACTAGATAAACCCATAAAAAAAGCAATAGTTAAAAATATTGTGGTAATCCAAAACCCTACTAATAACATAAATCTAATATCAGACATTTCTTTATATGTTATAGTTCCATTTTTAATATTCAATGGTTTTTCAAATTCTTTTACAGAATAATTTTTATCACCTATAACATAATTATGATGATTATCATTTATAAAATGTGTGTGTACTTTTACTGTAGTAGTCATTTCTGGTTCAACATTATATGAGAAATATAATGTTGTTAATGCAATAGACAAAAATACAGATTTAACTGGATTGCTTGTTATTAATTCATATAATAAAATAAAGGGTAGTAAAATTAATCTTGTCATTTCTAATATTTTTTACAAATATAAATTATTTTAATTAAAATAAAAAATTAATATATACTTTTATGATTAAATATAATAATTTTATATTAGACAGAGATTTTGAATACATAACTGACCAGATATTTAGATTGGTTGAGAATGGTGGTAGATTTACTAGTGATAATACATATGTATGGGATATTTCAAAAAAACAAAATGTTGAAAATCAAGTTGAATGGGACTTTACCAAGACAAATGATACTATAATTGATAAATTAAAGAAATTATTAAAGAAATTACCTAAAGAAAAAATACAAGAGTATTTTTTTAAGTTTATAAATAAGATAGCATTACTTCCTGAGAAATTTAGAAGAAAAATATTAGTTAACTACGCAACAGCATTCTTATCAGTTGCATCAGTATCTTTTTTAATATCAGGTATAAATAATAATAGAGCAGATGAAAAAGTAGTTAAGGAATTTGTAAAAGTGACTAATAAGGCTTCATTTGATGTTTCTCATAAAATAGTTTCTGTGGTAGAAGGTGGATATTCAGATGATAGAAAAGACATTGGAAACTATGTTGAATTTGAATTAAATGGTAAAATAGTCAAAAGATTCATTGGAACTAAATATGGAATATCTGCACCTGTTTTAATGAAATATTTAGGACATTTGCCTAATAAACAAGATATGATTAATTTATCATATGATACTGCACTTGAAATTTATAAGAATAAGTACTGGAATAATCAAGAGATGGAAAAATTTTGTAATCAGTCTGTTGCTACTATAATATATGATGGGTGTGTTAATCAAGGTATAGGTGCAATGAAAGGTATTTTAAGAAAAGTTTTAAATACTAATGGTATTCAGATTAATGATGATGTTAATCCATTTCAAACAGAATATATTAATATAATTAATTCATTAGACCAATCTAAATTATTTGATGATATTAAAAAATATAGAAAAGATAAGTATAATATAGCAGTAACTGCTGAAACACATAAAGATGGCTGGTTAAATAGATTAGAAAAAATAGAATATTTAGACTAAATGAAATATATTAAGAAATTTAATGAAGATATAAATGTACCAATTAAAGTTGGTGATACAATTTTGGGTGGAAGATTCAAAAACAAGAAAATTGTTGTTAAGAAAATTGGTAAAAATAAGAAAGGTGATATTACAGTAAATGATAAACCTTTACTTAAATTTAGATTACTTAAAGAATCTATTAGTCAAGAAGATATAGACAATGGATTGGCTTATCTAAAAGATGATGGATTTCAAGTTAGTAAATTAAACTTTGGTTATAGAGATATGATTCAAATATACAAAGTAAAGAAAAAGGAATCAGGTAATACCAATTATGGTACTATGGCCATGGATAATATGATGGAAGTAAATTGGTCTTATATTGAAAGTGATTTATTACCATTTATAGAACTAAATAAAGATTTTATAAAAGAGGTTATTGTGACATTTCCAACATTATCTTATCATATAGAAAATCCATCTTTTAGTGAATATGACAGAGAAGTACTTTCTCCTGATAAGATACTTGATGGTGTTACTTTTAAAAAAGTAATTAAAACAACTATTGTATTAAAGAAATAACTACTTATCTCCTTCTTTCTTATTTAATAAGTGTCTATTATCTTTAGGTAGGATATCAATATCATACTTTTTACCCAATGCTATTAATATAGGTGTAATAGGAACAGGAATAGGAATTCCTGATATTAATACAAGTGGTATTAACTTAGCTATTTCAATTGAGTGTTCTTTAAGAAATTCTTTTTCTCCATAAGTTACTTCTTTTCCTCTAAGCATCTTTCTAACTATAATTATAGCAATTTTAGTTTCTTGACCCTCTCTTTTTGTTGCATTCCAAAATCCTTCTGCAAAATCTGTACCTTTTTTAACCAACTCTTTTATCTCGTACCAAGATGGTTCTTTCTTTTCACTCATTTGTGTATATTAACTTTTATAAACAATGTATATATTAATTTGTATAAGTTGTATTATATTAAAAAAAATGTTATATTTGCATATAAATTAATTAAAAATAAATTATAACTAATGAGAATAATGTATTTGGGAGATATCCACGGTAACTTTAATCTAATCAATCAATATCTAAAAAGATTTGATATTAGAGATGCTTACATTATACAGGTAGGTGACTTTGGTGTTGGATTTAATGGTTTATTGAAGGAGAAAAGAACATTAGAATATACACATACAGAACTTGTTAAAAGAAATGTAATAGTATATGCTATACGTGGTAATCATGATTATAAACCTTATTTTGACAATGATCCTTTTGAATTTACAAATATTAAATTAGTTAAGGATTATACAGTTCTAAATTTAGAAGGACAGAATATTCTTTGTATTGGTGGTGCAATAAGTGTTGATCGAATGATGCGTAAGACTAAAAATCAAAAAATAGGCAATTTTGATTTAAAAACTGGAAGTGAAAGCTGGTGGCCAGATGAAGTATTTAATTGGGAAGATGATAAGTTGGTTAATTTAAGAGATATTAATATCGTAGTTACTCATACTGCACCAGATTACTGTATTCCAGATAATGGAAATGGTTTTGGTCCATTTGTAAATGGATTGGCTGCAAATGACCCTGATCTTAAATTAGACTTATTAGATGAAAGAAGAAAAATGACACTAGCTTTCCAAACAGTTAAAATGTATAATGATGTTAAATTACATCTGTATGGTCACTTCCACAGAAGTGATATGATTACTATTGATGGTACTGAACATAGAGTATTAGGAGTAGGTGAACTTTGGGAGGAAAGATATGAGGAGTAATACTATTATATGTGTTGTTTGGAAATTAACTGGAAGAATAGAACACTTTGTTAATTTAGGTAAGTTATATTCCTATTATGGAAATGATGAACTTGGTATATCTAGATCATCACTTAATAAGAAAGATTTGTTTGATGGTTATGACACAGAAACAATTAAAATATTGAAATGTTATGTTAAGTAAAAAATGGGAGAGAACTTATAAGTTCTCTCCCATTTTATTTAACATTTGTTTTCTCAATAAACCTCTGTGTTGGTATAGTTTTTATATATTTTGCAACATCAACTAATTCAAATCCATAATCAACTGACATTCCACATTCTATACACATAGTAGATTGTATATGTTCATATTCACTATCATAAGTTGTTACACTACTTGGATAGTTTAAACTCTTATCTGAGAATAATTTAACTAACATTTCTTTTACTTTAAATCCTGCATTTGGACTTAATTCAATATTAACTTCTTCCTCTGCCCATATACCAAATTCTGTGAATTTCACCTCATCATTTTCAATAATCATGTCTATATTAATATAAAAAGCCTGAACTCACCATTACTAAAATAGTCACTTGTGATTGTATCTAAACACTTATCCACTTCTTCTCTAGTAGTTGGTGCTAACCAAAGCATTAAATAGATTGATGAATTAAACATATTAGGATATTTACTTTTATTATTATCAAAAGTATCAGTAAATGCCAAACTATCAAAAGTAATATCAAAATGGAAATTAATAGGTTCACCATTTACATATCCTAATATCTTACCATATTTAGAATATTCTTTAACTCTACCTTCCCATTCTTGAATATATTCTTTTAATTCTACCTTGCCTGCCCAATCTTTTAAATCTTTAGCACTTTTTAGTGCTCTTTCTTTATTTCTACCAGTAAGTGTCTCAGCGCTTTTCTTACGTTTATATGATGCTTTCAAATAAGTTTGAGATTTCAGCTCTTCATTAAATCTTTTTAAATATTTCATTATATTACTATGTATGTTTTTTCTTCCTCAGGATATATATGTAAAGTAGTATGACTAAGTGAAATCTCAAATGGTCTATCCAAGTCACCGTTATCTTCCATTTGTTTTTTCTCTGTTTCAAATCTTTGTCTAAAATCAGCATATACTACATTATCTGATTTATCAAATGATATAGTAACTGATGATTGTTCTGTAATTTCATTATACTCAGTATCATCTACTTTAATTACTTTGATACCATTCTTATTGAAAAATCTTGTGATTTCTGTTATATTTAATTTTATTTCTCTCCAATCTTGTCCTACTATAAACTTATAGTTATCATCACCAGCATCTTTAGGAGTAAATCTCAATTTTAGTTCAGTGTCAACAAGTGCCATATCAACAGTATAATCTTCTAATTTATCACCAGTTGTTAATACATCATCAATATCTTCTACAAGATCTCTCAATTTTGAAATCATTGTTTCAGCATCATTAAACTCTGTAAAATCCATTTTGATCTCCCATCTTACATTCCAAACATTAGAACTACCATATTTTGTAGGATAAATAGTAGGTTCCCCAAATTTATCATTAATATAAACTAAAGAATTTAATATATCATTATAAACAGGATCATCTTTTTTATCCCAGTTTTCAAATATTTTTTTTAAGTATTTCATAATACTATATATTAACTTTTTTAAACAAAAAATAGTTTACTCTAATAAAGAATAAACTATTTTTAAATCACCTTCTAGAGAGATTATTGAATCGATACAATTTCAATATCAAATACAAGTTCTTTACCTGCAAGTGGGTGGTTACCATCAATTGTTACTGAATCTTCATTAACTGCAGTTACAACAACATGTGCAACTTGTCCATTATCACCATTTGCTTCTAATGTTTGACCAACCTCAACCATACCAGGCATTTTATCTAAAGGAACATTTACTACTAAAGCTTCTCTAACTAATCCGTATCCATTTTCAGGGGCTATGTTTGTAGTGACTATATCACCTATTGATTTTCCTAAGATTGCACTTTCAAATCCAGAAATTAATTGTCCTGATCCTACTTGAAATTGAAGAGGTTCTCTTCCTTCTGAGCTGTCAAATACTTCACCATCAGTAAATTTACCAACATAGTGTACACTAACAACATTACCATTTTCTATCATAATATATTTTGTTTTTTTATTATAGAAAAAATAATAAAAAAGTTTAGTCAAGTATAACTAATTTTATATACATCAATGCCATTGTCTTTTAAGGCCTTTATTACCTTTATGGATCTTTTTATGTATCCATTTCCCCCCGCATCCAATCAGTAGCTGTTAGTTGAATACCATATAAAATTTTCATATATATAAACTTATTTACTTTTTAATAATAAAAAATATATGATTATAGATTTAAGTACTGTTTTAGAAAAAGATTATATTAAAAATTATCAAGCAAAAAGTAAAATATTAATTAATAAACTAAAGGTATATAATAATGAATATATTTTAATAGTATCAATAAATATATTAAATATACTTGAGATGGATGAAAGATTTATAATGGATGAAAGTATTGAATTTAAAAATAATGGAATTTTTAGAGCAGGTGAAATATGTGGATTTGAATGTTATGTTGATAAATTTATGGATCCTGATGAGATAATACTAACTTATGATATAGTAAAAATGAGAGATAATAAAATAGATTATCTAATAAATAATAAAAATTTATTTAAAGAAAAAAGAGTTAAGATTATATCTTAACTCTTTTTTAATTATTCACACTCACAAGGGGTACAACTACAATTGTTACAACACTCTTCATCATTACAAGGTATACATTCCTCTTCATTTTTAATTTCATCAAATTGTTCTTCACTTTCATTGGTATTCATTTTATTATCAAGAGTATCAAAGATTAACATTCCATCAAATCCTTCCTCTCTTAAATCTGCATAAAATTCATACTTATCCTGTGTGGTTGGACTTTTATCATGGAATCTCTCTTCCCATCTTGATAAAATCTCATCCTTACCAAATTGTGAATCTTCCACACCATATGGATATTTACTTTCGGAATCCATGTCATTATATATTTGTGTATTTTCTATTTCACTTGCTTCTAAATCTGCAGCAATTCCAGCATTTTTAGAATCCATGAAGTTTTCATATATTTTTAAATATTTCATATTTATTTTATTATTTTTTGTAATTGAATTTCTCAAAATTTGCAATAACTTTCTTATTATCATTATCTATAGTAACACTATTTGCCTTCATTCTCTTATTAACACCTGCTTTAACAAAATCTTCTTTTGTAACGGTTTTAGTATTTCCAGTTTTATCAATTAAATTATATTCATAACTCTCTTGTTGAATAATATTACCTTGTTTATCTAATTTGGTAACATCATCAATATCAATTACCTTATTATTCATCTCTGGTTCTTTTGGATTAAATTCAACAGGTTCACTCCATTTTAAATTTAAGTTAAATGGAACACCAGATAAGTCAGTAATTATTTTATTTTTAAACATATCAACATATCTTTGTCCAACATAAGGTTCAATTGTACATTCACCAAATACATTAGAAATAGAACCAATTCCACCATGTCCACCTGAAACGGTTATTTCATCTTGTCCTAATGTAGTATCAGGATTGTGATAACCTAAGTGTTTTTGAAAATTTCCTAATAATTCAGTCATATATTTACCTAAGTCATTAACTTCCTTACCATTTTTCAATATTGGTAATTCTCCACCCATTTCTTCCATTTTCTTATATGAACATACATGTAATGTTCCACCATATTGTAATAATATAAATTTAGGTTCTGAATCTATTTTACCATCCATAAAATCTCTTTCTACTATAGTTCTTTCTCTTAATGCATTTGCCCAAGTTCCAGTAGGTACAAATACCAAATCACCAATTTTCTGATAACCATCAACTCTTATAAGATTTCCTTTTTTAAACTTTTGAATAAAATCAGATTGTGATGTAAATGTTACTTTTTCATTAGGATTTAAACCTCTAGTTCTCTTCTGCATTTCACCTAATCTCCATTTTGAATCCTCAATAAAATCTTTCTTTTGACCTTTTCTATAACCTGTCATTATTTGGTTGTGTTCAGGATAAACTTTTTTCATTACATTAAAAATTGAGTAGATAGATGCATCAGGACAATTTTCTATAACAGAAATAATTGTTTTAGAATCAGATCTTTTTAAGAATTGATTAAATGCAGCACCAAACTCTAATCTTTTCTTATCAGATTTCTTAATATCAGATAAGTTAAAGTCTAATAGTCTTTGCCAATCAACACCATAATCTTGATATTTTGCAGAATCAATCATATCAATAACATCCAATGTCAATGAGTCTTGTGGAACTCCTAATGATTGACATATTGCTTCATATGCAGAACCTGTTTTCTTTTTCTGCACTGGAGATGATTTATATTTTTCTAACTCTTCTGGTGTAAAAATACCATGATGATCTAAATAATAGTCAATCATATCATCTCTCTCATCACCTGGCATATTTGCAAAATCTAATACAACATTTATTAATTTAGGATCCAAAGTTGTATATTTCCAACCCTCAGAATAATTTAAAATACCATATTTAACAATAGTAAAACCTGAATCAATTAAGTATTTTTTTACTTCAATTGCTGAAAATATACCATCCATATCATCATGTGTATATAAAGCAACTTTTTTACCTTCCTTCCTTACCTTTTTTCAACCAATAGTCTTCTGATTTAGGAAGTCTTGGTGATGCTTCTTCTTTAATTAAATTAAAGTTATTGAATTTTTCTATTTTTCTCATATACTATATATTAATTTAAAATTTACTTTTTTATATAATTGGTCTTATATTATCAATCTTCCAATTTCCATCATCTAACTTTCTTATATCTAAGAAATAATGTTTTGAATCATAATCATCTTCATCAAACTTATATTTTTTAGAATCTGCAAAAGAATTCAATTCTATTGCATTTATGTCATCAGGGTTAATATCAATATTATAACCTATAACTAATTCTTTTATTATTATTTTATTATCAAAGTCAACTAAACTATCTTGGTATCTATACCTTCCAATTTCAATTCTCTTTCTTATAACTATAAAATATCTTTTTTCTATTTCTTTTATAGGGAAGTTAATTATACTATCAATCCATTTATCATCCTTTTTGATAATTGAGCCATCTTGAACATATAGTTCAAGTCCAACTTGGTTAGATTTTTCTTTTATTATCTTTAATATATTTGGAAAGTTACCATGTCTTGTTCCTTCTGAGGTAAACCAATCAGATAATTTATCAAAAATGTACATTAAATTTAATACTCTTTTCTTATCTATAATAATCTTATTAGTATAATTAAAAATATTAACTATTTTATTTGTCTGAACTTGTTCTTCATATTCATCCAAATATCCAGCATTCATAGTTTTATATCTATAAGGTTTTATTCTATATCTAGATGATAATTTATCACCATCAATTTCAAGTTTGAATACAGATGAAGAATTATCTCCAAGATAACCACTCAACATTTTATTTCTAGTTAATGATATTTTACCTTCACCTGCCTTATAAGAAACTATCTTATTATTATCTAAGATATAATTTAATTTTTCAACATCAACTATGTGATATAGGTTACCTAAATTTTTTGACTCTAAAAATAACTTTATGTGCTTCATTTCTTCCCATAACCTTTTATAGCCTCTTTATCACCACCTTTATCATCCTCATCAAATTTAGTATCAAAGAAATTATCATTATCTTTAACCACTTTAACTTCTGAATCCATCGTGGCATAAGGTCCAAGTTCACCTGAACGAAATACACCACCATACATATCACCATTAAGATAACCATTCATGAAGTAACAGTTTTTTAATTCACTTTGTTCAACCTTACAATTAAGTATTTTTGAATTATCTGCATCTGAGTGTTGTAATTTACTCTTAGAAACTTGAGAATTTTTTATTTCAGTACCTATGAAGTAACAATCTTCAAAAATTCCTTCAACCTGACAATTTATTAAATCATAATTTCTAAGAGTTGCAGATGTTTTAAATACAGCATCAACAATTTCAATAGTTTGTTTCTCAATAACATAGTTTATTATACATTCTTTTAAATCCTGTGTGGATTCAACTAGTTTAAATATTCTATCATATATCTTCTCATAATATGTAGAAACTATATCATAATTATTATCTTGATTAATTTGTAATTGAATAGTTGGAAAATCAACAATGAAGTTATCATACTTAGATAGGTTTTTAAAATTACCAATATTATCTTCTAAGAACTCTTCCAATTTTCTAACATCTTCTGATGTAAATAGTGTATCAATAGATTCATAAGTATTTATTATGAATCTCTCCATAAAATATATTAGTTGACCCAAGTTCTTCTCAAAGTCTTTTCCACCAATATATCTAAATTCTAATCTTTGAGTTTCTTTATCATTATTAATATTTAAGAAATTTATACCATAATACTTATCGTTTGGTAGTCTTAAATTATTTTTAACTACTGAAATAGGAATATTAAAAAAGTCATACTCTTTAAAAGGTATTATTTTCTTAATACTTTTAGCATATACATTATCTTTTCTTGATGGATAATATCTATAAATCTCTTCCTCATCAGTATTTAAAATAAGTTTTAGTATGTTTAAATCATTTAAGTTTTTATCACCATTAAATGATAAATTGAAGTGTACTGAACATTTTTCATTGGTATATCCATATGTTTGTATAAACTTTATTATTTTAATTAAATAAAATTTTGCATCATAAAAATCCATAGGACCTGTTACCAACTCAACCATATTTGAGCCACCTGATAAATCAGGTTCTATTTTAAAGTTATTTTCATCAGGAGTAAAATCTGAGTGATATTCTCTAAACCCATGTACTTTAACAGGTGTTAGTTGTTGATTTAGAAGTTCTAAGGTTTTATAGAAAGAAATATCTCTCATATAAAACTCAAATTCAAAACCACATACTGCATTTTTGAGTTTACCTGATTGGTTTAAAAATTTATCTGAATATTTTTCCATATCATATATATTAAATTATTATATCCATTATATAATGTCTTATAAAAAAGGGACTTTATAACAAATTATATATAAAAAATAAAAATTATTTTAAATGAATGGAGTTCTTCTGTGTCTATTGCAAAACTAGAAAAAAATTTGACAAATTTATAAAGGTCAATGCTATAAAAAATAAATATATTATAGACATTAATAAAATAATGGCAGAAGAAGAAGTTGATTTTAATGATGATAAAACATATTTAAAGATTATAATATTTAATAAGATACAACAAGCAATAGATAAAAAGAAGGACATATACTACATTCCAGACTTTGATAATGAATTCTCAATAGAAAAACTCTTAAATCTTAAAAAAATACTAGGTGAAAATAATTTTAATGTCTTAATATTCTACAATGAATTTAGAAGAAATCCTGAAATAATTGATGATGTATTCTCAAACCTTTCAAAATTTAGTAACAGTCAAATTATACGTGATTATTAGATTAAAAAATTAATATATAAAAAAAAAATAAATAATACTATGGATAATATAATAAATAAACTTTTTGGTATAATTTCTTATAAATTAGTAGGAATATGCCTTTTATCAATAATACCTATTAAGTTTTTCGAATCACCTGATTGGGTATATCTTATTCCAATGAGTTATGTGGCATACTGTTTTATAGTAATGATGGTATCAGTCATAAAAAGAACATTCTTTGATAAGTAAAAAAAATCTCTCATATTGAGAGATTTTTTATTTTAATGTATTTAGTTTACACTCCAGAAGATTAAAATATTAATATATACTAAAAAATATTTTAATTATGGCAATTTTAGGAGGTTCACCACTTGGTTTAATAGGTGTTAAGAGTACACCAGTTCAAGGAACAGGTATGTCCACATTTAATGGTGGTGTAAGTCGTAATATTAATGTAAATAAATATAATTCAGGTAGAAATCCAAATCCAAAAAAGAAAGGAACTGAATCACTACTTAGTGGTAAAAGTACACTATCACCATACGGAAATATTGGTTTAATTGGAACTGATAATGGTGGTGGTCAAGGAATGGATAAATCATTATATGGTGGTATTAATAAAAACAGTCTACATAATAATGCAGTATATGATACAAGTTTATTAAATATAATAGAAAGATTATCAGGCACAGAAAGCAGCATTAAGACCTGGTGACTTTGCTTACTTAAAAGATGTTGGGGTTTATCCTAATAATAGATTAATGATTGCAAGAAGATTTCTATCACCACATGGTGATAATATCTATGGTAAAGCAGGTAATAAAGTTAGTTCAATCCCTAGTGCAATTTTAATATCTTGGAAACCTCAAGATGAGGAATTTATTGAAATATCATTTGGTGAAGAATGGCAAGAAGCCAATGCTGACTTTACTAATGTTATGAATGATTTAGGTAAAGACTTTGGAATGAGTGGAGATCTTTCACTTGGTAATATAGGAAATGCAGCATTTAACATTGTTTCACTACCTGGTTTTACTGAAACATTACAGAGAAAAATACTAGCAAAAATGGGTATATTAACAGAAGATGGTGCTGAACAACCATTACCATCAGGAAACCCTAATCTAATTAAGGTTGCAAAAAGAAGAAAGACCGTGGGTTATGAAACTGCAGGTTCTGGTTTAAAGTGCACTGTTAATGTTAAAATGACCTGTGAATGGGAACAAAAGTTTATATCAGGTATTGATCCAACTATAGTTTTTCAAGACTTACTATCTAATGTATTAAGATTTGGTACATCTAAAAGTGATGTTTATGGATTAAGTAAAGAATTTGAGGGAAAAGTTAAAGGGTGGTTAGATAAACCAGAAACTTTTGCAACTGATATGGTTGATTATATAGTAGATGCATTAACTGGTTTAAAAGATAATCTATCTGCTGCAGTTAAAGATTTTTTTGGTACTGGTGTATCTCCAGATAAAAAGGATGCTGATGCAAAAGCAGTTAATGAAAGTAATAAAGCAGCATGGAGAGTAGCAAATTCAGATACTATAGTAGAAAAGGCTATAAATGGTCTTAGTGAGACATTAAGAAAAACTATTCAAAAATATAGATTAGAAATTGAGGGTATTGCAAGTGCAGTAAGTGGTATGCCATCAACTCCTTGGCATATAACAATTGGTAACCCATTAAGACCTACATTTTGTGCAGGTGATATGTATATGTCAGATAACATGACTTTAAAATTAGGATCTAATCTAGCATTTAATGATTTACCTTCAAATATAATAGCAGAATTTACACTAACTAATGCAAGACCTTGGGGTTTACAAGAAATACTTGCAAAATTTAATGCTGGAAGTCTAAGAGTAAGTAATGGTCTAAAAGATACAAATAGTTTAAGACCAGGTGAGAAATTATCAAATGGTAAAACAGAAGATGGTGAGGTATATAATGATAGTGCATTAGGTACTGCAAGTAATCCAGGTACATCAAGTATAGTAGGAAACTCATCTCAATCACCAACATCTAAAGTAACAAATGCAGCATCTCAAAAACCTACAATAGATAATGTTTCAGTTGTTTCTGTAGGTACACAGACAGAAGAACAAAAAAAACTAGCAATATCAACAAAAGATGCACCAACTATATTAAATGGATTCAATGGTGGTAATACAGGTCTGCCATTAAATACATCAACTACATTGAGTCAAGTTAGTAACTCTTCACAATCACAAGTAACTGGTGCTATGTCATCAGTACAAACCGCAATATCTACAACTAAAGAGTCAAGTAGTGTAGGTGAACAAATAGTAAAGGATGCATCAAGTCAAACTGCAGTTACATATCAAAATATTACATAAAAAATGGATATAAAATCATTATATAAGTATATTAAAAAGAATCAAGAAACTGGTTTCTATGATTTATTTACACCTACATTTATAAGTAACCCAAATATAAAGTTACAACAATATATAGTTACTAAAGATGATGAGATGAGAATTGACTTAGTTTTTTCTAATATGTACTCTATTGATAAATCGGATCTTTTTTCATATTTAGAAGATATAGATGTCATTTTATATATAAATAATATTGATAATCCATTGAATATAAAAGAAGGAATGATATTAGATTATCCAATAATAGGTGAATTAGAAGACTTTAGATATTTACCACCAACTACAATAAGTAATAATTCAATTACTAAACAACTAGGTGTACCAAATCTACCTAATAAAACAACTAGACGAGATAACTCAAGACAAAATTATATAGAGAATGAGTATTCTTTATCACCAGTTGTTTTAGATACACCTAGAGAGCCAGTAAGAATAGAAAATGGTAGATTTTCAATAGGAGGATTATAATATGAAAGAAATAAAATCAGTAAGAGTAAGAAAAAGAAATATTAAATCTGGATCATTAGACATCAAAGTAACTTTATATGAAGATAAAAACACATTTGGTTCAAATGATATGATATTAATAGGTTTAAATAATGGTAGTATTATTTGGCAAAAAGCAATATATAAAATAAAAAATACTACATATCCATTATTTTTTATAAATAGTTTTATAAATACGAATAATAGTTTAGGTAGTGTTGATAAAAACTCATATTATGAAATAATACAGGATCCTTGGGAAGAAAAGGCACCTATAATTAGAAATTATGGATCTGATCCATATTACTTAAATAATGGTGCTGAAGTTTATATATCTTGGACAAACCCTGATGATTTGACAAGTATGGGTGGTACACAATATAGTGATAAGGATGGAAGTGAAATAGCATATGATCCTTACTACTATAAGGAAAATAATGGTATTGTTAAATTTATAAATGTCAATAAATCAATTAAAATTATTCATAAAGAGGAAACTCAAGTTTTAACCCTTAATAAAAATAATGAATTTGAATATACTATTTATTCAAATGATTATAAAGGAAGTGATTTAATAATATTAGATATTCTTATTAGTAAGTGGAAGAGTAAAATTCCTAATTATGACTTAGAACTTTGTTCACCTAATAATGAAAGTTGTTCTGTAATACCTTATAAAAGTCCATTAAAACCATTAGAACCTGAACTTGTTACATCATCTATTGCTAGTAATGAAACTCCTAAAGAACCTATTATTGTTGTCTTACCTGAATCTATAAAAGTTAAGGTTGATACTACTTTCAAAATCTTTATAGGTAAGAATAAAGAGCTTGATATAAATCAAAATATTCTAAAAGATGATGAACTAACTGATCTTTCTGATGAATATACAGAAGAATCATTTGCAGGAGTTGAGGAAGAAGAATTGAAACTACAAGATGAGGTAAGTTTAGGCCAGGTAGATAGTGATAGTGAATTGGTTGAACCAGGAACACCTGCTAGTATTAGACCTTTTAATGACTTAGACTCCTTATTAAGACTTGCAGGTGATTGTGCAAGAGAGTTAGGTAAAAATCCAAGAGTTAATTATAGAAATCTTAGAAGTAATTATATAAAAGGTGTACATGGTCTATGTCCTCAAGGAACTTTAGCAGTTTTATATGCACTAACAGGTTCTAAAAAGGTAGGACAAATAAGAGGTAATGCCAACACATTTTCAATGAATGGTGGTAATTCATTTTCTGGAACAGGATATTTTAATAATAAAATAAAACTATCCAAAGATTATTTTAATTCACCTGATAAATGGCAAGTAGGAGACGTTGTTGCAGTTGATTATACAGGTGGTAGACCTTATGGACATATACAAGTTTGGACCGGTTTCAAATGGATGAGTGATTTTACTCAAAATAGGTTACAAATATCTCATGTTGATTGGAACTCTGTTGCATTACATAGAATGAATGATAATGGAATTGAACTAATTAGAAAACAATCATCATCCTTTGTCTAACCTCTTTCAAGTTTAAGTTGATTAAAATCCTCTAATGCCTGTTCTCTTAAAATACTTTCAAGTCTTTTTAAATCAGTATCATTATAAGTTTCACTCTTAACATCTTTACCATTTGTACTTGTTAGTATTGATGTATAATTTCCAGGTTTAGAATCCTTTGTAACAATCCACTCTACTTTAATATCATTATCAATTGATAATTCAGTACTTACCTTTTTACCAACTTCCCAATCTATAGCCGGATTATTTGGTAATTCAGTTGTGGTGTTATTTGCTGTAGTTGCTTCTGTTTCATCCACAGGAATAAAAGATTCAAACTCACTTGCTCTACAAAGTGTGTATGTAAATACTGCTTTGTTTGATAATTTAACTTGTTTATCACAGAAATCTAAAAATTGATCATATTGTGTTGAATTTTTAAATACATGAGCACCTCCAGAATAATTAAATACATAATCTGCAATACCATTACTTGACCTATGAATTAAAACTATTGATTTGCTTTAATTTTATTTGACTTATAATTGTATTTATCAGTACTATCATTAATATGAATTACACATTCACCAACTTTTAATCATCTATCTGTTTTATATGGTGTTGTAGTAGCATCAACTATATTATTATCTAATTTTAATTGATCAACATATTGTCCTAATGCTAACATTCCAACACCATCTGGTAATGAAGTTGTTTTATGAACAAATCCAGGTAATGTAGTTATTTGATATTCTAATAACTCCCAATTTCCACTTTCATTTTTAAAGAATATATTTAATGTATCGTCAAACTTATTACTAACTTCACCACTATCTTTATTAGGTGATTGCATAGAAACTATATTTAAAACTCCTATATCCTCATAAACACTATATCTCTTAGACTTTAAGAAACTTATCATCTTATCTATTTTTGGATTAGATGTGGGAGATGATAAAGGTTCATTTACCGGATTTGTATTAGCAGGTGGTAAAGCTGATGTAGTTGTAGGTGTAGTTGTTGTAACTTGTGCAGATGCAGTACCACCTGTCGCAGTTCCACCAACTGGTATTACTGGTTTATTAATTGCAGGTTCAACATGTTTATCATCATATTCTTTCTTAGGTCCTTCAACAGGTTTAAAATCTTCATTGGTCTTTTTAGTAAGATTATTTTCAACTTTTGTTGAATTCCAGGCATCACCTAATTGTGAATTATCTTCTCTATGAGTATTTCTTACTGTACTAACCTTATTATTATCAACAATATTAACATGATGTGATAAAAAAACAGGGTCTCTTTTTGCTTTATATTTCATTAAAACTTGTATCATTGCAGGATTAGTAACAACTGGTGCACCTAAGTTTCCTAAATAAGGACCTCCATTATTACCCATTAAATTATCTACAAACTCATCAAACCAATCCATCCAGTGATTACCAAGAATTGCTTGTTGTCCTGCAGTAGCATCTCCAATATTAACATGTCTATTATTATCTTTTAAGTTGAAATCAATAGTATTCTCTGTTATATTAACATTATTATATTTATAATCTAATTTAAGACCTTCTTTATCATTAACATAAACTTGTGTTTTATGATCAAATAAAAGAGACTTCATTGAAATATAATCACTATCTGTTAATGAGGATAGTTTTTTTTCCAAATTTACATTGTAATGGTCTGCTGCAATATACTCTGGTTTATATTCATCACCTTGGTCAAAAACAACAAGAAGTACTTTACCCTTCTCAGGTATATTAACAACATTACCATTAAGATCTTTCCAACAAGTTGCAAAAGGAATATCTTCAACTTTTAAATTATCAAAAACATCTAAAACTCTTACTTTAACACGTCCCAATCTTTTTGGGTCATTATTATCTTCTACAACACCAATATATGTTTTATTTGCCTCTACTTTTGCCATAGATTATATATTAAGATATGTTATTTTCATTTACCTTTTAGTAAAATTACTTATACCACTATTTAGGAAATTACTTAGTGAACCTCCTGCAAAATCAAACAATTCATTTCTAACATCATAGAAAAATCTATCTGAAACATTAGTTAATGCATTACCAAGAGCACCTTGATCAGAAGCATATACATTTTTAGGTGGTCGAACACCTTTACCACCAACAAAACCAATACCTAGTTTATTAATAGTTCTAGATAGTAGATTAATACGACCATTTACAAGATTTGCTATCTGTATTTTAACATTACTCTTAGTTGACTCTTTTAATCTTTCGATAAAGTTCAAAGGTGAATTATTTTTTATTGACTTTAGATCACCAACTTTATTATTTAGATTTTTTGTAATTACATCTAACTTAGCTCTTTGTTCATCCTTTAGTTTTTTAATTTGACTATCACCTTTTTCATTATTAAGTTTAAATGACTCTAGACTACCATCTTTTAATCTATCAGAGTTTTCTTGTTCATCAACTCTCTCATTTGTTGTATTTCCATTTGGATCGACTGGTAATCATTTACCATAACTATTTATAAGAAATGGGGATGTAACACCATTTTGTCTAAATTTATTACCACCAACTGTGTAAAATTTTGGTACAGAAGTATCTGTAATTGATGATGTATTTCCTCTACTTCCTCTCTCACCTGGATTACCGATTTTCCATATTGCACCACCATCATATCCAATATATTGTCCAAATCCATTATTACCCTCCATAAACTTTTCAAACTTCACAGTTGAATATTTAAAATCAAATTCTACAGTAGTTGAATCATGTGTTTTACCCTGATCTGATAAATCTATATCTGTAGGGTGTGGCATTGAATTAAAATAGAACTGACACTCTTTTAATGAGTAAACATATCTAGATAGGTTATCTTTTATAACCTCCAAGTCTCCTGTTCCCAATGCTCTTTTAACTCTATTAAAATTCCTAACCTCTGATACTATAATATCACAATTAAATCTTAATAAATTCTCAGGAACTAAACTTTTTCCATTTGGTTTAGACCAATACATTAATTTATATAAATGTGCTAATGTACCTAAACTCATTGATACATCCTCTGAAAAGTCTAACTTTATAACATCTTTTCTATAATCAACTAAATACTTTTTCTTTTCTGCAGTATTACTCTCAGTTAATAAATTTAATCCATCAACCTTTTTAAGATAATAACTCATATATGTTGATCTACCACTTTGAAATAATGACTTTGGACTATCACTATTTGCATAGGTTGTTTTATTTTTACTTAGATTAACTTGTTCATTATTTATACTAATTGAACCATTAGTTTTAAAAAACTTTATAAATTGTTGTTTAAAATCTTCATAAACAGGTATCTTACTTCTTATCTCACTTATCATATTATAATTATTTAAGAAGTCTGAAACAGAACCATTAAGTAAAGGAGAACTAATCCCATCAATAACAATCTCAAATCCAAAAACAATAGGATCATTATTTTCATATGGTGTATTTTTAAACTGACTTAATCTTAAATCAGAACTACCATTTATTGGATTCTCAATAGGAGTTAAATTATTAAGTATTTGTAAACCATGTTTGAAATAATCTGTACCTGAGTCGTTAAATATTAAATAGTTATCTCTTGTGCTATAAGGTGACTTTTTTAAATCCTCACTACTTTTAGGTAAATTCTTACTTTCTTCAAACCTATCCTTGGTGTCTATAGGAATTAAACCATTATTAGTTATTTTTTGTCCTAACCAATCTTCAAATTCATAGTTTATTACCTTTCTACCAATAATTGTTGGATCATCAGTAGTTTTAAAATCTTTATTAGGTGAAATTAGTAATGGTGGTAAAAATCCAATTGAGTTACCAAGTCCTGGATTAACCATTGTTTGAGGCCAAGGTTGTCCATTCTTTATTATATTTTCTAAATTAGACTTTAAGTCACCTGCTTTTTGAACTGCATTTGCAGTTTCAGAAGGTCCAGGGTTTAATGAATTTATATCATTTGTTGTTAAAGGTATATCTGCCATAAAGTATATATTAATTTTATTATATCTTTAGGCTAAATTATTATATAGACTTGGTGCTACAGAAAATGCTTTTCTTCTACCACCAGTTGAATCTGCAACCAAAAGACTATATGAATTACCCCAACCTGCATTTGCATGATATATTGCACCAACCGCATCATTTAATGTTTTAAAATCATTAATGTTACCTGATGTGTTATATTGTGTTTTATATTTACTAGGCATCGCTGAAATTCTTTCTAAAAAGTAGAAAACTATACAATCTGAGGCAACTTCAATTGTATTAAGTAAGTCTGGATCAGATACAATTTTGTGACCTGTTCCTCTCTGTGCTTCTGAATATAATGCTTTAAATGTAAGTTGATTAAATCCTCTTCCTCTATATTTATATCCCTCATCAGGGCCATTTCCGTATTTATTACCATATATTATGTCAAAGAATTGCTTAGGGTTCTTTTTAATTCTATCAACCTCATCATCACTATATTTTCTCATTGCTTTAAAAATACTTTTAATTCTACTTGCACTTGTTTTCACATAAGAACCTTCATTTCTTGGAATGAATGCACTCTCTTTACTAACAATTGATAGTATTGCAGCTTGAGTAAATTTATTAGTTATTTTCTTTCTATTCATTGCTGCAACAATTGCATTAATATTAGCTTGTTTATTCTTTGGAATTGGATAAGGTGATGTCATATCTGTTGATATAGATGGATCAGGATTCTCTGGATCAAATCCTTTAATATCATTTAGTGCTTCAACATTTATTGAATCTAATTGTATTAATTCTTCTTCCTCTCCTGCAAAATCTTCCTCTAAATATTCTTGGTCAATAGTATCCTGTTCATCTCCATAGATAAATGTATCATCCACTTTTCCTGTAATTGTTAAATATCCTATATCTACATTATAAAAAGTATCTTTGATTTGTACATCGAATGTATATTCTCTTGTTTCTGTTGTAGAACTTGTTGCAATAACTGAACTAGTTCCTATAATATTGCTAGGTTGAGTAGAAGAACTTGGTTGTATAATTATTTCTTCATATATTAACTCAATAGAAACACCATACTTATTTATAATCATATTCTCAAAATTGATTATAACATCATCTAATAATATATTTATTGGTGTTGAATTTATTAAAGGTAATCCATTATACTCTAACATACCAGTATTATTATCAACAATTAGATTAGTCTGTGGATTGGTAAATGGATTAGGTAAATTATTTAAACGAGATGAAGTACTTAATTTTGGACCTAATTTAATAAATGATATTAATCCTTCAATCTTTTTATCATTATCACTTTTTGGATATTTTGCTATAATTCTGTAATTATTTAACATTGTATTTTTTATTTTTATAAGTTTGTTATAATTCCATTAACTTCATTACCATTTGTGGAAATACCTGTAATATTCAGTTTATATTTTTTACCATCTTTACTTTCCACATTGTAAGTCTCACCAACTTTATAAACACTATTTGGAGGTGAAACTAAATCCGGTGTTATTGATGATTGTGTCCCTGGTGTTGGATTCTCATTATTTTGTGTGTTAACTTCGGGTTTGTTAGAATTACCAGAGTTATCTTTTATTTCTTCTGGTGTTTTACTAAGTTCTTTTCTAACACATTTAACTTCTTGAGTCAAGTGTCCACTAGTCCAACTATATGCAATATCAATTATCATCCACTCTCCATTAAGTCTTGCTTGAGTTTGATCAGAATTGGTAGGTGTGTTTTTTTAATTAATAAATACAATCTGTACTTTTTTTAATTTATAAAGATTGAAATTAGGATTACCCATTTCTAAATCTACACATATTCTAACCATATTATCTAAGTTAACTTGATTTTGAGTTTCAGAATAATAGTAATTCTTATGAACATTTTCAGTATCCATTTTACCTGAATATTTAGTTCTAAATGTCTCCTCCATTGCCTTACCATCCCCTGGTGCGCCTTTTAGTGATATGTTTGTATTTTGATCCGCACTTTGTGAATCTACATCAAAAACTAAAAATTGTTTGGAAATTGAATCATATGCCTTTGTTGTTGTAAAATAACCTTTTGTAGTAGAAATTTTTGTAGAATTATTAGTTAGTTTATATTTCTTAATATAAAATGGACTCATATTAGCACCCTTATCAGTTGTTAATAACATTCTCTCTATTTTGTCCTTTTGGCTATCATCTGATAAGTGATTAACACCTGTAGATGATATTCCAACATCATTTGTTATATCTCTAGTCCACTCTTTTTCAATATCAACATAATTAAAACAGTAATAAAAATCTATGTATCCTAATACATATGAAGTATCCGATATATAAGAATGATTTATTATACCTGCAATAAAATCTCTAAACACAACACCATGGTTTACCCAATTCATATTATCAACCGTATTTGTTATATTTGAATTAAAACCTAATTGTAATTCTGTTGCTACTTGTCTTAATGATTCAAATGATGTTCCTTTATAACTCTTATAATTTATCTTATAAAAATCTTTTAAATCTATACTACCAGTTATTGTATATGATTGTTTTTTATTCTCTTGAAAGTTTATTACCTTAAACTTCATATGAATTGATTTTAAATTCTTAGTACCTGAATTAAAAAATATCTCAAATTTAGTATCATCAAGTGGCATACCTTCTTTCTTCATAAATCCAACTGAATCAACAAAATTTAAAACTGCTTTAGGTGTCACTCCATCATAATATAATCTAAGTGATTTAATATCTCTTACACTTATTTGATATGAATTATACCAAACAAATGGTGTAAATCCTAATCCAACACCAACCTCTTTATTATGCTTATCATCATTTGCATCAAATTCTATAGGTTTCAAAACAATAGTTGGTTTATCTATCTGTGCAATTATAGGTCTTGTACCCTCTATAGGTTTTTGTTCTTCACCTCTTGATTTCTCTTGTGCAATAACCTCATCCAAAGTAACACTTATACTTATATCCTTAGTTTCAACTAGTCCAGAATCGGTACCTATAGTAATAACATAATCACCAGGTGTATCAAATTGTATTCCATCAAAGTCTATAAATCCATTTGTTATTATCTTATCTGTAACTCCTATAAGTTCACCAGGCCCACTTTTTTTGGTAAGTGTTACTCTTACACCAGTTGCATCAAAATTGGAGCTTGTTGCACCAGTTTTACCTACAGTAGATTGTGTTAATGACATATATAATATTAATTTTATCTATTATATTATTATACAACCACTACAAATTAATTTTTATTTCTTTATAAGGATATTTTCTTTTAATATAGAAGCCCTTACGTTCTAAGTAATGTTTATAAAGTATATTATTTAAGTCATTTGGATCAAAAATATCAACTAAGTCAAATATATTAACCTTATCTTTATCAGAATGTAAACGCAAACCACGACCAATACTTTGTATAATAATTTGTTCAGACTTAAATGAATCAGTAAATATAACATTAAAAATTGCATTAATACTAACACCTGTTGAAAGTGTACCAAAAGATGCCACAAGTACTCTTACTTTACCATCAGTAACTTCCATTTCCTTTTTAATTACTTCTCTTTTTCTACCACTAATCTCACCATCAATATAAAAAAACTCTTTATCAGGTAATTCATCCTTTAACTTTTGGTATATTTTCTGACCATTATCAATAGTATGAAATAGTAATAAAGTATTATTGGAACACTTATCAACTATTTTTTTTATAAACTCTAATCTCTTTTCTGACTGATGTGCATAGGACTTCTCAAAATCAAATGCTGATTTACCATCACCTGCTTTCCTTATTTGTTTTAAACGTTCTGAAAACTCCAAGTCATTATGATTCATTATGACTGCTTTTATATCCATTGGTGTAATAATACCCTTCTTTTTCAATTCATCCGCAGAAACTTCTGTTATTTTAGGTCCTAAAACAGATTGTATGGTCAATATCTCACAAGTTTCATCTGTAGGGAATGTACCAGAAACTCCAAATCTTGAATAAGCATGATTAAAAGTAGATTCTAAAATAGATGTAATAGTTTTTGCTTTAGCACCATGTGCTTCATCTGTTGCAATTGTATGAAATTGTTCAAAAAACTTTTTAGGCCATTTTTCTAGTGATTGATAAGTTCCAATATAAACATTTGGATTTTCAGTACCTGAAAATTTCCTTGGTCTATCAGACATTACTTCTTCAACTCTAACTATACAAGGTATGTGCCCATTATTTAAGTCTTCAAATTTTTCTATTTTCTTCTCACGCATTTCAAGAAGATTATTTAAACCAAAATTATATTCAACTATATTATCATAGAATTGTGTTACAAGTGTAATAGAAGGCACTATAATAAGAAATTTGGCATTTGGGTCTGTATGTTTCAAAGTGTAAAACATAACTATTGATATAATTAAAGATTTACCACCAGATGTAGCAACTTCTGCCATACAATATCTATTCTTTAATATTTTGTATGCTGCTTCAATTTGATGGTCATAAGGCATAAAAGGAACAATTTCACCATCCTTTTTCATTTTATGAGTTTTGAAAAACTCTTTACAGAAATCCTGTACTTTTTCTAAAGTTACATCTCTGTTAATTGGGAAATCTTCTTTATTCTCAACTATAAAAGGCATGTCAATTTCTTTACATCCTTTTAATGCTTCTTTCCATAATCCAACATTTATTCTACCATCTTTAAAATAAGACTTTTTACCATCCCATACACCTAACTTCACAGCAGGTTGATATTTCCAACCTTTTACATGACGAGTTAACCATAAACTCATTTGATGATATTCTATCCTTGTTGCCTCACTGACTACTAATTCTTCTGTTTCTTTATCATATCTAAACTTCATCTCATTATTATATATAAAATATATCAACTTGTTTATAATACCTTTACTATACTTATAATGTTTAAAATTTTGAGGTTTTTTACAAAGGGGAGATGATAAGTTGAATATATAACTAAAAATAAATAAATTAAATTATGGGATTATTGAAATTCATTAAGGAATTTTTTGGAAGTAAAAAAGTAAAAGATTGTTGTGATACTCCAGAATCTTGTACAACTCCAGAAGTTTGTAAACCAGTTGAGGAAACTGTTAAAAAGGAAGTACCAGCAGTTGAAGTTGTGGAAACTAAAGAATCAGTTGAAAAGGCTAAAAAACCTAGAAGAAGAAAATCTAAAACTGAGAAAAAAGAAGTTAAAGAAATAACTGAAAAACTTGCAGAGGTTGCAGAAAAAAAAGTAACTGCTAAGGATATTAAGGGTAAGAAAAAGTCTGAACCTGTTGAAAAAGTGGAAACTACTGTCGAAGAGAAGAAAACTAAACCTAAACGTAGAAGAAAACCAAAACCAAAAACAGATGAAGGTAATGTATAATAAAAAACCCACTTAATAAGTGGGTTTTTTATTTAATAGACTAATTGAAATATCATAATGTTCTTTATCCAATTCTGATCCTAAATAATTTCTTCCATTTTTACTACAAGCTCTGGCTGTTGTTCCAATACCCATAAATGGATCGTATATTAGACTTTCTTTTGGAAAATAGATATTCACTAGTTTCTCAACAAATTCCTCTGAATAAGATGCTTTCAACTTACACTTTATACCATCATTATTCTTAGCATCAATTATATTAACATAATTCTTATAGAACTTTTGTTTAGTCTTTTCATTAATGGTACTTATTTCTTTATTTGTTATAAAATCATGTAAGTGTTCTTTCTTAACAATTATATAAACCAACTCACATAACCTTGATAATTTGGTAGGACTTGTTTGGAATGGAATAGCATTTGACTTTTTCCAAGTAATTATATCAGCAATTGTCAAATCTGTTTCATTATGAATTTTTGATATTAAAAGAGTTGGTAAAATAGGATTTTCATTATGATAAGATATGTTATAACAAATTACACCTTTATCAATCATAATTCTTGAAAACTCTTTAAATTCATTTGTCCTTACTTCAAGATATTCTTCTTCTGATAAGTTATCACTATTAGAATAACCATTATTGTAATAAATATCTTTTCTCTTTGTAGTAATATTATATGGTGGTGATGTAACAATACCAGATATTGTTTTATCAGGTATTCTAATCATTGTACTTAAATTATCTTCATTAAATATCTTATTTATCATTTAGTATTATATCTATTTTATTTTCTCTTATTCTTCTTATTTTACTACCTATATCTGAATAAAAGAATAATCTTATACTGTATTTGTTGAGCATTTTATCAAATCCAATTTGATAAATACCTATTGACTCATCCTGACTTAACCCACTTAAAATAGTATTAACTAATTCATTGATTGAACCACCTACAATTGTTTTAGATTGGTGACTTGAGTTACCAATAATAACATTTGGTGTATCTACAATATAACCAATCTCATCAATGATTTTATCAAGTATTTGTAATATCTCATCATCTTTTAGTTTTTCTTTTGGGAAAAGAGTACTTGAAATTGATGAAGTTTTTTTCTTATAATGGTCTTCTAATATTTTTTCAATTTTTTGTTCTTTAGATAAATTACTAATATTCATTTTAATTATTTTCTTTTTGTTATGATTTCATCAATCATTCCATACTTTTTAGCATCTTGTGAAGTCATCCAATAATCTCTATCACTATCTTTATGAACTTTATCATAAGTTTGTCCAGTTCTTTCAGATATTATCTCATATAATTCCTTTTTCAGTGAATTTATTTCCTTTGCTTCAATTTCCATATCTGATGCTTGTGCGTAACCACCATAACCTAAAGGTTGATGAATCATAGTTCTACTTCTTTTTAATGACTTTCTCTTACCTTTTGTGCCCGAACAAAGTACAACTGCGGCCATTGATGCTGCCAACCCAGTATTAATAGTAACTATATCCGGTTTAACATAATCCATAACATCTAGCAATCCCAACCCAGAATAAACTGAACCACCTGGTGAATCAATATAAATTTCAATATCATCATCACTCAATGACTCAAGATACATTAATTGAGCCTTTATTATATTACAAACATAATCATCTATATCAGTTGATAAAAATATAATTCTATCTTCTAACAATTTTGAAAATATATCTACTGACATTCCATTACTTTCCAACAACAATGGTGTACTGTTTAACTTTTGTAATTTTTTGAAGTAAGCATCTTGTGATGTACTTGAAATTGATTGACTGAGTAAGTATTTATTAAAGTCTTTTTTCATTATTTAGTATTATTTTTTATTTTTATTAATATATAATTAAAAGTTTATATTAAAAAAGTGAATAAAAGGACTTTTATTATTTAATATATAAAAATAAAAAATAATATAAAAAATATGAAAACTAAAGTTGAAGTACTTGGATATGAAATAGAAATCGAGGAAGTTGATGGTGTAGTAACAGTTAAAGCTGATTTAGATGGTGAAACTGTAGAAGAATTTACTCTTGAAACACCAGAAGATGAAGGTCAAGGTGATGATGTAAAAGGATTTAAGGATTTTGATGGTCAGGCACAGGAAGAGGATTTTCCTCAAGATGAAGAAGAAGGTCAAGATGATGAAGAAGAAGGTCAAGATGAGAAAGATGAGGAAACATTAGAATCTTTTCAATCTTTTATCAACAAAAAGTAATAGAAAGAGGTTTTTTTAAACCTCTTTTTTTATATTATAAATTTAATATATAATAAAAAAATATTATAATACTATGTTATTAAAATTCAATAATTTCATTTCAGAAAACTTTGAAAATAAAGGAACTCTCTTATATTATGCATTTGACTGGGATGACAATATTTTAAAAATGCCAACTGAAATTATAGTTCAAACTAATGATGGTGAAGAAGTTGGTATGACAACAGCAGACTTTGCAGTATATCGTTCCAAAATTGGTAAAGAAGACTTTGAGTATAAAGGTAAAAATATTACTAGCTTTGCAGAAGAACCATTTAGAAACTTTAGAGATACAATGGATCCAGATATATTCAAGAAAGATGTTACTAAGGCATTAGAAATGAAATCATATGCACCTGCTTGGAATGACTTCATAGAATGTTTAACTAATGGTTCAGTTTTTGCAATTATTACTGCAAGAGGACATGAAGTAGAAGGAATGAGAAAAGGAGTAGAATATGTAATTGATACTTTAAGCCAGGAAGATAAATCAAAAATGCATGATAGTTTATTGATGTTCTTACATCTTTTTGATAAATCAAGAGATAATGAAGATAGTTATGAAAGTTTATCAAACTTTTCAAAATCTGAACTAGTACAAGATTATTTAGATCTATGTCATTTTATTGGAGTATCTGCCCCATCAAGAGGTGGTAGTCCAGACAATCCAGAAGCAGCAAAAGAAGATGCATTAAGAATATTTATTTCTGATATAAATGGATATGCACAAAAAATTGGATTTACTGCCAAAGTCGGATTTTCTGATGATGATCCTGGAAATGTTAAACATATGACACATGTACTTTCAAGTGCTGACTTAGATCATGAAAAGTTGTGGCCTTTTGTTGATGAGTTTATTATTAAAGATACTAATAAACCTGAAAATATCGTAAAAACTAATATTCCTACTAAGATTAAACAATATGATGAGTTTAGTGAGAATATGTCACAAACACCTGGTTTAGAATCATCTATTATGCCATTTACAAGTTTTAATAATTTAGCAATTGAGGATGGTAAAGCCAATGATAGATTTTCACCTGGAGGTGGAGAAACTAGACAAGATCCTTATACAAACCTTTTGAAGAATAAAGTAAAACGTTTGGCAAAAGAAAGTAATACATATTGTGATTGTTGTGATAGTATTGTAAGTGAATGTAAATGTGGAGATGACTGTAAATGTAGTTGTAGTAATAAATAAAAAAAACCTCTTTTTTAAGAGGTTTTTTTTATATATACTATATGAAAAGATTTTTAGAATTTGTTAATGAAAATAAAAATACAATGAGATTGTATTACTCTGATAAACTTAGAAAAATATTTACAAAAATATCAAATAGTAGTTCAGAAGAAGCTAAAAAAATTGCAAACTTTTTAATATTAGCGGAAGACTCTAACCAAATGGAGGATAAATATACACTGATAGATGTAACTGATAGAAATGACTATATATCACATATGCAGGTTAATAGAATTCATAAAGAGTTTCCAGGTAAAGATGATAGAGTTGAAAACGATTCTAAATTCTGGACAAATGATAAAATAAGAACAGAACATAAAGTAGGTAAATGGGTAACTCACATCTATAAAAATGTTTATAAAACAACAGGATTCACTACTGCACAAATTGAAGAGTTTTCAAATGTTTATAAAGCAACTTATGATGGTATAGATAATTTACCAGATTTTGTTATATTAAAAGGAGATGATATTAAATGGGGATATTTGGAAAGCATTATTCAGAAGGTTCAGGAACATTAGCAAATTCATGTATGAGATATCCACATTGTCAAACATATTTTGATATTTATACTGATAATGAGGATGTTTGTAGTTTATTGGTTCTTAAAGATTCTAATAATAAAGTTAAGGGTAGAGCACTACTTTGGAAATTAGAAGATAATGACCTTTACATGGATAGAATATATACTGCAAATGATAGTGATAAATATCTATTTGTAGAATGGGGTGATGAGAATAATTATAGAAGATATGGTAGTGACTATAATAGTAAAACTGTTAAAGTTGGTGAAAGTTCATATAGTAAATATCCATATATGGATACATTTTTGTCATTTGATAAAGATAATTGTATTCTAAGTAGTGATGAAGATAGAGATTGTATAAAACTACAAGATACTCATGGAGGTTATCAAGAGTCAGGAGTTTGGAGTGAATATTCAAATGAATATATTGATGAAGACTATGCCATTTGGGTAGAATCCATTGATGATTATGTACATCAGGATGATGTGGTTTATTTAGAATATAAAGATGTATATGAAATAGATGATGCTAATTATAGAAGTAGAAGAAATTTACCTGCATTAGTTCATAGTGAATGTGAAGAAACTTGGTTATATGTAGAAGATTCTTCCTATTCAGAAATATTAGAGGACTATGTTAATATTTATGATGGTGATTATATACTATTTGAAATTAATAGTGATGGTGATACAGATATTATACCTGGTAGTTCAAAATATTCACATCTATATAAAGTAGTTAATGATGAAAACTATTCAATTGATTATGTAAAAGATCCTTTCACAGAAGAATATGGTTTCTGGAATGATATTATATATGATATTAGAAATAAATTAGTTTATGAATTAGGTGAGGATTCAACCAAAGTACATAGTGAATTGATTGATATGTTTTTAGAGTTTAAACCTGATGATATTTTTTTAAAAAAAATTCAAGATAATGATGCATATGATACAATTCTTAAAACTTATTATGGAATCTCATCATCAAGTAAACCAATAGCTATAGAAATGTTACCATTAATATATATGGGTGCTATAATAAAAATAGATGTTGATGATACAACATCATATTGGCCAAGTGAAAGAATTAAAACTAAGTTGAATTATATTCTTAATTTAATTGATGATGAAAAACTCACAAATAGTTACAAGGTATGGGTAGATTCAAGATCTATGATGAGAGATTTTATAAAATTCGCATATTGTTTTGACTATACTATATTTGGTGAGGATATTTATAAGAGAACACTCTATAATAAAATATTTAGTTAATCTAATACAATATCTTCACTAGACTCTCCAAGGAATAGAAACTTTTTATATGTTCCCCAAGATTGATTATCAATAGAAAAGATGTATCTTTTACCACCAACTGATATAGTAATGGCCTTAGGCATATCAATTGTTCTAATATCTTTATATTTATTTTCTAAATGTGTAATAATCATATTCTCAAAACAATGTCTAACAGTATAATGTAAGTATTTATTGGCAGCTGATGTCTTTCTATACTTCTCACCCAATTCAAGTGCTTTTTGATTATTTAAAAGAAAGTTAATTTTTTTCTCACGTATATCTTCAACACTACCCTCATCAAATTTAACTCTATCTGTAGAAACTCCATAAGAACCATAACTCTCTTCATATCTCATTTGATATTGATATAAACATAATCAACATAAAAATAAGTGATATATAAATCATTATATCTTGAATTACTTGCAGGTGTAGTAGGGATCTCTCTAATTATCTCATCAATACATTTCTTAGTTTCATTAGATTTTTTCTCAGAACGTTGCATGGCTCTAATATATAAATCATGAACTTCTGAAATCGTACGAAGTTTAGGTTTTCTTTTGAATTTCCATTCAAAAGAATCAGGTCTCTCCCAATTAAATCTATTTCTACTCATTGTCTAAAATGTTATTTATTTTTATTTCTCTATCCAACTCTTTTTTATTTTCATAATACCATTTTATGAAATCATGATAATATGCAATATAATTACCCTCATCATCACTATAAATAGTTGAACCAAACATAAACTTTTGGAAACTATCTCTCCAATCTAAAGGAATATCATTGAACTTGACATCCTTTTTATCATTAACCAATTTACTTATGTACATTATTTTATTTTGACAAAGATATTAAAAAAACTTAGATAAACAAAATTTATATAATCAATATGGATAAAATCTACATTAAAAGTTTATTACAAAAGATAATTGATAAAGAATTCAGTAATTCTACTAAAAGAAGAATTAATGACTATTCCGATAGACTTAATTGTGCTTGTCCATTTTGTGGAGATTCACATAAAAATAATCATGCAAAGAGAGGTAACTTATATTTTAATAGATTAGTTTTTATTTGTTTTAATTGTGATAAAAAAACAACATTTGATAAAATGTGTAAACATTTTAATGAACAAATTGATCCAGATAAAAAATTAGAAATGATTGAACATCTAGATTCTATAGTAAGTTACACAGACTACCAAAATGAGTTTATTGATGCAAAATTTGAAAATTTAATTGATTTAAGTGAACTTGAAGATTCTATAAGTAAAAACCTAACTCCCTTCTCTGATTTTAAACCAATTCAGACTAATGGAGGTATATACAAATACCTAATAGGTCGTGGTATTGGTCCAGATCTACATAAAAATATTTATCAAGCAAAGTATTGGAAAAATGAAGATGAATCAGAATGGGTCATTGTAATGCTAAATAGAAAGGATGATAAGATATTGGGCATGCAAATAAGAAATCTTAAAGAAGGAAAAAGAAGAACTTTCAAAATCTATAATTATGAGAATTTATTGGAATGGACTAATCTTGCCAAAGATGAACCTAAGTTGGTTGATATTAATGAGTTGGTTGTTTATAACAAATTATCATATTATTTCAATATACTTAATGTCAACTTTGATTATATGATAACCGTTTTTGAAGGTTATTTAGATTCATTATTTTATCCTAATTCAATTGGATTGGTGGGTGTTAATACAGATTTTAGATTTCTAGAAAATGGTGGATTTGACTTACAATACTTTTTTGATAATGATGAAGCAGGATTTAAAAAATCAGAAGAAAAACTAAAAGAGGGTTATCCAGTATTTTTATGGAGAAAACTATTTGATGATATAGTTGAAAGAAAAAGAGTTGAGGATCCCTACACATTATTACATAGAATAAGTAAAGTTAAAGATATTAATAAACTATGTCAATTAACACCAGGTGCATATAAAAAATTAAATCTTCCTAATTTCTTTAGTGAGGATGTATTGGATGTAAAATGGATTCCTAAGTTTAGAAAAAAAAGAAAACAAGAAGATATAGATTACAATAGAAAGTTTGAAGATTTCAAAAAAATGTAGTAATTTTTTTGTATATAATTCATTTTCATGATTTTATATATAAAAGAAAAAATATTATCATGGCTGGGAAAGAAGTTAAGAAGCTAGGTTTTTTTGGAAGTATAAAATGGTTCTTCAAAGAGTTGGTAAAAATATATTCTACTGAACCTTCTTATTTTTCTAAAAAGAGAGTTGAATCAGGAATTGGTTTTGTTATTGCAGAATGGGGTATGATTTATTTCATATTACAAAAAATAGATAACATGACTACTACAGACTTTGCAATATGGGCATCTATTCAATTTGTGGTTGCAGGTTACATGGTTAATCAAATACAAAAAGAGAAAAAAACAGATGTAGTATCTACAGAAGAGTCATCAAATCTAGATGAAAATCAATAAAAAAACCACTCAATTGAGTGGTTTTTTTTATTTTAGTCTTCTTCTTAATGTTCTATAACTTTTTGCCTCAAACTCAGGATCCATTTCTAAATCAATAGACTTTTTATCTTCTTTAACACCTAAAAAGTTAATTACATCTTCTACATTATCAAATTTCTTTCTACCAATATGAAACTTTTCTGTTTCTGAATAAAAGTTAATTTCTTTATCATCATAATATAAAGTTCCGTTTTCTATTTTAGAATCCGGTAAAAGTTCTGATAATTCTCTCATTTTTTTTGATCCAATATACTCATCATTTGATGCCAATGGTGCATCTTCTTCGCTTGGTTTTTTACCAGGAACTACAGATGGTCTTGATGGTTTTATTGATGGTGCTATACTTGGTTTACCAGGTATTGTTTCAGTTCCTCTTTCAGGTCTTATTGGTGATTCTTTTGTTCCTAAACTTGGAGTATCAACAAATTCTTCATTTGTTTTTATAAATTGTTTATATTTTTTAATTGCCATATTTTTAATATTTTTTTAATATATATATTAATATTCTTATTCTAATTCTTGAATAACATAGTCTATGAAACTATCTAACTCATATTCAAGACCATTACAAAACTCAAATACATCATACTCTACTTGTTTACCTTTCTCATATGAAACTTTCTCAAAATCTAAAGCATATGATCCATTATTACTAAGTATAATTTGTCCTTTTAAATCACCTTCAATTTTTCTACCATCCTCAACTTCTAAATCAGGAACATATAAAGTACCAATATAATATATTCCATCATCACCATATTTAATATCATCCAATTCAAATTTAAAATAACCATCCTCAAATACCTGATCTGTATCTAAATCTTTTAGTTTAGTTTTAACTTGTTCTTCATCACCAGTAGATACAGCATTTAAAAAATCCATTTCATGTTTTGTTAGTGATCCCATACCATATTTGGATATTTTATCCAATAATTCATCTGTCTTATCTTGACTTGAAAACTCTTCGTATATCATTAAATGTTTCATAATTTATTATATCTATATATTAATTTCTCCTTTACAATTACTTACAAACCATGGTTCATTATGGTTAATATTACTATTTATTAATAGCTTTTTCTTAATTGAATCAGCAACAATTTCTAAATAACCACTTGTTTGGTATATCATTATATAATTATTGTTTATATCTTCCAATTCCTTATACTCAGAATCATCAAATAATGAGTTTATTTTTGCTTCTCTAATAAAACTTATTTGTTCTTTAGTCCAGTCTTCTATAAATATTACTATAAAATCTTTCTTATCATAATTTATAACAAAATTATAATCTATTCCATCATAGAACCTAATAATTCCACCATTTACTTCAAATTCATCAAATAAAATCATCAAATAAATCATCAATTTTTTTATCTCTAATTGTTGCTGTTCTCATTTCTGAATCATTTTCAAATTTAAACTTAAAATCATCAAATGATTCTTTACTTATTCTCAATAAAGAATAAGAACCTCTAGATATTTTTCCATCTACCAATCTCTGTTCCAAATACTTAATGTAATATGGATATATATCATCATTTTTCATAATTTATATATTATATTTTTATATATACATTATGAAGAAATTTACATTAATACAAGAAAGCTTACAATTAGGAACTGTTACAACTAGTAAATATGGTGATAAATCAATAAACACACTAAATTCACATATTAAGAAATATATAGAAAGTGAATATAAACCTTTTGGATATTCTTATCTAGGTGGTAACAAAGATATTGATATTAATGGGTTTATATTAAATACAGAGTATATTGATAAAATGGTTAATAACTATACAGTATTTAAAGCAATTATAAGAATTAATAAGATTTATAGTGAAGATGATTTTTATAATTATATGATTTCTAATCTTTATGATATTTATAATATAAATGGTAAATATTTTAAAACAACCACATTACCAATTTTAATAAACACAACAAGAATGGGTAATATAGGTGAGAAAAATTCTTTAGATTTTTTTAAAAAGAATTACTTAAAAGGAATATTAATATTGAAATCATTAAACCTACAATGGAAGAAGATTCAAGTGGTATAGATGGTAAATTTAATTGGAATAATAAAGAAATAACTATACAAGTTAAACCCTATGATAGTGCCAAAGTTGGTACTTCATCTAGAAAGGTTAAAGTACACTCACAAGGTTCATTATCACTAAATACTGATTATCTAATTGTTTATAAAGGGAATTCATTTATAATAGTTAAAGGGAAAGATGTTACTATAGAAGGAAACTACTTCACATTCCAAGAAGAAAAAATAGTAGCAAGACAATAAAAAAAATCCTCTCATTTGAGAGGATTTTTATTTTAAAAACCAGAGTTATTTGATGGTTTAGAGGTATTTGACCACCCACCAAAAATATCCATTACAACTGACAATCTTTTAGTTATCTCGGGCATACCCAAAGGTGTTATAATTGAGTTTATTGGAGATAATATAGCTTTGGCAAACTGTTCATCATAATCTATTTCTGGTGCAAACTCATGTGGGAATGAACCTCTCATATATGCAAATGAATCATTAATAGATTTATCCTTACAAGCATAATACTTAATCTTTGTACCTGATTTAAGATACTCATACTTTTGTTGTGCATCCCTATCATTGTGTAATAGGTAATTATGATAAGCCGCTGCCTTAACTGCAAAGTGAGCACCATTTACATATTGTAATGGTAAATTCTTATCATCAATTATCTTAGCATCATAATTAGAACAAGATGATTGTTGTGCAATATCATCAATATCTGCTAGTTCAAACTCTTTTCTTAAATTCTTAACTAATTTAAGTAATTCCTTAATGTTAAATGTATCAGGATTTAAAAATAGATACTTAACAATATCTACAATTTTATCTCTTGCAAATAAAGGTGTAGAAGACCTTACAAGTTCAACTCCTTTAGGGAATATATAACTCATTGGATCAAAATCAATACCATCTTCATGAACAATATGTTGAATATATTTCTTTTTTGCAATGTTTATCATAGATTCAGAAATCTTTTCTAACTCAAAGTCTTCTTTGTTTTCTACACCAAATGTTTCTGCATAATCTTCTAAACATTTTTTAAAATAACCACCATATCTAAATAAATCCATACCTTGAATTAAGTCCAACTCTTTAGACCAGTTCCATTTAATTTCAGATGTAAAAACACCTTCTGAAATCATTCTACTTATATCTCTATTTTTAATAAATTCACCATCAAATATCAATAAGTCATAATCATTAACTAATAAATCTTCCAACTCTTTAACATTCTTAGCCATACCAATACAATTAGAATTACTATGTTTAGGAAACTCTTTTGATAATATAATAAATTTCTCACTAATGAAGTCTAATTCATCAAATACTAAGTTTTCCCAAGTACAATGATTAATTGCAGGTTTGAAAGAAACAAACAATGAGTCAGTATCAGCATAAATACTTACAGGCTCACTTTTATCAATAGGTGTAATATCTTTTATTCCAAGTTTAGTATGTAATTCAAAATCATTTTGCCATTGGTTATACCAGTAATCCTGATTTACTTTATCCATTGTTTTAGTAAGGTCTCTACCTTGTGCAGTAATTGTACCTGCCACATGATTATTAAATAATATGAAGTAGGCTGTTGCAAATGCTCCATATGAACCATTCAATACTTTTTGTTGGTTGTTTTCTCCCCTATGAAATTACATAGGGGAGAAAACAACCAATTTCAAGGCAGTTTGCATTGCATTATAATACTCAACATCTTTTTTGAGTTGCACTGCTTTTATTTTTAGTTCTTCAATTCTTTGTCTTTTTTCTTCCTTTGTCATAATTTTTCTTAATTTTTCTAAATTAGTCCTAAAAGGGACTTATGTATATTTTATATATAAATAAAAATATAATAATTATATGATTAAGGAAGATAAAGTTTTGGTAAAAATAAATTTAAGAAATTCTACACATTATAAAAAATATGGATATGATATTTCACAGAAAGAACTACTAGTAAATATAGATGAATTAACTAAAAGTTCTAAAAGTAGAGTAACTGCAATATGTGAAATATGTAGTTCAGAAAATAGTGTAACTTATGGTAAATATAATGTTAATAGAAATAGAAATAATAAAGGATACTATTCATGTTTTAAATGTAAAAATTTGGAAAAAGAAAAAACCTGTTTAGATAAGTATGGAGTCAAGTCATATTCAATGACATCAGAGTTTAAAGAGTTGGATAGAACAGATTGGAATATTAAAGAGGGGTATATAAAAGGAAGAGAAAAGATTATAGAAAAATATGGAGTTGATTCATATTTTAAAACTAAAGAATCTAAAGAATATAATAAAAAATGGATGTCATCAGATGAATTTAAAGAAAAGTCTAAAATAAAACTAATTGAGGTTTATGGTGTTGATTCCTATTCAAAGACAGATAAGTTTAAGTTTGATATAGAATCTAAAAAAGATTTGATATTAGATAAAATAAGAGAAACATTTATAAGAAAATATAATATTGACTGGGCAAGTAAACTTAATATTGTAAAAGATAAGGTAAGAAAAACTAAAGAAGATAATGGTTCTGTAATACCTGATGAATTACTATGTGATTGGAATATATACAAAAGAAAAGTTAGAAACATAACAAACTCTAACAAGAAACATCTATATGAAAATTGGAATGGGAATGATTATTATGATAATGAGTTAATAAAAGGTTATTTATCACATACTAGTACACATAGATTTTATCCAACAATTGACCACAAAATATCTGTTTATTTTGGATTTATGAATAATATAAGTCCTGAGGAAATAGGTTCATTAGATAATTTATGTATTACTAAAAGGTATATTAATTCAATGAAGGGTAAATTAATTGAAAATAATTTTAATATATAGATTATATATAAAAAAATAATGAAAAAGATGAAAAAGTTTACAGAGTCATTAGAAGATAAAGAAAATAAATTACAACCAAAAGTTAAACATTTACTTGAATATCTATCAAAATTAGATCCTGAAATGGATGTATATTTAGATCATGATGGTTGGGATTATGGTTTTGCACCTTCAACAACAGAACTTGAACTTGTTGAAAATAGAGGCTTATTTGAAGTAAGTCATGATAATAAATATTTAATAATAAATAACTAATATGAAACACTTACAGAAATTTAATGAAACAAGTAGATCTAGAACTAAAGGTACTAAAGACCCATTAGAAATATTGGAAGATAAATTCAGAGACTTCATTGAAGTAGTAGAAGAGTTTGGAGAATATGCTAATTGGGAATTCAAATCAGGTGATGGAGTTGATGATAAAGAATCAGCATATGATGCTATTAATGAATATGGTAAAAAACTTTCAGAAGTAAACCAAAAGTTTGAAACATTCAAATCAGCTGCAAAATTACACTATGGTGAATAATGAAATACTTAAAAAGAATATTTGAATCTAATGAAATAGATGATATGAAAAAATACATCTATGAATGTTTTGTTGATTTTCTTGATGAAAATGCCGAAGCAGAATTTGATGATGATCAAGATTTATATATCATAAAGATAAAGATAGATTCTTTTAGAGAAAAAAATAGAAGAGAAGCAGGTTGGGATAGTAAAAATATTAGTAGATTTACAACTTCAATTGATAGACTTAAAGAAGCATCAACTTTAATAGAAGAATGTATAGATAAAGTACAGATAAAATATCCAGATATTGAATACTCAGTATCATTAGAAACTAATGATAATTCAATAAATAATATGTTTATTAGTGTGGCATTCTATTTAGGACAAGAAGATATAAATAATTTAGATTTTGGTAGTGATACTGATACTGATATTTGGAATAATGATGATTTTTTTGGCACATAAAAAAAGAAGAACATTTAGTTCTTCTTTTTGGTTTTAATATCATAAGCCATTTACTGGTTTCTAACTTTGGCACATTCTCTGGTGTTCCAAACTCTTCAAGAATTGTAGCAAATTTTAACATTACTAATTGTCCTCTATCTGGATTACCTTTTTGTCTTCCTCTTAACTGAATAACACATTTTACTTTATCACCATCTTTTAGAAACTCTTTACCTTTCTTAGCTTTAATTTCTAAGTCATGGTCAGAAATCTCACAAGATAATTTAATTTCTTTTAATTCAGATTTTACTGCATTTTTCTTTTGTTCTTTTAACATTTTTTCAATGTTATAAAGAAACTTACCATAATCTTCAATCTTTGCAATAGGTGGATCTTGGTTCTCATTAATTAAAATAAGATCCTTACCCTCATCATCTGCAAGTTTGAGTGCATCTATAGTTTTCATTACTTCTGGTGTAGCACCTGTAACAATTAACCTAACTTCAAATGACTTAATATCATCATTTATCTTGTGTTTTCTTTTGTTGTTTACTATTCTTTTATTCATATATTAATCTTGATCTTCGAAGTCTTGCTCCATTGATAACATGAGATTTGAGTTTTCATCTTTAATCAACATAAAGTTCTCAAAATATTTACCTCTATATTCTCTAATTTGTCATTTATACAACTTAAAAATCTTTTGTTTAGAATTAAAGCTGCATTTCTATCAGCTTCAATTTCATCAACCTCTAATTCCCAAGAAGATTTTTCTGATAAAATTACTTTTCCTTTAGTAACATCCATACAGATAATTCTTTCACCATTTATACTTGATAGTTTCTTAACATCAAGAAAATCTTGATTACCAATGTTAAATGACCATTTTTTATCTTTAGGATTTAACCTCTGAGCTAATGCTGCTTTTCCAATATCTCTAACTGAATATAATTCACCACCTAACCAATTTACTTTGAATTTACCAGATGATAGTTGGAAAGTTCTAACCGCATAAAGTAATTCATCATCTTCATCCTCTTTATAAGTTAGGTCAAATCCAATTTTATCCATTTCTCTAATAAATGCTAAGTTCTTAACAAACTTTTTAGCATTAGGAATAATCATATCAATAGTATAATCAAAGTCATCAATATCAAAAAAATCACTTGTATTAAGTAAAAAATTTTTGAATGCTAACATTACATTACCACCACCTAACATTGAGTACATTAATATATTCTCACTATCAATTTTCACTCTAACAGTGTCATCAATAGCAGCAATGTTTTCTATCTTAGAAACAAATAAACTGAAATTCTCTGGTTTTATCTTTAGTTTTAGTTTTGACATATATTTTAAATCTTTAGAATTATATAAAAAAGATGATTTTTGTTTATTACAATTTTAATATATAAACTTATGAAACACTTAAATAAGTTTTTTGAATATCTAAAAGAAAGTAAAGAAGAGATTGACTTGGATTTAATAGTTAATGATTTCTTGGTTCCTATAAAACATCTTGGAGTAGAAATAAATACATATAAATCAATTGAAACTTCTGGAGAATATGCAGGTCATAATAATACAACAATAACTTTTAATTTTGAAAAGTTTGATAGAGTTGATGGAAAGACCAATACATATGTTAAAGATAAAAGAGTTTGGGAACTATTAGATGAATTAATTATGTTTAAGAATGCAATGGATGAAACATATGGAAATTCAGTAACAATATGGTTATCAAGTACTAAAATATCTATTGATGTTTATAGCAAAATTGATGAAGATGATAAATATCTAATAGAAAAATTGTATAATGAATTTAGAAAAGAGTATAATTCAAAGATAGATTATAAAATTTCCAATGATGGTAGTACATTAAATGTATCTATAGAAGGAACTAGAAGAGTTTGGGATAATTATATTAGGGTTAATCCAATTGATCTATCAAAATTCAATATAGAATTCAAAGATAATCCAACAGAAATAAGAGTTAAGAAATATGGTACTTATGTTAGAAAAAAGGTAACACATTTAGACATAATAATAACTGTTAAAAAATAATAAAACAAAATGATTAAAAAATTCACAGAATTTATAAGAGAGTTTGTAGAAGTCACTGATAGTATTTTGAATGTAAAGATGCAAGAGATAAAAGAACTTGTGGATAGTATAGGAGGTCAATCTTTTATGTATGAATGGGAGAATAAAAATGACCACGAACTTTTTATTAATTTTACTACAGATGAACTTGTATTAAGATATGAGTTTGATATAGATGATTTAATTATTAAAAAAATTGCAAGTAATATTGTTGACTTTGAGACTGCAGTTAGTTCAATAGATGAGGGATTAGACATTATTGAGAAAGATATACACTCTATATTAGGAGTATCAGAAAAGAAAAAAGCGGAAAACTATAAAGGTAGAAAAATACCAGGTAAGTATTTAACAAGAAAACCAAAGGAAATGAAAAAGGAAATTGATACATTTAGAGGTAGTAAGGAATATAAGAAAGATTGGGATGCAGATTATGATAAAAGATCTGGTAAAAGAATAAAAACTAAAAAATCAGCATCTACAAAAGCATACCAAAAAATGTTTGGAGATAAATAAAAGTAAATATATGAAATACTTAAAATTATTTGAAAGTTATTTTAAAGATTTTGACGAGGATCAAATCTTATCATTAATGAAAGAAAAGGGATGGGGTGATTTAAGTTACAATAGAATTGAAGACTTTAGAGATTCTACCTATTATAATGATCCATATGATGAAAATGAATTTGCAGAACAATTTGATGACTATTTATCATTTGATGATGCAATGGATAATGAATATCTAAACAATAAATCAGGTGAAGGAAGAGATATGTATGATTTTGATGACTATTCAAATATTGATTTATCTATTGAGTTAGAGAATAAATTAAGAAGTCTTGAAGATGATTCTAAATTTACAATAGATGACTTTTTAGAAGAATTTGGAGTTGATACTAATAACATGACTGAATTTGGATGGTCAGCAATACTTAAAAATGCAGAGAAATATAAAGATATGTCAGATGAAGAGTTTCAAAAGGAATATGATGAATATAAAAACTCTATAAATGAAGGAAAAGAATCAGGAGTTACAACTTCTTTAAAAAAGAAGTCTAAAGCATCTGGAATACCAGTAGGTATATTAAGAAAAGTTTTTTCAAAAGGTATGCAAGCTTGGACTGCAGGACATAGACCTGGTGTTGCACAACACCAGTGGGGAATGGGTAGAGTAAATTCATTCATCACAGGTTCTGGTGGTGCAAGAAAAGCAGATGCTGATTTATGGACAAAGGCTAAGGCGGCAAAGTCAAGAAAAAAGAAAAAGAAATAATGAAGTACTTAAAAAAATATGAGTCTTATCAAGGCAAATGGTCAGAATCTCTAAAATCGGATGATGTCAAACAAATATTCCCAATGGTTAAGAGAATATTGGAAATATATCCTGGTGAATCAGTTGATTCAGAAGGAATTGTTAATGAATTAGAAACCAAACTAAATAGTTATGATGATATAGTTAGAGAATATATTATTGATACCTTAATGTTTGGAAATCCAGAAATTTCATTTGATGAGTTAGAAAGAGAAGTTATTGACTTAGGTGATAGAGTTTACGATATGGGAACAGAAAGGATAATGGTAATTAATGCATTTGAAGATGCATTTGAAGTCATTGGTAAACACTTCTATCTAGTTGAAAGTAAATATGAGGAAAATATACTTCTTATAATCGAAGCAGGTGAAGGAAATGCCTTTATAAAAAATAGATCTGTTAATTTAGAAATAAATAGAAAATTAATGAATATTTTAAATAAAGAATTTGATTTGAAGTTTACTGAATTAACAGAAAAACATAAAATTGAAAATTCTAAAGTTTCTGAAATAGTAAGTTTCTTAACTAAAATAGGACTTAGAAAGGAAGAGTTTAAATCAGTTAATAGAATAAAAATGGTATTTACTGGTAAACTAACTTTAAAAGATATAAAAAAATTAAAAAAATGAAGTATTTAAAATTATTTGAAAATTTTGGAAATTTAAGTACATTAGAAAGACAATTCTCAGATATTGTTGTATCGGGTATTAATTCTGAGGATGATAAAATAGGTAATTTCTGGGTAGTTTTTGTTGCAATTAAAATTGAACTAAAAGACTATTTAGATACTGAAGATCCTTTATACAAAGAGATGATGTATAGAATTGTAGATGATCAAGATCCTGTTAGTGTAGTGGAGGATATTATAAATAAACTAGGTACCAAGACTCCAGAGATGGAAAGATTACTTAAAAAAATATCAAGCTTAACTCCTTATAAGTATAAGGAAGAAGACTATGACATTGAAGAAGGAATGTTTGATTAATGAAATATTTAAACTTATTTGAAGATTTCAATTTTGATATTGAACCTGTTGATGTATATGGTAATAACCTTGAGGTTGTTATTAATGATGAAGATTTCTCATTTAAAGTAATTGATGGTGAGGTTAATTTCTCAAGTGATGATGATTATGAAAGAGCATTTGAATTAGGCATTGAGATAGATGATGAGTTAAAATCATATATTCTTGATGAATATAAAAAAATGGCAAATAAAACAAGAATGAGTAGATTTGGATTTTTCAAGCTATAACATCTCATTAACATGTTCTTTTAAAAACCTTTCAATTTCTTTCAGTTTTCTAAATGATGTTTTTATATCTAATTGTATTCTATAGTTTTTAACTATATCATCTTCTTCAATTTCTAACTCTTTAACTTCTAATTCAATCTCGGGAAGAGACTCAAATAAATTATTCTTTTCAAGTAAATCTTCTTTGGATTGAGTTTTTATTTTACCATCTTGTGATTTAAACTCATAGTTTCCTTGCTCATTAGGAGTAAATATAGTTCCTTTATCATATAATTTTATCTCCTCAAAGCCAGTATTTGTTATTAAGTCTTTTATTAATCTAAATTTCATAAATATTATATTAAACTTAATAACTTTGTTTAATGAAAAAATCCCACTTAATAAGTGGGATTTTGTTTAGTTTTTAATTTGGTAGCCATCAGAAGTTAATTTATTGACTAAGGCGTCAAACTTAGTATTTGCTTCTTGCATACTATCAAAATGTAATATATGTGCATTCTCAGAACAATATAGTTCATAATTAGTAATTCCTACACTTTTAAGGTTATCTTCAATAAATTCATTAGTAAAAACTGATAGAATCTGATAGAGTATCTTCATTATCACAAGGACCTAAATAAATCATATATTCATCATCTTCACCCCAAGCGGATTCATCTTTCTCAAGATAAACTGCATTTTGTTGTATTTCACCTATTCTACCAAATTCCATTGGATCTTCTAATAAGTCATTAAAACTCTCATTAAATCTTTTAATTTTCATAATTCATAATTAGATTACAAAGATATGATATTAAGATTATTCTACCAAATATAAATACATTCTAATTTTTAGAAAACATTTTTGTTTTTTAGTCTATAACTATTATCTTAAAAACTTATAAAATGAAAATAAACAAAAAATTTTTAAAAGAATACTTAAATAGTACTTCACCAACTGGATTTGAATATGAATTAGGTGGTCAAAAAGTATGGATGGATTATATCTCAAAATATGTAGATCAAGTAGAACTTGATAACTATGGTACTGCATATGGTGTTATGGGTAATTTAGAATCAAACTTTAAAGTAGTAATTGAAGCACACTCAGATGAAATTTCTTGGTTTGTTAATTATATTGATTCAAAAGGTTATATCAAAGTAATCAGAAATGGTGGATCTGATACAACAATTGCTCCTTCAATGAGAGTTAACTTATGGGGAGATAAAGGTCCTGTTACAGGTGTTTTTGGTCATCCTGCAATTCATATTCAAGATAGAAAAAAAGAAGCTGATTTAGATTCAATATTTATTGATATTGGTGCATCTTCTAAAGAAGATGTTTCAAAAATGGGTATAAATATTGGAACAGTTGTTACATTCAAAGATGAATTGATGGAATTAGGTAAGGATTACTACACAGGTAGAGCCTTAGATAATAGAATTGGTGGATTTATGATTGCAGAAGTGGCAAGAAAATTAAAAGAGAAAGATATTAAACTACCTTTTAAACTTTATGTAGTAAATTCAGTTCAAGAGGAAATTGGTTTAAGAGGTGCCGAAATGATTACACAAACTATTAAACCAAATGTGGCAATTGTAACTGATGTTTGTCATGAAACCTCATCACCTTGTTATAATCCAACTAAACAAGGAGAACATATTGCAGGTAATGGTGGTGTTATTACCCGAGCACCGGCAGTTCATAATAAATTAAGAAAATTAATTTTAGATACTGCTGATAGTAAAAAGATACCACATCAATTAGCAGCGAGTTCTACACATACTGGAACAGATACTGATTCATTTGCTTACTCAAATGGTGGTACTCCATCAGCACTTATTTCATTACCATTGAAGTATATGCACACAACTTGTGAAACTGTTCATAAGAAAGATGTTAAAAATGTTATTGAGTTGATTTATGAAACTCTTCTTAACATTGAAGAAAATCACAACTTTAAGTATAACTCTTAAAAACAAAACCCATCAAATGATGGGTTTTTTTATTTTATATATAAACTATGAAATATATTAGAAAGTTTAATGAAAAATGTATATACAAAACACCATTTAAAGATGTAATCCAATTTTGTAAAGATTGTTTAGCATTTATAATAGATGAAGGTTTTGATGTTAAAGTTGAAAGCTCAAAAATAGATAAAGGTTATAAAGTACTTATTCTAATAGGTAAACATTTTACTACCCAATGGTGGGGTGCTTGGACCACTAATGAAAAGTTTAATTACTCAGATATTAAAGATGATTTTATTCCATTTTTAGAGGAATTGGTTAGAGTATATGAAATTGAAACTGATTTCCCAACATTAGATTATTATACTAAATTGAAATCTAATAACTATTTAAGACCTGATTTTTCAGAAGTATGTAAAGTTGAATTTATAAATAATGGTAAAGTTATAAAGGCATATCCAATAAAAGATATAATAGATGAAGGTACTAAATCAATTCTACACAAAGATAGAGTATATGAAATACAAGATTTTACTATTGATATGATACAGATAAAGATATAAAAAAAACACATCAAATGATGTGTTTTTTATTTTCCTAAGTAGTTCATTAATTCAACCATATTCTTAATAGCAAATCCAAGAGACTCTAAGTTTTTAACAGTATCTCTCAAAAATTGAATATGACTTTCTATTATTTCCATTGTCCTTTCATTCTCTGCCAAATGACCATCAATCAAAATACCCTTTTCTCCCATATTGGTTTTAATACCAAATCCAGTTGCATAGAAAACAATTCTATCTTGTTTTAATCTTTTTATCTTTGTGGCTTCTTTAGTTCTTTTATTAAGAAATAAATTAACTTCTTCATTTAATACTTGTCTAAATGACAATGCCAATGCTTGAGTATTTAAAATTTCTTTATGACTAGCTGGTACAGAAAAATCCAATGCCAATGTTTTGAATAGTGGATCAACATTTTTACTCCATTCTACTCTTTTATCATTAAAAAAGTCCTCCATTTTATCATTTATTTCTTTAGCTTTAGCTATTCTATCTAATTCTTCCTGGTTATATAGATTCATCTTCCTTAATTATTTTTTTAAGTTTATATTCTCTTAATAAATCAGTTTTCGATAAACCATTATTTATTAAAGTATTTACTTTATTTTCTAATTTGTTGTTTATGTATTCTTCAAGAAGATTTGCCCATTTTTGTGTTAAGTCAATATCTTCAATTACAACATCATCCATATTAACATTAAGTTCTATACAATTATTTCTACAATCTATTAATATATGAATTGAACTATAACTATTTGATGGCATTTGACCTAATGAACTATTATAAGTAGTATCTGAATCTATCTTATTTTCTAAATAAAGATTTATTCCAAAGTGTCTGAATCCATACTTCATTTTTTTTGATACTTCTATTCTCTCATCTTCTATATTATCATATAAAAATGTTAAAAAATAATCAATCTCCTTCATTAATAGGTTAATAATTTTTAATCTCTAATAAATTAGAGATTAATGATTATATAAATTTCATCATATATTGTTTAGTATAAAGCTAAAAAACCTCATTTAAAATGAGGTTTTTCTTATTAATACTTTTCATACTTTGTAACACCTTTTACTTTAACAGCTCTTAAAATCTGTTTTCTCTGTTTTCCTGTACTTTCATAGGAAACATGAACCCAATCTGGATTTTTTTTACTTCCAAACTCCCAAATAAGTTGGTCAAAATCTAAATTATCTTTAATAAAATCAAAAACTTCTTTATTTGTAACCCCACTTGAACTACCATCCATATCAATATCAATAGCCTCACCTGAACTATGTTGACTAGTAGTACTTCCACCAACCTTAGTATTTAATTCTTTACTTCTGTATCCAGAACTTATAAAAATAGGAACATCAAAATGTTCTCTAATTGGTTGAAAAATATTATTTGCTAAATTTTTCATATTCTCAATATGTTCAGCAGTTGGTTTATTAGATATACCTGCTCTTTTGGCACTTTCACTTCTTGTTAACTCACCTAAGTCTAAGTTATTTGATAATTTCATATTTATTATTTATTATTTTCTCATATAATTTTCAGTATGTGAACTTTCTGGTCCACCTAAAAGAGGTTTCTCTCATCTTTTCTGTTTCTAAAAAATTCTCTTTTTTTAGAATTATATAAAGTATCTGATAATGGTTCATAATCATCTTCTCCCACTTCACTATTACCTGCTATAAAATTGAATACTTCTTCAATATCATCTTTAGAACTTGTAATGTGGTCAGATGCCCAATCGTGTTTGTTTAACATTAAATCAATTTCAGACTTATCCATTTCTAATAATCTATCTACTAATCTTTTGATAGTTTCTAAATTAGAGAAGAACATATAGTTACCTTCTTCATGATTTTCTTTAATACTCTTTAAAGATTTTAAAGCAACTGGTTTCTTAATTGTATCTTGAATACATTTATCTTTCTTTTCTTCATTAAATGATTCAAATGATTGCAACTTACTCATTTTGTTTTGATTATTTTTAATTACTTACTATGTGTACCTTTACGTTTTCTTATCTCAACTGAAATCGGATAGATTTGTTTAGCTATAGCACTTCTTGCCATTGCATAATCTCTTATACCATAAGGCACATCATTTAGTTGATACATTAATGTATTATACATATCTTGAAGTTCATCATCAGTCTTATCTTCTAACCAATTTTCTTCTTTGGTTTCTCTCCAATTCTCAAATAAATTTATGTGTTTCATATTTTATATATTAATATTCAAAATTATCTTTTTACATAGAAGACATCAACTTTATTATCATCTTCCATAAAGTAACCAAGTAGTTTAGTTTTATTAAAGTAATTCATTGTTTCTTCCATACCATCATATTGTTGAATTGTTAAAAAATTCCAATCACTATTTTTAAGTTCATTTATTAACTTATATGCAGCAAAGCTCTTTCTATATTCAGGTAGTATAACAAGTGCAACTCCTTCAATTCCTTTACCACTTAAATCAACATCTTCTACTTGTTTCCAAGTATCATTTGATTTTAGGTCATAAATTATAGAATCACCAATCAATAAAACACCAACTACATTACCATTTTCTTTAGCAATATATGAGTTATCAAAATCAACAATATCTGATAAATACTCTAATGAATCTTCATAAGGTAGTTTATCTTCAAATTGTTTAGCAACAATATCTTTAGCTATTTCAATATCATCACCTTGTATCGTAGATACTAAAATATCTTCTCTATTTAATTCTTCAAATAGTTTTAAATATCTCATTACTTTATAATTTTTTATCAAACATATATAAGTCATATACTGAATTACCTTTTACATTCTTTATACTTTTCAATACATCTCCTGTAACAGAGTCCATAACTTTAAATATACCAAGATTGTTCTGTTTATCTGTTAGTACTCTTACTGTATTCCAGGTTGACCCAGTGCACCCAAAATGGCTATATACTTGTTACCATAGATACTTTTTAAGAATGATATTCTTAACCCAGCCATATCCTTATTATTATTAATAAATACATTTTCAAATGGTTTCATCAAATCAACTTGTGTATCTGTTTCTTTAACTTGAATAGATGCAAATGTTTTATCTGGCTGACCAATTGTAACTTCTTCTCTATTTTGAATTTTGTTTTGATTAATAAGTGCTTGTTGATTTCTTCTAATTTCATTAAAATCTGCCTTAACTATAATACCACCTCTCATACCTTTATCATTCATATTATAACCTGCTGGAGGTAATCTATAGAATGATCCAGTAAAAGTCATAGAAAGTATTCTATCTGTTCTAAAAAGTCTCCAAATCTTGTTTATATGTCTTCTTTGAGATACAGACCATCCATTCAAATGCCATCCTCTCAATAAAACTTTACCTTGTGATGAACGACCAAGTACCATTGGATAAATTACTCTTTCATGACCTGCAAAGTGTTTATCCTTCTCACCTTTGTAATTTATAAGAAACATCATACCATATCTAATAGCCTTTCTCATAATTTCATCAGAATATTTAATTGGTTGATTAATAGGAATATTGGCTATATCTTTTACATTTTTCAATGAGAACCTTGGAATGTATTCATGATCTTCAATTAAGTTATAATGTTCTTTGACAACAAACTCAACTGGTTTCTTATTGTAAAAATCTCTTGTTTGTGATAAATTCATAAACTATATATTAAATACATAATTCCTAAAAACAAAAAAGAGAAACATTTCTGTTTCTCTTTTTTTTGATTCTTGTTGTATTTTAATTTTACTTAATAGCTTCTACTTTAGTAGTATCAACAGAGGTTGAATCAACAGAGGTTGAATCAACAGAGGTTGAATCAATAGTTGTTGTAGTTTCTACAGTTTCAGTCTTTTTACAAGATGTTACAGTTATTGTAACAATGGCCATTAAAGCAAATAATAATTTTTTCATAGTTTTGTTTTTTTTTTTAATTTTATACATTATTATATATCATTAAAGATATTCTTTGTTTTAAAAAAGTGAAAATATTTTTTAATATATATAATGATAAAAAGATATAATCAGTTTTTAAATGAGAGTTTTATACAAGATACTCTAACTAATAAATTGTTATCTATTGGGGGAAATAATATTATACTAGGTAGAGATACTGAACAAGAAATAAAAAGAATGTTATATGATGGTAGATTATTTGAGGAAGAAATAATTTATCTACCTGGTCAACCTAACAGATGTCATGCAAATGTGGCAGATAGAAGTAAGAGAACTAAGGGATTTAACATAGCATCAGGATATGCACTTATTAATGGTGAATGGGTTTGTCATTCTTGGGGTTATAATAAACATAAGAAATGTATATTTGAGACTACACCTAATAAATATATTAAATATTATGGTTATGAATTAAATAAAATAGAAACAGAGGAATTTTGTTATGAAAACTAAAAATAAATATGTCAATTAATAGTAGAGAAGATGCAAATAAATATTATCAGGTTGTTAATAAACTTGTTGATGAATATATGGATAAGTGGAAGATTAGACCCACAAACTTAAAAGATACTTAAAAACAGGTTCTGATAAGTTTGAGAAATTCATTGAAAGAAATGGATTAAAAGATATTAATGGGATAAAACAAGTTATAAATGATGTTATTGATGATAGGGTTAATATGGAAACAGATGGTGTATTAACATTTGAAAGTTTTAAGGTATTTGAATCTGATGATTTTAAAGTCACATCACTTTTACAATGTCTATATAAAGGTATTGGTAAGACTGATATTAAAACAGAGAAGTTTTTGGCAGATCATTTTGATGCAAATTTAAGTCAAATTGATATAGTAGATAGTGATAAACATTTATTTAAAGTAACAAATTGGGAAAATGATGATTTATTAGTAATTGTTTATAATAAAGATGAAATGGATATTATCAAAGGTAATATAAAAGAATACTTAACTAACGAGTTACTAAAAGAAAAAGTTGATTTAATAGGTATTAAAATACCATTAGAAGATATAGTAGATAAATCTAAAGCAGAAAGCTACATAGAGTCTTTTCTAACTCCAGGAAAAATTTCAGATTTAATAAATAATTCACTTGAAAATAACTTTACTAAGTTCAATTTTGAGAAAACTGATGATTTTTATATATGGACTAAAAAAGAGTAAATAAAAAGAGAGTTTGACTCTCTTTTTTATTTTATGAAAATAATATTTTAATATATACATAAAAACATTAAATAATTTATGGCTCTTTTATATGGATATGGCACAGGAAGTACAGTAGAATCATTTCGTTATGACCAGGTTGCAGATTTATTAAATCAAATTCCCAATAATACCACAAATTTAGTTAGAGCTAGAGATGTTAGAGATTCAGTTTTCACTCTTTGGGAAAGAATAAGTGAACTAAGTGTTACTGTTGCATCAGCATCAACAACACCTACAACATATATCAATCCAAATCCAACTACAATATCAGTTGGTGGTATAAACTCAGGAACAACATTTCCTACTACTCAGACAATTCAAGAAATGTTTGATGCAATTCTATATCCTTATACATTACCAATTTCTTCATTAGATGTAGTTGGTTCTATTTCAAGTACATTACCTGTATCTACACAAAAAGAGTATGGACAGTCATTATCAAGTATTCTTTATTGGTCAGTAACTAAAAAATCAGATCCTATAGTGAGTATTATTGTCAATGGTGTATCAATTCCACCAACTGGTAATTCACAAGTAGGTTGGAGAACAGTTTCAGGAACTTATAGTTTTCCTCTTCCAAGTAGTACATCAAATAATTTCTCAATGATCGTCAATGATGGTACATCAAACTCAACAGATAGTGTTACAATAACTTGGGTAAATAGAATATACTGGGGATCAATAGATTTAAGTAGTCTTGTTTATCCTAATCCAGATTTAACATTAAATCCATCATACACAACATATATATCTGCAATAGTAACTAGTAATCTTATAAAGGCACTAGATGGTGCAAGTATTGGTTCAGGAAGTGAATTATCAATAACTAAAAATAAAACATATAATGGTATTAATGGTAATGGTAAATATTTAATATTTGCATGGCCAAGTTCAGTAAATGGTGCATCAACACCAAACTTTTCAGTTAATGGACTACCAAATACTGCATTTACCAGAGTGAAAACCAGTTGGCCTTTTACCAACACATATAATATTACAACAAATTATGAAGTTTGGGTAAGTAATACAGCCTATAATTCACCAACAAATGTAATAGTAAGTTAAAAAATATAAATAAGAAATGGCAGGAACACCAAATGTAGGAACATTAGTAGGAGCAGCAATTAGACCAATTAACACAGCTGATTTAATTTCAACAGCATATGCTAATGAAATTAAAGGTGGTATTCATGGATATGCAACTATTTTAGAGAGAGATAGTATAATTATTCAGAGAAGACAATGGGGTATGTTATGTACAGTCTATGATGATCCAAATCCATTATATATCAAAACATATCAACTAAAGTATAATAATTTTGATACTGACTTAATGAATTTATTAAACTGGGTAGAATATACTGGAGTAAGTACAACAAGTGTTACAGAGTGGCAAAATTCAGTTAAGTCTATACTAACAACAGTACCTACCTCTCCAAGTGATAAGGATAGATATTTAGTAGGAATTGACCAATCATCAACAATTTTTGGTTCACCTTGGGCAGGTAATCCGGGTGGTTTTATCTCAGAATATGATGCAACAACTACAAATTGGACAAATACATATCCAACAAATGGAATGACTATTAGAGTTGATGATCAGGATAATTCACTTTATAAATATGAAGGAACATATTCTACAGGTAAATGGGATAAAGAAAAGTTAACTCAAGTATATTCTACAGATTTTACTGGAAATGGTATAAACTATACAACAACTACAACACCTGGATTTATATCATATGATATTGATACAATATTTTTATCTAAATTTGATGTAACTAACACAGGAACAATAGTTAAATTAGATATTAATGGAATAGGACTTTTGGATGTTAAAAAACCATCAATAAATGGATTAGTAGATTTATATCCAGGTGAGATACAACCAGATAATATCTATAGTTTGGTATATGATCAAGACAATAATTGTTTTCAATTTTTTAAAAATTATTCAAGTGATTCAATAAATATTAAATATTATATTGAACCAACTGACTATATAGTTGTACCACCATTTTGTCAATATTGGATATATGGTGACTTAACTGTTGATGGAACAATAGTTAACTATGGTAAAATAATTGTTGCAAATGGTCAATTGATAATTGGCACATCTGGTTCAGTTGAAAATTTTGGAGAAGTTGATTTAATAACTATTGGTAGTGGAAATACAGTTGACTTTAGTGCAATTGATGGTCATTTAATACCAGCTACAGGTGATACTTATGATATTGGTGCTACAGCAGGATATAATTGGAGAGATTTATATTTATCAGGAAATACAATTCATTTAGGTGATTCTATAATATCATCTTCCAATGGGGATGTTCTATTTAATGGTAATACAGTTTCTACTACACAATCTTTACAAAGTATAACTGATAATGGTAATACAACAAGTAATGAAATTAATGTAAATGGTGGTATTCAAGGTTCTACTGATTATAGTAGTTATGCAATTGGAACATCTTATTATAATGATATGAAACAAGTTTCACTACAAGTTTATGGTGATGGTACTGATTTTCCAACTAATAGTGGAGTTAGTTTAAATATTAATCCAGAAGAAGGTTTCTATATACAGAGATTTGATACTCTAATAGTACACAAGTTTCTGTATATATGACAACCAATAATTTAATATCACAAGTCACTGATGGCATCAATAACAATGAATTGCAAATTAATAGTACAGATACTACCTCTATTAAGAAGATTGTTTCCAATGAAGGTATTATTGGACTAACCAATTTTAGTCAATATAATTTAGGTCAACTTCAAGAAGGTTATGATAGTTTAAGAGAATTTTATTTTTTAGTTAAGGGTGATACCACTAATTATTCAGATAATGTTGGATATGAGTTTAGAATGAATATGGATAATGGTATTTCACTTAGTTCTTATGATAATGATAATAACAATAGTAGTTACTTTTATCTAAACAGTACTTATGGAGTTATACAGGTTGATCAAAATTCTTTAGCAGTTGAACCAAGTCAAACAATATCCTCTAGAAAAATAGTTAGTAGTGAAGGTATATTTGGACAAAATAGTATAGGTAATAATTTTGGTATATTAACTGAATGGAATGACATTCCTGCACTTAGAGAAGTTTATTTTAATATTAAAGGAGATGGTCCTAATTATCCCACATCTGATAACTTTTCATTAAGATTAAGTAACCAACAAGGATTAGTTGCCACAAGTTATATAAATAATGGCAATAATCAAGCAAATATTTATATGAGAGGTGATTTTGTTATGCAAGCAATTGGTACAAATAACATCTTATCAAATCTAGAATTGAATAGTTCAAGTGGTGTTTTAATAAATACTAGTAGAATTGGAATTAGCTCTTCTATGAGAAGAACCCAATTTAGTATTGAACCAACACTATTATCTATTAAATATTTAGTTGGTACTGCATCTGTAGGTCCTGTAACTAATATACTTTCACATACAGCATCAGGTACTAATAATGTTTATTTACCTACTTCAAGTGGAACTCTTGCATTATTAAGTGATGTAAGTGTAAAATATAAAGTATATACTGCTATATTAATTCAAACTGATATTAATGCACCAACTCCTATTATATTAGAGAATACACTAGGTGATATTACATGGAGTAGGGCTACCAATGGTCAATATTTGGCAACATCAGATGGTCTATTTACTATAGACAAAACATTCCCAATAAGTAGTGGTATTGGGACTGATGTTTTAAATACTGTAGAATTTTCTAATCCATTAGGAAGTAATGTTATAGGAATAATAACAAAATCATCTTTTGGTGGTTCTACTTATGTACAAGATGGTTCATTTTATAGGATGTTTATTGAGATAAGAGTTTATAATTAAAAAATAAAATAAGGTATGAAATTAAATAAGTATTATGAATTTGTACAAGCTGATTTAGAACCAGTAAAATCATTTCAAATAAAAGATGAATTGAATCCTAAAGTATGGGATAAATTTGAACTAGATGATGAGATAAGAAGAGATCTATTACAAATTGGTGAGGACTTTTACTCAGACTTAGAATTAGAAGCAGATGTACTAGATATTATATTCTGTGGTTCTTTATGTAACTATAATTGGTCAGAAAAATACTCTGACTTTGATTTACATGTTATTATAAGACATTCAGATGTTGATGATAATGTAGAATTAGTTGAAAGATATTGTGATTATGCTAAAAAAATGTGGAATGGTGAACATGATATTCAAATAAAAGGTTATGATGTTGAGATAATGTTACAAGATATTAATTCATTAAATGATGCAATTGAAACTGGTAAAATGGGTGGTGCTTATTCTATACTAAAAGATAAATGGGTTAAGAAACCTCAAAAAATTGATTTTGTTCCTGATGAGGAAGATATAAAAGAAAAAGCTAAAACTATAATGTCTAAAATAGATGATTTAGAATTGGCTGCAAAAGAAGATACATATGAAGCACATAAAGATAAAATAAATAAAGTGTGGACTAAAATAAAAGATAGTATAAAAAGTGGTTTATATAGTGAAGGTGGAGAGTTCTCAACAGGAAATCTTGTATTAAAATTATTAATAAGTATCAACTATATTGGTAAAATAATGAATATTAAAAGACAAGCTTATGATAAACAATTTAATTAATTATGAACATTAGAATAGCAGATGTAGAAGAAGCCTTTAAAGAAATATTTAAAGAGGAAGATGGTGTAGTAAGTGCCATTGAAACAGTTTATGAAAAATCTAAAGATGGTGACTACCTTAAACTAGTAATTTGTTTACAAGGTTTATCAACAGAAGATATTTCAATAATACACACTAAGTTTATATTCAAAACTGACTTAGAAAAAAGAAATATTATTGAAAATTCATTTATTTATCTATATGATATAAATTGTGTATATCATAGAATGGAATTTGATAGTATAATTGAACTAAAACAAAAAATAGATGATATAATTGAATCCAATAACTTTGGTGAAGATATACAAATTCTTTCTGATTTTATTGAAGCACCTGCAATGTTCTTGAATTACTATATGAAAAGAGCCAAGATTACAGAATATTCTGTTTTTGATGTAGAATATGAACCAAAATTTAAAATAGTTTCTTGTGATAAAACCACATTTGACTTTAAAATAAATATTAACAATAGTTATGATATTGAGTTTTCAATACATAAAATAGATAAAGATTTAACAGAAGATCCTGATGATATAGATATGTATAAATTACAATTTAGATTTATGGATGAGATTGAGTCAGTTGAAAGTGATACTATTAAAAATATACACTTCTTAATTGGTTCAAATATGTCTAAGTTATTAGACAGAAAATTAAAAAATCAATAATATGGACAAATTAATAAAATTTGATGACTTCAAAATATATGAGTCTAAAAAGACAAATTTAATTTTTAATGAAAAGTCATTAAGAGAGACATTAAATCTACCAGTTGAATGTAAGGTTGAAATTAAAAATGGTGAAGTTAAATCTGGTAAATACAATAAATATATTAAATATATTATAACTAAATTACCATCACCAGTTGATAGTAATAGAGAAAAGATAATTAAGAAAATAAAAAGTATAAAAGAAGAAGATATTTATTCAAGTGCAAAACCTAACTTTGGAAGTGGTGTAAATTGGATTATAAAATTTACTTCTTAAAAAAAAATCATAATATCATGTCAAAATAACAAAATTTGAAGACTTCAAAAAAGAAGAAGAGAATAAAAAATTAAAGGATTTGAAAAGAGACTTCACTAAAAATAGTCTAGATAACAACAATTTCCAAGAAATACAAAGTTTAATTATAATGATGTAACTAAAAAGATGGATGATATATCAATTGATGAGGTTGATGATAAAATTGAAAGTTTAGAAGAATCTAATGGAAGTGACTTAACAGCACATCAGATAGTTCTTAACAACCTTAAAATGTATGATTTAGAGAGTGTTGCAAATGATGATAATCTAAAAACTGAATTAGCTAGAGAGATAGTAAATGATTTAGTAAATGCTGGATTAATGAAATAATAAAACTATGATATACATTTTAGAATTTTTTGATTTTTTAAAAAAAAACAAACCTAAAAAGGATTGGAGAAGTGAATTTGATGAAGTTTACAAATATTATAATAGTATTAAAGTAAAACCATCAAAAGATTATCATTTTTTTAATGTAGGTATTGAATCTAAAGATAATTTTGATGTTGCACTTGACCAAATACACATAGGTTTTCATAATAGAAATGGTAAACTCGAAGTAACTAATTATAAAGAGATAGATTGGGATAATTTTAGAGGTAGAACTGGTGAAGAAAATGAACCTGGTCATTACAAAGATATTACTCAAAGTGAGTTTAATGAATATTTAAAGAAACTCAAGAAATGTCTGACTTCTTAGATGAACAAAGTGAGAAAAATTTTAACAAATCAGGAACTACTATAACAGATGATGGTATTGAACTTGGGTTTGATGAGTCAGATACTACAATTGATGAAATGAACTTTCATTTACAAAAAGAGTTTGATAAATATATTGATAAAGAATTTGAATTTGAAATACAATATCATTTATGGAGTGAAGAGAGTAAAAATGAAAAAATCACAGAAAGAGTAAAATTACCAATACTTGATATTAGAATTGAATTTGCAGGTGGTAGAATTTATTCAGAAATTGAAACAGAAGGAGTACAAGGTGAAAGATGCAAATTATGGTTAGAAGGTAAAAAATATGAGTATCTTGATTTAGAAGGGAAAAGACCTGATTATGGAGAGATAATAACTATAAATAAAGTAAGTAAGGAACTTACAAGAAAGCAAGAAAGAGAAGATAAGATAAAATATCCTTACATTATATCATATAAAGCAACACCAAGTAAATATGATTCAATTGAATTTATTAATACAATTACAGAATTATTGGAACATCTAAATGATGAAAAAAAAAAAAGAGAAGCTTAAAACTTCTCTTTTTTATATTAATTTATTAAGTAACAATTCTCTATTAACACTTTTTGTTATATGACCTAATACCGATTTCTCTATCTCATCTCTTAGATTATCCTTTTCCATACCATTATCAAAATTTTCATATGTATTTATAAGTTTATAATTTTTGTTATACCAAATATAAAACATATCTATACAAATTTCCATGAAATTATCAAAATCATCATTTGACTCATAACTTGCTCTTAATACTAATAAATCTATATCATAGAATTCTATAGTAAAATCACTATTCCAACTTATATCAACAACAAAGCCTAAATCAACTATCTTATCAAGATGTGTTTTAATCATTTAGTATATCATCTATTTTTTGATTTCTTAAATCTGAAATATATTTTAAATATGTTGGTGAACCTTTCTTTTCAAGAACTGAACAAACTAAATAATCACTATCATAATAAAAAGAATTAAAATCTATCTTAATTCTTGGATGAAATGTAGCCTCATTTGAAAGTTCAACATCTATAAAGGCAATATTCATTCTTATTTCATTTAATAATATTATTGTATTATCATTATATTTCATATATGGATCAACATAGAATTCGGTTCCATATATTGAGCCTATATTATAAATATCTGCACTATTTAATGTTGATTTTACTTTAGTAAAGTTAAATAAAGAACTATCCTGAATACATACTGCTAACATACCATTTAATATACACTTTTTATATCCGGAATCTATAATATATTTAATTAATTCATCAGTTGATAATCTATCTAACTCTATATCATTATTATACTTTGTTAAATCTATATATTCTTTTCTTGAATTATCTATAAGATACATAATAGACTTTCTACTAATCGTTTGTACAATATCTTTTTTAATATGTTCTTTAATAATTGAAAAATCATCACATGTCAATTGTACAGATGTACAATATCTATTAGAATTTTCACTAATACTTTTATCAAATGATATTAAATCATTAAATTTAATATCATTAAATAATTCTTTAATCTCTGAATGGATCCCAATCTGATTCAACATCTGAATTTAACTTTATTTTTTCACCAGTTTCAGGGTTATAGTTCATAATCAATAACTCAACTCCTTTCTCTTTATCAACACCCTCTACTTTATTTTTAATTACTGCAGATGGTCTATGAAACTCTTTTGAAGTCCAAAAGTATTCATCTTTAGGTAACAATTCTTCTAATAAAGGAAAGTAGTAATATGATAATGACCATCTACATTTAGATTGTTTCAATAACTCTAATAAACGTCTATGTGAAGAAACTCCAAAGGTGTTCTCTGTATCACAACCATACCAAAATAGTCTTCTACCATCATCATCATTTTTAATGTCGTTAAAACGAGCATAAGGTGGGTCTAAATACATATAAGTATCTTCTGCATCATGCATTTTAATTACTTCTTCATAATCTAAGTTATTGAACTCATTAATCTTTTGTAACCTTTCAGTATATTTATTTTTCTCTAATTTATTGATTAATATTTGTAGATTTAACTTGTTAGTTTTCTTCTTAAATCCTGTGAAACCACCACCTCTTGGATAAACAGAACTAAAACTTGATGTAATTAAAAAATGCATAAATAGCACCTACTTCTAAATCACCAATCTCAAAGTCCATATTATCTAAGAAATCATTAGTAATATAAGTTCTATAAATAGCTTTATAGAAATCCCATTTTTTATCTAACTCTGTTTCTTCTGTATATAGAAGTCCACCAAAATCCATTAGTTTTTTAAGTTCCACCAAAAACTCTTCTGGTCTTGAACAACATTGCATCAAGTTAGCCTGATGTCTATTTCTATCATTAAAGATAACATTTTCAAATTCTAATTTAGAATCTAAGTAAATTGCAAATGAACCTGAAAAAGGTTCTACATAAGTTTTACAATCTTTTGGAATTATAGGTGTGATAAAGGATTGAAAGTTTGCCTTGCCCCCGAAGTAACTAATTATTGACATATTTTATATTGTTTTGTTTTTATATGAATTGAAAATCCAAAAGTTTATTTCTTTGGAAATAACACATCATAAAGATTTGGTTTCTTTGTACCATTTAACTCACTTCTAATTTCCATTAAAAGTTTACCTAAATTATTCTTACCTTTACCAGCACATTTTTCACAAGAACACTGACCCCACCAACAATCGTGCCAATAGTTACCTTCAACAATTTCAACATCACCAGTCATTAGTAACATCTCTTTTAATTCAGTATCCTTGAACTTCTCATTAACTGCCCAAGTCATAAACTCCAATTTCTTAGAATCCCAGTCAGCTCTTATTTTAATTTTCTGGCCAATTCTTTTTACCCTTCCAGGACTTGGTATTTTTGCAATCATTTCTCTAAAATCAACAGGTGTATAATACACACCATCTATTGTTTGATTACTATTACATTTCATAGAGACATAGAAATGCTCAACTGATGGATAAGTTATACCTTGGTGTTCTATTTCACATGGGTAGAAGTTTGAAAGAAAACTATACCTACCATCAAATCTATTTATCATAATTACAAAGTTAACATTTAATATATAATATATGAAATATTTAAGAAAGTTTTTTGAATCATCTGAAAATTCATATTTTAAAGAAGAGTTAGAAAAATTCTGTAATGAAAACTTAGCATATCTACTAGATGATGGGTTTAAAATAATAGTAGATTCTTTTAATGATTGCTATAAGATTGAATTAAGTCAAGATAGATTAAAACCATTTTACTTTAAAAATATTAAAATGAGTTCATACCTTTTTTTGAATTTTTAAAAAGTAAATATATTATAATAAGACCATTGAGTCATGAAAGCGAGGATATATTGGATATTATTATGTTTGTTGCACACCCAAGTAGTTATAATAAGTGGAAAATTGAGAGAATATTCTATAATGAAAGTAAAATACTTTCAGGTAAATGTACTAATAGAAGACTGACAAGTATAGAAATATTTATTAAAAAATAAAAAACAATATGAAATATTTAGTAAAGTTTTTTGAAAGTGAAAAAATTATAGATATTATAAAAAATACAATTAATGATGTAATGATAGACTTAATTGATAATGGTTTTATTATACATAATAATTTGAAATCTAATAGTAAAAATGAACTAAATAAAATTCGTATTAATAGCAATAATAAAAATTTATATTCAGAAAATATTAGTCTATTTTCGGAATATAAGGATAACTTTGGAACTCTATATAACCTACTACAAGAATATGGGTTTGTAATATTTACTATTAGTGTTAATTCTATTCCTTTAAGAGAATCATTTATTGGTAAAGATTTTGATTATATTTGGAATAGTATTATTAAATTCTCAAATAAGTTTTTAAATAATAGTTTAGATGTTTATAAAAAATAAAACCACTCGTAGAGTGGTTTTATTGTTGTGGAGCTGACGTTCACTGCCAAACGTGTCTTTCTTGATTAACAATAACTATTCATTTACAGGTTTAGTAAATTTTTCTAAAAATACAAAATAATTAATTTTTGAATCTCAAAACTCTAATAAAAAGTTTCACTTTTAAACTGGTGACACAGCTTTTTTTGTTTTGTAATAGTTAAACTTAATTAAGCTACTACTAGATCAGAGATCATGTTGTTTTGTAAGCAAGCTACTAAATCTTCACTTGTTCCTACTTGGTTTACGTTTCCGTTTAAATTTGTTGTCAAATAATTTATTAATCGGCCATTAGACCACCCGATACCTGCATAATCACTACTAGACCAAAATCAATTCTATAACAGCCCCTTGTGTATTAATATATATATTATAATTGAAAAGCCTAAAAAGTTTATTTTATTTAATCATTATCCAAATCATCACCATTTCCACCATTATAATAGAAATTAAATTCTAGTACGGTACCACCACTTTTAATTGGATACATATCAAACTCAGAATCATATTGTGGTATAATATCAGTTTTTAAATGTTCTAATACATCAAAGATATTAATCATATCTTTTAATCTTTCCAATTCATAACAAATTACTGATATAGATATATCATAACCAGAATAATCAACAGTGAAATCCTCAATACCTTTATTTCTTAGAGTAGTTCTTAATAAATAACTTATATGTTCCATACCTTCATTATTATGACCATAATATTCATCATCATAATGATCAGTATCTAAACTCTCTTTAAATTTCTTATAATCATTTATCATATTAACTTATTTCAATTTTAATAAATGTTTCTTCAAATTCTACATATGGATTATTTATATTATATCTTAATAGAATATTATCAATATACTTTAATGTATTTCCTATTATCTTTATATCACTTCCCAATGTATCAAATTGAATGATACTCTTCCATCATAACCAATAACTTTCACATCAAGGTCAAATGCATATTTTTAATTTGTTGTATTAAATTTTTATATTTTCTAATAATCTCACTATTTATACCAACCTTTCTAGCTGTAGGTAGATTACTCCAATTAACATTAATAGATGCTTTGGCAATTTTTTCTAAAAATGTTATATTTTGTATTTCAGTAAATGTATGTTCGTTTTCATATCCAACAGATATATTTGTACACTCTGGAATATCATCAATAAATGATGCAGAATCTGTAAATATTCCTGTATCATCCAATGATAGCTTTAAACCATTGCTATTATATTCCCTACATAAGGCAGATGCAAATTCATTAGAACAACAAACTCTACCATATTGAGAAGTAATAACAGAGCCAGTCTTTCTCCTATCAAATGATATACATCTTCTTATATCTTTAAGATGCTCTATTTTATCAAAATCTCCTGAAACTAATCTTGAACCAACACCACCTCTTTCTTTCTCTTCACCTAAGAAGAAGTAATATAATCCTGGAACATTATGTGCCATCATATAAAGCATTATTGATACACCTGCTTTATCATCAGCTCCTAGAATACTTTTACCATCAGTAAATACCAACTCTTCATTTCCAATTGTTTTAGACATTAATTTAGTAGTTAGTTGTTTCCAGTCTGCAGTATCTAAATGGGAAGTGAACATTGTCTTTGTATCACCAGGAATTATTTTATAATAATTTCCATGTATATCAGTATCTAATTTAGGTAAAAATTGTAATACTTCTTTTTCATGACCCATTGGATAAGTCTTAGTAACTAATGATAGGAAAGTTGAACGTACATCTTTAGGATTAAATACAAATGGTTTATGTTCAATTGGAGTACCAACTACTATACCAAATGCTTCTGCTTTAAATGAATTATATGCAGTATAAAATTCAATAAGCATATTATCAGTAATTTTTAAATCTGGGAAATAAGTATTTACAAATTTTACAATACTTATGGTTGATTTCTTACCTTTTATTACAATATCAAAACAATTATTAACCTTTGATAAATCCATATAGTAAATATTACTAACATTATTATATTTAGTATAACCATCAATAAGTCCTAATATACTATAAGATAAATTGTTTTCAAAATCATCGTCAATTTGTTCAATAACTTTTATAAATCTTGGTGAAAATTTTATTTTTATATCTGCCATTTAATTTAATTTAATTTATTATTACTTCATGTGAGTTACCATAATCAACTCTTACCTGACCATCATTCATACCAGGTAACTTTTTAACAAATTTAGCTTTACAATAAACTATAATTGCACTATCTTCATCTTTTGCTTTACTATTCTTTTTAGCAATCTTTGCAACCTTTTTAATTACTTCTGGTGTAGGTAGTTTTTCTCTAACTACAATTAACATATGACTACCAGGAACTCCTTTTGTATGCAACCAAATATCATCAGGTTCTGACATATTAAATGTTAAATGATCATTTGAATTTGCATCACGACCCAAATATACAATAAAACCATCAATATCCAAAGTTTTTATATTTGGAAATTTGTTTTTACTCTCATTAAATGATTTATATTTCTTTATTCTCATAATGTATATATTAATTATATAAAACAAAAAAGACTCCTAAAAGGAGTCTTTTTTTATAATTAATTAATTATTAGTTAAGTAATTGAGCAACATCAGTAACATTAATTGTCATGAATTGTTTTTGTGGATACCATCCCACTTCTGCAACAGCATATCTTGATCTAAGTAACATTCTTGGTGCAAATGTAGCCTCAGAAATAACTGAGATAGATTGTGCCATTAAGTAAGGTACAAATATGATACCTGGTTGGTCAGGGTTATTTTTTCTACCTAATACGATTCTGTTATCGTTATATCTCATATATGGGTCAACATAGATAGAGATGTCTCCGATTGAACCTACTGGGTATAATTGACCTTGAGAGTTCATTTTAGATTTAACTGGATTAATTGTATAACCAGCAATATCTTGCATTGCAGCTGCTAAACCTCCATTTGTGATTAAGTATTGAGCAGGTCCAACACGTCCTTCTGTTGCAATATAGTTAGAAGCATGAGAGATTCTAGTTATAAGTTTTCTTTGAACAGCGTGAGTAGTTTCACCACCTACAGTTGAACCAGCATAGTTAGTATTTAAGTCAAATAATGATGTACCATCTGCTTTTTTAGGAGCAAGATTTCTATTTAATTCACCCATTTCAAAGATTTTAGCAACAATTTGTTTAGAGATTGTTTGTGACAATTCATTAACAAGGATTGATTCCATTTTTTGAACAATATCCATACCTGTGTTAGCTTTGATGTCTTCAATTTCTGTTCTTCTTAATGCAGAAGATATTTCGATTGTACCAACTGAAATAGTTTTAGAAGAAATTTTTGGTCCAATAACACCTGAGTAAGAGTTATCATCTTCTAATCTTGACATTGGGTAAGAACCTGCAGCAACGTTTGTTGGAGTTACAGCCCAGTTAGCAGAGAATCCAGGAATATGGTCTTCTAAAGCAGAGATTAATTCAATTTTATCAACTACAACAGCAGTTGTTCCAACAAATAAAATTTGACTTGTCATTGATGCAGTAGCATTAAATGTATTTTTAGTAGCATCAAATCCAAATGTATTGTATTGACCTGCAGTATTTGCTTGTCTGTATGCTTTAAACATTGGTAAACCATCGATTCTTGAAAATCCTAAGAATTCAAGAATACCAGCTTTATCACTAGGCTCTGTATAAGTAACAGCAGTTGAAGTTGAAATATCAACAAATACTCTACCACCAACTAATCCACCTTGTGTTTGTGTGATTGTACCTGCAGCAGTTGCACCAGCTAAAACTGCAGAAGCAGTAGTTCCAACATTACATTTGAAAACTTGTGGTCTTTCACCTGATTCTAAATTAACATCATCATATTGAAAGTCAATATAAAGTAAATCTAATTTTGGACCTGGTGTTGGTTTTACAGCTACTAAGTCTAAACCAATTGTTTGAGCAGCAATTTTCATTGCAACTGGTAATAAGTTTTGACCAACATCACCAGAACCAGCAGCACCTGACCATCCAGTATTTGTTAATGTTGTACCTGCAGGACCACCCAATACTGGGTTAACTACATTCCCCATACCAGCTACATTTGTAGCATTAACGTATGCATTTTCATTAATAGAGTGGAATTCAGCATATTCTGACATCCATTCAAGTCTCTCACCTGAAACTCCCATATTTTCCAATACTGGAGACCATTTCTTCATGGCTTTTTGATTATCTATTCTAATTTGTGACATAATAATTTCTTTTTTTTTATTTTTTTATGTAATCTATATATATCCTTGTTTTTTCACTTTTTTTCAAGTGTGGATTTTTTATAGATTATACTCTTCTAAATCTTTCCATAATCATAGAAACTTCATTATCAGATAGTTTATCTTCTTGGATTAAACCTTCATGAGCAACAAGTTTTTTAGTTACGGCTTCATTAGTTTTGATATTTCTAGTTCCCCAGAAATGTTCAATTTGATTTTCAGTTCTTAAAACTTCTTCTGGGTATAATCTAGCTTGTGATAAGATAGATTTTTTAACAGATTCATTTAAAGTACCCCAGATTGGCTTAATGTTATCAGGCATCAATCTGATTACTCTTTCTTCAAGAGTTTCGTTTTTAGTTGATAATGCTTCTGAGATCAAAGTAAGAACTTCTTTCTGTGTAAAATAACTACTCTCGTTTATGTGTAGTTTAACAGTATCTTGTTCTTCATCTGATAGAGCATAAAAACTATCAACTTGTGATTTGTTTAAGAACTTTAAAAAGTTCAAATCACTACTTTCAGAAACTTTACGTTTTTTAGCTTCCTCAATTAATTTATTAATAGATTCAGAAAGTTCAGAGTCATCTTGACCTGCAAATTCTTCTTCTTGTCCTTCTTGTGCAAATTCATCACCTTCTTCTTCTTGTGTGAATTCTTCACCTTCTTGTCCTTCTTGTTCATCATCACCTGCAAATTCTGCAGCAGCTCTTGCAAATTCTTCTGCCTCATGTGCAAATTCTTCTGCCTCATGTGCAAATTCATCTTCTCCCTCTCCATCAAATTCTTCTTCTTCTTGTGATTCAAATCCAGCATCTTCAATAGATGGAAATTGAGCTTCATCTTCACCAAATCCTTCGTTTAATTTACCAAACGAATTTAATTTTTCAACTCTCATTCCTTGGTAAGAAATAGATTTGTCTAAATTTTCAGCAACATATTCTGAATAAGCAATATTGTCATCTAAATGTTCAGCAATGTATTCTGAGTAAGCAATGTTACCTTCAACATGCTCTGCTAAATATTCTGAGTAAGCAATAGAATTATCAACATTCTCAGCAATATATTCTGAGTAAGCAATGTTTTTATCTAAGTTTTCAGCAATATATTCTGAGTAAGCAATGTTTTTATCTAAATTTTCAGCTAAATATTCTGAATACTCAATGTTTTTGTCTAAGTTTTCAGCTAAATATTCTGAATAAGAAATATTTTTGTCTAAATTCTCTGCAATATATTCTGAGTAATTAATGTTTTTGTCTAAGTTTTCAGCTAAATATTCTGAATACTCAATGTTTTTGTCTAAGTTTTCAGCTAAATATTCTGAATAATTAATAGCTTTTTCTAAGTTTTCAGCCAAGTAATCATTATGTTTAGCTAGTTTGTCAGTAGTTTCTTTTAAAGATTTGTTTTCTTTAACCACCACTTGGATTTTGTCAGCCAAATAATCTAAATATTTAGCAACTTGTGAGTTAGTAGTATTTAACTCTTCATAATATTCAAGTAATTGTTCTAACTTCTTAGCTGGAACATTACCTTTAGTAATTGCAGTATTTACTACTTTCTTAGTAGATGCAATCTCGTTAACTAAATACTTTGAATAGTCACTTAGTTGTTGTTTTGTTACAAAGTCATTGTTGTTCATTTTGAATAATTCATTCATTTTGGACTCGTCAGACATCTCATATATCCTAAAGTTATTTTTCTCAATTTGTCCATCAGTACAATAACCTAAAGATTCATTCAATACTTTTACACTCATTTTTGCAGATGCAAATCCTGGATCAGCAACAATGTAATATGTGAAAAGTTTTTTTAATGATACTGAACCATCAGACTCAGTAATACCTGCAGCTCTTGAAGATACAAAAACAGGACATCCATCATTAACTAATGCCTTTGCTTCTTTTCCCCAATATGTACTTAACAATTTGATTTCTCCTTCTACAGTGTTCTTTTCAGAAACATACTCAGCTTTGGTGATGATGTGTGATGCTCTTGATAATGAGGTATCAAAAACATCAGGGTGATCAAATTCACCAAAAACAGCACCTAAACTGTTCATTCTTTCATTCAACTCTGCTAATGCAGGTAAAAACTTTTCAGCAGTGTATATTCTCTCATTACGATTCTTTACACCAAATTCTGTAAAAGTACCATTAAGGATAAAATCCTGGTTACCTGTAGATGCACTCTCTCTTATAAGAGAATTTGTTGAATTTTCTACTATTAAAACTGGTTTCATTTAAAATAATTATTTTTTGTAGTTCTGTGGTATATATAAACTTATGATTTAATAAAAAATAATGTAGTGGATTTTTTATAGCACCTTTATAAAGTGTTATGAAATAAGGTAACTTTAATTTTTATGAAAAGGAGGATTGATATTTTAATAAATAATAAAAAATAAGTGGTTTTTTATGATCCTTTCAAGAGAGATAAATATTAAAATAATTGAGTCAAATTACAACTATTATGATTATTTAGGATATGATGTGTATATAGGAGAAGAAATAGTTATTCCAGTAGAATTATTACCCAAGGGTTCTCACTATAAAATTAAATGTAAATGTGATGTTTGTGGAGTTGAGAAAGATGTAATCTATAAGAACTATCTTAAATATGATAATATTTGGGGTGAATATTATTGTAGAAAATGTTCTGAAACTAAAAGAAAAGAAACACTTAGAAAAAACTTTGGAGTAGATTATCCTATTCAAAATAAAAACGTTTTAGATAAGATGAAAAAAACATTAATTAAAAAATATGGAGTGGATAATATCTCCAAAAAAGTAAAAAAGAATGAATAAATTAAAAGAAGATAGTATCTATGAAGGTACTATAGAATTTTCAAATAGTGGTAATGCATCCATTAATATTGAAAACAAAAGTATCTTTATCTTTAAGAAAAATACTTTAAATGCACTTAACTCAGATAAAGTAAGAGTTAAAATTATTATTAAAAACAATAAAGTAGAAGCGGAAGTAATAGAAGTATTAGAAAGATTCCGTACAAAATTTGTTGGTAAAGTTCATATAAACAAAGACTTAACATTTGTAATACCAGATAGTCAAAAAATTCCTGTAGATTTTTATATTAAGGGTAATCATGATGCAAAAAATGATCAAAAAGTTTTGGTTGAGTTATTGAGTTGGGAACCTGGTTCTAAATCACCTAAAGGTAAAATTATTGAAATTCTAGGAGAATCTGGTGATAATAACACAGAAATGAATTCAATTATGTATGAATATGGTTTACCTAATAGTTTTCCTCTAATGGTTGAAGCAGATGCAGAAATGATACCTTTTGAAATATCAAAAGATGAAATAGATAAAAGAAGAGATATGAGAGGTATAACAACTTTTACTATTGATCCAGTTGATGCAAAAGACTTTGATGATGCATTATCGGTAAATTTTATAGATGACAACACATTTGAAGTTGGTATTCATATTGCAGATGTATCTCACTATGTTAAAGAAGGAACTGATTTGGATGATGAAGCAATTAATAGAGCAACATCTGTTTATTTAGTTGATAGGTGTGTACCTATGTTACCAGAAAGATTAAGTAATGGTGTTTGTTCACTAAGACCTAATGAAGATAAACTTTGTTTTTCAGTTGTTGTTACTTTAGATAAAGAAGGTACTGTAATTAAAAAGTGGTTTGGAAAAACAGTAATACACTCAGATAAAAGATATTCTTATGAAGAAGCACAAGAAATAATTGAAGGTAAAGATGATATTTTTAAATCAGAAATACTTTTATTAGACACAACTGCAAAAAAAATGAGAAAACAAAGAATATCAGATGGTTCTATTGAAATGGGTGGAATTGAGGTTAGATTTCAATTAGATCCCTTTACAAAAAAACCAACAGGTGTTTATTTTAAAACTCAAAAAGATGCAAATAAACTTATTGAAGAATATATGTTACTTGCTAATAAATTAGTTGCTAAAGAATTATCAGATGCAAGATATCCAAATGTTTATAGAGTACATGATACTCCTAATATTGAAAAGTTACAATCACTTTCACTAATATGTAAAAACTTTGGTTATACATTAGAAGTTGAAGGAGAACCAATAAATCTTAAAAAATCAATTAATAAATTAGTTGGTGATATTAAAGGTAAACCAGAAGAGAATATGATTGAAACATTAATAACAAGATGTATGTCTAAAGCAACTTATACTATAATAAACTCTGGACATTATGGATTAGGTTTTACTCACTACTCTCATTTTACTTCACCAATTAGAAGATACCCAGATTTAATAACACATAGAGTTTTATTTGATTACTTAAATAAGAAATCTATTGGTAGTCCTAAAAAAATTGAAGATATGGCTAAATGGTGTTCAGAAAGAGAGATACTTGCTGCAAAAGCTCAAAGGGATTCTATTAAGTATAAACAGATTGAATACTTAGAAGACAAAATTGGACAAGTATTTGAAGGTATTGTATCAGGAGTAACTGAATGGGGTATGTATGTTGAACTTATTGATAGTAAATGTGAAGGAATGGTTAGATATAATAATAATTATACAATTGATGTTGAAAATTATGTTGTATTTCCTAAGATAGGAGGTTCTATAAGATTAGGTGATGAAGTAAAAGTTGTTGTAAAAGCAATTGACTTAGATAGAAAACAAATAGACTTTGAAATATTCTAATGAAGTTAGATGTAAAGTTAAAAATAATACTTTAGACCAATATGATAAAGCACTTTCCACTTATAAAGAGTGGAAATCTTTTTATAGAGATATTAAACTTTCTACTTTACTTGAAGGTAAAAAGATTCAGTTTGATATTGATAATATACAAAAAATTGGAACTCTAAGTGGAAGTTCAGGTAAATTAGTAAGTGAAATGTGTTTTATTGTAAGTGAAATGCGTTTTATTATAAAGGATAATAATATTGAGAAGTTAACATTAGAAGTAGAGTTTTTAGAAACTGATTGTGGTAAGAAAATAAAAGAAATTTGTAAACATAATTTAGAAGAAATTGAAATAACACAAATATTCACAGAAAGAAATATTAATTTCATAATAAACACAAAAAATCCTTTCATTTGAAAGGATTTTTTATTAAAATTCAAACTCGGAACTTCCACCTTCCTCTGCAGGAGGTTCAGGAGAAGATTGAGGTGCTGCTTGTCCACCACCCTGTGCTGGTGATTCAGGAGAAGATTGGGGTGCCATTTGACCTCCAGGCATCTCACCACTTTCACCAGATCCACCAAATCCTCCTCCACCACCACCATCTGATGGTGAACCAGGTTCTCCAGTTGCTCCAGCTGCCTGATTGGCAACATCCATTGCCCAATATTTAGCATTTTCAGCTTTTTCTTCTGGTGTTAGTTTAAATACATTATCCATAATCCACTCAATATGAAAATAAGGCTTATCTCCATTCATAACACCTAGTAATGTTCCAACTATACCTGCTTTCTTTTCTAAATTATTTATTTTCTTCCACTCTTCAAATACTTGATTAGTAAAAAATGTAATATCAACAGCATTTGTAAAAAACTCATCATCTTTTAACTCAGGAAATTCAATCAACATTTGTAGTCTTAATGGTTTAAATATTAATTCTTTGAAGTTAGACCTTAATCTCATAATAAAGTTATGAAACTTAATCTCATCTCTAGTCATTTCTGCAGCATCAGTAACTAAATTACCACCACCATTATCACCTTCAAATCTTGACATTGGTATCTTAGAAGCTCTTTTTAATGCCTTAAAAAACCAATCTAACATAGTATCATCATTTAGGTTATGTCCTTGAGGTGATTCTAATGTCATGTTTGGGGTAACTGCATCTAATTCTGGAAACCAAATTTGTTTGTTATAAGGTAAATGTTTTGAACCATTTATAGTTAATGTACCCAATGAGTCATCCCATTCTACTTCCTCAGAATAATCATGTATTAATTGACCTATCTGCTCTTCTGCTCTTTGTCTTGACATACCTTTAATAGGAATAGTAAACTTCTGATAAATAGTGGCATTAATAATGTTAAACATTATTCTTGTTTGTTGTAATATTTTTAATTGATTATATGGTTTAATTAAACCCTCTACATATGAAGTTTCTGAAAATTCATTTTGTGTTGAATATGAAACATAAACTATTTGTGAATCTAAGAATATTCTTCTTAATTGAGGATCCTCTGGAAATTGAATCCATAAGTGACCAATTGCTGGTTCATAAGCAGGAACTAAAGTCTCAGGTCTTAATCTATTAAAACTAATAATATTTTTCTTTTTATCATCAAATATAATCTCAAGTGCAACATAACCATCAACTAAAAAGTCTTTCATCATATTCCATGCAGTAATGTTATCAGAGAACCCAAACTTGTTATAAATAGATTCAAAGTACTCTTGATACTTATCTTGTATCTCTGTTGAATATTCAACTGGTAAAGCCACTGGTGAACAGAAATCTCTCTCATCATTATAAACTATACACTCATCTGCAATTGAACTCACAAAGTCTCTAATTTCATCTTTAATAGAGTATTCTCTTAAAATTCTTCTTTTATCTGCATAAGCTTTGTCTAAATAAGGTATTGATTTTCTGTTTAATACAGATGCAACAGCCCTCTGGCTAAAAAAATCATACATTGAATTTCCACGAGCTGCATATGGATCCTCATTAATTCCAATACCCACTTGATTTCTAATAATCATATCATCATAGTTCATTCCATATGATGATAAATTTCTAAGTATTCTATTAAACAATCCTCTATTTTCAACTGCTGATTGTCCAGCAGCTCCAAAGTTTGCAGTATTACTATTAGTATCAAAGTTGTTATATGATGCCATATTCTAAATTATCTTTCTTTATATCTCTGTTTATTTTACTACAGAGTGGTTGTAAATTTGTATATCTATTTGAATTATATATTAAATCTCTACAACTTTTCATTTTGTTCTTTTATTTTTTCAATATAAATATATCTACCTGTTGGAGTAAGTTCTACTTCAATTATACCTTTCTTAACCCAATTACTTAGGGTTCTTCTTGTTATACTATACTTTAACATTACATCTTTTGCTTTCATATAATATATATTAAAAAATTAATTTCCCTTTTTTCCATATTTTACACAATTTTCTATATTTTTATCTACCATATTTATTAAGGGATGTCTGTAATCGTTTAATATGGTCTTTCATCACATTATACTTTTCAGAAATTTCTTTATTAACATTATAAAAGTCATCTAATGCAGATGACATTATCTCTTTATGTCTTTCATCTCTTTTACCAATTTTAGCAGACCATATTTCAATTAATTTATTAGGATCATATTTATTTATAGGATGTTGTGAGTATAAAAATCTAGGTAATAATTCTAATGATATTCTATGAACTCTAACTAATTGTATTGCATTAAATTCCATTAAAGCATACTCAAACCCTAACTTTCTAATTTCATCATACATACCATTATAATCTACCTTTAAAAGTCTATTTTTTTCAAAGTCTTCTGATATAATAAATCTATCAAATATCATTACTCTTATTTCGATTGGAATAAAATTAAAGTTTATTGCAAATAAAATTACCTTATCATCAAATTTTTTATAGTCTGCAACAAATACAGGTGAATATTTCATCCAATTTGAATCATCTAAATAGTGAAAAAAATAAAAACCACCTGGATAAATATTATTAATACTAATTGCAGTTATATCTGGTGTACTTTGATTATAACTCTCATAAAAGAAAAGAGAATTATTTTTAAAATTTTCAACAATTCCATTTCCATTAGTGAGTAAATTTAATTTAACTCTTTCTAATAATTCAGCCATAAGAGATTTTTTATTTTTATATATAAAATAAAGACAACTATAATGCATGTTAAACTCTTAACCTAATAATAAAAACTACAATCAAGGTAATTTCATACCTACAAATAAAGATAAAGTTTATAAGTTAAATAATGAAGGAGGATTATATTATCGTTCAGGATTGGAAAAAAAATTTATGTTCTGGTTAGACAATCAGGAAAATATATTAATATGGGGGTGTGAAAACTTAGAAATACCTTATGAGATGACACATTTTGAAAATGGTGATGTTAAAATTAAAAGACATAGATATTATCCAGACTTTTACTATAAAATAAGACAGCCTGATGGATCAATAAAAGATGTTGTTGTTGAGGTAAAACCACAAAAAGAGTATGATATGGTAATAAAACTAAATGAAGGAGCTTTAAATGTTCCGGAAAATGGTTTAAAAAAGTTAAAAAGTTTTGAATATGACTTAAAAATGGCTTATAAAAACAAGAGTAAATGGGAAACTATGATAGAATGGTGTAATAAAAAAGGTTATCAATTTATAATAATAACAGAAAAACATTTAGGTAAATAACTTAGTAATCATTTTCATAATCTTGTTTATTCTTAATCTCCATACTCTATAAAACAGTCTAATAGATAATAATCGTCTAGATTTTCTAAACTTTTTATACATGTCTATTTTTTTATACTTAAAATATGCAGCTGATTCATATTCCTCAAATTTTATAAATTCCAAAATAAATACATTAATGAGTTTTATTCTATCTAAATAATTTAAACCCATTTCATTAGCTTTAGTCTTATAAAATTCATATAATATAGTTATTTGTTTCCTATTATTCATGATCATATATATTTTTTAATTATATAGTAATATATTGTATTTCTTTTAATTCAACTAAATTTCTAAGTTCTGTTTGTAGTAATCTTATTGATTTAGCTTCTTTAACAATATTATAAATACTATCATTCACAAAAACCTCAATTGGTAAACCAACCACCAATTCATATTTATCTGGGATAGAATTTAATTGTCTTAATTTATATTCAGTGTTTATATAATCCATTCTACTTTCAAAGTCTATATGTATAGAACAACCATCAGGACTTGAACATTTTCCTTTAATAGATTCTTCCCAAAGTTGAAGAATGATAGTATTTGATAAATTTTTCATTATATTTATTTAGTAGTTTTATCAAAAAAATCTAATAAGTTTTCTATCTTCCTTTTTCTTAAAACATTTTTTGGTGGAAAATATTAAAATTATTTGATATAGTGGCTGCACCAAATCCAGGATTTACCACTATATCAAATGTTTTAATCTTAATAATATTATTATATTGAGTGTAATCCATTTCCATCATTTGCACTATTTATTGAAATAAGTTTAATTTGGTGTTCATTATCACCTTTCTTTTTATAAAGATCATTCCAACCTTTAGCCAATCCTCTTTTAAATATCTCTGTAAAGTATGCAAATGCATTAATTGATTTGTCTTCATTGAAGTTATACCAGTTTTGAAACATGTCTAATAATCCACTTTGGTAACAATCTAACTTATCATCATTTGACCAGTATCTCATTTTTTTGATTGTTTTCTTTGCTAAAAGTTCTAGCATTTTTTCAGCATTTCTTGTTAGTCTTCCCTGAGCTTTACTAACTATTATCTCAATGTATAAATCTTTGTTGTTTAAGTACATCCATAGTTCTTAATTTTTAAATGAATAAAGTAATCCATTTTCATTCATGTTATAGAAGTGTATATATAAAAAGTTTAAAAAAAAATACTCAAACAAAGTTTGAGTATTTTTTATTTATTATTTAAGAATTATCCTCTAACTCTTTCTTTGTATTGTAATTCTTTAACTGCATTTAATTCAGCATTAAGATTAGTACTTCTTTTCTCTAAGTTTTTAAGAGCAGTAGTTAAAGTTTCTGACTCACCAATCATTTGTATAGAACCTTTAATTTTATCAATGTTAAAGTGAATATCTTCTAATTTAAGAGTAATTTCTCTTTCTTTATCTTCAAGTTTTCTTTTAACAATTAATTCTTTACCTAATTTATTTTCATAGAAATATGTCAAGTCACAATTTAATTCATTTCTTACTTCATTTACTAATTCTAAAGCAGATTCATATTTGAAGAATGAGTTACCATATCTCTCATCACATCTATAAACAAAAGTATTATTTTTGTAATTAAACGCAAATACTTCTAAATAAGGGTTAATTAAGTTATTAACTCTTTTAACAACATCCAATTCAACAAACTTATCTAAGTTTTTAGAAGTTTCTAATAAAATTGGATAGAAGTTTTTATTTACAATTGGAACAATTGGAGAATTAAATAAACTCTCTAATGTAGTCTCTCCATTTAATTCATCATCATTTATGAAAAGTGTTTTTTTACCAACACCTAAACCAATAGTCATATATTCAGAAATTCTAAAATTTATTCTATTTTCAGTAACTGATGCATATTTCATCGCAGTTTCTAATGTTCTTAAACTTTGTAAAGTTTCCATATCTTTAACATGGTTTTCTAATAAAGTTTTCTCAATAGAGTTTTCTGTTAATAAAAACCAAGAATCTCTAACTAAAGCAATATGTCCTTCTTCAACTTGCTCAACAATTGTAAAAATTGATTCTGCATTACCACCACTTAAAAGATTATTTCTTTTCTCAGGAGATTTTGTTAAATTATGAACAAATAATTTAATTTCAGGAACCCAGTCATAAACTGCTAACTCATTAAGAACTTTAGACATTCTATCTTGATCAGTTTCTAAATTAATAGTTTGTAGTAAAACATTTATAGGTTGTCTATAAAGTTCGCCTTGGTTTTAGAATTAAGAACACTATATAAGTTCTTCAATTCATATAACAATTCATAGTTTGCCATATCATCATTAAGGTTCTCTAATAAAGATTTAACACTCTTATCATAAGTATAAGGCTTTAACCTTTCATTAAGTGAAGTAATTATAGTTTTCTCAGAGTGTTGATTACAAGCATTCATATGACTTTCCACAATTACAAATATTTCTTCCTGGTCTAAAGCAAGATCCTTTTTGAAGTTAAACAATTCAAGTTTAAGATTCTTCATATTATTAAATATTATTTTTTTTATATACTATATATTTATATTAAAAAGCCATTTTTTACCACTTTTTATTAATCATTAGTATTCCTATTTTGTATTCCTCTTGTGCCAGGATTATCATTTCTTGAAGAAGACTGCTCTCTTGTTCTTAGTATATTATTAAACCACCTTGTTCTTTTTGGTTGTAAAAAATAATCATCTTGATTATAATAACTTGATTGTGTAGAACCTGGTTGAGTAAAATAGTCAGAATATCCACCATCTATTAATAAACCATTTAGGTCTGACTGTCCTGTACCCTTTGAATACCCAGGCATATCAATTCTATCTTTTCTGAAAGCTGGATAATAGGTTTGTACTTCAAATGAAACTTTTAATTTAACTGTGTTATCACTAGTTAAGTTTTTTTCTCTTGATATTTCTATACCATTTGTATCAGGCATCAATATAACTGCATCAATATTCATAAAATTATGTTCAAAATACATAAATTTATATATCCATAAGGTATCCATAACAGACTGACTACACTTAAATATATCCAATTCACTATCTAACAATATTTCCAAATCATATGTTACTGAAACCGGCACAGATCTAACTCTACCAAGTATCTTCTTTATCTCTACCTCATTTTCAACAACAGTTTTTAACCAAACATTTGGATTTGCAAACTCATCAGACCTAATATTAAAACCAGTCATGGTTACATGACCTCTTGGTATCATATCAGTATTTAACTCAACATATCTACCATTACCAGATGAATCACCCGAAACTATATCATCAACAAAAGAATCAAGTAAAAATCTCTCATCTCCTGTCATTGAATAGTAAAAAGGGACATTTACATATTTATCCCCAGATGAAAATCTATTAATCCATTTCACTTGACCTTCTAATGTGTCTAAAACACATATAGTAAGATCTCTAAAGAACACATCTTCAAAATTAAATCTTTCTCCTATCATAAGTTTATATATTAAAAAACTTTTCTTTGTAATTTCAATATATCATGTAAAGTAAATCAATATGTCAGTAAATAAATTATTATTATGGGAAAAATATCGACCTAAGAATATGGAAGATGTTATCCTTCTACCAAGAATAAGAGAAAGATTTAAAGATGGTGTGAATCAACACTATATTTTTCATGGACACTACGGAACAGGTAAACAAGTTTAGCTAGGATAATTATAGGTAAATACTCAAAAGAAACCCCTTTTTTAGAACTAAATTGTTCATTTGATACCTCTATTGATGTATTAAGAACTCAAATTGATGACTTTTGTAAATTTTCATCAATAATGGATGTAACATCAGATATAAAATATGTCTTTCTTGATGAATTTGAAAGGGTATCAACTAACTTCCAAGATGCATTTAAAGCATTTATTGAAAAGTACAATAAGAATGTAAGATTTATAATAACTACAAATCATATAAATAAAGTAACTGATGGTCTAAAATCAAGAATAAAATTAATAGACTTTGATTGTCAGTCTTTAGAAGAAGAAAAGTACTTAAAACAAGAAATTTATAAAAAGATTACTAATACTATTTTACCTAATGAAGGTGGTGAAATACCTAAAGAAGATTTAATTTCTATTATTAATAAGAAATTTCCAGATTTCAGGTCAGTAATAGTTGAAGTTCAAGATTATTTAGAAACAGGTAAATTAAGTAATGGATCAAGTAATATATCTAATAAAGTAAAAATAGACTTATATAATTGTCTATATGATAAAAGTTTAGACTATGAGAAAATATATCATTTCTTAATGGTTAACTTTGGTGCAGAAAAAGTACACATAATGTTAAATTTATTAGGTAAATCATTTGTTGACTGGTCTATTAATGAAAAAAGGGAGACTATTAATAAGTTATTTGAATTATCTTTTATTTTAACAGAAAATGTACCTAAGTTAGAAACTGCAATTGATCCTATAATATTAGGAATGACTGTTGTGGGTAAATTTAGAGAAATATTAAATAACCCAGTTTAATCTGGGTTATTTTTTTTATATTCATCTAAGTTTTTATCATTTAAGTACTCTAAATACTTAACATAAAAAGCAGGATCAACTAAGTAATATTTATCACAAACAAATGTTATTTCCTGATCTACTATTTCATCAATATTATTATCAACATATCCATATACTATTTCTTCTAAATTTTTTTGCAATTCTTGTTTTGATTCTTCCATATAATCATCAAGACTACAAGCAGGTTCCCAATCTAAAAGTTTTTGAACATATTCAAAAGACTTATTTGATAAGTCTGTATTATCTTCTTTAACCCTCTTAACAGCTGTTATAATATCATTTCCATAATCAACACCATTATAACACCAATCTCCAGAATTACCCTCACCATATTTCCAATGCCAATCACTTTCATTATAATAATACCAATGTTCTGATTCTATATCACCATATAAATCCTTTACCACAGGATTCCAAAAATATTTATAATCACCAATTGGGAAAAATAAATAAGGTTTTCCATAATCACTTGCAATATTTGGTAGTTTAGATGTAAAAACTCCATTACTTCTTAATTTAATACCAAACTTTTCCTCAAAACAATTATCTAAGGTTTCTGATACATCTTTTTTAGTATCTAGTGGCTTTCTATCACTTCTAGAACCTTTAATACCAAGACCTCTATTATAAGTATCATCTATATTTTTAGCACCTCTGAAAATAGGACCTGCACCACTTTTTTTTATCTCATTAATAAACTCCTTACATTCATTTTCTAATATAGAGATAATTTCTATAAATTCATCCTCTGTATATTCTTCCACTTTATATCTATTTACTGACCAAGTAATAAAACTACCTATAGAGGTAAATCTAATTGGAGAACCAAATCCTGTTGAGAAAAACTCATATGTTTTAATATATTTCATAAATGTATATATAAAATTTTTATATATAAACTTATGAGTAACTTTAGTTTTATAGATTTTTATATACATTATCCAGGACACCCCAATTATATTCCATTGGAACTAATTGAAGATGATGTAGTAAAGGTTATTATACAAAAATATGAAATGATAATATTTACTAATAAAGGTGAAGTATTAGGTGAGCCTAACTTTGGTGGTAATCTTACTGAGTTATTACATGAGACCAAATTATCATCTGAATCCATTAAAGGTGAATTAATGGCACAAATTGCAGATTATATACCTGAAATAGATAGTATGAATTATGAATTAACTGTAAACTTTTATGATGATCCTGAAAACTACCAAGAATATATGGAAATCAACTTTACAATAAATGGTTATGAAGTTTATGCAACTATAGCATAATTATTTTATAGGACAGTTTGTTGCAGAATAAATATAATTTCTATCTCTTCTAATTTTAACTCCAAATGTTTTTGCAGCAATTTCAACATCTAGATAACATTCTTGATCAGAACCACCAACCATTACAACCTCCTTACCTTTTAAATCCATAAATAAATCTTGTAACTTTTTAGGTAAATGATACCATTTATGATTGTAACCAATATAAATAAGATAAGTATCTACTGTAGTTTTGAAAAAGTCACCACTTTTTAAGAGATGATTATCCTCTTTTTGTTTAATTTCATTATAAACACTTTCTTCCAATATCTTTTTATAGAAATCTGCATCAACATCATAATTATATCTTTTCTCTATCAAATCTCTTTGATTAGGAAAACTATATAAATCATTATGAACTGGAATATCAGGATCCTCATCATATAAATAATCTTTATCAACATTTTTACCATCTATATGGTTATCCCAAATCTGGTACACATCTTTGAACTTATTACAATAGATATTTAATTGTTTTAAATAATTATCCGTAAAGAATTTTTTAAATGATTTCTGAACATCAACTATAATTAATATCCCAATACCTTTGTTGAAATCCTCATATACCTTTAAATGTTTCATCTATTTTGAATATTTATTTTTAAGAAAAGTTAGAAATCTATCACTACCTTCCAATGCAGAATCCAAATCTTTTGAATAAAGACGCATATCAGTCAAATATGACTTTGCATCATCCCAACCCCATTTTGATGATGTCTTATCAAAAAAATTATTAATATTATATAAATATCTCTTTTGTGAAATCATTGAAGAAATTACTGTTAAATCAGCAAGTAATGATTCACAATCATACAAAGTCTCAATATTATAACCACTAACATATTTGAAAATAAAATCATTTATTGACATAATATTTTCAAATATTTTTACTGGTCTAAAATCACCATTGGCTTCAGCCTTTTCAATAACATACTGTTTTGTCAATTCTAAACTATTTTTAATTCTAGTTTTATATTCTAAAATAGAATTAAGATATAACTTAATATTATAATTAACATCATTAATTCTTGTCAATAGTGAATTTTTATTTTCTTGACTACTATCCTTTTCTATTGATGACATAATATCATAAATATCCTCACTAACACTATTTATTTTACGCATTGAGTCAACATCACTATAACCATGTATTGAGAATAATGGATAACTACCACACATAAATCTCGTAATTAATTTATTTAGGTTCTTAATATCATCTAAATTATTACTAATCTTACTTCTCTCTATAAGAGTATCAAAATATCTTTTAATATTTTGTTCTTTAACATCATTATCACTTTTTAATGCCAATGCATCTTCTTTACTTATATATCTCTCTCTTTTTGTTATTTCAGTACTTTTAACTTTCTTAGATTTCTTTTCTAACTTATCTAAATCAAGCACCAATGCAAAATTTGCTTCTTTTAATGAATTAGTTAAATCTGTTTCACTCCATCCTCTCCAACCAGCTTCCTCAATACTACCATATCTTATAGTAATACTTATATCATACTTATACATACTATCGTTACTAAAAACCCTTCCATTTGTTGCAGTTTTTTTAACATAATCACCACCAACACTAAACCAGAATTTAAGATACTTCCATTTAGCTTTAAATGGTTCAATTCCACTACCGTTACAATTTGGACACTCAACTGTTCTAACTCTACCTTCTCCCCAACTTCTTTTTAACTTACCATCTTTACATATCTCACCAGATATTCCATTTCTTCCACCAAATTGATCATCAGATTCTGCAGTACACTTTACTTTAACTGGATCTTTATGATATGCCAATGCCTTTCTATATGGTAAGTATTGAAATAAATCATCACTTATTTCAGATAGTGGAAAATTCATTTTATTACAAATTGACTTAATATCACTAATAAATGAACTTCTATAGTCTTTATTTATAAATTTTAAAGTTTTAGATAGTTTTTCAGATTCAAATGCCTCAAAAAGTTTTATATATTTTAAATCTTTCATTATATTGATGGTCCAATTATTTCTATTTTTATTCCTTTTGATTTTAATGAATCATAAAATGGTTTTGATTGTTTGGTATATAAGTCACCTGATATACCAAGTTTTTTAAGATTTTCAATACCAGATATTGCTCTTTCTAGTTGTTTAATGTTATCTAATGTATAAATAAGATATAACTCTTCTATTTTCTTAAATTTAGAAAAGTTTGGAATACCTTTATTGTCACAACTTATAAGTTTTATCTTTTTAATATCTGGTGTATTCCTAACCACTTCATCAAATATCTTATTATCAAACTTACATTTTTCAAATGCAATTGCAGAATAGGATACTTTATTAAATGGTTCTAATGTATCCAATTTTAAATATTTAAACTTAACCCATTCAAGATTTAGTTTAATATCTAAAAGATTTTCTGGAATTTCAGTAGTCTCAATAATTAACTCTTTAAGATTATTATTATTATCTATAATATAATCACTCCAATCATGTGCCACACCAAGACTAAGACTTCTAACATTAGAACCTATTCTTTTTCTATTTCTAATCTTATCTTCAATTTTATCATGATATGGTCTTTCTACTACACTTGTATCATCTCTATCAATATCAGGTGCATAAATATAATAATAACCACTTGTAGTATTGGTATTTTTATTTGATGTATATCTTTCAATTATATCAGGGAAAACATCCTGCATTCTATCTGGATAAGCTCTATCAAAATATATTTTAACATCATTATCTTCATCCATTGTTTCAATCTTTCTCAATTGCATTCTTGATAATGGCATAACATCAGATATTTTTTTACCATCTTCATTATAAATAGGACTATCAAATACTAAAAATGCTGGAATACTATTAGGATCAAATACATTAGCCAATAATTGACTTCTACAAACTCCAGTATATAAATGTTGACAAGATGTATAAAACTTAGATATAGACATATTTAATATATCCTTTGGATTATGTTTAATTGATAAATAAATATCCTTTTCAAATATATCAACATCATATTTCCATTTATATTCAGAATTTGAATCATCTTTTGCAGCACTTACATATCTTTTTAAGTCATCATTATAAAATATATTATCCTTTATTATATCAGAACTTTTATACTTATCTCCTAAATTACTATCCAAATACTTTTTAACCATTGAGTTATAATCATCAAGAGTAGTATTAATATTAACTAAGTTATTTGTTAATATTAATTCACCTGGTGTCTTTTCAACTCTAATCATATTTCCATCGGAATCTCTTAAAGGTTTACCATCAGAATCTTTAGAAATCATACTATTTGCCAATGTATCATTAACTGATATTTTTTTAAATACTGGATTAAAAATAAATACTAATTGATCTAAAGTAGGTCTACTTATATTAATTCCTTTTATATTTTCAGATTCAATATCTGAAATAAAATCAACAAATGCTTGTGGTAAATCATCAAATAGTTGAATTATCTCATTCATATCACAATCCATAAATGCTGAAAATACTGCCATCTTATCCTCATAGTTTAATTTCCATCTACCTTGTTCTATATCAGTTGTAGGCTCTATTTCTTCGTAGTCTAAATACTTTTCACCCCATTTAGCAGCAACTGCCTTTGCTTGTGTAGGTAAGATAACATCTCTTAATTTTGCCTCATTAAGGAACTTTTGTCTATTTCTAATCCATTTCATATCTTTAAATAAATTTATATTTGTAGTCTATATATTAAAATTTTTTACTAAATTTGTGCATATGTTCACTATTTTTGATAAAATACAAATAAAATCTATACTTAACCAAAAAGTTAAAGATAGAGAAATCATTAACTTTAAGTTAAATGATACAAATCTTTGTTTATATATTTCAGGTAAAAGAAAAAATAGAAAATATACTATTGACTTATCAATAGTATCTGGCAAAGAATTGATTACAATTCTTTGGAAAACTATACCAAAAGATATTGATAATCATTTTAAAATTGAAATAAGAAATATTAAACTAAGAAAACTATTAACAAAAAAATAAATTATAATGGAAATTACACTAATTATACTATCTACCTGCTTATTAATAACATTGATATTTTTATATAAATTTTATATAAAAATTGAAGATTTAAAATATGAAATTAGTAAAGTTGAGCTAAAAAATAATGAAATGGAAAAGTTTAATAATGATCTTATGCTTATTGAACCAGGTGATAAAGTTATTTATCCAGACTATGGACTTTGTTATAATCCAAAAACAGATAAAGAACAAAGTTTTAAAGTTACTTATGAACTTGAAGTATTGGACACATCTAAAGGAAAAGTTAAGGTTAAAGCAATTGATTTTACTTCAACTGATGCAATTGCAAAAGATCCTAAAAATAAACAAGGTATAATTGATTTTATGAGAGACAAATGGGTTAATAAAAGTGAAATTGAACTTATAGTTGATGAATCAATCAAAAGAGATATTAAATTAAGAAAATTAGGTATTAAATAAAATTAAAATAAATTTTTATAAAATAATTTACAAAAAGTATTTCATTATTCAAAAATAATGTTATATATTTGCACTATAAATATTAACAAATAAAAAAAAATATCATGAGAAAATTAATTACATTAGCATTACTATCATTAACTGTTTCATTAACAAGTTGCTCTTACGAGGACACTACAATAGTTGAAAATTGTGAACAGACATATATTATCGAATGTGACACACAAGATAATTTAATTATTATTGATGATGTTATTTACAATCAACAATATAATTTTGATGGCACATGGAGACATTTCATTGGTTTCTGGAGAACTGATTCTAACGAATTCAAAATTGTTTCTGATAAAAAAATCAAAGAAGTACAATTAATCAATTTTAATGTTTCAAATGTTGCAATTGACTATGTAGACGACCATACGGTTATTATTACAGGCGAAAATATGAAAACGATGCATTTTGACCATACAGATTATCTTACTGCACAGATTGTACTAGAATAATTATAATTACAAAACAAAAAAAAGGTGTCAATTGACACCTTTTTTTATATAATTTTTAACCAATAAAACTTACTCTTATCAAAATAGAATTATATTTCTGTTGATGATATTTCCCTGATTAAAAAATCTGTAGTTTCTCCTATTATAATATCATTAACAGAATTATCTATAATTACTTTACATTTTATATCTGTCAAAAATCTATTAAATATTTCTGTTGATGTAATTATAAAATTACTTGGTGAAATATGCATTAGTTCTTTCAAAATAATCTTTTTATTATCTCTAAAAAACATTATAAGTATATTTTTAGATAGTTTTACTTCTTTAACATTAGATAATTTCATATTGGTGAATAACATTCTTCTAATAGAAGAAATATCAGTTATGTCTAACTGATATTTCTCTAAATTATATAGTTCTTCTCTTATAGAACATTCTACCTTATCATTCTTTTTAAATACTTCTCTTATATTAAATATAACAGGATTAGTATCAACTTCTACAAGATTAAAATATTTTTCTATCTCATTAAAAAGAGGTGTCATAGTAATCTAAAATAATATTATTTTTTTCAATTAAAAATTGTAATTCATCTCTTCTTACTAGTTGATATTCATAATGCCTACCTGTTTTAAATAGTGTTCTTATAAATGGAATTTCTTCACTAAAGTTAACTGTTTTTTCATCAATCATTAAACAAAGTACTTTTTTATCATCTTCTGTATTATAATGTGTTACAATCTCACCACTATCTTTATCCAAACCTTGTTTACCATAACATATAAACTTTGTTTTCATTTTCTCACCACTTTGTGTATAATGAATAATAATATTATCACCAATTTCAATATTTGGTTATTCATCTTTTATATAGAGTCTTATCCAAAAGAATACTTTTGTTCTTCTACAACTTTCTCAACTACCTCATTACTTACATTATCAGGTAAATTTGTTGAGTCAATATTTTTTATCTGTTCTACTATATTATCTAAATAGTTCATTGTACTTAAATCATTCATTTTTATTTATTATTTTTTAGTTTGATAAAGGAAAGTTTATAGTTGGTGAGGATTCATAACCAATAATTTTAAAGTCTTCATATTTCAAATCATCTATACTTATATTAGACAATTCTAATTTTGGTAAATTATATGTTTCTTGCCCTAATTGCTCACTTACACCATCAAGTTGGTCCAGATAAATATGACAATCTCCTCCTGAAAATATTAAATCATTTGGTACCATATTAACTTCTCTTGCCAATAGGTGTAAAAGAAATGCATAAGAGGCAATATTAAATGGTAATCCTAATGGTACATCAACTGACCTTTGAAACCATTTTAAATCCAATTTTCTTTTATGAACATTTAATTCATCTAATTTATTCTCATCAAGGTCTTGACCGTAACTAATATCTTTATCTAAAGAACTACACCAGTATTTTAGTCTTTGTTCAAAAGTCATTTCACTTGTATAACATTGGAATCCAAAATGACAAGGTGGTAAAGTCATATTTTCCAACTCACCCACATTCCAAGCATTAACCATAAGTCTTCTTGAATCTGGATCATTTTTAAGATCATTAATAAGATTAGCAATTTGGTCTATACCATATTTTTCTTCTTCTACATCGTTAGAACCCCACTCCATATCATGTGCAATTGCCATACCTGCAGAGACACCCTCCCAATTTCTCCATTGTGCACCATAAACAGGACCTAAGTCACCCCATCTTTCAAAGAAATCACCATCAGTCTTCATACTTTTAATAAAATCCTCTTTTGATAAGATTTCTAAAGGTTGAAAGTCAATTTGTGGATTCTCACTCCTAACTCTTTCATCAGTTGTAGTTACATACTTTACATATGCCTTATAAGTATCACCATTCCAAATATTACAACCATTATCAACCAAATATTTGATATTAGTATCTCCTTTTAAGAACCACATAAGTTCTATTATAACAGCCTTTGTGAACATTTTTTTGGAAGTAAGTAAAGGAAATCCTTCACTCATATTAAATCTCATAGAGTAGTCAAATACAGATATTGTTCCTGTACCTGTACTATCAATTTTTTTAACACCATTTTTTAGAATGTGTTTTAGTAGTTCAATATATTGTTTATCTACATTATTATTCATATAACAAAATTACTTTCTTGTTATATGAATAAGTGTAGATTTGTTTAATCATGTAACATCATGATTAATTATTTTAATATATTTTCAAGTTTTTTATTTCTATTAAACTCTTTCAACTCAGGAATCTGGAAAAGATGTTTATCTATTAATATAGTATCTAACTTTTCCAACTTTATTTCTTCATATAAACCAGTATTTCCTACAGATTTAACAGGTATAAAAAAATCATCTAAATCAAAGAATAATCTAATAGAATAATTAAAATAAGGCTTAACCTCATTACCATTATAATCAAATAAATAAATTGTCTTAACCTCAACTTCACATAGCTTATCATCAGACATTCTTTTTTTCAACCAAATAGTACCATCAGGTCTTTCTTTTAAAAACTTTATAGGAGAAACTTTATCTCTTAAAAAGAAGAATAATTTTTTACTGATATTATTCATTATCCAAATATAGAAGTTTCTTTTTATGTATTGAAATTCACTAGATGGAATTGAACAAGGGACAACTTCAAACTCATATACATCTTCGATATAATTGACTATCTGATTTATTTGTTCCATTCTATTACTTTTAATTCACTTAATGGTTTTCTTGGTTCATTAGACAACAATTCATTTTTCTTACAACATTCTAAGATATATTTAGAATGTTCTATATAATCTTTTCTTACCTTAATTGCTAGTGGACTATCACTTAATGAACTAGCTTCTGGATATTTAACTAATGCATATCCTAATGTTAAGTGCATTCCATAAAATGGTTCTCTACTTAATCCCATTATTTCTCTAATACTTTCAGCTTCTGGTGAGTGAACTCTTAACCACCAGTGTTCCCCATTACTTCTTGGTTCTATTTCAACATAGAAATCAATTTCTTTACCATCAAATATTTGTGAAAATTGTTCAAATACTTTAGCATCCATTCTATCATTAATAAAAGTAATGTGAGTTCCTCTCAAAGTACTATTTAGTTCAAGATTAAATCTCTTTTTTAAGAACCAAGAATAGTATCTATCCATATCACAATTAGTACGGATCATAGCAACTTTTTTCCAAGAAGATTGACTAACATGCTTCTTGGTTTTGTCCTCAGGACTGAAATCTAATATACCTCTTACTTTAAATACCATACTGCAAAGATAATAAAATTATATATAAATAAAAAATAAATTATGAATAAGTCACCAAAAGAAAATGTTTCGTTATTAAGAGAAAAGTTCTTATTGAATTATTGTAAAAAAATGAATTGGAATCATAATGAACTATCAATAAATCAAATGCTAATAATAACCACTCAAAAAGAGTATATTAGTCCTAAACAATAGATTTTTTATTAATATAAATAAAAAATAATTAATTATGAATGAAGACACATACATTTACTTTTATAATAGGGTATAGACATAGAATTGATAGATTTAATAATCTTAAAAGAACATTAGACTGGATTAATGGATTTGCAGGAGTTGATGTTATTCTTGTTGAACAAGATACACACTCAAAAATATCACACTTAAATCTTAAAGCAAGACATATATTTTTAAAATCTGACAAACCATATAATAGATCCTGGGCATTTAATGTTGGAACAAAATTCTCAAAGTCAAATGTAATTGTTTTCTCTGACTCTGATTTAATAATGGAACCTAATCAATTTATTGAAGGACTTAAATCAATTGAAAAATTTGAAATGGTCAGTCCTTATACATCAGTATTAGACCTAAATCCACAAGAATCAAATCTCTCACTTCAAGATATTGTAAATATAAATAGACCTGGTAGAGGAGAAACAGATAATCAAAAAATTAATATCTGTGGAGGTATTTCTATTTTTAGAAAAGATGCAATACAAAAGATTGCTGGATGGAACGAAGACTTTTTAGGATGGGGTGGTGAAGATGATTTTCAAACAATTAAAGTAGAAAATTTTCTATCTAATACAACCTTACCTTTTAAATGTTATCACTTATATCATAATAGAGAAACTCCTAATCAAAATGGTTATCAAAGAACATTACAATTACTACAAACTCTTAAAAACTTATCTAAAGAAGATTTAATTAAAACTATAAATTTTAGTTTACCAAAAATAGGAATGGTTAATAAATATGACAACTAATTTAGATAAAATATGTAATTATTCAGTAGATACTAAAACTACTTATCAACCAACAATCTCAATAAGTTATATAGATATGATTACTGAAAATGAAGAAGAACAACTAAGAGAACTAAAGAGAGAAAACAGAGAGTTAGCCATTGATATTCTTTTAAATGAAAAAGATGAAAGTGAATGGGAAAATAGAACTAACTTACCTAATACAGGATTTGGAATGGGTTATACCACCACAATAAGTCCAAAAATGTTTACTGTAAATACAAGAGCACAAAAGTTTACTTCTTTTAAAGATTTAGAATATGAAGTATTTAATAAATTAGAAAGTCTTACTAAAATACACCTACATCAATTTCAAAATTACCAGGAAATAGTTTAAATCTTTCTATACCAACTGATAATGATTTATTAGCTTTTCAAAGAAGAGTTATAACAAAAATTACAATGTGTGGTAACTTAATTGCAATGGAAAGTGGTAAAGGTACTGCAAATACAGTAATAGTTGGTACAAATGCTATACAATATGTTGAAAGTTATTGTCAAGTAATTGATGATAGTACATTGGTACTATCAGGTATGAATTTAATAGTAACACCTTATATAGATCCAGATAAAGTGATTGTTATGAGATGTGAAAAAACACCTGGAGTAGGATTAAATGTAATACTTAAACCAAATGATTTAGTATATTATATGGTAGAAACACCACAATCTTGGGAAAAGACTATAAAATGGCTCTGGATAAAATAAATAAAACCACTCATTGAGTGGTTTTTTAGTTTCTTGATAAAACTCTTATTTTATCATATTTTAAAATTAGTTTATACATACTTTCCCATTCTTCATTTGGATTCTCAACTAATTTTTCATTCCATTGATTATTGTTAAAATATTCAACAATCATACCAACTCTAAAATCTTCTTTTTGTTTTGGTATCCAGTATCTTTTTTCTTCAAAAAATGAAAATGACATTCCTTTGTAGATATATGAACTTTCACAATTCTCATTATATTTAGAAACACCCAAAATTCTCTCTGCACCTGAATTTGATATTCTTCTAGGTTTATTCTCACCTTTATACTTTATAATTGCTGATTCAACATCAAACTTATCAAGTAGGAATATATATCATTTCTCAATGATTCACTATCAATAGTTCCATATGCTAAAATAGAATCATTAAAAATACCAGATTCATAATTTTTCATTTCTAATATTTGGTAATCTCTTGAATATAAAACAGATACAATATCATCTAATTTGTTAGATGATATTAATAAATATGATATTTGAGGATTTTCTAAATTCATAAAGGTATATATTAAATTGAAGTAACTCTAAATATCTCCAATAATTTACTCATACTAATTTGTTTTACTGCAGCAAAATACTCAATTGCCATTTCTTCTGATGGAAATTCTCCCTTTTTAATAACTTCTTCTGAAGCTTTAGTTTTTAAATAATATGTTTTCATATTCTATATATTATTATATTAGATTAAATTCTTTACATATTTCATTTTGAAATATGTTATTTACTATATCTCTATATTTCTTTTGAACAACAATACTATCATGTATTGTTATTATCTTTATCTCTGGGTGTAAGTTTATTATACTTTTAATCATTTTATTGAATATTAAATTAGATTCTGCTTTTTGTAAGTCATATGCCAAAATTTTATAATCACCATGTTCTTTCTTATACAATTTAATAAAATTATGAATTGTTGGAAATAACATTTTAAATAATTTATCAGCCTTACTATTTGCGATGTTTCTACCAAATAAAACTTTATAATTCATCTCTTTAACTTTTCTTTTATCATTTTCACCTGTTTGTTCCATAACATATTGGTAGTAATAACCATTTGTTGTCAATTCTCTAAATAATTCAAACTCATCATCTTTCACCCATTTACTATTAGACTCTTGTATAAGTTTACTTAAAAATAAAGGTTGACTATTTTGAATATCAATTTCACAAGTTTCTTCACCATCAATCATTAAACAATTTTTTCTAATAAATGACTTTAATATTGTATAATTAGTATGCATTCTTCCATACGCATCAAAGTGATAAAATATATGTTTATTATTTATACATTCAACAGAATATACATTTCTATTGTAAATATCATAATCTTGGTACTTTAATGAGTCTAAGAAGAATATTGCTCTATCAAACTCAATACTTACATTAAATAAGTCAGAAACTAACTTTTCCTTAACATCAATATTAATTAATGATTCTTTTTCATCAATAGAACTTCCCACCATTTCAACAAACTTCCCTTTATATTTCTTTAATAAAACTTTATCATAGTTTTTTATATCTTTTAATTTTAGACTTAAAAATACTATCATCAAGTGAATATACTCTTGATGTAACTCCAGTTTGATATTGTGTTATTAGAGATATTATATTATTATCAATAAGATAATTTATGTAGTAATTATATAAATATCCATATTTATCTTTTAATACAGTTGCATTAATTGCAAATCGATTTTCCTTTTTAAAATAATACTTTAAAATAAGGCTATGTATTATATCTATAAGATAATCTGTTTTTAATTTTGTCTCTTTATATTTAAGGTTTTTATACTTTCAATATGATATAAACATTCTGGTAAAAATTGAAGAGTGAAGGTCTTATCTTCTACTCTCTTAGATACTATCTTACTTGATATTTTATCACTAATTTTATTCTTAATATACATATTTTTTATATGAAAATTAATCCATATGTTTCAATATATTTTCTATTTTTTTCTTTCTAATCTCTCTGTTAATTTCAGAATTTAATAGTTTCTCTAATTCAGTAGAAGCATCAATATGATGAAACATATTTAAGTCTTTTATCATTTCAGGTGTCCAAGAGGTTCTTAGTTCTCTTGTTTCAGTTTCAACTTCAATAGATTTAGTAATTATTTTTATATTTTCCATAAATTTTATATTTTAAATTAATATATAGTTTATGAAAGAATATTTATTTGTATATGGTCAATTTAGAGATACTGCAAAAAGATTGTTGCAGGATCCAATATATTGTGGAAAAGCCACAATAGAAGGTAAGATTTATAAGGTAAATGAATCCTACCCTGGATTTATTGATGGAAATGGTAAAGTGTTAGGTGATGTTTATTTAATAGATCCTAAACTATTTCCTATACTTGATGAATTTGAAGGAGATGAATACATTAGAACTAAAGTAAACACATCATCAGACATTGAATGTTGGGTATATAAATATATTCATGATGTTAAAGGATTTGAAGAAGTTGAAGGTGGAGACTGGTGGCTTAGATAAAAAACCTACTATATAGTAGGTTTTTTTGTTTTATTTAGTGGTTCAATTGGTAATTTACCACCCTTTCCTTTTTTCTTTTTATCATTTTCAATACCCTTTTCAAATTCTGAATATACATCCGGATAAACTTGTCCTTCTGAATCTGTATCATACTTAATATCAAAGAAATCTTCAAAATCAAGTAGTCCAGCTCTAGTTAATTCAATTTCCTGCATCTTACCCATATAATCATTAATAGAATTATCAATTTTATCAACAAACACATTAAATAATTTAACTGTATTTTCAGTAAATACACCAATTGGTTTTTTCTTTCTTCTATTAAATGAACCCAATACAACTTTAAAAATATATTCAAGTTTATCACTTTCATCTATATATTCCTTTGTTAATTTATTATTAATTAATTCAGTATTTATTTTAAATTTATCTTTATCAAAAAATTGTGGAACTATAAAATCAAAGTCAAGTAAATCAGATTTAACTTCTGAAATATAAATGTTAAATAATTTACATATCATGTAAATATAAATCTCATCTTTTTTATCTCCTTTGATTTTTAATTTTCTCTAAATCAACTGATTGACAAAAATTTAGAAAATTTAGAAGTATTAATGTGTATATCTCAACAAACTCAGTATCATTATTCTCACTTAACCTTCTATATAAGGATTAACAATTCAAATGATAAATCATTTGAATTATTTCTTATTATTAACTTCTCTATATTCTTTTGAAAATCATCTTCCATTAAAAATGAGTTTTGTAACATAGGATTTAATATCTTATAGAAGAAAAATGTAAATGACTTCTCACCAAAGATATATTCTAAATCATCTTCACTTGTATTGATAAAATATTTAATAGCCTCCAATCATTTTTATCAGTAAGTTTTCCCTTAAATACAACAGGAATAACATCTACATCAAATAATCTAGCAAATTCTTCTAACTCCTCTAATATAAATTCATATTTTCCCGATTTATTTATTGAAGTTAGAACCAGTTTTATTTTTAGGAACTCTGTTATAGAGAATATTAGCAGGTTGTTCATCTGGAAAATACTCAAAACAAAAAGACCACTTTTTATTGAAGTAAAACTTTTCACTCTATTATCCAATCATTAAAATAATTTATCGCAGGGTTGTAATAATTCTGCATGGCCAAGTCAACCATGTTAATAGGTTCAGAAGATAATGACTTTGGTTTTATTACAAAATCTTTACCATTCCAACTAACCCATATTTTAGATCCTTGTATATCCTCAAAAATTACTATTTCATCATTAAACAAAGTGTCTAATAATTTTTGGTCTTCAAGACCATTTAATGTTATTAATTTACTCATAATTTGATTTCTTTTTTATATCAAATGTATATATTGTTTTTATTCTTGTTTATCATTAAAGAATGTCACTATTATATCTAAACTTTCTTTACTAAAACCATCTAAGGGGCTTCCACCTGCTTTTAAATAATCTTGATACATTTGGTTATATTCATCCATAGTATAAATTCTACCACCAATTTCACTATAAATAACATCAGTATCAAATTGAACTTATAGTTTTTATTTTGTAATCTAGTTTCACCATATGCAGGACCGATAGGACCAACCAACTCAGTTCCATTAACTTCTTCTTTTACAAAATCAATATATCTTTTAATCATCATTTCTAACCTCTAATTTTTTTCAAATATTCATCTTGTTCTTGTAGTGAATATCTATTTAATTTTTATTATAAACTAAATTATAAAGAAAACTATCTTTTAATTGATAAGTTTCACTTTTCATTATAATTAATCCATATTCATCATCATAATTGTTATTTATGTCTATTATAGGTAATCCGATTAGACCATTTCTATCATGTAAATCACAAATTACCTTCTTACCATTATCTAAAAAGAATTTAATTCTTTCACCAGTACTATTTTTAGATCAATACATTAAATCCTTATCATCATTTATGTGATTATAAAGTTCAAGAAATCTGGCCTCTCTATCATTAAGAGTACTTTTTTTTTGAAACCTTAGTTAATATTCTATTAATCTCAATCTCCTTTAAAGACTCACCAAGTAAAGTAGTGTTTCAGTACTTTTTTTTATACTCATATTCCATTATGATTATTTATTATGTTATATATTAATCTATTATAGTAAAAATTTTTTAAAATGTTAAAAGGATGAAAATTTTTAATATAATCTTTATGGATAAAAAGTTAGTATAGATGGATTAGATAATTTATCAGAAGCTCTTGCTATGATTGCAGAAGCACTTGAAAAAAAGAATGAAAAAAGTAATAGTGCTACAACAAATGCCTTGGTAAGTGGTGACTTCACAAACCCAAATAAAAAGGAAATCAATATTGAGTATTAAATCAATGAAGGAAGATACTAAGAAAATTCTTGAAAATCAACAAACTATATTAGAGATGTCTAAGCAAAAGACAAGAAAAGTAGTTTTTAATTGAAGATTTTGGTGGTGATGAACAAGTAGAAGGTAATCTTAAAAAAATGTGTTACTACTAATTTTATTAATTGCAGCAGGTGTTCTTAAAAAATCCCGAGGTCTAGCATTTTTAAGTTAGATTGGTAAATATAGACTTTTTATCAGGTAGTTTGGTTCCTAATCCCGGTAGCTATAGTATTAGTGTCAATTGCATTTTGCGAAGATCTGCCAATGGGACTTATAACCCAATTTAAGACCCGCCCATTGATACTTTCACTACGGTATTGACAATAATGCGGCATTTGGGTTATAACCGCGATGTCTTCTGTTTGATTTTAAGTTTATAATCACATCCTATAACCGTTTTTGGTCCGAAGCAGCATCCGCTTATATTATTGGCAGGTATGTTTTCAGTAATATCTTTTGGTATTTCAAAATTAATTAGGAGCATTTAGGTAAGTCCATGAATGACAGGAATTAGAGTAAAGATCTATTCTTTTACTTCCCTCTTATCACTCCCAGCAACATAGCACTTGCCAACACTTGCAGTGTCTTCCTTGGGGGATATTAAAATGATTAACTCCACATAGCTTTTCCTCAAGCAATTTACACAGGGTATTTTTTTCTTAATCATTGCAGTAGTAACTGTGATTACTGTAACATTATCCATATGGTATATCTAAATTATTTGGTTGGGCCGTTAAGAATAGGAATATGCAAAGGGAAGGTTTGCCCTTCTGGCTGCAAGTAACTAATAGGACTTCCCACTACTGTTTTTTACATCCTGCAATGGCTCTTGCTATT